>JBBBVM010000036.1:10689569-11893675 GCA_037355625.1 Petunia x hybrida
CAACACTACAAGTTAACTGAGTGTTGCCTCTTCATTCAACTCACCGTGCAAGAAAGTATTTTTTACGTCGAGTTGAAAGACATACAAGCCTTGTGATAGAGCCAATTTTAACACTATTCTAATAGTCATGGGCTTCATCAAAGGGCTAAAGATATCATGATAGTCCAAACCCACCTCTTGATTAAACCCCTTCGCTGCAAGTCATGCTTTGTAGCATCCAATGGTGCCATTAGGATTAAACTTTAGCTAAAATACCCACTTACATCCGACAAGTGGTTCTTAGCAGTCGAGGGTGGTACTAATGACAAAGTTCCCTTTTGAGTTAAGAGTGTTGTTCTCATCAAGCGTGGCTTGCCTCCACTTTGGGTCTTTATTGGCTTGTGTAAAGCAAGTGGATTCATATGACAGACTCGAAGGAGAAAGAGGTACTTTGTTGCATCATTTTCTTGCAAAGTGGATTACTTAGCCTTAAGCCGTGTGACCATATGGTACAGAGGCAGAAGAAGCTTACTTTTAGGTTGAGAAGAAATGGTAGGAAGATTATGAGAAGAAGTAAGATTGGCAGTTGTATCAGTAAGTCAATAATAAGGTTTAAGGTAGGCAAGGTCTCGGAATCAAGTATAGGCGAGACAGGAATACAAAGTGAAGCAGGAGGGTTGGGATGAAGTGACTAGTTATGAGACGGTGTACCTAAAGAACTACACGGTGCAAGACATTCTAGCAGAGTGGAAATTGATTGGGAAAGTTAGACATGGAACCTGAATTAGTAGAACGAGAGAATGGAAAACAAGTTCTCATCAATGATCACATGTTTAGAAATATACATCCTGCTAGACGCTGTGTAATAGCATTTATATTTCTTGTGTTGAGAGCTATATCCCATAAAGACATATTGTTGGGAGCAAAAGGTAAGTTTGTCAGTGTTATATGGTTTAAGATATGGATAACAAGCACAACCAAAAACCTTTAAAAAATGATAACCTGGTAATTTTCCAAAGAGGTTCTCAAAGGGAGAGAGACTATTCAAGAGAGGTGTAGTCATCATATTAATTAAATATGGAGTAGAGAATATGGAATCATTCTAAAAGTGTAATGGAATGGAAGCATGTGCAACCAAAGTTAGACTAGTTTCACCTATAAGATGTTTTCTCTTAGTAACACCATTTTGCTCATGAGTATGTGGACAAGAGACATGATGGATGATGCATATTTGTTCAAATATTTGGAACATATTTGGTACTCTCCACCCCCATTGAGATGAAATTTTTTAATCTTACATTCAAAATAGTTTTCGTCCTGATATTTCAAGTGTAAGAATGTCTTTTGAACACTTTATGTTTAGCAGTCATAGGGAAAATTTATCTAAAATCATCAATGAACACAAGATAGTAACAAAATTTTTTATTAGAAATGTAGGGAGTCGGACCCATACATCTGAATGAATTAAATCCAAGGGACAACTAGAACTAGACAATAAACTAGGAAATGAAATTCTATGACTCTTTCCATATTGTTGGAATTTGGATTTGGGTCACCCATGTGGGTCTACCCGGATCCATGCCTAAACAAATATATATAATTTGTTATATATATTATTAGATTAATAAAATAAAAAGGAAGAGAAGAGACACAACTATTAGGATTTGTCCTGAATAGTTGTGTCCATTCAGGACTATAAAAATAAGTTTCTACTGGCAGAAACTAATGTTATTTTTCCCTGAAAAAGAACCAGTCTTCCTTCATCTTCCAGCAATAGAAAAACTCTCTTCTTCAAGTGAAGAACTTCAATGGAAGATTTCTCAGAAGAACAAAGATTGATCTTCTACGAACTTGAACAATATTCTGTAACCAGGTACGACTTAAACTGTGAACTATATAGTGTAGTTCGTGTTTCTATAACATGTGATTGCACCATCGACTAGTGAAACAAATACGGTTAGACCCTGGGCAATTGTATGTTCTTGGATTGTATGAAATCCTTCATTGGTATCAGAGCCCGATCATTTGTTTCCTACTCAGCGGTGTTCATCTCGATTAGAAGTTGAGTGACAATTTCCTCCCGGATTTTTTTTGCTGTGCGGTATTTTTTTCTGAAAAGTACTATGTGGCGTTTTGGACAATAGCGTTTCCAAAAGTAGTTTTCTTTATACTCCCAAGCCCTTAAAAGTTACTGCAACATTAAATTAATCCTTGTAATGGAGAAAGAAATAATATACGTACTTTGCTGCACCCTGTTTGGCGCCTTCATTTTTTTTACTCGTGATAAAGTTGGTATCATTGTGTTTGAAACTTCATCAATGTTAATGATGGCATCAGTAGTTGCTGACCATTAAACTTAAAAAAAAATTGGAGTTGTTTGGCCGTTAATTAAAGAGAAAAGAAACGGCACGTAATTGTTTGGCCTATATGAGAATTCCTGTTACTCTCATCTTGGCTTGACTTCCTCCAATATTTTATGTTGTTAATTGTTCCAACTTGAATAAAACCAAAAGAGAATCTTTGTGATTCTACATATGTCAAAGCAAATAAAGATTTGTTTTATGTGGAATTTTAAGATGTGAAATAATTTTTTCCCATAAAGGATTAAGAGTGGTAAGAGGGACTTGGATAATGTTCTGATACTTAAGAGTTGAGGAATATTGGGTTGAAACAATAAAAAGGAAAATTTACAAGCAAAACCTGTAACTTGTAAGTTGTAAGAATGATGAAGAGGTATATTCACAATGTGTTTGTGTGATGAGAACTATGTTGGCTTAAGTCGATTTCATTTTTTTATTACTTGGGTTCTTTTGAAATTAAAAAGGAAAAAGATAGGCATCAGTGGCGCCATCTTTAAACTTAAAGGCAATGGACCCAAAGCCATCTTCACTTTTTTTAATATTTCCTAAGTTAAAGAACTTAATGAAAGTTCTTTGTAACAAGGTACAAATAATTTCTTACAAAAGGGATTTTTTGTTGTCCTGGTAATTCATATGAAGCACCTTCTCTTCTAGTATAAACTTAAGAAGTTTAGATTGGTCGAGAAGTTCTAGTAGCTTTCAAAAGCCCAAGTTCGCTTCATCAATTTTGTGTCTTATGTTCTTCTTTTCATTGATTACGGACTATTAGAAGGTAGATGCTACCAACAGTGAGGTTGAGTTGGCCAAGTAGGAGTAAATTGGTCTAACTTCACTCATAATGAAAGTGCTATTGGAAAGAAAGAAACAGTATCATGATACACTGGTTACACTAAAGATGAAACGAGTTATAGACTCTAAGGGTGAATGGGAGTTCGTTCTCTTCTGAATTTTACAAAAAGGAAATTAAACATGTATTGGGTGCATCACTATGTGACTTTTTTTGTGTATATGTTACCAAAGAAAAGAAACTAAAATTAACTATCATATAGAAGTTTTTTTCGAAATTTTACTGTCACATAGCGTTGATACAAAGTGTGTATATCTAATATGTTACTATTTCTTCATGATGTGACCATTACCATGTGATTGGTTTTGCAATCAAGAGAACAATTTCTCATGAGATGAGAATTAGAAGTTATTGCTTTGTATCCTATGCTTAAGGATCTTTACAGCAATTACTCGATCGAATCACTTTTGTGAAAGTTTGAGAGTTTCACTAATTTTGAGCAGAACATGTGTTGTTTCTGAGGAAAAAAAAAATCAATTTTTTTTAGAATTTTCTGATATGTGGTACAGAAAAATTGATGGTGCAATTACTTTGTGCATCTGTTTACCCAATATTTGGATTTAATGCTTTGTGCTATTATTATCATAGAATAGTTCTATATTTGTTATAGAATTTCTTATTATTAGTCTTGAATTTAAGTAATTTAAGACGAGTATTCATTTAATAATTGATTATGTTAGTTTTATCGAATATTAGAATATGGATGATGATTGGGAACATAGTGAACTTTCGATTCCGGATCTAATATGAAATGAATATTAACATAGTCGAATTATTTTTAAGGATTATTATGTATATGAATTTAGGCTCTAATAAAGTACATAGATGTCTCACTATAGTTTATACTTGATCATATCAATATGTCAACTGCTATTAGAATATTGTCCCGAGCGTAACAAAGTGTTAACGGCGACAATAAAATCCAGTATGTCCTAAAAGAGAAAGAGGCTCTTGAGACTCTAGATATGTCTACAACGTCTCCTGAAGTGGCATTACATTCCATTGTAGTTGGTATATTATGACACATGTGATTCAAATTATGAAATTGTTCTAAGACAGTTACTTATATTCATATAAGTTATGGATAGATGAAAACTCAATTAACTCTTGAGTTTGTGCTGTTTTTGTACATAAACCATTTTTCCCACACGGAAAATTAGTTCCAAGGGGAAGGGAGTGTATCTTATGATACTCTATGTAGTCTAGGGTTTATATGTTCATAAGTGAACGATACAATAGTGGCACTGCAACTAAATTTGGATCACATGATCTTACATTCTTAGAGAATATTTTTCCTGAGTAGGGTGAGATAGGTTATGGCTTTTCTCTTCATGAAACTGTGGATCAATTTGCTTCCGCTTATGACAGTCAAATGAATTCGAGTAAGAGTCACTTTGGTGATAATGGATCTGTTCCGTGTAGCACCAAGATGACTAAAAGAATTCATTTTATATTGCTGGTCCCAGTGGGAGTAACTATCAATTGATAAATCAATTTTATCAATCTCAACCTCGACGAATGAGTCGTCTACATATTCTCCATCGTCGATTTGAGATCGAAGGGGAAGCATATATAGTTAATTACTCCACAAGATGAGTAAGAGCAACGAAAGATAAATGAGGCTCTTAAATACCCTGCTAAGGATAAGTACCTAGAACAATGGAACCTGAAATGGAGTTAGTAAAACCAAACCAAGAGTTGGAATTGGTTGATCTACTTATGAGTCATAGCACCATTGGGAACAAATGGGTTATCAAAATACGCAAATGACTTAATGTAGAAAAAATATGGGTGAATCCTTGAAGTTCAGATTTCAAGGGATCGTTCCAAGGGATTGTTGTCTCTTTCAGAAAAATATTATATTAAGAAATTTTCTTGAACGATTTAATATGCAATAGTGCAAAACCCAGTAATACTCCTATTTCTAGAGGCGAAGTTTCAAGTGGGAGGATGTGTCCTCATGAATCTACGAGAATATGATTTGTCTCATGAAGATTGGTATCTCTTATTCTAGTTAGCAGATATCAATCTAACTTAGAAAAAAAATACTGGAAAGCAGTTAAAGGATACTGAGGTATCTTAAAGGCATTTGTGATTATCCTTGTAAAGTAAAGGAAAGGATCTACAACTCAAAGGCTATACTAATGATGATTGAGAAGGAGATTTAGATGAGAGAAAATCTAAATTTGAGTATGTCCTTCTTGGCTAAACAATATCGATGTGTATATTGTTTGTGTAGCAAGAAACAATCATCAGCCTTATTTATAAAGTAAGCTGAATTTCTAGCGCTTTCAGCAACTGTGCAAAGCTGTTTGGCTTAAATGTCTTTATGATAAATTTGGGTATATTGGATAGCGTGCTATTGAATTAGTGACAATCAAGTGTGATAGTCAAGTCTCAATAGCTTACACAAAAGTCCCATGTATCATTAGAAGATAAACCATATTGATATAAGTATAATTTTCTTAGAGACATAGTTGTACATAGAAAAGTGAACATGAAATACATCTCGACGCACATAGTGAAACCCATAGCATTTGGTGCTTATGAATGATATGTGAGGTCATTGGGTTTGCGTAGATGTCGATGTATTTATATCTTAACTTTTCCCAAGCATGTTCACATAAAACTACATTATTGGAGTTAATGTAGTTGCATACTAAAGCCTAAATTAGTCAATGTTATTCATTCATATACATAAAATATTTTTATGTTTAGTACATAAATTTGAAGTATGTCGGACAGACAAAAAGATTGGCTTTTTTACACAGGCAATCGCCTCTATTGTCTAGGTGACTAATAGGGATGAGACAATTATAAACTTGTTATTATCTGAGGTGATAATAATAGAGAGCTTGAAGTTGAAGTTTATAATAAAAATGTTGCTTATTTTTTTTTTTTTTTGGTTAATCATTTATGATTAAATGTGACAGTCTGTCTTAATGCCAGATGTGAGTTCTAAAGGATAAAATGTATGAGTAGATTTGTGAACTCAAAGTTAGACATAGGTTGTCTGGCTATCATCTGCACAGTATTTAAGTTGTGAAAGACATACGCTCCACGGGAAAGGAGTCAATACTGTGATACGTGATTCATACCACGTATGCATAAAGTGACCTATGGGTGATACAAGTTTAATCTCTACTTGCTTATTGTGTGAAGCCCTGAAAATTATAAGTAATTTTCTTTCTTTTGTACCCTCATGACTTTGATCAGTTTCTCGAGATTCAATTTGGTATTTGCTATCTTAGAGTGTTGCCAAGAGATCATGGATGATTCGGTCTGGCGGGACATTTCTAGAAAAGCAAGTCAAATTGAGATTAAGAGATTCATGAGATGAGGAAGATCATTAATGAGTACTATCACATTATTTGTGTTCATTGGTCGACCCATTATGTTTGTCTTTGGGACAAGAACATAATAACATAATGATGAACTCAAGTTAATACAAAAAGATTATGAGAGAGATGAATGTGATAAATGATCTAGGGTACTGCATACTGCAATCTACTCCAAGGTTCCGTAATCGAGATGCTATATATTCCTAACAGATGTATAGCAACTAAGCTCTCGAAGTATGCACTGGTCACACGGTTTAGTCGTTATGTATGAAAGTTACAGAATGGAAATGAGAGTTGAGCCACTATGTGTGAGTGGGAGATGTTGGAATTTGGATTTGGGTCACCCATGTGGGTCTACCCGGATCCATGCCTAAACAAATATATATAATTCGTTATATCTATTATTAGATTAATAAAATAAAAAGGAAGAGAAGAGACACAACTATTAGGATTTGTCCTGAATAGTTGTGTCCATTCAGGACTATAAAAATAAGTTTCTACTGGCAGAAACTAACGTTATTTTTCCCTGAAAAAGAACCAGTCTTCCTTCATCTTCCAGCAATAGAAAAACTCTCTTCTTCAAGTGAAGAACTTCAATGGAAGATTTCTCAGAAGAACAAAGATTGATCTTCTACGAACTTGAACAATATTCTGTAACCAGGTACGACTTAAACTGTGAACTATATAGTGTAGTTCGTGTTTCTATAACATGTGATTGCACCATCGACTAGTGAAACAAATACGGTTAGACCCTGGGCAATTGTATGTTCTTGGATTGTATGAAATCCTTCACATATTGACAGGAAGAGCAAACATGTTATGCAGGACGATTAGAAACAGGTACACGGGTGGTCCTAATGACCTTATTAACAGCTTCTATTAGAGCATGGCCTAAAGGTTGTGCCAAAGATCAAATGAAGTAGATGAAGCTTGAAGGGCTTGAGGTTGGATACAATTCAGGAAGAAAAGTAGATGTTGTTGAAGCTTGTACAAACCATGCTCAAGCATTCCCTGTAATAATATCTTCCCTGGTGCTCAATCCTTCACAAGACAGAAAGGAGGGTGAAATTTTAAAATAACACCATTAGCGGCAGTGAATTGAGCATTGCTTCTATACATTCTTAGTAATTTGTGGCACATGAAGAATATTTCACAGAAAAGTGCAGGAAGGTGTAGATAAAACTAAATCACAAATATGTGAAATAATCAAACTTACACCATTTCCTACGTGGATTTGCTTATTTCTCATGTAGGTACAATACACATTTAGAATTGCTAACTCATTGGTAATTTGATTTGTCACTCCCGAATTGGGAAACTAAAAGGGATCAAGAACAGTAGAACACTGAGCTATCAGGGCTGCCATATGTTGCTTGTTTGTAGACTAATACGCATGGTTGTTACGATAAGTACAGTCGAGAGTGGGGTGTTCAAACTTATAGTAGAGTTGGCATTAAGTAGCTGTTAGATTAAGTTTTGATAATGATAAAAAGTGCAACACTAATGTATGAAAAAATATGTGGCAGAAGATCGAAACTGATGAAGAGAAGATTCCAGATGATGTGGAAGATTCGTGGAACAAAAGGAATGAAGGCTCTTAAGCATGCAATATCTCTTCAGATTTGGGATAGCTAACTAAGGAAAGAAAGGATTGGATTTGCGGCATCTCCGTTACGTCATGTGGGAAAACGCTAATTAAACTCTTGCCTTATTCTCAAAAGATACCAATATATTTTGAGGGTCAATTCTCTTGGGTCATGTTTCTCTCTCTCTCTCCACTTAACAAATCAATCATATTGATCTCTCAATGAAACGACCTTAGCTACTCGTTTTGGGAGTTAGGACTCCGATTGGTACGCTGATAATTTTAAAAGCTTTGTAATGTCCATCAGGACCTGTTTGTAAAATTGAGCTACATTAGATCTCGTTTAGTAGGTATCGGAAGAAAGTTTCAGTTTCCGTTGTCGAAAACTCTTAAAAAGAGGTTTTCGAGCACGATTTTGGCGAATGAGCTCCGATTTGAAATCCGAAAGTGTCGTTAGGCTCGTGTGATCATTTGAGACCTGTGTAAATATTGGAAAGTGAATTCCGAGGTTATTCGGATAGTTTCCGCTAAAGTTCCAAAAGTTAAGAATTGATCTTTTCCGTTTAAATCGCATCTTGAGTTTCGGGAATCAGATTCGAGGCCCGTCTTAGCGAGTACGTCACAAAACTTTTATATAACTTGCTCGAGAAATTTGGGATCATTCCGAGTTTTGTAAAGTTCCGTTTTAATTTTAGCCGCAACAGCAAGTTTTCAAAAGAAAAGAAAAAGAAAAAGACAAAAAAAAAAGGAAAAGTCAAAGGCGGTGCTAAGAGTGAGCTTAAGAGTGAACAGAAACAGAGACAAACAAGAAACGATACCGAGAACACAGAGAGAGAGAGAGAGAGAATATCAGAAAAAAAGAGAAAGGAAAGGAAAAGGAGAAGGAAAAAAATAAAATTTTCACCCCGAAACATTCAGGTAATGATGTTAATTTATTATTTCAGTTTATTACGTATGTTTGAACATATTTTAACGGTAGAAATCAGGATATTAGACATCGTTCTTATAAGTTAAATTGATAGTTTAAAGGGTTAATTGGACCCCGATAATGGAATTGATTATATATTCGAACTCAGGGAGTTATAGGCAACCCATAAATATAATTTATTAAGAGTTTTGTTATGTGATTTTGAACTATGTACGTAGGCCTGGACTACACATCGCGTATGCAAATCAGGTGTCGGGTTCCTGACCGGATTGTTCTAAGACGTAAGGAACGAAGCTTTTAGCCTTATTTGATTTATTTTTTTGCTTATTGTTAGAGCGAGATCGTTTGGCAGTGATTCCAAAGGACAAAGCGGTTGTTGAGTAGCAGTGCTAACTTTGGAACAAGGTAAGTGATTATATCCATTTCTTTGGTGGCCTTTGGCCTTGTGGATACTCTACTACATGTTCCTTACGTGTGTAGCTGCCGATAGGCGTACTTATTACGCCTTAGCTTTGGATTTACATTGTATATTATATTTTATGCATGTTCTTGGCATTGCATTGAGCATAGAAGTATTGTACTCTGGTTGTGAGCTTGACATATACTTTTCGGTAGTCGATGAAAGTCCCGCGCCGGTGAAGGGTTATTATTGCATCTACTTTCCGGTAGTCGATGAGAGTCCCGCACCGGTGAAGGGTTATTGTTACATATATCTCCTGGTAGATGATGAGAGGCCCGCGCTAGAGATAGAGTTTAGGCATATGTGACCTCATTACATAATGATACATTCATTTCATATCTTTATATGTGTTTTGTGAGCTGTATGAATTTGTTGCATTGATTATCTGTGAATGATTTATCTGGTTGACTGCTATGGCTTCTGTTTCCCTGACTAGCGTAACTGTTTTTCTTATACGACTCGAATTTCTGGCTTGGCCGTGCGGCACCCGACATCCTCTCCTAGACCCGTCGGGCGAACCCTTACAAATGAATCAGGAAAATAAATATAAATCCAACTCATAAATAAGAACAAGGCTTAGAAAAGCACAAACATACTGATACTTCTAAGATGTACAAAAAAAAATTACAGCTGACTACCCAACATACTAGGTTTAGGGCTATCCAGACAGACATCTAAGAATACAAATGAAGCAAAAACATCTCCTGAAAGGAGCAAAATACAACTGAGATAATAAACATAAAATTAGTGGCCATCCTGAACAAAAGCTGGCTCACCCTGACAGCTGAAGTCATCTTCGCTCCTCAACAACGTGGCGAACTCGATCCTGGAGCGAACCTGCCGAAACGAAATAAATAGACAGAAACAAACAGAGGGTGAGTCGAAAGGACTCAGTATGTGGGGGCTGGCTAGCCACCTCGAAGAAGCAGATATACTAGCCAGGGAGATAGGATCACTCGACAACCAACAAATAATGCACAGAGTGATAGTTATAATAATGATGGAGTCAAGCAATTAAACAATAGCAGGCAACAGATAAGGAATACAATACATATAGCATTCAATACATATGTCATGAAGTTGTATGTAATACATCTTATTATATAAAAATATTGTTGCGGCGTGCAACCCGATCCATATATTTATAATGTTGCGGCGTGCAACCCGATCCATATATTTATACTATTGCGGTGTGCAACTCGATCTATATGCTTATACTGTTGCGGCGTGCAACCCGATCCATATATATATTTTATCAATACACATAATAGTAAACACACAATTTACTACGCACTTACAAACAAGGTGTCATAGTAAGTATGCTCAAACCGGAAACTATACATGAAAAAAACATGTACAGATATCTACGTGGCAAAACACCACCAAAGGAATGGATATAAACCACTTACTTTATTCTAAAGTTAGCACTGCTGCTCAACAACCGCTTTGTCCTTTGGATTCACTACCAAACGATCCTGCTCTATTCAATAAGCAGAAAAATATATCAAATAACGCTAAAGGCTTCATTCCTTACGTCTTAGAACAATCCGGTTAGGAACCCATCACTCGATATGCATACGAATTACGCAGTCTAGGCCTACGATTGTTTAAAATTATATAACCAAACCCTAAATAAATTACATTTATGGATTGACCTAACTTTCTGAGTTCGAATATATAATCAATTCCATTATCGGAGTCCAATTAACCGTTAAACTATCAATTTAACTTATTAGAATGATGTCTAATATCCTGATTTCTATCGTTAAAATATATTCAAACACACGCAATAAACTAAAATAATAAATTAACATCATTACCTTGATGATTCGGGGTGAAAATTCTATTTTTTTTCCTTCTCCTTTTCCTTTCCTTTCTCTATTTTCTGGCTTAGTTTTCGTCTTTGCTTTCTCTCGTTCGTTTCTTGTTTCTGTTCGTCTTATGCTGGAAACTTTTAAGCTAAGGGAATTTTATCCCTTAGCCAATTAGCCACCGCCTCTCATGTAATTTCTTTTCCTTTTTCGTTCTTTTCTTTTATTTTATCTTTTCCTTTTTCCTTTTTTTTGGTTTTCGTGACAAAAATTAAAATGCAACCCTATCAAACTCGGAAAGATCCCAAATTTCTCAAGCATGTTATATAAAATTTATGTGATGTACTTGCTAAGACAGATCTTGAATCCAATTCCCAAATCTCAAGATACGAATTAAATGGAAAAGTTCAAATTCTTTAACTTTCAGCATTTTAGCAGAAACTATCCGAACGACCTTGGAATTCACTTTCAAAAGTTCACATACATCACAAATAATCATACGAACCTAACGACGCTTTCAGATTTTGAATCAGAGCTCATTCACCAAAATCGAGCTTGAAAACCTCTTTTTAGATTTACCGACAACGGAAACTGAAAACTTTTTCCGATACCTACCAAATGAAGTCCAATTTAGTTCAAATTTTACAGACAAGTCCTAAAGAACCTTACAAAAATTTTAAAATTATCAGCACGCCAAACGGAGTCCTAACTCCCGAAACGACTACCTAAGGTCGTTTCATTTTCGAGGTCGATAGTTTGTCCTCACTTATTGAGTCCTTATGACTCACTCCCTATTTGTTCTTATGTTTTCTTTTCGTTCGGCAGATTCTAATCTAGGACCCAGCTAGCCATATCGGGATTGAGAAGCAGTACGTTATCAGCTGTCTACGGTGAGCCATCTTGTTCATTGAGGCCACCAGTATTGTAGTTTATCTTATTTTTGCTCCCTTCGGGAGATGTATATATCTTTTGGACTTCTTAGATGTCTGATTTGGAAATCTCTAAACCTATGTATTTTGGGTAGTTAGTTGTATTATTCAGACAACTTGTATATATTTCTGTCCTTGGGAGTAATATTGTGTTGTTACGGTTAGATTTATTTTGTTCTCCGAATAATTCTACGCCATTTATATCAATTCAGTCAATAGGGTTCGCCCGACAGGTCTAGGGGAGGTGGTCGGGTACCCGCACGCCTAGCCGAAAATTTAGGTCATGTCAATTGGTATCAGAGCCAGGTTTCGATCCTGGGAACTGTGGGTATCCATCCACAGTTTTGTGTATCTTTGTTCCAAAAATGTAGAACTCTCCTCTCATGATCGAGGAGGGGTTAGCTTAGTCTCAATAAAATGGTCAATGGTGTTATGATATTATCCAGATATGTTTTATTCTAAGAATTCAGTGTGCGTGCTATAATTCTAATTCTGTAATCATAAGGTAATGTTTGTGGAGTAGTTTATAAAGGTCGTGCAAGTTCTCTTGTTATCTGTGTGAATTTTTTATTAGACTCAATCTCATTTAAGGACGAACAAGAGTCTAAGTGCAGGAAAATGAAACGACCTTAGGTAGTTGTTATGGGAGTTAGGACTTCAATTGGTATGCCAACAGTTTTAAAAGCTTTGTAAAGTCCATTAGGAACTATCTGTAAAATTTGAGCTAAATCAGATCTCGTTTGGTAGGTATCGGAAGAAGGTTTCATTTTCCACTGTCGGTAAATCTTAAAAAGAGGGTTTCGAGCTCGATTTTGGCGAATGAGTTCCGATTCAAAATTCAAAAGCATCGTTAGGTTCGTATGGTCATTTGTGACCTGTGTGAACTTTCGGAAGTGGATTCCGATGTCGTTTAGAAAGTTTCCACTAAAGTTCTGAAAGTTAAGAATTGATCTTTTTCGTTTAATTCGCATCTTAAGTTTCGGGAATTCGATTCGAGATCCATCTTAGCGGTTATATCACATAAATTTTGTATAACTTGCTCGAGAAATTTGGGATCATTCTAAATTTCGTAGGATTCCGTTTTAATTTTAGTCGCAACAACAAGTTTTCAAAAGAAAAGGAAAAAAAAAGAAAAAGGAAAAGAAAGAAAAAAAAAGTCAAAGGCGGTGCTAAGGACATATATTCCTTAGCTTAGAGTGAACAGAAATAGAGACACAAACAAGAAACGAGACCGAGAACACAAAGAGCAAAAATATCAGAAAAAGAGAAAAAGGAAAAGGAGAATGAAAAAAATAGAATTTTCACCCCGAAACATTCGGGTAATGATGTTAATTAATTATTTCAGTTTGTTACGTATGTTTAAACATATTTTAACAGTAGAAATTGGGATATTAGACATCATTCTTATAAGTTAAATTGATAGTTTAAAGGGTTAATTGGACCCCGATAATGGAATTGATTATATATTCGAACTCAGGGAGTTATGGGCAACCCATAAATATAATTTATTAAGAGTTTGGTTATGTGATTTTGAAGCATGTACGTTGGCCTGGACTGCGCATTACCTATGCAAATCAGGTGTCGGGTGTTGACACCCAATTTTGTCCCGAAAATTTAAATTAATGCTAATTATTTAAATAAAAATCAATTTCAAATTTTAAGGTGAATTAATGAAATTTGGAAGAAAAGAGCTAAGAAATGCAATGCATAGCCCAATTCAACCTACCCCGTGCAATCTATCCTTTTTCTTAAATCGTCCTAAAAAGAGAGCTAAATTTGTTCATAACCCTAAAATCTAACCTACCCGTGCAACACCTTTATTTTAGTTTAACTAGCTTAAAATATGCTAAATTCGTCCCCATGTGCCAAAAGCTATTCTAGATGTGCAAAGCCATATATACACACATAATTTCCTTCTCCTTTCAGAAAGGGAAAATTTCATAACTAACCAAGTATCTTACATAGCCCTACTAGATAATAGACATATTAACATATATCAATGGCTAACCAAATTTGATGCTAAATAATAGGTACATGGATATTCTAACATCTAAAAGATCTGCGTGAATATCTCCTAAATACTAGCGTCTATTCCCTTAACTCTCAGCAGCCGAAAAATCTGCCAAGTAAAAGCTGCGTGAATAACTTAAACACTGCGTCAATATTAAAACATCACGTCCATTAACTGATATTAATGGAATCCCAGCATGCGTAGAATCAGGAATCCCACAAGGCACGTATAGAAGATCTTACCCACTATATGTATCCATATTTACAGTAATATTAACAGAAAAGTAACGCAGATATACAGAGGTATCTTTATAAACAGAGTCAATAGGAATATCATCAGAATATGTCACGAATCAAGATTTTAATTCAATATGAAGGAGAATGGGTTGATGATTACAAATTTATCAACTACAAGGCTGATGGAATACTACTACAAGAAGACTGTTTGTATGCAACATTTATGGGGGCGATAGTATCTCAACTAGCAGTAGATACATCTAAATATACGCTTAATGTACAGTATCAAATTGAAGAAGGATTCCAACCAATCTCCATTAAGAATGATATGGGTGTTCAACTTTATGTGGAGCAAAAAAAAAGGAACCAAGATGAGCGAATATCCACTTTGCATCACAGTAAATGAAAAACTCCATGAAGTTGGTTCCAAGCACAAATGCAGTGGTATTGGGTACAAATATTTGCAGGGATGAAGATCGAATCCAAGATATCAACATTGCAGATGTTGTCCAGCAGATATTTACCAGCAACAATGATGAAATTGATGGAGTACCAATTGAGGAATCATTGAAAATCCTGAACATGACGACATACAGGAAAATTAGGTATATAAAGACAAGGAAACTCTCCAACGTGTGGTAAACAAGTACGCTCTAAAAGAAAATTTTGAAACTAAGGTTGATAGGTGTTCAACTAAGAGGTAATTTTTTTGTTTAGATATTCACTGCATATTACAGTATATTCTGTTAATATTGCATGTTTTTAATTTTTTATAGATGATACTCGAATGTTACTGACAGGTATTCAGTAGTATGCGTTAACAGTCCGTGTAGTTGGATGCTGCAATCATCGAGCTTGAATGGTTCAAGGGTATTCATGATAAGAAAATTTAACAATGTACACACATGTCCAATAGAAGAAAGGTTGATTTCAGAGAGGCGTGTGAGTACTGATGTTATTGAAAATATAATGAAGGAAAGGTTTGCAGATCCAAAAACAATATACACACCAAAGGACATCATAATGGAGTTGAAAAAAACATACGGGATTACACTAAACTACATGAAAGCGTGGAGATGTAAGGAGAAGGCAATTGAATTATTGAGGGGTGAACCTAGTCAAGCGTATGGAAAAATTCTGAGTTATCTTTACGTCCTAAACAAGGCCAACCCTGGATCAATTACAAAGCTTAAAAAAGCAGATGATGATTCATTTTTGTATGTTTTCATTGCACTCAATGCATTTATACAGGGTTGGAAACATTGTAGGCCTGTAATGGTAGTGGATGGTAGTTTTTTTAGTGGCGTATACGGTGGGACGATGTTAATAGCCTGCACTTTGGATGGTCTTGGTAAGAATCTTAATTTAGTTTTTTGTAAATATTTAATGCATATCAGATATATATTCTTTACATACCAGCCTGTACTTACAACTTATCTAATATACTATACAGAATACAGAGTGAATATTTGATATTACAAACCAAAATAAAACTGCATATTTAGAAACATAATTAAATTTATATAACATTCCATAATTCCCATAATGTGTTTTGTATATAGGCCATATTCTACCATTAGCATACGCAGTTGTTGATTCTGAAAACGATGCAGCTTGGGAGTGGTTTTTCAAATGTTTAAGGGAGGCATACGGTATAAAGGATGGCATGTGTGTGGTTTCTGATAGGCACGAAAGTATCGCACAGGCAGTGAAGACAATATATCCAGAAATACCCCCATTGTGTCTGCGTATTCCACTTATGGACAAATGTTAAGTTGAAGTTCAAAAAGGGTGAAGAAAAACTGAAAGACACATATTTTAGAGTGGTAATGGCATACACAGTAGAAGAATTTCAAAAAGCAATGGATGACCTTAAGAGTATCGACAGCAGAGTGAAGGATTACCTTTTCAAAATTGGTTATCACAGGTGGTCGATAGCACACGCACAATGTAAGCGAACTTTTTTTATGACATCTAATATTGCAGAGTCAGTGAATGCAGCGAATAAGCAGGCAAGGAAACTCCCAATTGTAGCATTGATGGAGTACATGACCGATATGTTCCAGATGTGGACTGCTAAAAATAGACAATTTGCGATGGAAACATTCACACCACTTGGGGATAAATATCAAGAAATCCTTAATGATTACATAGTTGCTTCCAAAAAATGGAATGTAAGTACATTCAATGAATATGCATATTGTTTGAATATTTTCTGTATACTGCAAACCCGTACAATTCATTTTGAATCCCTTAAAAACATGAAGTAGTATAATGCAATTAAAATAGACAATCTGAATATTTGAATGTGAATGAAATTGAATGTGAATCCCTTAAAATTGCTGAATATGCAGGATTTACTCACAAAAATATGCATTATGTATGCAATAGTATTGCAGAGAGGTAAAAATATGCATAAATTATTTATGAAGTATTTCTACTATATGCAGGTAATACCATCAACTGATCTTCTATACAAAGTGGTGTATGGGAGGGTGAAACATATTGTTGATCTACGGGAGAAAACATGCATTTGTGGTAGGTATCAACTTGATGAAATTACCTGCCAACACACAATAGCTGTCCTAGATCACATGCACCTTAAGCCAATTGAATATTGTGCCGAATACTACAAAAAGGAATCAATGTTGAAAACATATGAAGTACCAGTGTATCCTATTCAAGGTGAGAGTGCCTGGAATGTACCCGAGGAGATAAGAGGTGAAATTGTACTATCGCCCCATGGTAAAAAACAAGCAGGCAGGCCAAAAACTTCAAGAATCAAGTCAGCATGGGAGAGACCACTAAAGAGAGCACGGATAACCTGTGCACGTTGTGGCCAACAAGGTCACAACCGCAAGACTTGTAGAAATGCTCCAATTACATTTTAAAAGAACAGTTAATTTAGTGAAGGATGCTACTTTAATGTCTTATTTTAATAGTTGTTAATTTCTTACTCTTGGTTAAATTCTAACCATTTGTTTTAATTACTTGCTGTTATTTTATTACTTGTTGTTATTAAAAATGCGTTTGTTTTAAAATTTGTAACTCTCAATGCAACATAGAACATTGCAGTGAAGTAATAGAATGCAAATATTTGGCGTCTTGTTGATGCACTAAATAACACATATAGCTCTAAAAGATATACAGCATAAACCAAATATGCTTAAAATATCAAACGAATATGCAGTGTACAGTCTACCAAAAAATTAAAGAAAGTCAAACTGAACCTTATAACACATGAATAAATATAAATGGTAATAACTCCTTGAAATAGATTTAAAAAATGAGTGAAGGTTATATGTATAAGATATACAAGGAACATATTCTAACTAAATACCTTTATGATATATTTTTATACAACTTATTTAAAAATAAAAGGAAACAGAGGGTGCACAAATAATACCAATTACAATCCCCTATAAATTTATAAAAAATGTAATAACAACATAGCAGAAAAGGAAGCCTGGAAAGATTTGATTATAAATTCAATATGTAGGATCAAAAAATGCATACATTGCATCCGTAATCATAATTGTATTGTCATAATTATAATACAAAGCATCCACTAAAACTGAAATAACTTTAAAACTAAATGTCTAAAAGACATAGTTCATAAACCCAAAGCACAAATAAATGCAACATCAGATAGTCAATTCTCCTCATCGCTAACAGTACATTCAAGTTGTTTGGTCATCCCATAATGCCATAGATACATTGCATAACGACTGCGTACAACAGAAAGGTCATCTTCTGGTGTAGGCAGTGACTGGTACTGAATGTAGTACTCCGCAAACATAGCAGCAAAGACACCATAATCACTGATGAAATAATAGAGGAACAATAGTTAATTGTAACTTTCAATGCTCCCCCAAAGTACAACTCTAACAATCTATTAGGCACTTCCGAATGGTACTCTTTTAAATGATCACCCACACAGTTGAGTCCAGTAACCAAACCAAACTCCAACAGACCAAACCTCATTTTATTGCCATAGAAGTCAAACCATAAAGCATCGGTATCATCCCTTGGCGGACATACCTCTCGCAACAACAAAGAATTCAACAATTTTTTACATGTGAGAAAGGCAGGCATGTCAAGGAAATGACCAAAACAAGACTGCCTAAAAATTTCCAATAATCTGTCATTAAGAACCTGCTTGATAATTGGCACAACTTCAACATTTGTATGAGTACATATCCTACGGCTTCGGAATTGATCAGGACGAAAATAGAGATTCAACGGCTAGTTCAAGAAAAAATATCAACAAGAGACAAGAATTAAACAAAAAAATAAGTACAACCACAACAAAAAAAAAAAAAAAAAATTTGACAGTTTCACCAGAAAGTACAAGAATATATATGTAAAAGGAATACTATTTGTATGCATTTGAAAGTTTAATACTTGGTTAATATGCAATATGTATCATCCTAGTATGATAATAAACTACATGATCACATAAGGTATATTGTATACACTGTATAAATTGCAGGTAAACAAAAAAAAACTAATATACAAACTATATACCTCTATTATGCAAAATCTAAAACTACATAACTACTTCCTCCGTTTAAAAAAGGATGAACCTATTACTATTTGAAGGGTCAAACAAGATTATGTTTGACCACATGTCTTACAAATATTTTCTAACTATTTTGAATTGTTAACTATTGTGACTTATAGTATTTTTCATGTAGTTTCTAAATATGTAAATTTTATTTCAAAAAAATTAAAAATTCGATGTGCAAATTCCCGGTCAAAATTAGTCAATTTGACCCTCGTACTCCGCAAAGGTTCATCCTTTTTGAAACGGAGGGAGTAACATATATAAAGCATAATAAATACAGTATGGATATCCCTGTAATATGCAAGTAATATCTCTGTAATATGTACTAGTATCAGTAATATACAAGTACACAACTAACACAACTAACATATAAAACACATACCAATAACAGTAATATGCAAGAAATATCACTGTAGTATGTACAAAAGGCACACCTAAAAAAGAAAAATCAAAATGTACATAAAACACACATGTGGAATATTATATAAACATACCTCAACATCAACCAAAGGAAAGTCGTCAGTCTTAACAGATTTAACTGCTCTCTTACTCTTCCCTTGAAATAACTTCTTCTTCGCTGAAGACGGAGATGAACCACACACAACTTTCTTTTTCTTAACAATAACAGGAGGCTCACTATCAGAATCGTCTCTCGATGAATCAACTCTTACACCTTTACCCTTACCATCTGAACCAACATTTTTTGTTTTAGTTTTGCGCTTATCAACCTGACGACTCCTCTTGTTACTATTCAATTTGCATGTAGACCTAGTAACACGACTAGGTGTATCAGTGGCAGTTTTCTTCGAAGAAGAAATATCAAAATCTTCAAAATCATCATCTACAATTACATGCACCGATTTTCTGGGATTCTTACCCCCCTCACTTAGCCATTAAAACTGCACAATTGTGCCAATAAATCAGAATAAAAATACGTAATAAAATTATAACCATCAAATATATCAGAAATAGTAATGATAATTTATTTGTATTCAACCAAGAAAGACAAACTAAGAAAATAATATATGAAAAAAAGGAAGAATTACCAAGAAGGTACAACCAGCGGCGGACGACGACGAAGATTACACAAAACTGTAATATAGTTGATTAAATTACAAATGAAATAATTAGAAGTTGGAGAAGATAAAAAGGGAAGTTTGATTTTAACTTTGATTTCGAAATATAAAAATTTTGGTTTACCGCTTTTGTTTTGATATCACCAAAATATTAGGAAAAAGTTCTTAATCAGTGAGTAATTAATTGAGAAGTGGTAAAAACTAATAAATGCACAGTTAAAGAATACGCACATTCCCACGATAATAGGCACGCTAAAAGGGAGTTAAAGAGTTTTTAAAAGTGGCTATTAGATGATAAGTAAATAAGTCTAAAAGTCTATTTGCAATAATATAGATAAAATGTAGTATATATTTTCTGATAAAGACCCTCCCAAATGTCTATACATGGTAAAAATTTCTTTCAGAAGGGAAAACCCCCAAACCCCCAACCGGATTCCCATTTCTCACGACCCGATTTCGTCCTTCCCTTGACCCGCGACCAAACCCAATTCCCAAATCAATTTCCCCCCAGAAATCTTCTCCAAAACAGTCCAAAACTGGTACAAATTGATTCCCTTCTCTCTCACCAGTACAACGAGCAACTCATCCCATCTGTTCATTTTGAATTTTGATCAAATCCGAGCCCTTGATCTCTTTCTTGGAGATAAGGATGAGAGAGGTGTAGTTTTACCCTCTCACCTTATCTCACAAGATATAGATCAAAAAGTAGCAGGGTAATTTGGATTTTTCAACCGAGGTAAAAAGTTCTAAAGTTCTAGTATAAAAGGTATATTTTCAGATTTTAGAAGGGGGGTTAATGGAGGCAGCAGCCGGGAACAGTTAATAGCAGCAGCAATATACATACATAATTTTACAAAGATATAGGGATTACATATTTTTGGTTTGATTTACATTGTCGCTTTAACATTTAAGTCGTCGCCTTGTTCAAGTCGTCTTGTTCGAGTCACTATTTTTCGATTCAACGCCTCAGCTCGCTGCTCGAAAAAGGGTAATAATCCTTTCATCTCTTTATTTTCAATTTCATCTTCTTTACTTTATTAATAATGTTCTTGATTGCTCAAATTGGTTTGAAAAGTGCTTTTGTGTATATTTAAAGAAAAACTAAAATGAATAGCTTTCTTTGGTTAAACTATGTTATCGTATTCAAAATATTTGAGCTTTGTGTCTGTCAAAATGGAAATGTTTTCTAAAGATGTTGCATAATTTCAGTGTATCCTTTATGTAAAGAAATAAGACTTGTTTGTAAGTAAGGTTCAAGTGAAGGTTCATTTAGTATGATTAGGTTTCATGTTTAGTACCATGCTTAAGAATAGAGCTAGTTGTAAAATTGGTATTATGCTTGTTTAGCTTAAAATTAGGTGCAGGGATTCCAAATTCAGTCATCTATCACCCTGGATATTTTTGAATGGTTAAAGGATGTTTCGGACTTACATATTAAGGTAGGATTAGTGTCCGAGATTTGGTTTGTGTATCAATTCTTTTAAATATAAATTGTTGATGTTGTCCTGTTTTCTTTGATAATTTCTGTCTGGAGTGTTTTAATGGAGGTGTAGGGGTTTGCTTACTGGTATTTAAGGATTAGGTGCAGGTCTTGAAAAGTTTCAGGGTGTTGGTTGTTGTTTGTGAAGTTTGCTGCACATAGCAGGTATTTCAGGGGTGATAACCTGCAAGCGTAAGAGTGTGCAGGGTTGTTTGTAGGTTGTTCCTGGTGTGTGGGTGTCCTGAGGGGCTTGTGGTGGTTAGGAGAAATGATATTAGTCAGGGGTGTTCATAGCAGGCAGTTTGTGAGGGATGTAGAGGAGGTTTCAGGGAGATGCATGTTGTGTTTTAGTTGAGGTCAGGTATTAGCTTGGTTGTTCCAGGTTGTAGGGGTTGGTCTTGTGATGTTATAATTATTTTTTAGGTGGTCTGGTTTGATGAAAAGAGGGGTGTATTAGGATGATAGGTGTTTGTTCAATGAGCTGCAGCTTATAGTAGTCTGGGCTGGTATGTTCGTGTTTTGGGTTGTGTAGGTTGTTGTAGTTTTTGTAGGAGATATGTATGCAGCTAGAATTTTAGAGTGATAGTTGTTGTTTTCTGGATGTGTATTTTTGGTTGTAAGGTTGTTTGTAGTTCGAGGGTGTTGTTGTCTAGGTGTTTGTTTAGGATGTTCTCAGGTGGTTTATGAGGTGTGTTGTAGGTGTTTAGTTTAGTCCTAGTTGGTTTGCAGGTTGGTAAAGTCAATTCTGATGTTTGCAGGGTGATTTAGGAAAGAGCTTATGGTGCTATTAGGCTCTAAGGGAGTACGCAGGTGTGCAACAGGTAGTTCTTGGGTGTTTTAGTCTGGAGGGAGTCATTTGTAATAGGTTTCTGGGGTATTAGAGTTTGTTTAGAGTTATGGTCTCTTTCCTGTTTGTTAGAGGGATGCTGGTGTTAGTTGTTTCTGATGGTGCTCTGTGTGTGAGAGGAAGTTGGTTTGAGGCAGGTGTTTGGTTTGTTCAGTAGCTTGTAGGGTTGTCCCAGTTTTTTTTCCAGGTTTTATAGTTGGTGTGTAGGATGTTTCAGGGGTGTTATTAGGTAGTTCAGGATGTTAATGTTGTGAGGGATCTAGAGGGTATAAGGTGGGTCTGTTCTTGTTTGTTTCAGGAGTTCAGGGTGCCTGTTTTTCCTATTTTGTCTCTAGTTGTTGCAAATAGGAAAGGGTTCAGGTGGATGCCGGCATAATTTGAAAAGTATGCAGGTCCAGTGATGGTGATTCCTGAACTAGTTTAGGTTCTGGGTCCAAAGAGTCTAAGTTTGTCTTCTTGGTTTCAGATTGGAAGGAGAATAGCAGGGGTGCTCTATATAATTAGAGATATTTATGTTTTTGTTAAGAAGTAATTGAAATGTTACATTTGTTTTTGGTTACAAATGTTAAGGTTTCCTACTAAAATGCAATGTTCTCTCTTATTGTTTCTGATTTCATTTGGTAATGGTAATGATCAGTAGATGATGCAGTTTTGGTTCAATCAAAGTTTTCGTTTTTTTTTTACTATTCAAGTGTAGAATGTATTTTAGCTCTAGTAAGTTGTTAAAAGTGAGGAATGAAGTAAGGATCTGTTATGTTCTCAAACCCTGCTTTAAGCTCGCTTTGCAATATTGCTTAGCTTGCTGTAATTTCTGCTATAGTGCAGCCTATGCTTAATTGCGTTGGCTCATTTCTGGAGCTTATTTAGTCTAGGTCTGTATGCTTTCTCTCAACTCTTTGGTGTTCTGTTTATTGAATTGGAGGGATGAGGCTCCGTTCTATTTGAATTGTCATTGGGACATTTTCCGTGTTTGATCTGTTACAAACGGATTTAAGTTATCAAATTGGCCGGTTCACGAAAACTTCGATTAGTAAGAATAATTTGCTTTTCTATGTGTCGTTGCTAATATTTGGAATGAAGGATCTGTAGTAATGACAACCTGATCATATTCTCAAATTGCATCATCTTAGCATCATGATAGAATACACATACTATTCTCAGGACTCCTCTGTCAATTCTTATCTGCTAAATAGCCCTTGCAAATTGATAGCCCTTATTTTTAGAATACACATACTATTCTCATAATACACATCTTATTTTTAGAAAAGCGCATAAATAGTCCTTGCAAATTAATTTGAAAACCTGTCGAATTAACCGTTGTTAACGGAATTTCGAAAGTGCCTTAAAAACCTTCTTTCGAAATTAACAAAACCGCTTATTCAGAATCTCTGAAAGACTGCATTTTTTTCAAAAATGGAGTTTTGCACGCATTTGCTTATTTGGTTCTCTGTTTTCCATAAATTGGGTGGCGACTCCAAAAACTCCAAAAGAGTTAGTCCATTCAGTTGATATTCCTAAATTTAGCCCTTCGGGGTTATATTTTTGGGGGTTCAACATCGGGTTCCTGACCGGATTATTCTAAAACATAAGGAACGAAGACTTTAGCCTTATTTGATATATATTTTATTTTAATAAATAGAGCGAGATCGTTTGGCATTGAATCTAAAGGACAAAGCGGTTGTTGAGTAGCAGTGCTAACTTTGGAACAAGGTAAGTGATTATATCCATTTCTTTGGTGGCCTTTGGCCTTGTGGATATTCTACCACGTGTTCCTTACGTGTGTAGCTGCCGATAGGCGTATTTATTACGCCTTAGCTTTGGATTTGCATTGTATATTATATGTTATGCCCTGTTGTTGGTATTGCATTGAGCATAGAAGTATTGTGCTCTATTGTGAGCTTGACATATACTTCTTGATAGTCGATGAGAGTCCCGTGCCGGTGAAGGGTTATTTGCATATATCTCCTGGTAGACGATGAGAGTCTCGCGCCGGAGATAGAGTTCGGGCACATGTGACCCCATTGCACCATCATACATTTATTTCATATCTTTATATGTGTTTTGTGAGCTGTATGGATTTGTTACATTGATTATTTGTGAATGATTTATTTGGTTGACTGCTATGACTTCTGTTTCCCTGACTAGCGTTGCTATTTTTCGAGGTCGCTAGTTTGTCCTCACTTATTGAATCCTTATGACTCACTCCCTATTTGTTCTTGTGTTTTATTTTTGTTTGGCGGATTATGCTCCAGGACCAAGCAAACCGCATCATGATCAGCCGTCTATGGTGAGCCATCTTGTCCATTGAGGCCACCAGTTGTAGATATTGTAGTTTATCTTATTTTTTCTCCCTTCGGGAGATTATATCTTTTAGAATTCTTAGATGTCTGATCTGAAAACCTCTAAACCTGTGTATTTTGAGTAGTTAGATGTATTATTCAGACATCTTGTATATAAGTCTGTCCTTGGGAGCAATCTTGTGTTGTTATGGTTAGATTTATTTTGTTCTCGGAATAATTCTACGCCATTTATATCGATTCAGTCAATAGGGTTCACCCGACAAGTCTAGGGGAGGTTGTCGGGTGCCTGCACGGCCTAGCCAAAAATTCAGGTCGTGTCACTCAAAGACCGACCAAGGAAAGAAATTAACTACCCTCTCTCTCTAAGATTAGCAAGGGATACAAATCAAAGCAACGGGAAGATTTGCTAAACAACTATATAAAGAAGACCTGCTGGAGATTGAAGACTACTTACAATATACTATCTCTCTAAGCTTTTACTTGTAAACACCACGGTATTCTTAAGAGTGTACGAGTGATCAAAAGAAAAGAAAGAGAGTTTTTGTAAAGGTAATAGTTGTGTCAAGGAAGTTAGTCTGGTAATCTACAAATCAGACAAGGTCATTGTTGGTGAGCAAACTGAACAAAACCAACATGAAAGACGTTTTCTGGTTAACGATAAACTATTGGTGTACTCAGATTCAAAGAGCTTAAGAGAGAGACTCTCACTTGTGACCCAAGGGGGCTGGATTAAGAACCACATTGTTTCTGAATCAGTATAAAAAATTATGTCTAAATTCCTTTACTTTACGCACTTTAAATTCTGTTATGTTTATGTTTCCAGTTTAAGTTGACTAATTACACTAAGAAGTCGACTAATAAGTTAAAATGAACAATTCACCTCTCCCCCTCCCTCTCTGTACTTTCAATTGGTATCAGAGCTTGGTCTCACACTATTTTGTTTTGCCTTACAGCAAGTGAGAAAAGATCATGTCTCCGCATGTTGTCAATGGAGCTCTATTGCAAGAGGGAACTTTTGGCACCCGACCTCCTTACTTCAATGGTAAGCACTATGGTCATTGGAATATTCGTATAGAAACATACATTGAATTGGTTGACTATAAGGTCTGGCGTGTTATAAAGAAGGGACCCATGATATCCCTACTACTATAGCAACTAAGAAGACTGAAGGTGACACATCAGTCATCCCTGCTGCTCTCGATATGGATGACTACATTGATGAGCAAAGAGAAGTTATTTAACTCAACTACAAAGCTGTCAATATCCTATACAATGCCATCAGCGGTGAAGAATATGAAAAGATATACAGTTGCGAGACTGCAAAGGAAATATGGGACAAACTAGAAGTTACCTATGAAGGAATGAGTAAAGTCAAGGAAACCAGGATCAATCTGTTGAAGACATGTTTGCAAGATTTAGCAAAATTATCAGAGAACTTAAGGCTCTTGGAAAAATCTATACAAGCGGTGAACAAATCAGAAAAATCTTGAGGAGTCTTCCCATTGCTTGGCAACCTAAAGTTATCGATATAGAAAGTGGGGATCTAAACTAAGTCTCTTACGATGAACTCAGAGGTAATCTTATTGCTTTTGAGAAGACACAGCTCAAGCGAAATGTTCAAGAAGAAAAGAAGAAAATTGTAGCATTCAATACTACAAATGAAGAAGTCGACTATAATTAAGAAGAAGATGATGAAATTCAGGATCAACTGGCTATGATGTCTAGAAACCTAAATGGTCTCATGAATAGAAGAAGACAGTTCAGAAAAGGAATGGTGCTTTTCAAAAAGGAAAATCAATCAAACTACAAAAGTGAAAGACGCTGCTATGAATGTGGCAAACTAGGTCACATTGCAAATAACTATCCCGATTCAAAAAGGAAAGGGAAGAATAGATCCTATGCTGCCTAGAGTGATGATGATGCATCAGAAAAAGATTAAGAGGAAGCTGCAAACATTTGCTTCATGGCTACTGGAGATTCAAGCAGCAGTGGCATACCATCAAATGACTCCAGCGAGGTACGTTGCGAATTTTGTATTGAAAACTCTAGAAATATGGACAAAGTTCTAGATGAACTAGAAAAGGCACTAAAAAAGATTAAAAAATTGAGTAAAGAAAAAGAAAGCTGGGAAATGAAACTTGAAGTTGTTGAAAGTGAAAATGATTTTCTTAAAGAGGAGGTTGAGCAATTAAAACTTAAGTTAAATGGGTTTCGTAAGTCAACTAGTCACAGCTCGGTTAGATCAAATCGATCAAGTTATCGAAGCAAATCCAAAGGTTAAAGATCTGCTAACTCCCCACACTCTACTTCATCTGTTACACACATGCTTAATGTGCCTACATGCTATTAGTGTGGAGAATCTGGTCATGTGTATAGAAAATGCAATATTAGAAGAAGAAATCCAGAGAAATGGATTTGGCAACCCAAAATCCAAGAAGAGCCTAACACCTCTAAACCTAACCCCCAAGGACTCAAG
The DNA here is from genome assembly GCA_037355625.1 of Petunia x hybrida. Classification (NCBI taxonomy): domain Eukaryota; kingdom Viridiplantae; phylum Streptophyta; class Magnoliopsida; order Solanales; family Solanaceae; genus Petunia; species Petunia x hybrida. Next base: position 10,716,803 of record JBBBVM010000036.1, read on the forward strand.
CAAGCATGAGTACCTAAAAATCCTTGACTATCTTATTTTGCAGGAACACCACAAATCAACTAAAATGTGAAAATGGTTCTTAGACAGTGGATGTTCCAGGCATACGACGGGTGACAAACAACTGTTTAAATTAGTCACAAGTTTCAATGGAGAATTGTAAAGTTTGGAGGAGATGCAAGAGGACGTATTATTGGCATTGGTATTATTTGTTTAAGCCCTTCCTGATATAAAAGAAACATTCTTGGTTGATGGACACAAGCACAATCTACTCTGCATAAGTCAACTATGTGATGGAGGATATAAGGTAAAGTTTGAATCCAGTAAATGAATCATTCACGATAACAAAAGTAAAGTTATCTTATCCGGTTCAAGAGAAAGCAACATCTATGTTCTGAATAATGGGAACGCATCATCAGGTAAACATTTATATTTAGCATCCATAACAAATGATCCATGGACATGGCATAGAAAACTAGGTCATGCAAGCATGTTTCTAAATGAAAAACTTCCAAAACATGACTTAGTTATTGGATTGCCAAAACTAAACTTTTCTAAATATCATATATGTGATGCATGTCAGTTAAGAAAGCAAACTAGAACTTCATTAAAAGTAAAGACATTGTTACCACGTCAAAGCCACTTGAGTTATTGCATATGGATTTATTTGGGCCTACTAGGACTGCTAGTATCGGTGATAAAAGATATGCTTTCGTTATTGTTGATGATTTCTCTCGCTTTACTTGGGTTATATTTCTATCTCACAAAGATGATGCTTTTAAAAGTTTTGAAGTGTTCTGTAAGAAAGTGCAAGAGAAAAGGGATACTTTATCTCTACTATTAGAAGTGACCATGGAGGAGAATTTAAAAGCAAATTTTTTGAAGAATACTGCAATGCGCATGGATTCACTCACAATTTCTATTCTCCTCTAACACCTCAACAAAATGGTGTTGTGGAAAGGAAGAACAGAATCCTCCAAGACATGGTCAAAACAATGTTAGTTGAACATTCTCTTCTAAATCAATTCTGGGCAGAAGCTGTAAGTACTGCATATCATATTTTAAATATATGCCTTATTCATCTAATTCTTAAAAAGACTCCTTACGAACTTTGGAAAGGAAAGCGTCCTAACATAAGTTACTTTCATCCTTTTGGATATAAATGCTTTATTCATAATAATGGTAAAGACAATCTTGGTAAGTTCGATCCTCGCAGTGATGAAGGTATCTTTCTGAGATACTCCAACACAAGTAAGTCATATAGGGTATTTAACAAACAAACATTATCCATTGAAGAGTTAATGCATGTGGTATTTGATGATTCTTTGACCATTATCGAGAAAGGTACTACTGCAGATGAAGATGATGCAGCTCAAACTCAGCTGAAAGAGACAAGCTCAGAATTCCACTTCATGTCAGCAAGAACTAAAGTCAAATGAAAACCCAGTGTCGACTCCAGCTGCTAAGCAACCGGAGTCAACTACTATGACTGATTTTAAGGACTCAGAAGTTGTTATCCCAAATGAGTAGAAAAGTGATCCAAACTATCCTCGAAAATATATCATTGGGGACCCAAGAGAAGGTATGAAAAAGAGAAGCCCTCATAAATCTAAACTTTTTCTTATTTCACAGATTGAACCCCAACGATTCGATGAAGCACTACAAGATGAATCATGGGTTCGTGCTATGCAAGAAGAGTTAGATCAATTTGAGAAAAATCAAGTATGGAAGCTGGTTCCTAGACCTAAAGGGAAATCTGTTATTGGTACAAAATGGTTTTTTTGAAGCAAATTAAATGAAGAGGTAAACTGGTAAGAAACAAGGCTCGTCTAATCGCTCAAAAAAACTCTCAGACAGAAGAAGTCGACTATGATGAGACATTTGCTCCTGTAGCTAGACTTGAATCCATTCACATTTTACTAGCATATGCATCTTTTAAAAGGTTTAAATTATTTCTAATGGATGTTAAGAGTACCTTCCTAAATGGTTTCATAAAGGAGGAAGTCTATGTTAAGCAACCTCCTAGTTTTGAAAATGGCAAAACTCCTCATCATGTTTTTAAATTATCAAAAGCCCTATATGGACTCAAACAAGCTTCAAGAGCTTGGTATGAGCGATTAAGTTCTTTTCTACTTAAACATGGTTTTCTAGAGGCAAAACCGATACTACCTTGTTCATTCAAAGATCATCCAAAGGAATCTTAATTATTCAAATCTATGTCGATGATATTATCTTTGGTAGTACTAATCCCATTCTATGCAAGAATTTTGAAGCACTTATGCAGGGAGAATTTGAGATGAGCATGATGGGCGAACTCACATTCTTTCTAGGGCTTCAAATCAAGCTCACAAGAAAAGCGCATTTTCATATGTCGATCAAAATACACCAAGGAACTCATCACTAAATTCGGTATAAATGAAGCAAATCCTGTCAAAACTCCTATGACTCCTGTTACACACATGGTAAGTGATGAGAAGGGAACAAGTGTAAATCCTTCTCTCTATCGAGGCATGATTTGATCACTCCTATACTTATCGGCCAGTCGACCAGACATTATGTTTTCAGTGTGTAAATGTGCAAGATTTCAATCAGCTCCTAAAGTATCTCATTTGACTGTGGTCACAAGAATTATTCGATATCTAGCGGGGACTATTTCATATGGCCTATGGTGTCCATATTCTAAATTCTTTGATGTTATTGGATTCTCAGATGCTGACTATGCAGGTGATAGAGTAGACCGTAAGAGTACTAGTGGAGCAAGATTTTTTCTTAGAAAATCACTTGTTTCTTGGCACAGTAAGAAACAAGATTGTACAGCTCTTTCAACAGCTGAATCAGAGTGCATTGCTCTGGGTCACTGGTTTACTCAACTTCTTTGGATGGCTACTCAATTATCTAATTACAATTTATATTTTAAGCCTATTCCTATGCTATGTGGTAACACTAGTGCTATTAATTTTGCGTACAATCCAGTTGATCATCCTAAAATATAACATATAGATGTACGTTACCATTTTATTAGAGATCACGTGCAAGATGCAGATAGGGATATTGTATTTGTTAGTACTGCTTTTCAACATGCAGACATTTTTACTAAACCTCTCCTAGAAGATCATTTTTGAACCCTAAGGGAATTTCTAGGCATTGTCCCTGACCCATTGATGCAGGGTAAAAGCGGAAACAAAAATAAAAAGATAAAAGAGTAAGACGGATCTTGAACTCCCTACGAAGTAGCCACGGAGAACAAGTTCCGTGACACCCTCGATTCGGGTCAAAATCTACCTACGCTATTCGGACGATCCTCAAGACACACATGGGTTTTGCAAAGGGCCCGATCGGGTTTGGAATGAAGGTCAATTGGTACAACCAATAGATTCAAGCCAAAAAGGTAAAGGTTTCTTCCCTTAGAGAATTCATCTCAATTAACAAGTTCCATATTCAAGGTAAACTAATGAAATAGAAGAAGACTTGGGTATTTATAGTGTTTTTCCCAAGTCTAGATAAAGTCTAAAATGCCCCATAAATTGGGCTTACTTAAATAGACCACGTAGGGCCAAAACAGTAAAAGATCACTAAAACTCTCAGGCCTTCAGCGCAGTGGGTGGAGCGTCCGAGTTGGGACGGAGTGCCTGGAGCTCATGCATTTCTTAGACATTAAGTTGGGCAGGCGGAGCGCTCAACTTCCTAGCTTCCAGGGTGGAGCGCCTAGGGCTTTGGGCGGAGCGCCTGGCCCTGGGTCCTCTTGATCCTTCTTCGATTCACTTCCAAAGCTCTTGACTTCTAGCCCTTTGCATCCTTCAAGCTTGGCACACGTTAGAAAGTGTCTTGGCTCGATTTGCCCCGCATCATCCTCCCCTTCTTGCAGAGATTTCATCCTCGAAGTTAAGGCGTTCTCGTCCATGGCATCATCATCTCCTCGGGGTGCCTAATGCTCTCCTCCCTTGTACCTCTTGCACGTCACTTTGATATAGGCTTCTTCCAAGATTTCCCTTGCCTTAACATGGAGCTTAGGACCTATAAGCAATGACAAGCAAACACAAAACCTCCTACTTCGAAAGTAGGTTAGTGCAAGAAATGTGAAAAATACACTCTTATGGTATAACCAAGCATCAATAATAATCACAAAGATCAAGTCTCCAAAGAGAACAACAGGTACTTGATTTAATGGAAACATGCACTCAACACAAAAATGATCAAGTAGATCATGGGGACATGGGAAATGTAAGATCAAGCTATCAAAATCCCCTTGAACCTTAAGCTCACGATCAATACACCAATCCCTCCTCATAGTGTGATCAACATGTGGAGTGGAGTAAGTCAAATAGCCACGCTACAACTAGAATCAATTACTCCACTCCCTTTCTTTAGAGTATACTTACTCACCCCAAGAGTTTCCTTTTCACCTCCAAGTTCATCACCTAAGCAACCCTTCTCAAAAGACAAGCTCTCAAGGAAGGTATTGATAATGGCTTCTTCTTGATCATAACCCCAACAAGCAATAGTAGGGTCACTCAAAGAGTCATTTACCTCACTCAAGTTCTCACACAATGGGTTGCCTAAGGAGTCAAACCCTTCACACCATGGAGGTTCTATTTTACTACCAACCCTAGTCAGATACAAGTCACTACCACAAATGAAGATGCCTTCAAACAATGGATTAGTAAAAGCATGCATCTTAATTTCATGATCAAGTATAGGCAAGATATCAAGACTAGGTTCATTACTCTCACTTGAGGAGTCATCATAGACAACCTTGTCCAATTCATGCAATTTGGACCCCTCAAGGTCACTACCATCCTTACCATAACACATTGGTCCACCAAATAGAAGCATATCAATAAGAGTATGATCAACTATCTCATCTTCCCCTTTGTCAAAGATTGGTGGTGTGTCATAGCAATGGTTACAATCAAAGTCAACTATCAAATCTATACTAGGGAGAGGTTTATTGAACAATGAGCTCACATCATGATGTGGCATAGCATCTCTCTCAACTAGTGATACACAAGCACACACAAGTTGACTACTAGACACTTCACTAGTGGCATATTCACTTGATGCATCACAAACACCAACTAACATTGAGTCATCACAAGACAAGTAACTAGTAGGCTCATGAGAAGGTGAAGAATCACTTACACTTGAGTTACTTCCTTGATCACTTATATCACTTGAAGTATCTTGCTCAACTCCTTCTCCATGAAGCGCGCATTGAAGATTTTCATCCTCTTGTCTTTCCTCCCAAGCACATTGTTCCAATGGCTCGTCTTCAAAGGTACCTACACAAGAGGTAACACAAGAAAAAGTAGAAGATAAAGAATGGTTAGAACAATGGGTACTCGCACTCTCAATTTTTCTTTCCTCACCTCTCCTTTCTCTCAATTTTCCCTCAAGTTCAAGTGTAGTTTGTGGTGACAATCCACTCACATCACTCCTCACATCCTCTCCTTTTTCCTTTCTAGGATTGTCACCGATCACTCCCTCACTCCTCTCTTTCTTTTGTCCCTCAAGTTCAAGTACAATGGAATGAGACTCAAGATTGTCTTCATTTGGAGTAGAGTGACTCTCATTTTCAACTTGCAATGGCAAAACAATAAGCTTATTGGCTTTCGGCTCAAGCACCATAGGTAACTTAGCTTTAGCCACTTCCCGCAACTCCCTCATACGCTTGTAGTCTTCCCTTACTTGCCTAGGTGTCAAAGGCTTGAGCACATAGTTCCTTACACCTTTCTTAACCGTATAGGAGTTGGTTCGACCATCATGTACCACACACCTATCATATTGCCATGGTCTCCCAAATAGAAGATGACAAGCTTGTATCGGGGCCACATCAAACATGATTTTGTCTTTATAGTTCCCAATGCTAAACTCGATCAATACTTGCTTCACCACTTTCAACTCTCCACACTCACTTAGCCATTGTAATCGGTAGGGGTTTGGGTGCTTTAGAGTGGGCAATTTCAATTGGGGAATCAATGTTTGGCTCACTATGTTAGCACAACATCCTGAGTCAATAATCATTGAGCACACTTGCTCCATCACAGGACACCTAGCATGAAAGAGGTTCTCTCTTTGCACATTCTTGTTATCCTCCTCAAAGAATATAGTGCTCAAACTCCTCCTAACTACTAAGAACAAGTTAGGATCTTCTCCTTCTTCTATAGCCTCTTCGCAAGCAATTTCCTCATTCTCGGGCTCACTATCTTGTTCATAAGCCAACCCATCACCCATAACAATCATGGTCTTTCGGGTAGGGCAATCTCTTGCAAAGTGGCCATATCCTTTGCACATGAAGCATTGAGTAGAAGTAGAAGTAGGGGTATTTAAAGAAGTTTTAGAGTTACCTCCCACATTCGGTGTTGGCTTCTCATAGGTCTTCTTCACATCTCGGCTTGCACTTGCACCATTTGTGTTTGGAGACTTTCATTCTTTTGGTTTGCTTATGGGAGTAGAAGTGTTACTCTTGTAACGAGTGGACTTCTCTTCCTTAAGCCATTTTCTCGGCTTCAACCGCGTCGTTGAATAGATTATGATAAGAAAGATATTTTTGAAACCTCAATTGAGAGACTATCTCTCGGTTCAAACCATTCTTGAATCGAATCACGGCTTGTTCTTCTTCCTCCATATCCATGTCTAATGCCATTCGGATTTGTTCGAACTCATTGTAGTATTCTTCAACCGTGTTGGACCCTTGCTTCAACTCATAAAGTCGTGTGAGTATCACATGACGATACCTTTGGGTCGCATACTTTTCATCTATGTCACGTTTCGATTCATCCCAAGTAAGGTTCACGGGCAAAGCATTTCTTCTTCTATACCTTTTGGCCGATTCCCACCAAGTAGAAGCAAAGGATTCAAAGAAAGATATAGCATATTTGGCTTTCTTCTCCTCGGTCATGTCATTGGTGTCAAACACTCTTTCCATGGTTAACTTCCACTCAAGATACTCAACCGGGTCACTACCCCCTTTAAATGTAGGAATAGTAAGCTTCACACTATTGAGATTATTGTTGTCACGACCCCCTCGGTAAGGCTCCGGTTGGCCTCCAAAGTTGTCACCATAAGCATCATAATCCTTCCTACCATTTCCTCCAACATTCCCCATGGGTGGACCTCGATCTCGGTCTCTACCCCTATTCACATCCCGGCCTCCATTCATAGCTCTCCTAAATGGATAGGGAGCTCCATAATCACCATCACCATACTCGTCCTCCTCCCTTTCTTGAGCTCCATCAACATGCTCAAGAGGTGCAATGTTTCTAAGAACTTTAGGGAGTGGAACCGCTCTTTGGGGATTGCCAAAAAGGTGGGGAATACCCACTCGTTGGGGATTGCCCAACACATGCTCACTTTTAGCAAGATCATCTTTAAGCTTTTGTTGTCTAACCAATTCGGCAATTTGTTTCGGGGTAATGGTTGAGCCACTTGTTCCTTCACCGGGTTCAATTTGGACACTCGGGGTCCTTCTTTCAAGACTTTCAATCCTTAGGCTCATACTATCCAACTTGGCCATGATAGTAGCCAAGGCACTCTTCATAGGATCATCACCTTCACTAGCCATGGTACCTACAAAATAAGCAAACGGTTAGTGAAACAACCTCACACACACCTCACTTGAATGTCACTCGGATACACTCATTTAGTAGTGGGGGATATATCACTCAAGCTTGAACCAAAGGTGAACACGCAATTGAACCACATTCCTAATCAACAACCAAGCAATCCACAAGATCAAGCACTCTTCGGGACGAGTGGAATTAATGGGACTTGATGGACGCTAAGCTTTTTAAGTGCGGACTTGAAACAAATGGTTCTACGAATTCTTCTTTGAGCTCTACTCTCCACTAAGCACGATAATCCTAAAGGCTCAAATGATTAGTACTAATCGAGTAGGAATGTTACTCTAATAGTACTAAACGGATGCAATGCAATCAAATAAAATACGAAAACCTAGAAGAAAACTACCCAAAACCACACTACAGGATTAGGCGGAGCTGCCTAGGGCAGGCGGAGCGCCTCACAATTCAACCAGTAGCTAGCTCAGGCGGAGCGCCCGGAATCTGGGCGGAGCGCCTAGCACGGAGCTTCAGCTTTTCTCAACTCCGTGTTTCTTCAATTTCAACACAAATTTTGGATCGATTTCACCGTGTTTTTTCAAAATCCAAGGTACCCAAAGTTGTATAATGTTAATCTCAACAAACCCCAATGATTTTTATCAACAAACACCCAATAATCAATGCACAATCATCATTCAAAGTTTTAAACTTATGGTTTCAAAAGGGGTTTTGATTTCTTCAAATCTTTGTTATACAACTCAAAATCTCAAGATTTTGGTACCAAATCGATGGATTTTCAATCTAGAACAAACCCGATATCAATCAATCAATAGGTCAATCGATCCAAGAATCACAAGCTAATTTTTGGTGTTTTTTCAACCTTTTCATTTTTTTTTTGTATTTTTCTTCTTTTCTAATAACAAGAACAACGAACCTAAAATCGAAACTAACTTAGGCACGATAACAAGGGTTGAGGGTTTGTAGAAACAAATCCCGAGCCTTGCTCTGATACCAAACTGATGCAGGGTAAAAGCGGAAACGAAAATAACAAGATAAAGGAGCAAGACGGATCTTGAACTCCCTACGAAGTAGCCACGGAGAACGAGTTCCGTGACTCCCTTGATTCGGATCAAAATCTACCTACGCTATTCGGACGGTCCTCAAGACACACCTGGGTCTTGCAAAGGGCCCGGTCGGGTTTGGAATGAAGGTCAATTGGTACCACCAATAGATTCAAGCCAAAAAGGTAAAGGTTTCTTCCATTAGAGAATTCATCTCAATTCAACAAGTTCCATATTCAAGGTAAACTAATGAAAATAGAAGAAGACTTGGGTATTTATAGTGTTTTTCCCAACTCTAGATAAAGTCTAAAATTCCCCACAAGTTGGGCTTAATTAAATAGACCACGTAGGGCCAAAACAGTAAAAGACCACTAAAAATCTCGGGCCTTCAGCGCATTGGGCGGAGCGCCTGGAGCTCATGTATTTCTTGGACAGAAAGTTGGGCAGGCGGAGCGCCCAACTGCCTAGCTTCCAGGGTGGAGCGCCTAGGGCTTTGGGCGGAGCGCCTGGCCCTGGGTCCTCTTGATGCTTCTTCAATTCACTTCCAAAGCTCTTGACTTGTAGTCCTTTGCATCCTTCAAGCTTGGCACACGTTGGAAAGTGTCTGTGCTCGATTTTCCCCGCATCATCCATGCTAAAGGCTTAAACTATTCTAAAAGAAAATTTGTAAATATATAAGTTTGCATTTATTTTGGACAATATTTCCCTTATTTAATTCGTTAATTCTCCCCGTTACTTGTTTACCGCATCTTACTACGTCATTAGTCATAATTACTCTTAAAGTTGCTTTAAGTGTTTGAAAAGGTGTTAGGCGGCGTGGTGTCCCTTTCCTATGCATTGAATCGTCCTCTCAAATCACTCACATTTCCTCCAACTGTACCCCCTCCACTTCACAAGAAACCCCCTCTGTTTCCCTCTTTACTCTTTTATAGCCTCTTCACCTCTCACACCCTTCACATTCCCAAACTCTTCTTCTACAAATTTCCCCTCAACAATGGCAAGAAAAACTAACACCTCTGCAAGCCGAAGCCAACGCACTAGAATCAATCCACCCACAAATTCTACCAAACCTGTTCAAGTTGATTCAAACTACTCCGAAAACATTATGTAAAATTTAGCAACCGCAATGGAAAACCCTAGGCTCGACAAAAAATCAGGGAAGCGACCTATGCACAGTGGCGAGACCGAGTTTGTCAAAAGGTCCAAGAAGGAATTCTCTCTGGCTGATTTGGATGAAACCCTTGATTTTTGGGATTTCTTCGCCGGTGCAAAACTTGATGCTATCAAAGACAAACCCTTGGCTCATGGAAGAATCGTTTATTTGGACTCCATGGAATCACTCAACTGCGACTTGAAACCCCTGTTTTGTGCTCAAGACTGGATGAACTTTTTCTCCACTGACCCTGTCGATGTTCGTGAGGATTTGGTAAGGCTCTTTTATGCTAATCTTTGTCCCTATTCGAGTGAAGGAATTGAGACAATGGTTTTTAACACGAGGATTTTTCACTAAGTCAATTCTGTGTCGCATTCTCGGCTGTAAATTTTCTAGATACCCTGACTTCTTTAAGAACTCTTGGCCGTCAAAATTTGAAGTCTCTTTTTGAACAAGCTAAAGCATGTTTATGTGAAAAATTTGATGATGCTCCAGAAGGACAACTTGGTCCTTTAGATTTGTCCTTTGAAGTTCGTGCGCTTGCGCACATTGTTGGTACCACTCTGCTTCCCTGAACCGGTTCCCTTAGTTTTTTGTCCCAACGCGATACCCTGTTTGTTTACTGTCTCATTACTAAAAAGAAACTGGACTTAACTGCTTGGATTATTGAGTATATACTTGAAAGTGTTGCTGGCTGTGCTTCTCTACCCTATGGTTTGATTATTGCTCGCATCTTGCAATTTTACTGTATCAATACATCTGCCTGGAAAACTTGCTCTATGTCTGCTTGCTATAGTTCTCCATGGGTTATGTTCCTGTTGAGGATGTCTGGGTAAGAAAAGACACCAAGAATGTCATAGTTTGTGCAGACCAAGCTGACCCTTCTAAGGTTGAAACTCCATCTGTTCTGCATGACTTGTGAGAACCATAGAGACATTAATGACTTGCTTCTTAGTCTGCACTACAAATGTGATAAAGTTGCAGAGAACCTGGAGAAACTTAAGCTCGATGTGGGAAAATTCTCCCTTAAGCTTGACAATGTTGTTACTGATTCTGCTGTTGCTGTTAGACAAGTTCATGCTTGAATTGATGCAGTCTCCACTGACGTGCAAGCAAGGATTGATGCCTTCTCCAGGGACATGCAAACAAAGCTTGACAGGATGACTGATAATGTCGTTAACACCTTGACATATTTTTCTTGCTCCTCGTTAGACATTTTTCAAAGTAATTTTTGTTGGCTCTGTAATATTTGAATGGCTTGAACCATCTCAATTGGTGCTCCCCTACTCTTTTTGTTGATGCCAAATGGGGAGAAAGACTTGTTGCCTGTGTTGTGTTTATGTTAATATGTCTATGTTATTTTTGTGCCTAGGATAATCATTTATGCACTAATGCACTAATCCTCTAACTGGGAAAGAAAAATCCCTTTAGATACTTCTTGTCTTTTTGTTTGGACTAAGTTGCAGGTGGCAATGCTAAACCAAGGCAAAGACTCAGGGGAAGTCGATTATCACTCAAAGAATAGTATCTTCTTACATCCTCAAAAACTCAGGGGGAGTCGACTGCAATAAAAAAGGAAAGTATCCCGTCAAACCCTCCACTAATATTTTTCATCATAAAAAGGGGAGAGATTGTTAGATTAAGTTTTGATAATTAAAAAAAGTGCAACACTAATGTATGACAAATATGTGGCAGGAGATCGAAACTGATGAAGAGAAGATTCTAGATGATGTGGAAGATTCCTGGAACAGAAAGAAGGAAGGCTCTCAAGCATGCAATATCTCTTCAGATCTGGGATAGCTAACTAAGGAAAAAAAGGATTGGATTTGTGGCATCTCCATTAGGTCAGGTGGGAACACGCTAATTAAGCTCTTACCTTATTCTCAAAAGATACAAATATCTTTTGAGGATCAATTCACTTTGGTCATGTCTCTCTCTCTCTCTCCACTTAACAAATCAATCAGATTGATCTCTCAAAGACCGCACAAGGAAAGAAATCAACTGCCCTCTCTCTCTAAGATCAGCAAGAGATACCAATCAGAGCAACGGAAAGATTTGTTGAACAACTATATAAAGAAGACATGCTGAAGAATGAAGACTACGCTTCTACTTACAATCTACTATCTCTCTAAGATTTTACTTGTAAACACCACTGTATTCTTAAGTGTGTACGAGTGATCGAAAGAAAGAAAGCGAATTCTTGTAGAGGTAATAGTTGTATCAAGGAAGTTGGTCTGATAATCTATAAATCAGACAAGGTCGTTGTTGGCGAGCGACTTGAACAAAACAAATGAGGAAGACATTTTTGGTTAACGATAAACCATTGGTGTACTCAGATTCAAAGAGCTTAAGAGAGAGACTCTTTCTTGTGACCCAAGGGGACTGGATTAGGAACCACATTGGTTCTGAACCAATATAAAAATATTGTGTCTAAATTTCGTTACTTTACGCACTTTAAATTCTGTTATGTTTATGTTTCCAGTTTAAATTGACTAATTACACTAAAAAGTCGACTAATAAGTTAAAATGAAAAATTCACCCCCCCCACCCTCCTCTTGTACTTTCAGTAGCACCATTAGTTTCTTTAGAATTAGAGTTTAAATAATCTCGAGTGGTTGTAGATTTTTTGTGAGTTCCTGCCACGGCCTCATCCACCTCGCCATCCACTGAAGTAGCCTAATTGATGATACCTCTTAAGATTGATATGTCATTTGGATTAAAGCCCTACACATAAAGGTTTGCCACACTGGGGTTGACATCAAATGTACCTGCTTGTTCGAGGAAATATTCATAGCTAAGTAGAAATCCATGCAGGTCAGTAATGGTGATGTGCTCAACTCTAGATGTAACTGAAACTACCATGACATCATTATTTAGTCCAAGACTTCCTAAGATGTAGAGGATTAGATCCACATTTGAAATTGATTGAATCGCTGCCGCTAAGTTATTTTGCAAATGTCTTAATTTTTGGTAGATAGTCGACCACGTTCACGATGCCTTTATTTATGGTTTGCAACTGCAACCTAAGGTTGCATAATCATTGCCCTAGATTGAGAGGCAAACATTTTCTCTAGCGATAACCAAACTTCCCTTGAGGTAGCCCAACCTACTACCTGTGTAAGAACACCTTCGGTGAGGGACGACAACAACCAACTAAGTAAAAGTTAAGTCTTTTTTCTTCTAAGAAATATAAGCTAGATTAATAACTAAAATTGAAGAATTTTCCTCATTTGCGATACTGGCAATCAACCTTGTGGGGAATTCTTGAAAGACATCTATGTAACCCTCCAAGCCGTGGCTTCAGAGCATTGCAAGGTGGAGCCTTGGAGCAACTGGTAAAGTTGTCTTCGTGTGATCTATAGGTCACTGTTTCGAGTCTTGAAAATAACCACTAATTTCAGGTTAGGCTGTGTACATCACACGCCTTTCTCGGACCCTGCATAAATATAGAATGCTTTGTGCACTGAGCTGCCATACATCACACGCCTTTCTCGGATCCTGCATAAATGCAGAATGCTTTGTGCACTGAGCTGCCATTTTTTTACCTTGATTAAGTGGGAGTGAGAAACATTTGGGTCGTGAAACGAGTTTCCACTGCTCATAGCAGTAATAGCAGGCATTGAGGGACTAGTAGTGAGTGAAGGGGAAGACATTGACGTGAATTTCAAAGAAGCCCAATATCATTTGAGAGATTTAACTGTGAAGAGAAGCTCTGTTGATTGATTAAATTAGAAGGAGACTTACTCTCTTATAAATACAGAGATGTACAACATAACAAATAAGGAAGGCAGTTGAGAATAATCAAACCATCTGAAGAGCCTATCCTATGGTAACTAACTTGTATTTGAATTGAGATAATCTTTATCTCTAATAGTAATGACTCTTACTATATCACTATCTAATAAGAGGGAGTTTCAGGAGCTTCCCGTTGTGCTGCTTAAGGGCTATTTCGGTCAATTCACATTGGGCTATTTAATTGGGCGGCAATACAAAGTTGGACTCCCTGCTTGATTAGTTTAATGGCTTATCCACGTTATCAAAAAAGACCAGTACCTTTTAGTTAATTCCCTTGGCCTCCTACTTTGCACTACTCGCGACACCTCCTGTTCTGTTTTTCAAGATTTCACGTGAAATTACACAACATAATTTGGATTGTTGGCACATTGAGGTAGTTCTCATCGTATCACCACTTTGTCTATCTTCTTCTGGGAATTCTCCAAGGCTTTCTAACATCCTCCTCTGTGACTCTTCTACGTGCAACTCTTTTGCTCTTCGTTGGAACTGTGAAAATTTGCTGTGTTGTCGTTACCGTTATCTGTAAATTTGTTTTGCATTCCAGTTTTCTGGTTCGCTCGCCTTCTACAAATACCTCGCTCTCAGGTCCGCCCTTTTTAACTTTGGATTATGCTTGCTTAAAGAAGTGTTTCTTGATAGTTGTATTTGTTGAGTTTCGGAGACATTTATGTAACACAACTGTAACTCTTTATGTTTTCTTGAAAACATAATAAAGTAGAAGTAAATAAATTTTTTGCTTTTACAGAGCTAGCTCTGTTTAACACTCTGTCTACGTTAGTTTGGCCATTTTATTTTAATTAAAATACATACAACAATCATTCTCTCTATTTTACTTTGTCATAAAACAACTCATTTAATTTCTCTCTTTATAGGGTTCTGTTATCCAAATATTAAATGATCCCATTTTTGTCTATTATTTTACTCATATGTTGTATACTAAATAAAGGATTATTTTTAATATTATGGTGTAACGTACATCTGGAAGACTATCACATAGTAGTGGACCTTTAAATGGTGCATAATAGCCATTAAACCAGCATTTCAACATTCTTATTTTTGCTCTTTGTCATTTTGCGTGTATCTGTTACGTTTATTGTTAGGAAAATTAGCAGACAAATTGATAGCACATTCTTTATGGAAGAAGGACTCTGTTAATATGAAAATTTTGTTATACGTTATGCCTATTTCTACTACCTCAACATTCTGCAGAACAAAATTGCTTTATAAATACTGCTTTAGCTGAAGTATTACAGTCGGTTAATTAGAATGAGTAATTTATCTAATTTCTTCAGCCATCTCAATTTAAGTCTCACAGATGCTGTAGCACTGCATAGACCTGACAAATAGGTGGGACAACTCTGTGGAGTTAATGTTCGTTATTTTTAAAAAAGGACTGTCATTTCTTTAAAATCTATGTGCGCTGTCTTTGTCCTTCTATTTAGATGTTCCTTCTATCTGCTGAAAAAGAACAATAGTAACGTTGCCCATTTACATGTAGGACCATAGAGGTACTGATGCTTGCATTAAAAAATTCCATTCTAATGGATCCTCGAGGGAAAAAAAAGGCACCTCGCTCGGTGAAACAAGTACGTGATAGCAATGCCAAATTCCGAAAAACATATGAAAGTATGGCAGGGGCTAAGAAAAAAGAATTGTCGCTGCAACGGCGCCTCAAAGATCGAGAGGCGACAACTACTCGCCTTCTTGCAAATACATACCACATCAATGCGGTCGAAAGAGTATCTCAGCCGCAAGACGATGTTAATACCGGACAATCTTGTTATATTCCCGGAACAGGTTAGGACATCAAATCTGCTATGTCTCTTATCTTTAAAATTCAGCAGCATGTTACCCTTGTAGGCTATATAAGAGCTATCTTAATTTATATTCGTTGTCTGTTGTAGTTAGTGCTATATCAATCTAACAAAAAATTGGTCAATTTAAATTAAATCGTCTCTGTATCTACCTATCCATTTCATTAGCTGTGGGTTCAGCTGTTTGCGCACGTGTTACTGTATCAAGAGAGCCCATCCTTATAATCTAGGAAATACAATAGGAGGAAAAAGGTGCCAGCCTTGAGAAAGAATAAGACGTGTTACTGCACAAGAGAGCACATGCTCTTATAAGAAATAGGATGATGGTGCTGAACTCAGTCTTTTCCACTATATAAAACTGGAATAGTAAGTTAAACAAAAATAATGACTTCATCCAGTTAGTTAACAGTTCCGCTTGGTCCATTGGACCCCCTTTATCTAATTTATTTTCTATGTTGCATTAGGTTGATTCCTTATTTCACTATGACTAAAGATCACCACTTAATGGATAATTAACATGCTCCTGTGATTTCTTGGGTTTGTTTTGATCTGCTTGTGCATAAAATTAGTATTGCCATGCTAATAAAATGCAAACTCATTGTTTCTGTACCATAGAAACGCTTTATACATATTACCTATGGGGAGAAAGAAAAAGTAACACTAATACATATTTAAGAAACAAACTTGGAACATACGCAACCAATAAGCGTCACATTCAACATGTCCGATCAATCAAAATGACAAGCAGTACCTTAGTCTTTGCAGCACGCAGACAAAATATCGGGAACATCTTATTGCTTTTGTTGTTTAGGATAATCTACTTGACCATAAAGATCATACTTATGTACCATGTTCAAGATTGAGAGAAGAACTGATAGAATTGGTGCTGCCAATTTTTTGCACTCTCTTTTAACCACTGAAATTTAAGAGATGTGACAGCTGACTTTGGAAAAAAAAAATTTCCTTATCGGTTGTCCTATATTGACTTATACTCCCTCCATCCCAAATTAGTTGACACTTTCAACTATTGCACGCCCATTAAGAAAATCAATAAATAGGGTATACATTTTACTATGTTACCCTTATTTAATATATGACTATTAAATACTTTTTGAGAATATCATTAATAATTGAGGGTATAGTTGGCAATAATTGACAAAAATAGTCTTGAAATCCTAAAGCGTCAACTATTTTGGGACAAATAAATCTTGCTAAAGCGTCAACTAATTTGGGACGGAGGGAGTAACTTAAAAATGCTAGCAGCTGGATTTTTCCCTCAAAATTTCCCCTAATTGTTGTTGTCTGTTACAGTTACAGTCTGCTAATATTGAGAAAAAACAATATGATAAGTGCTTGCCTATTAAGATAGAGGTTCAACATGTTAAAGTCGAAATCTCTGAGATTGCTGAGATCGAGTTCATAGGAAACTGTGACATATATAAATGCTAAGATCAATGTTATTAATGTTCCTCATGATTATAGTAGCTTTTATTATGTCAACTAAAGTTTTGCCCTTTCCACTAACTTTTCCTGGTTGAAGTTTGTTGTGCCTTAGTATTTGTGTCAAATATATTTATATCACTATGAACTCTTAATACACAGTTACTTAGCGAGGAGTTTTTTGCCTATCAGGTACTTCTATGAAGGGAAAAAATGCGGTTCGTCCTTTCTGTGTTTTTGAAAAAGGTGAGCATGCAAACCTGTAATTGTTGTTTATGCTTCCATATATATTTGCGTGCAACCATTTGATATATAATGGTGTTAAACCAGGTTCGACATCCGGCACCTCTAATGAACCATATACTCCAGCCTTCGCGCCGGTTGTGACTAACGGTTAGTATAGTCATTGTCTTTATTTCATGTTATTCAACGCGTCTTCTATTTTTCCTCTTCTTAGGACTGCTTGGAATATGCAGGTCCTGCGAATAATAGAAGAATAATGACTAATAATAGAAAAATACTGACGACTACTAATAGATTATGCTCCCAATATGTTCCATTAAAAAAGGTTCCAAATTGTAAATTCTGCTCTGCAAAAAAAATTGAATATGAACCTCCTGGATTCTGTTGTGCTGGCGGTACAGTTAAGTTAAGCTCTCACCGAATGCCTCCTGCACTGAAAAATTTATATATGGGAAATAACGAAATATCCGACCACTTCCAGACGTACATAAGAACTTATAACAATTTATTTACCTTTACGTCACTTGGTGTTAATTATGACATAGATTTAGCCAAAAGAAGCCAAGGTATTTATACATTCAGAGTTCAAGGACAGATGTATCACCTGATAGATGATTTATATCTCGGAGAGAATAGGCCGAGAAATTTACAGTTGTACTTTTACGATAATGAAAATGAGGTTGAACATAGAATGAATTGCTCAGATAAAGTAAACGAAACGATAGTGAAGGAACTGATGGATATATTAAAAGAGAACCCATACTCAATGTTTCTCCGATCTTTGACTGACACTGCGAACTTACCGAACTATCATATAGCACTCAAATATGATGCTGGATTAGATCAGCGAGTATATAATCTTCCTACTACTACTGAGATTGCAGCAATATGGATTGACGAATGATTGTGCTTCTGTTCGTGCGCCGCATGTTCAGATTTATACTCACAGCAATATAATACAAAGAGTTAACTATTACTTTGGGTGTTATGATCCTCTGCAGTACCCATTGTTATTTCCTTATGGTCAAGGGGGGTGGCACTGTGGTATTAAAAAGTTCCATGGAGCAGAAAATATTTCTAGAAGTCATGCTCTGCCAGAATCTGAACAGTTACCAAATGTGAATAATTTCTGCTCTGTTGATGGATACCTAGAAATGGAGAATCAAACTCTACAAAAAGGAAAACAAAAGAGGGATACAGTTTCTGTCCGTGAATACTGCTGCTACAAATTTCAGATGAGAAGCGACGACGAAGATGAGATTTTACATACTGGTAGATTATTGCAACAATATTCAGTTGATGAATATATAAAAATGGAGACTCAAAGGTTAGATTTTGTCAACTTCAATCAAGATTTATTCAGAATGGACGTACTTCAAGGACTCCTATATGTTTTAAGACTTGGTGAACGAGATGCCTCTAATATTGGAAAAGGATCATTCTTGGCAAATTCATTTATAGGAGGACCTAGAGATATGCGTCAACGCTATATGGATGCTATTGCATTAGTGCAATCTTTTGGTAAGCCTAATCTATTTATTACTATGACATGTAACCCCTCTTGGATGGAAATAGAGGAACATTTACTATCAAGTGATGAGGTACAAAATAGACCTGATTTAATTAGTCGAGTGTTTAGGGCAAAAATAGAAGAGCTGAAGACGGATTTATTGAAACGAAATATATTTGGAAAAGTTCTTGCTTTTATGTATACTGTGGAGTTTCAAAAGCGAGGTTTACCCCATGCCCATTTCCTTATTATATTAGCCAATGAAGATAAATTGTTGACAACAGAGGCTTACGATGATATAATTAGAGCAGAACTACCTGATCTTCGCGCAGAATCAGATTTGCGTAGCCTTGTTGTTAAGCATATGATGCATGGTCCTTGTGGTAATTTAAATCCAACAAATACTTGTATGAGAAAAAATGGCTGCTGTAAGTTCAAATATCCAAAAGCATTTGCCGATCAAACATCAAAGGGAACTGATTCTTATCTGATTTATAGAAGACGGAATACGGGTGAAGTAATAAAAGTAAGGAGACAATATTTAGATAACTCATGGGTCGTTCCTTACAATCCATATTTACTTGCAAAATACAATTGTCATATAAATGTGGAAGTTTGCTCTGACATTAAGGTTATCAAATATCTTTACAAATACATTTGTAAAGGGCATGACAAAATTGGATTCTCTGTACAGAATAATGATGAAAAAATCGAGATAGATGAGGTAAAGGAATATCAGTCTGCCAGGTGGGTATCGCCTCCGGAGGCTATGTGGCGTCTCTTTTGTTTTCCAATTAGTGAAATGTCTCCCAATGTTTACCGTTTTCAGTTACATCTTGAAGGACAACAACTTGTTTCCTTTAAGAGCAATATGGATATAGATAAGATTCTAAAAAATTCGATGATTTAGAGAACGATGTTAACAGAATTCTTCTATATGAACAAAAATAATAAAGCTGCTATGGAGCTCAATTTATTGTATCGAGAATTTCCTGAACACTTTGTGTGGTTCCCAAGTGGTAAATATTTGGCACATCGAAAACAACGTCAGGTTATTGGCCGCGTAGTAACATGTCATCCAACCGAAGGAGAACGCTATTATCTTAGATTACTATTGATGCATGTCCGAGGGCCGACATCATATGTAGATCTTCAAACAGTAAACGGTGAATGCTGTAGCACTTTCAGAGAATCAGTAGAGAAGAGAGGCTTATTACATTGTGATAACAACTTGACAGAATGTATGCTTGAGGCAGCGGCTTATCAGATGCCATACAGCTTAAGACGTTTATTCGCTACATTATTGGTGTATTCTAATCCTACAAATCCGAAAAAAATATGGGAACAATTTGAAGAGTCGATGACCGAAGACTTCAAAGCGCTGCAAACGATGGAAAGAAAAGAAATGCGATATCAGGTTTTGAATCATATCAACGACATTTTACATACTATGGGACACGATGTAAATGAATATGAACTCATTCAAGAAATTATCAGGCCTTCTGCAGTAGCAAAAGAGGCAAAAGAAGTTCACTTTGAACGATCTATCACTGTTACAGAAGAAGACATTATGTAACATAGGAGACTAAACAATGAGCAATTGAGAGCGTATAATGTGATTATGGAGAGAGTATTTACGAACAAGGCAGGTGCATTTTTCGTTTATGGTCCAAGAGGAACGGGAAAAACTTTCTTACATCGTGCTTTACTAGCAACTGTACGGTCTATGGGATATATAACTTTGGCAACAGCTACTTTGGGTGTTGCTGCTTCTATTCTCCCAGGTGGTCGTACAGCACATTCGCGTTTTAAGATTCCTACTGATATTGATGAAAGTAGTACTTGCAACATTACTAAACAAAGCTCACTTGCCAGTTTAAATTGAGATGCAAAATTGATTGTTTGGGATGAGGTTTCTATGGCCAAAAAAAGGATGCTTGAAATTTTTGATATGCTATTACGAGATCTTACGGATGCAAATGTATTATTTGGTGGGAAAGTTGTTGTATTTGGAGGTGATTTTAGACAAACTCTTCCTGTCGTGCGAAGCGGAAAAAAAGAAGATTTCATTAATGAAAGTTTGTTGTATTCTAGCATTTGGAATGAACTTGAAAAATTACATTTGTCTGAGAATATGAGGGCAAAAACAAATCCTGCATTCTGTGATTATTTGATAAGAATTGGAAACGGACAAGAACGAGCAAGCTCAACAAACAAGGTAAAATTTCCAGATTCATTACTTATTCCTTTCACAACCGAAAGAGATTCTTTAGATAGACTATTCAAGGTGACATATCCTAATTTGAATTCGCTATGCTCCAATGCATTTGGTACAGACTCCCGTATGATTTTGACAACAAAAAATGATTTCGTGAATGAAATTAATGACATACTCCTCGATCAATTCCCAGGAAAAGCAAAAATATTTATTGCCATTGATATTACTATTGAACTTGATAATCAAACACAATTTGAAGATCTGTTACATACATTCAATCCTGCAGGTTTACCTCCTTACAAATTAACCTTGAAAGAGAACTGTCCTATTATGTTAGTGCGAAATTTAAATCCGTATGAAGGTTTATGCAATGGGACGCGATTAACTTGCTCCGATTTTAAAACCCATGTTCTGAGTGCTAAGATTACAACAGGTGAATTCAAGAATACGTATGTATTTATCCCGAGAATACCATTACTATCATCACAGGATGAAAAATCGCCGGTTCCATTTAAGAGAACACAATTTCCAGTAAAGATTGTGCTTTGCTATGACTATAAATAAAGCACAGGGTCAGACATTAGATTTTGAAGGAATTAACTTGCGAGAACCTGTATTTTGCCACGGTCAACTTTATGTTGCGTTATCGAGAGCAAGAAGTTCTAGCTGCGTGAAACTGTTGATTCGACCGCCTACGCCTACTAGCGATGATGATCGTTCTACCTGTAACATTGTTTATGATGAAATCATTCGAAAGGCAACAATGTGATGTCCTCTGAATATGGTAACCACACAGCCAGCCTGTTCTTATCATGCCTTATTATTCAGTAGTTTGCATTTTTCCTAGCCCTATACTTTTTTTTAGACAAAGTCTAAGCAGAGGCGTATTTAGAAAACCACGTAGGACTAAACGCGCATATGTCACTTTTCTGCCTGTATAGTTTTTACCTTTAATTTCTAAGTTTCATTTGTATGTATGTCAAATATCTTGCGTACTACTGCTATATAGACCTACCTTGGGAGCATAGAGTTGTGTCCTACTGATGGACCTTTTATAAGATCACTGAATTTAAGTACACAAAACTTTGGTAAGTTCTGCTGACAGCTATATAGTATTTGATTAGTGAAATGATCTTCTCTATTTTCTCTTCAGCTTAAATACATTAAAGCCTATCTCCTGAAAAAGCAATTGTTCTGATTTAGCCTTATCGAATTTGTTTGAAAGAACATTACCTGGTTACCAGATCCATAGAGGTTATGGATCAGGAGCAAAGAATTGGCTCATTATCGAATTTGTTTGAAAGAACATTACCTGGTTACCAGATCCATAGAGGTTATGGATCAGGAGCAAAGAATTGGCTCATTAACTTAGAGGTACGCTCATGACACCTTCACTATAATTGTCTCACCTGTTAACATTTATAAATTGCTTGTTTATGTCATCTTTTTTACTATCTTTATTTCGTGTTCTTGAGTTTAGTTTTTCTGTTGTTTGTTAATTTTCTCCAATTTTGTATAATCATTCGTTCTTGTTTGTGCCGAGTGCTTCTGTTGTCTAAATAGTTGTTGGAGACGACTTCTGTTTGATGTTGAGGTTGGTACTCAATGCCAGCCGCTTAACATAATTATGAAGGAGTACTTTTTCCTCCCTGGTAGGCTTTTGAATTTTTTTTCCAGCTTTCCTATTGCTGTTATTACATTAGCTTAAGCTCCGTGACTTATTGTGACAGGGTGAACGATGTTGTAACAATGTTAGAAGTTATGTTTATCACAAAACAACAAGACAAACAAATTGCATTTACTAGTACTTTGAGTAATAGGGCCGAAGTAAATTCAGGGTCTTTTAATTAATGATGTGATACCATAGGATCATCCTAAGGTAAATTCTTATTTCTTAATTTTAACAGTGAACAAATGATTTTTCTAATGATTTCAAGTTCGCTAAGAAAAGGACCATCAATAAAAAAGTCACAGAAGAAACTTTGAGGGATTGAGATCATTTGAAAGAGCTCTTGTCCATCCGTTGAAGATAGAGTGAATCTCCTGCTATACATTTTAGATTTTTCACAGCGTAGCAATTAACGCCTACAGGTATTTTTTCCAAAAATTATAAATTTCATGGTCTTTCTGCAGCTCAAAAACAAATTGGGTAGACTTATATTAATGAAACTAGCTCTAGGTCTCATGAAACTCTTACGCAAGTATTCCCTTCTTCGCTTTCTTGATAATGTTGGTTTTAGTAATGTTTAATTCTCACTGTCTGGAACAGTAGAATATTATCCTGGAATAGACACATGTAAATCCTTCTTTACTTCTTGGTTGTTCTTTCTTTAGACATGTGATCGATGTTTTCTTCCTGCTTGTAACTCCTTTTATATGCATACTTTAATTTGACGTTGACTTAATTTTTTTCAAGAGACTTATGTATGTGAAGTTTATGTTAATTCAAAAGACTTCAACATCAGTTCATTGATTTCGTCCTCACACTGCCTAACAGAATACATGCAGTTCCAGATAGTGCAGCAGCTGCACTTAAACAATTGGGAGGATGAGGAGGTTCAAGTTCTCATGCAGAAATCAAATTCGATTCAGGTGAGGTAATGTTGCATCGCTTCCAAACATGCATCTGATTTTGCTCTACTCCCTAACTCTCCATCGCACAATGTTGTTGGTTGCAAGTGGGTTTATCGTACAAAACATAAACCTGATGGATCTATTGATCGTTTCAAAGCTAGGTTAGTAGCCAAGGGTTTTCATCAATGCCCAGGGGTCGACTTTCATCACACCTTCAGCCCTGTAATAAAACACACTACCATAAGGCTCATCCTAGCTCTAGTTGTATCGTTCAAGTGGCCTTTGCGCCAACTCGACGTTAATAATGCTTTCTTGCAAGGAACTCTAAATGAAGTGGTCTATATGCACCAGCCTCCGGGCTTCGTCAACTGTAAATATCCACAACATGTCTGTAAGATCAATAAATCCATTTATGGACTTATTCAGGCCCCTAGAGCCTGGTATAATGAGCTCAAAACCTTCCTTCTTTTCTGTGGGTTCCTTAGAGCAAAATCAGATGCATGTTTGTTCCTAAAATGCTCTCGCAACTCACTTCTCTTTGTCATGGTTTATGTTGATGACATTGTCGTAACTGGTTCTAACTTCTCTCAAGTGAAACCAGTATGAACTAAACAGTGCATTAGAATGGACAATGATGAAACTTTAGAAGGGTCGATATTTGGGAGTTGCGCTGAGAGGCCAGAAAGAGACATGGGCTTATCATATTTGTAGAGAACATCAGGAATGTCCAATTGAACTGCACATCTTACTGCAAAAGAGCTTATGAAGTTGAACATATGAATCCAACTTTGAGCTTGTGGTTCCAAAATGATTCTTCCCCTACTGCTTTCCATAGTGCACATGGGAAATCTTTTTGGGATTTTATTAAAAATGAAAAACCAATATAAACGGGAAATAATTTTCACGATGGAATGACTAGTGATTCAAGATTGACAACTGATGTTCTTATTTCCGAGTGTAAAAAGCATGTTTTTGAGGGCCTAACTTCTTTAGTGGATGTGGGAGGTAAAAGGGGCACTATGGCAACTGCTATAGCCAAAGCTTTTCCTACAATAAAGTGCATTGTGTTTGATCTTCCTCATGTTATAGGCGACCTCAACCTCAAGGAAAAATGTCATGAGAACTTGGAGTTTGTGGGAGGAAGTATGTTTGATGAGATTCCTCGTGCTAATGCAATCTTACTCAAGGTACGGTTAAATTTACAACTATAGCTTCATTTATTATTGAGGATCCATTTATACTTACTGGGGGTATTAATCTTAATAGACTAATAATGAACATATCATATCACTAAATGTGTTTATAAATTACTGTATTTGATCATTTAATGAATCCTGAATATTTATATTAAAAGGCTATCCAGTTAAAGAAATTTTGCTAATGAGAACTTAGCTTTCACCACCCTCAGCCCACAACCACAAATTAGCCATCAATGTACAATTATCGCCGTCAGCCACCATGTAATTAGGTAAAGTAATTAAGTAAATATGATTACGGTGATTGGGTAAATTAAAGGAAGTAAAATTGTAGGTCTTTCATGTTTATAATTATTATTATTATTTTTATTTTCTATATAAATTTGATATAATATCATAAGTTATTTCAGTTTTGATATTTAAGTTTTTTTATTTTATGAATCCAATATGGTATTATCTACCAGAATTTTATAAAAGCTATATCGTTATACTACTACCAAATACCGAAATATCAAAATTGGATTCGGTTCTGAAATTCGGCATAGTATTCCAAATTATGTCACTGCTAGAATTAGGCTGAATTGTACAAATATGATACGGTAAACAATGGTTTGCATCTTTGCCCTCAATAACAGTGGTTTAGCAAAACTATCCTCTATTTGTTTAATGAAACTAATTCTGGACGAAAATACCCCTCGCAACTAATAAAAAGACCCACACTATCCTCCCCTTCCTTTTCCCCTAATCAAACAATCTCTAAACCCTAAAAACCTACAACTTTTACATATTCTTCCATTGAAACGAAGATTCAAGGTTAGATTCCTTCAAATTCCTACTGAGTTTTACTAAATATTGCATTAAATTCTACATAATTTTGTTTAACTTCTATTTAGTTTTGCTTAAAATTCTGTATAACTATATATTACCTGAACGAGCTATAAATTTTGTTCATAATTATCCAAAAAACTTGCCATATGGGCAGTAAATGATATTAGATCGATATTCAAGTAGTGAAAATATGAACTACAAGCTGCGCATTGCTCTAGTGAAATAGGCAACTTGCAAAGAAAGTCTCTGCAAGTCTTGGCTATTTCCAAGTGTTTAAGCTCTAGCGAATGGGCAACTTACAGAGAAAGTCTCTACAAGTCTTGGCTATTGCCAAGCATTTAAGCTCTGGTGCAATGCACAACTTGCAGAGAAAGTTTCTACAAGTCTTACTAATAGCCAAGACTTTAAGCTTTGCTGTAATGGGCATCTCTGCAAGTCATGGCAATAGCCAATACTTTAAGCTCTGGTGCAATGGGCAACTTGCAGAGAAAGTCTCTGCAAATCTTAGCAATAGCCAAAAATTTAAGCTCTGTGCAATGGGCAACTTGCAGAAAAACTCTCATTGGCAAGACTATAAGCTTTGGTGCAATGCGCAACTTGCAAAGAAAGTCTCTGCCAGTCTTGGTAAAGCCAAGACTTTAAGCTCTAGTGCAATGAGAAATTTACAGAGAAAGTCTCTGCAAGTCTTGGCTATTGCCAAGAGTTTAAACTCTGGCGCAATGGGCAACTTGCAGAGAAAGTCTCTACAAGTCTTGGCTACTGCCAAGCGTTTAAGCTCTTATGCAATGGGAAACTTGCAGAGAAAGTCTTTGCAAGTCTTACTAATAGCCAAGACTTTAAGCTTTGCTGGAATGGGAAACTTGCAAAGAAAGTCCCTGCAAGTCTTGGCAATAGCAGTTATTTAAAGCTCTGGTGCAATAGGCAACTTGCAGAGAAAGTATCTGCAAGTTTTGGCTAGCTTGGTGCAATGGGAAACTTGTAGAGAAAGTCTCTGCAAGTCTTGGCAATAGCCAATACTTTAAAATCTGGTCAACAACAAGGGCAAAAGTTTACCCAACATTCCCTTCCTATATACCAAGATCCTGCTTCTATCTTGGTGATCTATCCATCAAAATTTAAGCATATCATTCGTCTTCATTATGTGCATATTAGTACTATGGCAACAAATTGCATAAACATCGCTTACAATGGAAAATGGGATGCAAGCAATAAATATATAAGCCATGACATTGATACTTGTGAAAGATGGTATTACCTACCATGCATTTTAAAAAAAAAAATTGTAATACTCTAAGCATCAGCAGTGATAAGAGTGGAGCAAAGATATGGTTTGATACCAATCTGGAAATGTGCAAGGGCATGATCGTAGCAACGATCAAGAACTTATCACTTGCATGTATTTGCTGAAGAATTATGAGAATTTCAAAAAATCTCATTCATAGTAAAAGTTGTTAAAAGGAATAACTCGTCATTAAATAACAGCAGAACTGCCATCACAAGGGAATTCGTTGTGAATGAAGCAACCCATAGTATTGTGTTGTCTCAACAAGAAGGTCAATTGATTGACTTTACAAGAAGAAAGTTACCCATAATTCATTTTAGTTAGTCTTATGAACTTGAATTTAAATTGTTAATGGTACTTATTATTTGCACTATTAATGAACTTTATGTTCTAAAAAAAATTGTGTTTCACTTTTTATTAACCCACTTAAACTTGTAACAACGCATAACCACATAGCCTCGACCTCTTGGCAAGCGACCAACACTTTTCTCAATCCCTCCCCCCTTCTCCGGGCTAAATTGCCTTGAAGTCTTGGCAGGGTAACACTTTCCCTCGAACCCTACCTTCTCGAAATCCAACAATTGCCTTGAGTTCTTGGCAAACAGTTAGCACTTTTCTCGACCCCTCCCCCCTTCTCCAAGCAAACATCTTGTCAAGTGTTGGCAGGGCAATGTTTGCCCTCGAACCCTTCAATCGCAACTCCAAGTGCGACTGCAAAACTTGGCAAAAGGGTAATACTATCCTCACTCCAACACCCATCCCCCCTCCTTCGCATATCTAACTTACCTTGAAATCTTGGAAAAAATCGATATTTCCGTTCAACTAAATGACATTTTTACGCTTTCAAAAATGCGAATGCAGAATAGCCTAAGTGAATGAAAGAGCAAAAAAAGGTATTTTGCAGCACTAACAAACAATTAAAGCAATCATACATATAAAACGACACACAATTCATTAACCAAGATATTAAGAGTTATAAGAATACATATTATACCAATTAGTTTCTTGCACATATTCATACATTCTAAACTACAAAACACTATTACCAAATCACATGAAGTAATCATCACAATTAACATTCCCAAAAAATTAAAAATACAGTCACTCATTCACAAATACTACATGTTCAGTTGTTTCTTCCAACAACGAATGGTACGCCAAGTTCTCGTTCACATGACAAATCATTATATTCATGATAACCATCTCTTATCATCTCTGGAGGGGTCTCATACTCAGGAGTTGTCTTGGAGTTCACATGACACCACTGATTGGCAGCCAAATCAAGCCGACATTGCCAAAGCTGGGTAAGCTTATACCTTGAAACATCCTTCTCATTCATTAGCAAGTCAGCAAGCTTTACCGCATAACCACCACAATCAACACTGCACCAATTAAACACAAAACCTAATTATGAAAAATGAAAATAAAACAAGAAAGAATAAAAAAAAAAGAAAATAATCCGCTAATTACTAAAAGTTATGTCAAGAATGCTTACTAGTTGCTCCGCTTGGGGTACTTGCCATAAACTTCACCTTTCAACAGCATCATCTGACGCTCCGTAAAAAATGCACTAACCAACCTACTATACTTTACATCACCACCCCAACAACCTTGGCATCATACCAATCCTCAAACATAAAATTTTGATCTCCTTCCTATAAGAATAAAAAATAAACTATACTTATTCGATAAACAAAATTTAAAAATTGTATGGTAACAAAATAACAAGTAAAGACAAAGGAATGTTGACACCCAATTTTGTCCCGGATTTTAATTAAATGAATAATTATTTTAAAATTTTGAAAATTGCAAGTAAATAGCTAATTTTAAATGAAAATGGCCAAAATTGCAAGTTATCCCTTCATTCGCAGCATACTATATAATTATCTGTTTAATTTAATTAAAGGGCTAAATCCATTTTTAAATTTTATATTGGGATCGTTTCTAAAAAGCCCATATCACATTAACCCCACACCCATTTATTCATTCTTCCTTTTATCCAAAACCCCTCACTATAAAACCTAAAAACCCTAGCCCACGTTATAGAGGATCTCCTTTACATATACAACACAACAGCCGCGGCACCCCTATCATCACCCTCTTCAACCCATTATCTCCTGATCTTCTTCAATCTCGATCCACACACGAAAACCAGAGATATACACACACACACAAACGAAGATGGGAGATCAGGGAAACATGGGATTTGACTAACGGAAACAGTGAGAGTCATCACCCCCACCGGAAAACAGAGACCAGCGGTGAAAAAGCACCACCACCTCCACCGGAGCTTTAACCATAAAGCTCATCACCGGTGACCCCTTTTTCTGTCGCCATTCTTATGGTTGAATCGAAACTGGAAAAGAGAGTGGGGGAGTGGTAGCGACGCCACCAAATCGGCGTTGCTCCTCCTCCATCCGTTTACTCGATCTGTGTGTTGTCGCCACTGTTTGCTTCACCGGAAAATCATAACGGCGATCGTTGTGTATTTTTTTGAGTTCTCTAATTTGCTCTGTTGGTCGTTTGTTGTTCGTTGAAAATGAAAGTAAAAGAGAAAAGGAAAACATGTTCTGGTCTTCGTTCCTCTGTTTCTTGTTATTGTTGTACATTTGTTTTGGAGATACACCTGTGTTTTGACCCATTTTTGTTCTCTGTTTTGTGCATTTGGACAAATCCGTTCAATCTAATTCCAAATCTGGTTGGACCTCGCAGCTCTGATTAATGAAAATTAAGGAATGGTCCTCTTGCTTAAATTGTTGAAATCCTTCGGATTGTTTGTGGGTAATTGCCACAGTAGTTGGAATGGATCCTGGTCTTCTAGCTTACTGACTCGTTTGTCAAATTGTTGCCGGATGCTATGACAATCTTGGATGGTTTTTGTACTTAACTGCTGGGTTTCGACTGATCTTGAGCATGATACTGCACCTCTAAGCCTATGAAAATAATTTAATTTGAGGCGTATGGACTGATTTGAACTCGATACTACACCCCGGGCCAATGAAAAATACATATACGCATTGAGGCATACACAAGGAATTGACGGATAATGAATTGACGGATTTTGAACATGATACTACACTTGATCCGTCCCGTTCCCGTGTCCCTAAAAGCAAAAGGCGATGATGAGAGTATGAAATTAATGCAAAGCAAGTCGAATAGAGTAGTGGGTTTGGTGCTTTGGCATGGCAACACGGCCCGGGCTCCGTGTTTGCAACCGTACCAAATCCCGAGCCTCTACATGACGCGCCATACAAATCTGAGCCTAAATTTTGCAAAAACAAACCCCCTTTACTATTATTATATTTTATTACTAATATTATTATTATTATTATTATTATTATTATTATTATTATTATTATTACTTTATTATTATTATTATTTTATTTTCATTAGTTATTACATTTTATTATTGTACTAATCCAATTTTACTTGTTTGTTTTGCGAGGTACATTTTGGCACGAATAATTCATGAACGCTTTGGCTTAACTTACAAATGGGAATAATCCATTGCATTGAAGGCATTTGGGGATTGAATTCGGACCCGAGCATTCAGAAACAAGGCTTAGGAATTTTAGAAAATTCAAGACTCCCGCGAGTTGATCAATTTCCTGGTTCTATCTTTAACTTCGCATTACTTTCCTTGGATATTTATGCAAATAAATGTGTAAAATACTTTATTTATTAATAATATTTGATTGCTTGGTATATTGCTTTACTTTATGTGCATTATCTTTTATTTTTGAAGTCGTTATTTAATTTATTGCAAACTGGGGCAAATTAGCAAAATGCGTGCAAATTAAAATATTTTTCATAAACAAATTTTATTTCAATTAATTATTTTAGATAAATTTTCTAAAAAAGCATATTTTGCAAATATTTTGGAAACCTGTCGGATTAACCGTATTTTACGGAATTTCGGAAGTGCCTTAAAAACCTTCTTCCGAAATTAATAAAACCTCTTACCTAGAATCTCTGAATTTAATTTTCTTTTAAATAAAGATTAAATTGCACTCTTTAGTTAACTTAGGTTCCTAATAATCCTTAAATTAGGTGGCGACTCCAAAGAAAACCCTTTGGAATCCCATTTTGTTGAAATATACCCGAAACCTATCTTTTCTTAAAGAAAGGGTAGTAATTTTTGGGGTTCAACAAGGAACATACATTACGACGTGCCATAATGAACTCACAATTAATATGCAAAAAAATCTTGTACAATCACCAATGTGTAAAGTCAACAGGATAAAGACAAAGAGAAATAAAACACACATTAATTACTACTAAACAATAGACAAACTCATACCTGATAGGCAAATATTACTAAACAAACTCATGCCTGGTGAAAAGAGCAACTTATAGATAAAGTCTCGGCAACTCTTGGTAATAGTCAAGACTTTAAGCTCTGGTGGAAGGGGCAACTTGCAGGGAAAGTCTCTACGAGTATTGGCAATAGCCAAGACTTTAAGCTATGGTGAAATGAACAACTTGCAGAAAAGGTCTTTGCAAGTATGGGCAATAGCCAAGGCTTTAAGCTTTTATGTAATGAGCAGCTTGCAAAGAAAGTCTTTGCAAGTATTGGCAATAGCCAAGACTTTAAGCTCTGGTGCAATGAACAACTTGCAAAGAAAGTCTCTGCCATTCTTGGCTATAACCAAGACTTGTAGCTCTGGTGCAATAGGCAACTTACAGAAAACGTCTCTACAAGTGATGACAATAGCCAATACTTTAAGCTATGTACAATGGAAAACAAGACGATCTAATGGCTATAGCCGAGAAGAACCTTAAAGTTACCTAAATCAAGCAAAACAAGAAAAAAAAGTTCACAGGAACCTCAAAATTAATACGACGATCATCAATCCAAATAAAAAATACTAACAGATAAGTATATTAACAATAATTATCAAAATATAATAGACAAAAGAAAAAAAATATAGATAAAGCATTAGGCAAAATAGAAATTGCATTATAGCACAATTTAAACAAAAAATAATAATAAAATATAAAATATAAAATAAATACACGAAAAGAAAGAAAAACATACCCTAAATATGCAGAACACAAAGAAGAAAGAAGGAATGTAAGGAGGAAAGAAAGAAGATAGCAGTCGTGAAAAAAAAGGAAGAAGGAAAATGCTCAATATGAACTAGGTTTAGACAGGGGTAAAATAGTCTTTTCACGTACTAACTAGTGATGTGGAGGGTAGATAGTTAAAATATTTCAAAATGGAGGTATTTATCCAAAACCAGTCCTTACTAAGTGTACTAGGAGAAAATTTTTGGCTATGTAAACTTTGAAACACTTAGTGTTGGAAATTGGATACGGTGCACCCATTTGGATCAACCAGGATCCAAGTCCAATATATATTTATGTATAATTATTTATATATAATAAAGATAGAATAAGGAAAAGAGTGAAAAGACAGAACTATTCCTCAAGAGTTGTGTCTAAAAGGAAATACTCCCTCCGTTCTAATTTATGTGGCAGCATTTCCTTATTAGTATATTCCAAAAAGAATGGCATCATTCTAAATTTAGTAACAATTTAACTTAAAAATTACAGTTTTGCCATTAATGAAATGATTTACACACACACAATCATCTATATCTTATTTTAGACCACAAGTTTCAAAAGTCTTCCTTTATTTCTTAAACTTCGTGCCGAGTCAAACTATGACACATAAAATGGAAATGAGGGAGTATAAAAGAAGTCCAATTCTCATTGGGACTTCAATTTTTTTAACGCTCCTTTTTCCAGAAAAGTCAGAAAGAAGAACATTTCTTTCCCCCTCTCTGTCTTTCTCTAAATGTAACTCTCTTCTTCAAGTGAAGAACTTCGGGTGAAGATTCCTATGAAGAACGAAAGTGCTCGTCTTCTATGAATTGGAACAAATTATGTAATAGGTACAACTTAGACTGTGAATTAATCTTTACAATTCGTGTCTTATAACATGTGATTGTATAGTTGACTAGTGAAATAAATAGGAATGATCTTGGGGTGAACTGTGTGTTCATATATTGTGTGTAATCGTTCATTGGTTTCAGAGTCCGAGTTATTTGTTTCCTAGTCTTGGTCCTTTTATTTGAAAAATATTTTCATGTGAAATACTATATTTACTATTGTTGTAAAATGTATTCCGGCGTCTTGCATATGTAGTTGCCTAATATATGCAACTATTTTTTTGATGCCTGCAGTCTTTGCTTGGAAAGAATCTTTTAGCCCAACTTTGTGTACTTTTTGGGTTAGTGCAACTCTCTAACAATGAATAGAGAAAGCATTAATAGGATGTTTCCATTGTGTTCAAAAGCAAAGACGGTAATCAGTGCACCTATTTGGCACTTCTTATATTTTTCAAATACTTAATTTTCAGAAGTAGACAAATTGGTCAGTTGGTTGCTTTCATCTCTATTTTATGCGTATAGGACTTTGATCTTTTGTAAGTCATGGTGTTTGATACCAGTCAGATTGAAATAAAGAGGTTTATGGTATTCTAAACTCTTAGAAAAAAAAGATTTTCTAAATAGAAAAGAATTTTTGACACAAAGAGTTAATGGCTTATTGGTTATGTCAGTGAAAGTGATTTAGATGAGTGAAAATCTAAAGTTAAGTTTGTCCTTGCTAAACAATAGTGTCGTGCATATTGTTAAATAGAAAGAAATAATCATCAGTCTTAACATACTGAAAGCTGAATTTGCAGCGCTTTCATCAACTGCGCAAGAAGTTGTTTAGTTTAAATGTCTTTATGATAAATTTGGGTATTTTAGATATTACTATTGAATTAGTGACAATCAAGTGTGATAGTCAAGTCTCAATAGCTTACACAAAAAGGTCCCAAGTATCGTTGAAAGACAACATATTGATATAAAGTATAAATTCGTTAGAGACATAGTTGTACATAGAAAAGTGAACATGAAATACATCTCTACGCATTATATGATAGTGATCCGATAATGAAACTTATAGAATTTAGTGCTTATGAATGATATGTGAAGTCATTGAGTTTGCGTAGATATAGATGTATTTATACTTTAATTTTTTTCCCAAGCATGTTCACATAAAACTGCATTATTGAAATTAATGTAGTTGCAGCCTAAATTAGTCAGTCTTGTTGATTCATATACATAAAATATTTTTATGTTTAGTATATAAATTTGAAGTATGTCGGACAGACAAAAAGGTTGGCCTATTCACACAGACAACCGCCTCTATTGTCTAGGTGACTAATGGGGATGAGACAATTATACTTATTATTATTATCAGAAGTAATAATAATACAGAGCTTGAAGTTTATAATAAGAATGTCGCTTGGTTTTTTGGTTAATCATATTTGAGTCAGTCTTAATGTCATATGTGAGTTCTGATGGATAAATATATGAGTAGATGTGTGAACTCAAAGTTAAACATGAGTTGTCTGAACTATCATCTGCACAGTATTTAATTTGTGAAAGACATACGCTCCACAGGAAGAAGTCAATACTGTGATATGTGATTCATACCACGTACGCATAAAGTGACCTATGGGCGATACAAATTTAATCTCTACTTGCTTATCGTGTGAAGCCCTGAAAATTATGAGTAATTTTCTTTTCTTTGTACCCTCATGACATTGATCAGTTTCTCGAGATTCAATTTAGTGTTTGCTATCTTAGGGTGTTGCATAGAGATCATGGATGATTCGGTCTAGCAGGGCATTTCTAGAAAAGCAAGCTAGATTGAGATTAAGAGATTCTTGAGATGAGGAAGACCATTGAGTATTATCACATTAATTGTGATCATTGGCACCCATTATGTTTGTCTTTAAGATAAGAACGTAATAACATAATGATTAACTCAAATTAATACAAAGTGATTGTGAGAGATGTGGATGTCATAAATGATCGAAGGTACTGCATACTATAATCTACTCGAAGGTTCCGTAATCGAGATGCTATATATTCCTAACAAATGTATAGCAACTATGCTCTCGAAGTATGCACTGGTCACACGGTGTAGTCATTATGTATGAATGTTACAGAATGTGAATGTGAGTTGACCCACCATGTGTGTATCGTTGATGCAATCCGGATTTGTATCCAAAGCCATGGGGAGTTTACGCTCAACATGCAGGACTTAGAACGCCTCAAAGAGAGCTTAGAAACCAAGATTCAAGTCAAAGAATGCCAAAAGACCAAGATGCAAGCTTGCTGGAATTTTGGGAAAACAATACCCTGCGCGATCGCGAGGGTATGCACGCGATCGCGATGAAGGAAAACCCTGCCCTGCGCGATTGCGAGGAGCAAGGTGCGATCGCGATGAAGAACTGTCAGGCAGCATTCCAGAATTACCA
The DNA here is from genome assembly GCA_037355625.1 of Petunia x hybrida. Taxonomy (NCBI): domain Eukaryota; kingdom Viridiplantae; phylum Streptophyta; class Magnoliopsida; order Solanales; family Solanaceae; genus Petunia; species Petunia x hybrida. The sequence continues at coordinate 10,751,790 of JBBBVM010000036.1, forward strand.
TGAAGGGCATTTTAGACCATTTATCATTGTAAATACATAGCTACTATAAATAGTCTAATCCTAAGCTTAGTCTTTAGTTAATTGATGTTTATTTGAGAATAGAAGAACTTAGAAGAGGCCGAGCCCTTCTCGTTAAAGCCCGAGGCTTCATGTATCCCTTTTAGCTTAGAACCGAGTGGATGTCATCCTAGTATGGATCCTCGATAGGTTCAAGTTTCTTTCTCTTTCCCGGATATTCAATCGTGTTTGAATTGAATATCCTTTCTTTCTTCTATTTATGTCCTTCCCCGTCCCTATTTTCTCATTGTCGTGTTTACTTTATCACTTCGGTTTCTTTATCTTGATTCTGCGTGGTTTGGTTCATATCATTTGGTATCAGAGCAAGGCTCGGGATTTGTTCCTACAAACCCTTGATCCTTGTTCATCTTATCTTTTAGTTTAGTTTGTTGTTTTTGTTCTAGTGAAAAAAAAAAAGAGAAAAAGATGAAAAATTGAAATTCGTGTTGTGAAATGAATTCCCCATCCATTGAAAAGTATTGGGGATTGATCTATATTGTTTTCCCATTGATTTGGTACCCTCATATCACGTTTTGGTGATACGGATTGAAAATTTGAAAATCAAAGTTCCTATTTTTGAAACCCTTATTCTTGAGCTTGAAGACATTGATTCTTGAGTTTGATTGTTTGCTTGGACGTTAAATTCATCAGGGTTTTTTGGGAAATACATTATACCACTTTGGGTACCTTGGGAATTGATAAACGGGCTGAATCGAGGTGATTCGAGTGAAAAGTTGAGGTTGAAAATCGGATTCTGCTTCAGCTACAGCAGACCTGCGCGAACGCGCACCTACTCACGCGATCGCGAAGTGAAAAATTAAATTTTGGAAATTCTTGTGCTGCGCGATCATGCGCCTCGTGACGCGACAGCGAAGAGTAACATTTTTCCAGAATTCTAGTTTTGTGACAAAATATTCGCAACAGCTTCCGGACAGTTTCCAATCACCAAAACTCCAATTATTTCATCAAATATGGTGAGTTTCTAGATCACAAACAAAATTCAATCCAAATCCGAATCCGTTTCGTGCCAATTCGATTCGAGTCTTTCTTGTGTCACTTCCTTAGTAGTCTTGTAACTTCTCTCTTTTAGTTTCATTGATTGTTCTCTTTGTTTCTAGTCCGCTTGTGTGTCCTTATTCATTTCTTGGTGTCTTATAAATTCCATTCCGAACCTATACTTGGACGTGCTAGTTGTTGATTTTATCACTTTGGTTCCTATAAAGGGGATAAGGCCATCTTTGAGAGGAAAAAGGCTAAGAGTGGTGAGAACAATATAGTGTGGTCATAAAAGCCAAAGACCTTGAGTGTATACACGAGTGGAAAGAAAATTGAGTGAACATTACTTGAATGATACACATGAGGGAGTGAACTTGTGAGGTCCTTTACTCTTATTTGCTATTGCTATGGCTTCGGATGATGATTGTGGAGGGTATAGTTCGTGTGAAGATGATGGAGACTATGGTTCCTTTGATGGTGATGACGGATATTGCTATGATGATTCCGGGGACTATGGTTCGTATGGGGATGAAGCGGGTCACTATGATGATTGTGAGGTTGATGAGGACTATGAAGCTCATGATGATGAATGTGTTGATCCTTATGCTTCTAGTCAAAAATTCGAAGATGGTGATGCTTCAAGGTATAATGTTCCTACTTACTCTTCTTGTGAAGAACTTAAACATGATGATAGTGACATAGAGAGAATCAATGATGAGGTTGATTATATGAATTGTTCATTTACATCTTCTCTTGGTGTAGCTAATGGTATGCAAGGGAGTAGTAGAGGTCCTTCCATTAGTATGGGAGGAGGAGGTAGTTGTTCCAAGGGGAAAAGGAGGCTTGCCTATCCTACTTATGCTAAAAGGGTTAATACTCCTAACTCCCATGTGAAGGGTGGAATGAGAAGTGGTGTTGCTCTTGCTACCAAAGGCTTGTATAGTTCTAACAATGCGAGGAGTAGAAGTAGTAGGAGTGGTGCCATTGACTATGAGACCAAGACTAGGGGAGAGAGTTCCTACTACACTCCTACCCCTAGAAGGAGCTCTTATGGGTTCCATGGTGAGACTCTTTCCTCGACTTTCAACAACAACTTTAATATTGGAAGAGTGACGGGAAGTAGAGGTTACACTAGCAAGATTACTAGTAGAGGAGGGATAAGGGAGACCCATGTTGTTGGTGTTGATAGTCTTGGACATTCAAGTTCTTTCTTGGATGTACCTATGCGAGACTTGGGTATAAGTAGGTTCGTTGTTAAGGTGAATGGTAATGGAGGATACTTGCTCAAGATTGGAGGTACCGATGCCAATTGCATTAGCACTTCTTTAGTTGAGACCCTAAGGGTACCATGCTATAAATTTAAACATCCTTATAAGTATAATGGAGTGTGGGTTTCCAATGAGGCTCGAGTGCTCATATCTCATGGGAGTTACAAGTATTATGTTAGTTGTGATGTGTAACCCATGAAGCATTTTGATGTCTGGCTAGGTGAGGCATGGTGTCGCAACAAAGAGTTTCAATATAGTGCTAAGAGAGATGTATATCTTGTGAGCATGAACCAAAGGGTTTATGAGTTTGCACCTTACGGAACAAGGGGCAAGTAGTCTACTAGTGAACTTTCTTGGGCTATGCAAAGGAGCAAGGAGATACTTCATTCCATGATTGAAAGAGTGCAATCAAGAAGTCCTACAAACACAAAAAGTGGTGGGACAAGTGCTAGAAAGGAGTTGACAAGTGTCAACAAGGTGAACCCGAAACCACAAGCTTCAAAGTCAAGTGGTTCACCAACAAAGAAGAAGGAGACTTCAAGTGATGAGTCTCTAAGTCCTAGATTCCGGGTTGATGTTAAAAGTCCACCTACTCCAGCTATGGGTATTCTTGGGCCTCGTCCTAATTCGCCCGAATTTGAGAGACAAAAGATTGAGAGGAGTAAGGGAGTGACCGGTGACAACTCTCGAGTGGAAAAAGGAGAGGCTGTGTTGAGTGATGTGAGTGAGTTGTCACCACCCGAATCTACACCAGACCTTGAAAAGAAAATGAGGGAAAAGAAAGAGGGAAAAAGAATCATTGAGAGTGAGGACACCCCTTATTCTAACCTTAACCCTTTATCTTTTTCTTCTATTTGTGTGAGCTCTTGTGTAGGGACTCTTGGAGATAAACCAATGGAGCCTCAATCATGTTCCAATATAGAAGGGCAAGGTGAAGAAGATCTAGAATGTGAGCTTCAAGTTTGAGGAACTACCCGTGACACTTCAAGTGCATTGAGTGAGCAAGATGGCCACTCAAAGATATGTGTTAGTCCTTCTTCCCATGAGCATGATACTTCCTTGTCTTGTGATATTACTTGTGAAAACTCTATGCTAGTTGGTGATTTGTATGATTATAATGTGTTTGCAACTAGTGTAGAGTCGAATGGTCAACTTGTGTGTGAATGTGAACCACTAGTTGAGAGGGTTGAAAAGCCACATCATGATGTGAGCTCGATTTTCATTGAACCTCTCTTTAGTGAAGATATTGTAGTTGACCTTGCTTGTGACCCTTGTTATGACACACCACCAATCTTTGATAAAGGGGGTAGATGAGTTGTATGATCACACCCTTATGGATGTTATTGCCTATGGTGGATCTATGTGTTGTAGTGAGGATGATGGTGACCTTGAGGAGTCCTTAGTGGATGAGATGGATCGAATTGTATTCAATGTCTCCTCAAGCGTGGATGATGATTTTAGTTTGGATGCCTCACCTTTGATGGGTGGTGAACTTGTCTTCACTAACCCTATGTTTGAAGGGGATTTTGAAAGAGGTGGTGATGTGCATTCAACTAGAGGAGCGTGTGAGCTTGAACCTCCATGGTATGGAAAGCTTAACTCTATAGATAATCCATTGTTTAAGACCTCCCTTGGGAGCTTGTCTAGTGAGGAGGATTGTCTTGGAGGTGATTTTGGTGGTAAGAAGCTATCTCTTGGTGTGTGTAAAAGTGCTCTTAAGAAGGGGAGTGGAGTCTTTGATGCTAGTTGTTGCTTGAACTATTTTGCTTGTTCCATTCCCTATGTTGATCATACCTTGAGTGTTGAGCATGCCAAAGCCATTGTGTCACCTTATGATAAAAATGCGTTAAAGGCTTGGTATGTTGATCATGAGCGTAGGGATCGTAAGGAATTTGATTGCTACATCTTACATGTTTTACGTCCTTTTGATCTCTTTGCTTATTCTAGTGTTGGATGCACTTCCTTGTTGAGCCAAAAAGTTATTGTTTCCTTTGGGGACATAAGCTTTTTAATTGATATTAATGCTTGGCTCTACTATAAGAGTGTGTTTTCTACACTTTTGGACACTAACCTACTCTTGGGGTAGGAAGTTCGTTTGTCTTTGCCTTGCTTGTAGGTCTTGTTGGCTTAATTTCGAGGACGAAATTCATTTAAGAAGGGGAGAATGATGCAATTCGGATTGGTATCCAAAGCCGTGGGGAGTTTATGCTCAACATGCGGGACTTAGAACGCCTCAAAGAGAGCTTGGAAACCAAGATTCAAGTCAAAGATGGCCAAAAGACCAAGATGCAAGCTTGCTGGAATTCTGGGAAAACAATACCCTGCGCGATCGCGAGGGTATGCACGCTATCGCGATGAAGGAAAAACCTGCCCTGCGCGATCGCGAGGAGCAAGGCGCGATCGTGATGAAGAACTGTTAGGCAGCGTTCCAGAATTAGCACAAAGGGCATTTTAGACCATTTATCATTGTAAATATATAGCTACTATAAATAGTCTAATCTTAAGCTTAATCTTTAGTTAGTTGATGTTTATTTGAGAATAGAAGAACTTAGAAGAGGCCGAGCCCTTCTCGTTGAAGCTCGAGGCTTCATGTATCCCTTTTAGCTTGGAACCGAGTGGATGTCATCCTAGTATGGATCCTCGATAGGTTCAAGTTTCTTTCTCTCTCCCGGATATTCAATCGTATTTGAATCGAATATTCTTTCTTTCTTCTATTTCTGTCCTTCCTCGTCCCTATTTTCTCATTGTTGTGTTTACTTTATCACTTCCGTTTCTTTATCTTGCTTCCGCGTGGTTTGGTTCATATCAGTCGTCACTCATTTTTTTCCCGAACCGGTTAGAGTTCGAAACAGGGCTCGACTTATTGGAACTCAGGGGTAAGAATTGGAGTCGCCACCTAACATATTTTTTAACTAGACGTATTAGGGCACCTACTTTTGTTTCTAGCCAATTTTTATAATTAACTCTGAAATATGGTTTTGCGAACTAGAAATTCTAGGTAAGGGTTCAAGTTAACCCGAAAGGAAGGTGTTAGGCACCTCTCGGGTTCCACCTAATGTGGTTACCAGCCGGTCTTATAATTAGGACTAAAAAGATAAATTAAACAAAATCTAACAAATTAATTTCCATTATGATATATAAGTTAGATACATATAATAATAAAAATTAAATAAAAGGTTCAAATTGGCTAATTTTCTACTTCCTTGGCGAACTTCAATCAAATACACCTCGCAAAATAAAATAAATTAGTTAGTATATCAAAATAAATAAATAATGATAAACCGAAAATTAAAAGAATGCAATATCAAGTTGAATTAGAAGCATTTTGGAGCGTCGTCTTGAAAATATCTATCCAAATATACCTCGGAAAAAATAAAATGGATTAGTGTGGTGATGATGATGATGATGATGATGACGACGACGACGACGACGACGACGACAATAATAATAATAAATGATAAAAAATAAAAATAAAGGGGAAAAATATTTTGTAAAAAAAGGTTTAGGCTCAGATTGGTGTATTGCATCAAGTAGAGGTTAGGAATGTCGGTACGGCTGCAAACACGGAGCCCGGGCCGATTTTCCATGCCAAGCACCACCAATCCCACTACTCCACTATCGCTTACTTTGCAAAGTAATACGTATCGTCATCGCCTATTATTTTATTTTTCGGGACACGGAAAAGGACATTGTATATAATCGGACGGGACTTGTATTGGCCTCCAAGATGTCATTGGCCGTGTAGTATCCGTTCAAATTAGTGTATAGGTCTCAAAATAAATATTTTTCATTGGCCAGAACTGTGTAGCCTCGTGTATAGAATCTGTTCATATAAGCATAGTCGTTTTCGATCTGTACTGGTGCTCCTGATCTTGGTAGTGTGTGTGGAACGGTGTATGTTTTGCCGACCTTGGTTTTGTATGGTGAATTGTGTGTGTATATGTTCTGATGATGGATGTAAGGGGTGAAGAAGGTGAGGATATATGTGGGATGTGTGTACGTATTTTGTACTGAGGGTGTATGTATTGATGGAGTGTTTATGTGTGTGTAGGTGCAAAGGGTGAAGAAGATAACTCCTTTTGATATGTTATTGTGTTGGTGTGTATAGAGAAGTGTATCTATGTTAGTCACCGTGTATGGGTGTGTGTACTGTCATTGTCGGTGGCACAGTGTAAGGAGGAGGAAGATGAAGGTATTTGGAGGTGTATTGTGTTTCAGATAGAGAATGACCAGTGCATTTATCCCCATTTGGTACTGTTTATATAATCATTGCTGGAGCCTTACTTTGGAAAGTATTTGATTTTCAATTTGGAGTGATCATGGGGATTAGACCGTTGGGGAAGATTGGGGGGGGGGAGGATTTTAGGGGATTGATTAGGGAGGAGAGATTTGAGGGATTGTGATTTTGAGGGATTGTGAGAGATTGATGCAGCCCGAAGTGCTGATCAAGTGCTCGACAATCCACCAAAGTCAATGAATGATCCACCGAGGCCACTGACAAGAAGCCAAGCCAAATTGCTACATGATATGCACATTCAGTTGGCTTGGTCGGGAGGAAGCATGTGTTCGGAGGAAGAATGGCAAAGTGCTAGAGCCGAAGGCTATATCTTCAAATTTGAGTCCGAGGACAAAGTGACCGAACACCAACCCTTGGTGATGAGCAGCACAAAGCCAAACACAACAAATTGTGTTCGAAGTCAAGTGGGCGCCGGATGATAAATGTGTTCGAGCAAGAAACCGAGCATCGAAGTCAAGGCGGCCGAACACTCACTAAGTGTGTTCAAGCAAGCAACCGAGCACTGAAGTCAAGGCTGTCGAACACTCATTATTTCAACCCTGCGTGGCTCGCTTTTATTAGTCACCTGTGACCATTTTACTAGTTTACCCTTAGTATTTTCTATATAAACCTTGTTCCATTTCATTGTAAGTAGCTAGTTTTTGGATATTGATTATTGAATGAGAATTGCCTCGGGCATTTACTCTTTTAGTCTCAGATGTGAGCAAACCCGATGGGGTCTTCGGAACTTGTGGCTTTCGGTGAATCCGATTGAACAATTCCTCTTTGATCATTCAGTTTGCAAGAGGCATTGCTCTCTTGAGGATTGTTGCATAGTTTAGGTGCTCTTTCCTTCTACTTGAATCGTACCGAGACCAGTTCCTCGATGCCGTTCAAGCAAGTAAAGTTGTGTCAAACTTTTATCTTGTTTTCCGCTGTTGATTCGGTTGCTCAGCTTCATCTTCGGATTTAGCTTGCACCATCTTGGTATCAGAGCACGGTTTGAACTTGTTCTTACAACCTCAAATCCTGTTCGACGTTATCTTTAAATTTTCGTGCGTTTGTGTCTTTGTTTTTTATTTCGTGTTATTGTTCTTGTTACTGTTGGTGTTTGTTGTTGATGTTGTTATTTTACAAAAAAAAGAAAAGTAAAAAGAAGAAAATTATCAAAAATTGTTTATTGTTGATTGTTTGGATTAAACAATCACATATTTGGAATCACCACTGTCTAAGGAATCGATTGAGTACCCGACGTACATCATTTGGAACTAGGGTTTTTCCTTCATTTTGAACTGTGTTCTTGACGTGGTGTTGTTGAAATCAAACCCCAGTTGTGTTTTGGTGTTTATCGATGAAAACTGGTGGTTGTTGTTTGATTTGGGTCAATTTTAGAGGTTGAAATCAAAGTTCCACTATTTAGCCACCATCCGTACGCCGGAACCTTGTTAAATTGTTAACAGTGTACGGACAACGATCTAGCTAATCTTAGCTTGGCATGGAACTGAACATTACCTCCGTTGTCAAGTTACCGGAGACGACCTAAATCCAGAGCTAAATCTGTTGTTAGTAGACTGTGAACGAATCTTGAAATTGTCCGTACACCGGAGTAAAGGTTCACTGTTCCATTGAAGAAGAAAGGGGTAAAGTTTTCAAATTCTAAAACCCCAGGTGAAATTTTTCGGCTTGAAAAGGGAAATTGGATAAGGTAAAACCCTATCCGTACCAAGGAGGGACCACTTTTGTACGACCAAAAGTTGGCGTGTTCGAAAGGATTCCGAAGAGGAATCGAAGGGTAGATTCTCCTAGGTTTTCACTTTTCTTGTGTTCGGTAATTCACGATAGTGGATCTCTGGAGTAAATCTCTTCTACTCGAGGTCGTACTATCAAATTGAGCTTTTAGGAATTCGTGCGAGGGGTGACCGAAGTCCAACTTCCGTAGAAAATTCTTTGACTTCTCGAGCGCAGTAAAAACAGTGTCCGTTCCATTGAGTCGAACATCACTTCACTCTTCCCGAAGAGTCAGTGACTATTGTCGAACTTGAAGGATCTTAGAGGACATTGGTTAATCCGACGAAGCCACTGCTAACAAGTTCCTCGAGTGACTAAAACCGAACCCACAAAGTCGAGTGGACCCGAGCGCCACCCATTAAAAGTGAGGGAGTGTGTGAGGTGATTTCTAACCTTTAACACTTGTTTTAGTCTTTGATTTGTGCAGGTGCAATGGCTGGAAACAGAGAGAAGGGCATTGCAGCGAACGAGGTGTCGTTAGCCGATATCATGGCTGCGATACAAGGCCTCAGTGCGGAAGTAAAAGGAGTGAGTGCTCGAGTAGCTAATCTCGAGCAAGGGAGTGCGTCCGTGGCCATGCATAGGTCCGGCGCTGGAACTAGCAACTCCACTCCGATGAAACCTGAGCTGTTTGTTGAGCTTATTCGACAACATCAGTTGAAGAGCGAGGCTGTTCGAAGTGAAGCTGTGGGCAATCCCCGAGCTAATCAACACTTGGGAAATCCCCAAGTGCAACAACCAAACTTGGGCAATCCCCAAGCTTATTATCAAAACTTGGGCATTCCCCGAGGAGATAGATTACCACTTCCAATGGCCCGAAGACAACTTGGAGCAGTTGATGAAGAGGTCGACGGAGACGAAATTCCCAAAGCTGAATATGAACCACCATTCGGTCAACGAAGGCAGGTTCAACGAGGTCGTGGATATTTCCGAAGTCGAGGCCGAGGCGCAAATGTTGATCGAAATAATGAGCGTGAGGCTGATGACTATTATGATGAGTACCCCGAATAGATTCGAGGTGCTCGAGATTCAAACTTGAACAGTGTCAAGATTACTATTCCACCCTTCAGTGGAACTAGTGATCCGGACGAGTATCTTGAATGGAAGCTTAAAATGGAACGAATCTTCGAAACCAATAAGATGACCGAAGAGAAAAAAGCTGCACATGCAATTGCTTCGTTCGAAGCGTATGCATCGACATGGTGGGAGGCTCACAAAAGGTTGAGAAGAAGGAATGTTTATCTCGAAGTCATCACATGAGCGCAGTTGAGAAGAGCAATGGACACTAAGTATGTGAACGCCAAGTATCGGCAAAATCAACTTCAAAAGCTCTATAAGTTGAAGCAAGGGTCCAAATCGGTTCAAGAGTATCATGATGATTTCGTGAAAATACAATTGAATCTTGATTTAGAAGAAGATGACGAGCAAGCCACAATCCAATTCAAAAATGGCTTGGCTCGAGATGTGTCTTCTTAATTGAGGATGCATGTGTATCACTCGTTGGAAGATGTGTTCGAAGCTGCCATCGAAGCTGAGAAATGAGTGAAGGACGATAAAGCAAATCGGTACCGAGGAGTCACTACTTCAACTCCTTTGAACCGAAGTAAAGAATGGAAGAGCCCGAACCCAACAAGTGCTAACACTTTTCGAGATCCAAAGAAACCCTTCGAGAGGGGAGTGACCGTTAACCAATCCAAAGACATGGGAGGTAAGACTCAACTCAATACCCCTAGTGCTTCTAAAATTCAATGTCATAAGTGTAGAGGTTATGGTCATATGAAAAGAGACTGTCCAACTCGGCATACCATGACAATGCTCGACGATGGAAACATTTATGAGAAAATGGATGACTCCGAGGAGGAAGTAACCGAGGAGGCTGATCGAGCTGATTTCGAGAATGATGGATGTGAAATCACCGAGGATGAGCATCCCGAAGTTCTTTTAGTTGTTCGAAGAAACTTGAGTACCATGGTCATGGAAGAGGAAGATGACAGCCAAAGGGAGAATCTCTTCCATGCCCGATGTCGAGTGAAGGGGAAGGTGTGTTCGATGATTATTCATTCAGACAGTTGTTCGAATGTAGTGAGCCAAACTTTGGTTTCACAATACTTCTAAACATCCCCGACCTTACAAGCTCCAGTGGTTGAACGAGTGTGGAGAACTGAGAGTGGCAAAGCAAGTATTGATCAAATTTCAAGTGGGGGCTTATCATGATGAGATGATGTTTGATGTGGTCCCGATGCAAGCTTGTCATTTGCTTCTTGGGCGACCGTGGCAATTTGATCGATCAGTTATCTACAACGGTCGAACCAATACTTACACTGCTAAGCTCGGAGGGGAGAGTTTTACACTCAAACCTTTATCTCCGAAACAAGTCAGTGAAGACTATAAACGGATGAGAGAGCTGAAAGAAGCGGCCAAAGCCAAGACTCCTGTCGGAGCGCCAATTGTGACCGAAGCCAAAACTCCACCACCCGAGGTCAATAATATCTGTGCAATCATGCAACTGGGGGAGTACTTACGAGGCAACGACAACGGTCGAATGATAATTTGCCTCGTGCACAAGGGTATCTTTCTAAACTTTAATGGTGATTTTTCTAATGACAACCCTTTGCCTAGTGCTGTACAAAGTGTTTTGCAGGACTTCGGAGACATGTTTCCCGAAGAAATACCAGGTGGATTGCCTCCGTTGTGAGGAATCGAGCACCAAATTGACTTCGTACCGGGGTCTTAAATCCCCAACAAACCTGCATACCGGTGTAATCCCGAAGACACCAAAGAGCTCTAAAGGCAGGTTGATGAATTGCTGAACAAGGGCCTTGTTCGAGAGAGCTTGAGTCCTTGCGCCGTTCCTGTTATCCTTGTCCCGAAGAAAGATGGAACTTGGCGAATGTGTGTTGATTGTCGAGCAGTCAACAAAATCACGGTAAAGTATCATCATCCTATCCCTCGATTAGATGACATGCTAGATGAGCTAAGTAGTTCTTCATGCTTTTTGAAGATAGACCTCAGGTCCGGTTACCACCATATTCGAATGAAACCCGGAGACGAGTGGAAAACTGCATTCAAGACCAAATTCAGTCTCTATGAATGGTTGGTGATGCCTTTTGGCCTATCCAACGCACCGAGCATATTCATGCGACTGACAAACCATGTGCTCAAACCGTTCATAAATAAGTTTGTTGTCGTTTACTTCGATGACATCCTTATTTATAGCAAATCTGTGGATGAACATGTCGAACACCTAAGGCTAGTGCTTGATAAGCTTAGAGAAGAGAAGTTATATGCTAACCTCAAATGTGCATTTTGTGTCGAGCGTGTAGTCTTTCTAGGATTCGTTGTAAGTGCTAATGGTGTTGAAGTCGATGAGTCAAAAGTTGAAGCCATCAAAGATTGGCCAACTCCAACCTCGGTATCTCAAGTTCGTAGCTTCCATAGTTTAGCTAGTTTTTACCGAAGGTTTGTTCGTGACTTTAGCACCGTAGCAGCTTCTTTGACCGAGCTAGTAAAGAAAGACCATCCATTTGTGTGGGGAGAGTCCCAAGAGAGGGCTTTCCAAGAGTTGAAACAGAGGCTTTGCTCTGCCCCGTTGTTGCAGCTCCCTAACTTTGGCAAAGCATTACAAGTCGAGTGTGATGCGTCCGGAGTTGGGATTGGAGGAGTGCTTATGCAAGAATCGAAGCCGATCGCTTACTTCAGCGAAAAGCTTAAGGGTGCAACCTTGAATTACTCGACGCATGAAAAGGAGTTATATGCCCTCGTTCGAGCACTCGCCCATTGGCAGCATTATTTGTGGCCTCAAGAATTTGTGATTAAAAGTGATCATGAATCTTTGAAGCATCTCCGAGGTCAGGAGAAATTGAACCGAAGGCATGCCAAATGGGTTGAACTCATTGAAAGCTTTCCCTATGTAATTCATTACAAAAAGGGAAAAGACAATGTTGTGGCCGATGCGCTATCAAGAAAATTTGCTTTAGCGACCACTCTCGCCTCAAGGATCATGGGATTCGAAAGCATCAAGTCGATGTACGAAGATGATCCCAAACTAAAATGCATTCGTGACGCAATCTTGAGCGGCCGAAGGGTTGAGAAATATCAGTGGCACGATGGCTACCTTTCCAAGAATGGGAGGGTTTGTATGCCAGTGTCATCGTGGAGAGAGCTCTTGGTCCGAGAAGCTCACTCCGGAGGCTTGATGGGACACTTCGGTGTCGACAATACTCTTGGTATCTTAACCGAGCAGTTCCATTGGCCAAAAATACGACGAGATGTGGAAAAGCTTTGCAACACCTGTCTCGTATGCAAGAAAGCTAAATCGAAGTACAACCCTCATGGTTTGTATACCCCGTTGACTTTGTGTTGGGGTTACCGAGGTCGGGGGGATGACATGATAGCATCTTCGTTTTCGTGGACCGATTTTTCAAAATGGCTCACTTTATTCCTTGCAAGAAATGCGATTGTGCACAACATGTTGCTTCCTTGTTTATTGATCATGTGTTAAAATTGAATGGTGTGCCACGTACAATTGTGAGTGATCGAGACTCGAAGTTCTTGAGTCATTTTTTAAAATGTTTATGGGGTGCCCTCGGCACCAAGCTACTATTCTCGACGTCTCACCATTCTCAGACTGATGGAAAGACCGAGGTAGTTAACCGAACCTTGGGAGCTCTGCTTCGAGCTATGACCAAAGGCAAGGTTGGAAACTGGGCTGATCGTTTGCCCATGATGGAGTTTGCATACAACCGAATGGTGCACCGAATGATAAATATGACCCCGTTCGAATGTGTATACGGTTTTGATCCTTTAATTCCACTTGATCTAACCCCATTGCCTCGAGATGTTATTATTGATTTTGAAGGTACCCACCGAGCCAAACCTTTGCTCGAGTTGCACACCAAGGCATAGAAGAATCTTGAGGAAGCTTATGCCAAAGTGGCATTGAAAAAGAACAAGGGGCGAAAGAAGTTGGAATTGAATAAGGGAGATTGGGTTTGGGTTCACTTCCGAAGAGAGTGATTCCCGAACCAAAGGAACGGAAAGTTGGCACCTCGAGTGGCACCTCGAGGGGATGGTCCATTTCAAATGCTGAGCAAGATTAACAACAATGCTTATGTGATCGACCTCCCAGGTGAGTATAATGTGTCCAACACTTTCAATGTTGCTGACTTAACTCCTTGTGTTGTAGGCCAAGTACCGGGGACAGATGCTGAAGCGATTTCGAGGACGAAATCTTCTCAAAAAGGGGAGGATGATGCAACCCGAAGTGCTGATCAAGTGCTCGACAATCCACCGAAGTCAATGAATGATCCACAGAGGCCAATGACATGAAGCCAAGCCAAATTGCTACATGATATGCACATTCAGTTGGCTTTGTCGGGAGGAAGCATGTGTTCGGAGGAAGAATGACAAAGTGCTAGAGCCGAAGGCTACATCTTCAAATTTGAGTCTGATGACAAAGTGACCGAACACCAGCCCTTGGCGCTGAGCAGCACAAAGCCGAACATAACAAATTGTGTTCGAAGTCAAGTGGGCGCCGGATGATAATGTGTTCGAGCAAGCAACCGAGCATCGAAGTCAAGGCAGCCGAACACTCACTAAATGTGTTCAAGCAAGCAACCAAGCACTGAAGTCAAGGCTTCCGAACACTCATTATTTCAGCCCTGTGTGGCTCGCTTTTATTGGTCACATGTGACCATTTTACTAGTTTATCCTTAGTATTTTCAATGTAAACCTTGTTCCATTTCATTGTATGTAGCTAGTTTTTGGATATTGATTATTGAATGAGAATTGCCTCGGGCATTTACTCTTTTAGTCTCAGATGTGAGCAAATCCGATGGGGTCTTCGGAACTTGTGGCTTTCGGTGAATCCGATTGAACAATTCCTCTTTGATTATTCAGTTTGCAAGAGGCATTGTTCTCTTGAGGATTGTTGCATAGTTTAGGTGCTCTTTCCTTCTACTTGAATCGTATCGAGACCAGTTCCTCGGTGCCGTTCAAGCAAGTAAAGTTGTGTCAAATTTTTATCTTGTTTTCCGCTGTTGATTCGGTTGCTCAGCTTCATCTTCGGATTTAGCTTGCACCAGAGATTCTTGGGGATTTGGAGGATTTGAGGGTGATGTATCTAGTATCAAAAGAGGGATAGATACGTTGGGCCTATATGATAATTATTTGAGAGTGGATTAAAGAGTGCATGGAGAGATTTAAGGAGATAACGGGAGAGATTAGAGGGATTTGGATATAGGGATAATGTATGTTGTTAAGAATTAGGGGAAGATGAGAGATGTGGAGATGACCCCAAATTCAGAGATTTTGATTGAGAATGATTTAGGAGAAAGAGAGATTAGGAGAGATTGAGTGATTTTGACCTGATTTGGGGAGATCCTAAGGGTGAGTGATTAGATAAATTATAATGAGATTTTGGAGGATTTGAGGGAGGAATAAGAGAGATTAGGAAGGAATAGAGAGTGAATCAAGGGATTGAGCTATTCCTGGAAATTTGTTAGGAAGATTGGGGAAAATCACCAAGATTCTGTGGAAGATATCACTTTTTTAGAATGGTGGATGTATTTTGTATCAAAAATTGGAGAAGGGAATAATGTATGGTACAAAAAGATTGATTGTATCAAGACGAACGCTTGTCTAGGTTCAAAGGAAAATTTAGAAGAAATGCTTTAAAAGGAGATTTGCATATATTGGAATTCAAAAAATTCAAATACAAATATATATGACAGATTATGATGAAATTTAGGATGAATATTTTAATTGGACCAATATTAACTAAAGGTGCACATGTAAAAAAAAATGAAAAATACACGTATACATATATTATATATAATGTAAAATAAAAGAAAAATGCACACGTGAAACAATTGGAGTCAACTTAAGTTAAATATGTATAAATAGTCACAAATGATTATAAAACTTATTTATGCAAAAAATCACACAAATAGCCACAGTTTCACAAATAGCCTAAATGATGCAAATTACATAATATAATTATAATTAAAAATATATAATGTATAAATAGAGGATAACGCAAGTAAATGGATGCATTGTAATGCAAATTTGCTCAAACAGTTAAACTGCACCTTTAGGTTAAATTATGGCCAATTATAGAAAAAATGAGTGACAAAATTGGGTGTAAACAGTGTGAGTGGGAGATGTTGGAAATTGGATATAGTGCACTCATTTGGGTCAACCTGGATCCATGTCCAATATATATTTTCAAATAATTATTTATTTATCCCTCTCTCTCTTCCTCTAAAAGTAACTCTCTTCTTCAAGTGAAGAACTTCGGGTGAAGATTCCTACGAAGAACGAAAGTGCTCGTCTTCTATGAATTGGAACAAATTCTGTAACAGGTACGACTTAGACTGTATTAATTTTTAGAATTCGTGTCTTATAACATGTGATTGTATTGTCGACTACTGAAATAAATAGGAATGATCTTGAGGTGAAATGTGTATTCATGGATTGTGTGTAATCCTTCCCTTAGGTTAGTAATTTAAGACATTAGTCTTTAACTTGTTCTTTCTCTTTTTTTTTTTTTTAAAAAAAAAAAAAAATTATCAAAGCAAAGTTAGCGATTCGGTTTGACCATTTTTGACCTTTCTTGACTCCTCCCATTTTTACCTGAAAAGATATTGGGTCATGGCTCGCTTATTAACTCGAACAGTTTGGACCTACCAAAGTTTGACTCAGTATGTACATTCGCCACCTCTAATTAAGTTTTCTCTCTCCCTTCTAATAGTGGATATTATATAATTGGAGTGACGAAGATTGTGTGATGATACTGAAAAAAGGCAAAGAGTCTATTCCAAGTAAGGAAAAAGGAGGGAAAGTGATAATCATAGACATAGTGATGATGGAGGATGATAATCCAAAGATGAGCCATGATATTGTTCAAGCACCACATTTCATGGACTTGCTAATGATGGTTTATTATGCTGCCAAAGAAAGAACTAAGAAGGAATGGTAGAAACTCTTCACTCAAGCTGGTTTCAGTGAATACAAAATAACTCATACTCTGGGCTTGAGGTCTCTCGTTGAAATCTACCCTTAGCTTGAACCAGTCTTGGTTGGAAAGATGAATTTATAAGATGCATTAATAAATCTTATTATTACAGCTTTTTCTCGACGATCGACTTCGGTTGTTATTTCCTATTCGTTTTATAATGTACTCCTATCACTTATATAGTATTATGGAGTAGTACGGTATTGTGTTATTGAACCAATGTTTGGATAGACTGTATGGTGTGTTATTCTTATTATATTTCTTGGTTTGATCGTGTAATTGATAAGTCTATATACTACTATAGTAAAATGTCTAGCCGAAAGAGGATTTGCATAAGCGGCAACGATGAGCATTGATGAAGAAGGGTTGTTAAACGGTAATGTAATAAACCTGTTCACGATAAATATTATAGTAGATGTCAATCTGATAAAAATAGTTATCTAACCTACTATTACTAGAGGATTAAACTACTTTCGTGTAATTTCCCCTAATACCTATGCACATCATCGGTTATATCCTTACATATGTCGTGTATGTTTATATAATTTTTTTTTTTAGATTATTAATTACTTCTTCTGTTTGGATTATCATCCACAATTCACATGTGTCGCTGCTTCTCAATTTTAAGCAAACTGCATTGAGGCTAACCTTTTGGACACGCACACAACTATATATATATATGTATATCAATCAGTGTGATCACACAAGTGGAGCCTAGGAAGGGTAAAGTATACGGCTGTACCCAGACTTTACCCAACCTCGTCTGAGATAGAGAAGTTTCCGAATGACCCTCGGCTCAAGAAATCGGTTTGGATAACAAGTTTGGAGAAAGTTTGATTGAAACTCCAAAAGAAAGGAAAAATATTGACAGTAAAACAGTAAAGATAAAAATCGTAAAAGTACATAAAAATAGTAATAAGTATAAGATAATTGTCTACGTTGTTTTCCATGATTTTATTGTTATTTTGAAATAAATAATTTGAGGTTGAAAACCCAGTTTAAGGGTATTTCTAGCGGAGAATAGCTTTCAGCCTCAAGTATCTTGAACTTTTAAGCTCTTTAATGTCATTTGCTCCAATTAGCATCCGGGTATTATCATTGATCTTTGCTAATATATTTATTTATTTTTTAAATATTATTTCCTTCGGTAAATATATATGTTTTGCTCATCCGCCAAAAACCTTAAGGCATCTAAAACATTTTCATGTAAACTTACTTCCGTCTAGGGGAAGACCTACATGCCTCAACGGCAAGCAATACTAGAACATGAAAGCAAAGGATCACCTAATGAATGAACGTGCTCAAAGGGAGGAGGGAGGCCAGAACATCACTTTCAGAGAAGTAGCAGTCTGAATCTTTACTTGAACCGCGAGACTATTTTCTAATCCACTCAATAGTGAGAACTGTGCAAACTTGTAATAATGTTTTCCAATACCTGTAGTATAGATTTTGTGTTTTGGCTTTGAATTTATCTCAAGGTCAGACCAACAATAACCAGCATGTTCGAACTTATTTTACAAACTATAACTCAGATAATAAATATATTTACCAAGTAGTTCACAAAGCATTAGAGCAGACGACTCTACTAGTTTGAGCACACCTCTCATCAACCATTTACGCAGTTTTCCTTGAATCTATTGAAGATGACACCAGGACGGTGTTTTTAACTACGAAGCATTGTCTAACCAGAACAATCTAATGCTGAAAAAGATCATCCGAAGCCTGTCTAAGCACCTGCATTGTTCCTTGTCCTTAGCTTCCATATTTTCTCAATGTCTTACAAAAGAAAGAACTAGACTTGTCGAGCAAAACTTCAATCTAAAGGTGCTTTATGTCGGCTCCAAAGTGTTGTAGAACTACAAAGTTATTTTTGTTTACTAAGCATGTTTTCTAGAATCTAAAAGTTATGCAATGAGGCTGCACGATTTCTTCAAAACTATTTCAAACCAGCAGAATCAACTAATACACCATACAATAATCATACTGCCAATTGAAAAGGATGACTGTCCCAGTAATGCTAGAGAACTCTTCAGCTCACATTCAGGTGAAGCTCACTAAAAAGCTAATGTGGAAGAATTTCTCCCAATGGTGCAAACATGAAAAAACAAACTACAAACAACTTATTATAATTGACATGTAATTTATAGTGTAAATTCGAATTGTTATAGTTGCTCCAATTTGAATCCTGGGACAAAAATGAAAGCAACTCTCTTTCCACATTGATTACTGGATGGATATAATGGACCCGCAATCTGTTTTACAAAATACATATTTAGAATCTCCTGAACTACAGAAGCTACTCTGGAGTGGAGGCCCTCAGATTTTTGCACTATCTAACACATTATAGACAGACAGTCGCACGTGGAGAAAGCTAACAGCATTCACCATCTTCATCTACAACATTATTATACTAAAAACTCAATATCCACTACATTTCAGTTATCAATCTGTATATTACTGTTGTATAGGAAATCGAATAGAAATCAAGAAAATGGAATCTTTACTTTATTCTATAAAGGAAAAATTGGGCCTTAACTTATGGACTTGAATCCTATGACATATGCATGTAGTTGTTCATCTTGAAGAAACTCTTGGACAAATAGATTCAGGCTCTACGAAAATTCCATCAGCTGTCATAGGGTATCATCACAACTATATGATGCAACTCGGCGAGTTTTAGGACACAAAATGTTTGTACAAGTACATTGCAAATACTATGTCTACAGCAACAGAAAATTATTTCGGAAGCACTTATGTACTTCTGCACAATTTCAAGTTCGAAAATATCATATCATAATATTATACCTTCAAGCTCAGAATTATAGGTAACACATAAATCTGTAGCAGAAAACATTAGATTGACAGCTCAAAATGGAATGCCATAATGTTACCTCAATATCGATGAAATTCATTTGTCTGAGAAAGTTCTCTCCTTAAGTTATGAAGCTGTCTTCTTGCAAGGGTTTGATCAGGAACAACATACCAATGTCATGTGAAACCAGTAGAGTGCAATAAACTTATCAAGTATCTTCTCCATTGGAATCCTTGGCCCATTTTCCCCTTGAACCAAAAAGGGTTACCACTCCTGGATTAACCATATCTATATTCAACCATAAGATTGCTGCCTTCACACAATGTAATGGATGACACCAATAAGCCATGACTTTTTACGTGTCAAGAATAGATACCATACATCATTGTAAATAGTAGAATACACTTAGATCTACAATATGTGCAGAACACACAAGTACATTGTCTAGGAAGATCATATTTAAATATTATAGAAATGATACCAAGAATATACAAAATCATCAAGCACATCACAAGAATATCTTAAGTCCTCAGTTCTAGTGAGTAGGAGTTAGTTAGTCTTATAGTCCTCAGCTTGGCAACCAACCTTTGTCATTCAAAGACCACATTGCAAGGAGTTATGACGTACGGACCTTCAAAAAGCAACTAAATGTTAATCAACTGAAGAAATTGAAACTGAGAGAAAGTGAAAAGCAGATATTGGTGAGTTATAAAGTAGAGATAGAACTAGTTCATCTATTCCAGAAACATTCCCATATTTCAGGGAAATATGTTAACAGATAAATGTTCATATAGTTAATGCGAAACCTACAGGAAGTCTAAATTGGCTTGGCAGAGACACCAAGAATATTTCATCGTACTAATGCAAAACAATGGAATTTACATGTGAATACAAAGGGAAAAAGAAAAATCACATAACTAAAAAGTTAGACAAAAGAATGCATTTCCTTCTAGCCACAAACAAATCATCTTACGCAAACAAACAAGAACATAAAAAGACAGCAGAAGAGGATTAAGAAAGTTAGATAAGCAAGCAGCCCTTGGATATAGGTGTTTTGAACATTAAAAGCCACCACCTTCTCAATCATAACAAGGCAACTAACGTACAGAAGTTCCTTGAAGTACTAACATTTAATCAGGCAAAGATGAAATGTCAAACCAACTAAATGTAAATATCTACAAGGGAGCACCATTACAACAAAATGTAAACACTATACATTGCTTTACCTGAAAATCAAAAATATCGAGGATCACCAAAAGTTTTCAAAAGCAACGTAACTATCCTCCTTAGTTCTCAATGACTGATCACCACCACTACAAAATGCATTTGTAACCTCCATCAAGTCATTCTTAAGAAAAACGCATGTGGCACAACCAATAGTTACTAAAGCTAACACACTTTAAAAGATGTAGGAAAGTGCTTTTTTGAAGGTAGAAAGAGGGTTTTCTTATTTGTTCCTACAGAATAAATCAAGTCAAACTTGATTTCACAGCCCGAGAATAGTTCTGGTAAAACGAACGAGTTGTTCAGGATACCACTAGATGATTCGAATAGAAGATAAGGAAGTGAATCAAAAGAGCAGTTAGGACAACATGAACTGATACAATTCAGGAGCTACTTACACTAACAGATATTGTCACAAGAAGATTAAGCAAAAGAATTACTATCTTAGAGGTTATTGCCAAAGTTGTAACTGAAGAATTGGAACCTTAACCATGCTTTATAAGCTGAAACTTTGGCTAACCAAGGATTTTGAATTGTACAGAGAGTTATGAAGACTTACCTTATACATTTTCTTAGATGGTGTTTGTGAATCTAGTTTCAGCCTCTCGCTTGAAGATTCAGATTTTACAATTGCTTTTTCTATTTATTGTTCAACTGTTCTTGGAGTCTGGATTTTTCTTTTTGTTTCCGAACAATCTGCTCATTTGAATCGAAACATTCTGCCTGCAAGTTATTTTTGGACATGTTTAATGGACAAAATACACAATTTATCAAATATATGGAGATTGCAGGAAGTCAACAGAAATGATGTTCTGAAGCATGGTAGCATTGACATATAGGGGGATTGCAAAAATGAAACTTTACATCTACAATCTGATGAAAAATTTGCTGCTTTATGTCCTAATATTGTCTTCTTATGATTTCTGCTCCGTGTCTGCTAATAGATCCAGAACATTATCTAACACTTCTAAAATTTACATCTCAAGAACCACGTCCTTCCTTAAATGTAAAAATCCTTTTGTATTCTTTACTTTATTCTCCTACACTGGGATCAGATATATTGCCAAATGATCAATTATCAATATTTTTTTGTAGCAGGGCTGGTGAAAATGATTGTTTCCTCTACTTCAGATTCTAACAATGCATTTTATGGACATTAAAGTTCACAATAATACTATAGCTCTATCCCTGGTTTTCTCCAGCCTTCCTCAAAGAGAAAGTCTTAGAGCACAAGTCAAACTCATGAATCATGATAGGCGAAAAATCACGTGCACATGCCCAGAGAACAAAACTTCACTTAATCTAAAATACAGTAGAGCTGCTAAGGTGAATTTCTCACAGCGGAAGAACAATAATTTGCTAAATCACTTCTTAAAGAAGATCATTTTACTAAGACAAAAATACTAGGTGATTTTTCACCCAGTAGAATGAGTCTAAACAAATCTTGATGGATAGAGTTACTCACTATGACAGTACCTAGTTAACCAATACCTAAGCTGGTTTGAGTCGGGACAAGATGGCCTGAACACCACGGTTACAGTCAAAAGATCATTTTACTACTGACAAATGTCCAAGACAAACAATAGAAAAATAAACTAAAATGAAACATAGTTAAAGAATGTACAATTGATTTTCCAATAATGGAGAACTTACATTATTCAAAATTGAATAGTTTGTATTTTTTTTTTCTTTTTATGAACAATAAGAAACACAGAGTCAACTCAACATCTGAAAGAAGTCAACTTAGGAGGAAGCAACATAGATCTACACAAAGGACAACTAACATGTCCATCATTAATCCAAGTATCAAGACATCCTTTATGGAACACGTGGCTGCACGTGATTAGTTCCCTGACTTCATCCTCGAGCTCATATCCCTCGAGGCATATCGTGCAGCATCCCTCCTCCTGGTTGACTCCGTCCTTGGGACGGGGACGGAGGAGAAGGAAGTCCCTGTAGGCGACTACCGGGACTTTTAACTTGACAGCTGCAGTAGCAACCTCTATCGGAACTGTGATAAGGGACGGACATGTTCCGTCTAATAACAGAATGTAACTGTTGGGGTTGTAGTTGGATTCGGATTCGGACTCGGATTCAGAGATAGGTTTGTAGAGGCCTAGATAAGTGAGGGAAAAAATGATGAGGAATTTGAAATGGCTCCATAAGAATGTTAGTGTTAGGAATCTTGGTAATTCGATGGCATGGAAAAGGAATCCCATCACTCAAATCAAAATATGCTTTCCCTTTTGAATTTGAGAAACTGGTCTTATTATATAAGGTAGGGAGAGGGACTAGGGAGTAGGTATAACACATTGATGGTTCTTTTCTTGTAACAGTAACAATGCTTCGAATTCCAAAATGTGGTAATACTATATCTTTAGTTCCGCCAATGAATCTATTTATATATTCCAAATAAATGTCCAATTTGTTCAGCAAATGATTTTAAATAGACCGTTTAGGTGAGCTAATGAAAAGTAGCCGCTTATTAAAAGTACTCCTTCCATCTCAAAATATTTGTCCTTCTTATTAAAAATAGTCGTCTCAAAATAATTGTCCAGTTAGAAGTTTAATATAAAAATTTTCATATTTTTTCCATTTTACCCTTAGTAATTATTGTTCTTCAAAATACAACTAGAGATAACATTTATTAAAGAGAGAATAATAATGTAGGTAAAATAGTCAGTAATCCACCCTCATTAATAAATTTTTAAGGGCGTGCAAAAGTGTAGAGGACAAATAATTTGAGACGGAGGGAGTAATTGATAAGTAGCTGACTAAAAGTAGCAGAAACTGAGAAATAAGTGTTTGGGTAAAGTTGCCAAAAATAAGAATAATTTGATAAGATAATTGATTTAAAATTTAGGACATGTGTTTAAAAGGTACTTTTAGAATAATTAAAATAATTAAAGAAAATAAACTAAAAAAACTTGGTTAAATGCAATCAGCATATAAGTTATAAGTCATAAGTCATAAGTTAGTATTTCCCGACTTATGGCTTATGGCTTATTTCAGCTAATAAGCACCGTGCTTATAAGCTTTTTTTAAAGTTACCAAACGTCTCAAAACATCTTATAAGCTAAAAATGAGCTTATAAGCTGCTTATAAGCCCAACCAAACAGGCTCATAAAATGGAAGAGCAATAATAGCCCTCCAAGTTTTTTAACGGTGTAACGACTATATAACAGTAATATGCTATAGCATCATTTTACTCCCTCCATCTTAATTTATGTGACCTAGTTTATTGGGCACGGAGTTTAAAAAATAGATGAAATTTTTTGAAACTAGTTGTTAAAACAAACCATAGAAAGTTGTATGGTTGGAAATTACCTCATATAGTAAAATTATTAATAAAAATTTGTTATTCCTTTTGGAACTGACTGAAAAGTAAAATGTGTCACATAAATTGGGACAAAGGGAGTACTATAACAACATTTTCTTTTACACCTCTATTATGTTATTCTAGCTATAACGGTAGGGGTACTTATTATAACAGTATACTCTTTATAAAATTACGTTTCTATAACAACCCTACTCAAATATTAATTGTTTTTACCTTTCACTATGATTATGTAAATTTTGTTGATTTTACAATCACAATGGACGATTCAACTGTTAAGTTCTTAGACTATCTTCAAAGAAAGAGTATCTGATACCAACAACAACAACAATAAAAAATAAAAAATAAACCTCAGTGAAATCTCACGGGGTTGGGTCGAGGGAAATGAGATGTACGCAATCTTTTTTCCTATCTTGTGAGGGATAGAGAAGTTGTTTCTTATAGACCCTCAGCTTATGAAAATCATTTTAAAGAAACTGATTTGAAAAATGCACAATTAAAAGCTATGGAGAGAAATATGAAAAAAAAAAAAGTATAAGAAACACAAGCAACAAATAAAAGAGAGTATGAGATACAATCAAAATAATAACAAAGAAAGGAATAAGTTAATACTAGACTAAATACTACTCATTTCATCCTATTTTAAGTGTCTGAATTTAACTGGTCACATAATTTAAGAAAATAAGGAAGACTTGTAAATCTTGTGATTTAAAATTAAAGGTGTGTGCAATGTGGATTAGTGTCTTTAAATCTTGTGGTCCAAAATAAAGGAATCAAAGAGTTACCAAATATGGAAAGAGGCACTCTTTTTTGGACAAACTAAAAAGGAAAGGTAGAGACTTAAATTGGGACCGAGGGAGTACTACTCATGGTAAAAATCAGATAAGGTACCCTAAAAAGTCTAATTCTAAAGGCTCCAACTAACATTCTAAAACTATGCTCTACCACATAAAATGTGGGACTTACTAACATACCTACTACCCTTCTATCCTAATCCTCAACCTCCAAGCTCTCATATCTAGTGTCCTCAGTGAGTTGAAGATGTGTCATACATGCCTTGCCTTATCACCTCGCCTCATTTTCATTCGGTATACCTCTACCTCGTTGTCGGCCTAGTATTGTCAATCTCTCGCATCTTCTTACTGAGTCTAAGCTCCTCCTTTTCACATACTCATACCATCTCAGCCTCGACTCCCTCATCTTAATTATCCACCACAAAGGCTACTTCTACCCTGTCTAGTATTTTTTTTTTGTAATCTTATCTCTCCTAGTATGCCCATACATCCATCTAATTATCCTCATCTCTGCTACTGTCATCTTTTGAACATGGGTGCTCTTGACTAGCCAACACTCTATTCCATACAGCATTATAGGTCGGACAACCACCCTATAAAACTTACCTTTAAGTCTTGGTGGTATATTCTTATCGCATAGGACACCAGATGTGAGCCACCATTTCATCCAACCTGTTATAATACGATGTATGATATCCTCATCAATCTCATCATTCCCCTGGATTATTGACCCTAGATGCTTAAAGCTTCATCTCGTGGGAATGAATTGAGTATCAATCTTCACCTCCAACTCTAACTCAGGAGATGCGTCACTAAAGTTACACTCCATGTACTCCGTCTTAGACCTGCTCAACTTAAAGCCTTTAGCCTTTAGGGTCTGACTCCAAACCTCCAGCTCATTATTAATTTTATTGCGAGTCTCATCAATCAATACTATTTCGTCTTGAAATAACATACACCAAGGCATCTTCTACTTGGATATGTCATGTCAATTTATCCATCATCAAGGCAAATAAAAATGGGCCAATCCTTAATGGAAATCGATCTCAATTGAAAAGTTCTCTGAGTCCCTTCCTATCATACGCACTTGAGTCTTGGCTCCATCATATATGTCCTTGATCTCTCTAATGTATGCCACATGTACACCTCTAAGTTCCAAACACCTCCATAAAACATCCCTTGGAACTTCGTCATATGCCTTTTCTATATCGATGAACATCATATGTAAGTCCTTTTCTTATCAACTACTGCTATACCAACCTCCTAACTAGATGGATGGCTTCCCTCATCGATAAGCCGGGCATGAATCCAAATTAATTCTCAGAAATGTTTACATATTTCCTCATCCTCATCTTTACCATCCTTTCCCAGACTTTCATAGTGTGGCTTAGTAGTTTGATACCACTTTAATTGTTGCAATTTTTTATTTTTCCCTTGTTCTTGTACGACGGGATCTTTATGCTCCATCTCCATTCTTGAGTATTTTAGCAGTTCCAAGGATTACAAAACAACCTAGTTAGACATTTCATTCCTACTTTATATGCGCTGCACCTGAACTCCATACAGATCTTGTCTAGCCGGTAGTTATCCCCCCTCCAAATCCTCTGGATTTCCTTTCTAACCTCATCCAATTTAATATGTCTACACTAACCAAAATCAAAAGGATCTCCGACAAGTGAGGGTTGCTAAGTTGGTAAAGCACCTCCACCCACGACCGGTAGGTCCCGGGTTCGAGTCACGCTGGAGGGGAAGTGTGGAAACACTATAGATCCTCCAAAAATGGGTGGGAAAAAAAAGGAAAAAAAAAAAAAGGATTCTCCGAGTGCTCCAAAACACGTAGCACAATATGCATGTCTCCCTCTTTATTTAAGAGTT
Organism: Petunia x hybrida; assembly: GCA_037355625.1. Taxonomy (NCBI): domain Eukaryota; kingdom Viridiplantae; phylum Streptophyta; class Magnoliopsida; order Solanales; family Solanaceae; genus Petunia; species Petunia x hybrida. Next base: position 10,778,231 of record JBBBVM010000036.1, read on the forward strand.
TGTCGATTATATCGGCCAACTCCGTTTAATGTAGGCCTCTTCCACTAATACTGTCTCATTTGTTTAATGCACTTAACTTGGTCTAGGTCACGAGCCTGCCTCTCCCTCGACTTAGTGAGCCTATACAACTTATTTTTCCCTTATTTGCTCACTATTTCTTTATACAAGTGTTCTAAAGCAACTGATTAGCTTCCTTCACTACTAACTCTGCTTCCTTTTTCGCAGCCTTATAGCCTTCCCTATTCGTCCTCTTTTTTTCCTTGTTGTTGCTCTCTACTAACTTCATGTAAGCAACCTTCTTATCTTCCACTTTTCTTTGAATCTTTTCATTACACCACCAGTTCCCTTAGTGTCTATCGAAGTTACCCTCATAAACCCCTAACACCTCTCTCACCGCTCTCCTAATACACTCAGCAGTCTTAGTCCACATAAGTCCTGCTTCCCGACTACTCTCCCAAGCCCCCATAGCCACTAGCTTCTTCCCCAACTCCTATATTTTTTAATTGGCCAAGGTCCCCATATTTAATTCTATTACGATCATTCAAATCCTTATTTTTCCGCCTCCGTATAAGACTATATGATACCCTCTTGCTAAAATTATGGATAGGAATCTCATCAATTCAAGTGTCATACTCCCTAAGAGATTGAAATTGATTTATAAAACAACCTACAATTATAATTTCTTCCAATAAAATTAATAATGTTTTAGTTTTCAATTTGTTTTAAATACGTAAGTGACATAGTACAACTAGTTATGCATTTATAATAGTATAATAGCTTTCTCAGAATTTTTAATAATAAAGTATGAATATCTATCGATATTTTAAAATCGAACTATTTTATTTTCTTTCTAATATAAACTAGTTCAAAAATGACTTTTTTGTATAAATTATTTGTATAACAATTAAATAAAAAAAATTGGAACAAATACACCTCTATAAAGAGATCCCACTATATTACTAAGATTTTGTTATACTAATGTGGCTGAAAAATTATGCCACCTATGAATACCGAAGTAATAGGTCAGCAGGCCCGGATCCAACAAGACAACAGGGCGTTAAGAGTATACGCCCACTCCTTCAGCCACGACCATAGAGCTGACCGGTGTACCTCCATTGTTTGGCCGCCTTAGGCTTAATCAGGCTCCTAATTAGGATTTACTTTGGGTAACCGCCTCTTGTAATGGGCCCAAGATCATTAGTATACGTACTATACCATAATTAAAACTGGGGTAAACTCAAGCCTATATATACCAATCTCTTCCATTTTAATAGGTACACACAGATTTAACTAGAATCGTTCTTCTTATTCAATGGATACAACTCCTCTTTATTCATTTTCTTCGATATTTCATTATTGCATGTTGTCTTTTTATAAATTTAAATATTTTTCCTAGCAAGCAAGTCTTAGGCATAAACAACTAACATAAAATTCCACATTAATTGTGCGATATTTGGTTTAGAAGCTAGAATAAACTTTGACTGAAGAAATAAAAAAATAATTTTTTACACATATATACAAACCTACACCCCTATATTACAAAAAATAGAAACATTGCTCAAATTACAAGACATAGCATTATTTTCCCTAACACAATTCACAATAATCAACACATTTTACTTTTTTTCCCCATATTACAACATCTCTCACTTTATTCTCTCTTCCTCCCATAGCTGAGATACATCCCCCCACTCCCTACCACCCTAACACCATCACCCACCCCCAACCCCAGATCGAAGAAAAACAGTAACAGGGAGGGCCTAGTGGAATCAGTTTATTCTTTCCTCTGTAGTCCCACTTCACTCGGATCCAGCGATTCTTTTATCTCCGCCGCATCTTCCGTCGCGAACAACCTGCGGAGGAGATTGTGGTGATTCTGGTTGTGGTGGCAGAGGTGATTCTAGAAACAGTTTGAACAGACCAAACTGGTCACCATGATTTCCACCGTAGCGCCATCACCATGATTAAGTTTGATGTTCGCTTCACCACCATCGTTCCATCGTAGGTCCATCACTGGTCACCATGATTTCCACCAAAATGGCATGGTCTAATCAATCCTTATATGAACGGTAAAATATACTGTGTACTGAATGCGTACGTGATCGTAGACGGAGATGTACACTGCGTCAGTAACGAGTTAAGCCGAGTTGACTAGGTTCAGAGCTTCAAGGGAATTGGACTTTTGATTGTTACAGATACGAAAATGGCTACTTTACACCTTGAAAATATATTTATATATCGTTTTTCTTTCATCATATTTTTTTAATTTTTATTGTCTAAATACTGGTCCTCTGACTATCTTGTGGGGTCTGCTGGTCTTCATGGACCAAGTGATGCAAATGCTTGACGATTACAATTACACACTTGCTGGATTTTTCTGATCTGAACAAATGCAACACTGCTGAAACGGTCTGAAACAGCTTGAACAGTGCTGAAACAGTCTTGAAACGCATTGAAACAACGCTGAAACAACTTGAACAGTGCTGAAGCAGTCTTAAAATGATGCTGAAACAGCGTTGAAACAGTTTAAAACAGCACAGATACAACGAGGTACAGTTAGATACGGAGAAAAAATAATGCAGATACATCGAGATACAATGTTGAAACAGTCTGAAACAGCTACTGAAAAAGTCTGAAACAAAATGTAAAAAGTAATGTGAAATAATGCAAAAAAGGTGATAGTTTAGAAACAATGAGAAATCAGAAACAATTTGAAACAACGCTGAAACAATTTGAAACAACACAGATATAGCGAGATACAGTTAGATACATAGCAAAAATAGTGCAGATACAGCGAGATACAATGTTGAAACAGTCTGAAATAGCTAGTGAAACAGTTTGAAACAAAATGTAAAAAATAATGTGAAACAACACAAAAAAAGCGAAATAGTTTAGAAACAGTGAGAAATAATGCACAAACAGGATGAAACAATGTTGAAGCAGCCTAGAAACAGGTAGATACAGTCTAGAAATAGTTAGATACGGTGCAAGACAATACAGATACAGCGAGATACGGCAAGATACAGCGAGATACGAGGTGCCTGGTACTTGAGATACAACGAGATACGAGGTGGTTGGTAGTTGAGATATAACGAGATACGATGTGATTGGTAGTTGAGATACAACATGATACAGCGAGATACAAGGTGGTTGGTAGTTGAGGTACAACGAGATGCAGCGAGATACGAGGTGATTGGTATTTGAGAAACATCGAGATACGAGGTGGTTGGTAGTTGAGATACAACGAGACACGAGGTGGTTTGTAGTTGAGATACAGCGAGATACGAGGTGGTTGGTAGTTGAGATACCACGAAATACGAGGTGGTTGGTAGTTGAGATACAACGAGATACGAGGTGGTTGAGGATGGAGGAGGAAAAATAAAATTGGGGGAAATGGGAGGTGTAAAAGTGCAATTGGGGGAAATGGTAGGAGGAAAAGTGAAATTGGGGGAAATGGGAGGAAGAATGTAAGGTTTTGCTATGTTATGCTATATTTTTGCTATGGTTTGTAATTAACTTTTTCTTTCCTCTACATTGGTTAATTTTGCTAAAATATTGCTATGTTTTGTAAATAATTTCTAAAACTTAGTATTTTTATGTAAAAATTTCATAAAAAATATAGACAATGTTAAATTCTTGATTTTCTGGTGGACATAAAGCTCGTCAAAATACCGACAATATAGTTGGACAAGTAAAATTTTTCTTATTCGTTTACTTTATTAATAATTCCGACAACTATTTTGATGGCCAATGTTAGAAACTTTTGTTTATCAAAAAGTTGAAAAACCACGGCCATTTGGAACTGGTGTTGCTTAAAAACTCAAAAGAAGTTTGACCATGTTTTCTATGGGTTCTGTGATATGTGAACTATTTGAATGGTAAATTACGCTAAACACTTCTATACTATCACTCAATTTCAAGCACATCCTCTATATTTCAAAATTTTACTACCTCTATACTATCGAAATCCTACACAAAAATTAACACTGTTAGTAATCCGTTAAAACCTTTTATTTTATTTTAATATATGGATAAAGTTGCCCCTATCGCACTCCCTTCCATAAAAATCCAAATGCTTTGTCCATATATTTAAAAAAAAAAAAAACAAATCAAAATTCTGTTCATAAAGAGTTAAAAATCAAAAGCTGAATATCACGGGTGTTTAGCGTAATTTACCTTTATTTGAATTTTCAACAATTAGTCGGCACGTGCGCGAAAGCCACTGAAAATGACTTGCTAGAAAGTTGAAGAAATATAGGAAAATAAACCTCTTCTTCCTTCATTAAACCTATCGCCACCGCCACCACCATTTACGGTGGTACACTTCAGACGTCAGTGCTCTTCTTTTACAGTCTTTCAGTTTTTACGGTTTGAATAGATCACCCTAACTGTCGTAGCGATGTCTTCCTTAAATTCTATGTTATTTATTGCTTTTCGTCATTTTCGTAATTCTTAAATGACTCGTGACTGATAGATCATTTTTTTGATTTGTTGGCCTTATATTTTTGACCAGTGTGCTATGAAATATGAAATTGACAATGAAATTTTCATTTTTGATATAAACAATAGTAGGAATAATTATATAGTGATTAGTATATTAATGAAATCCAATTGAAAGACTTTGAGATGGCTTCACAAGAATGTCACTGTCAGGAATTTCGACAATTCGATGGCAAGAAAGAGAAATCCCATCACTTCCCGTCGGGTTTGAGAGAAAAACCGGTCTTATTATATAAGGTAGTAGGTGTGTTAATGAATCGATCCAGTCAGTTATTTTGAAAATTATATACCACACCAATTTTTTGATTATTCTAAAATGTGTAACCAAACTTTGAATTTTCGAAACCGTCCCAATCATCTCAGTTTCTCTTCAATTTTGGTACGGTTCGATTAATTTTTTATTTTTTTTAGATGTAATCTAAAACAACCTACAAAAAAGATGTAATGTTTGCATACAAGTTAATCACATTGAAAAAAATATTTATCACTTTTTTTTACAAAACTCATATGTTCAAATAACCAAATCAAGACACTAATTACATCTTAACTTAGTAAATTATATTACAAATCAATAATGATGTCATATCCCATTTGAATATTTGATGAAGAGTGCCGAAAAGGAATTCATGAGCAATATTGGAGATGCGAAACATTTTAAAATACAAAATCTCAAGACTACATTTTCAAAGAGGGGTATACGAATGCATAAACAAACAATAAAACAACAGTAAATATGTGAGTAAAAGTACGTCACTTATGATTACAGGGATACGAGCTCAACTGGCGAGACTAGACTTAGCTTACAAGTCACTTGGTGCAGAGGATACACGCCTTCTCTTTAAGCCACAGACGCTCAGCCGGTACGGGCGTAGGATGCAAGGTATACTTCCCGCCGCCTTAGGGTTTATAGTCTCCAAGTTAGGATTTCGTATATACCACCGCCTTAAGTATATATACCCATGGTCTTATTAGTCTTTGTATTTTACCATAATTAGAACTGGATAAATTTTAGCTACAAATACCCCTCCTTACATTATATTATATATCAAGCGATTCACATCGAATCCGGTTATTCTCAAAGACTAATACTTTCTTGTCTATTATTTTCTCTTTGTTTTCTGTATTTTCCTTCATATTTACGGTATTGCTTGTGACCCTCTAACCAATTTAATTATTTTTCCTAAATGACCAAATTTAGGCATAAACAGTTTGGCACCCTCCATGGGGCCCAGGCAATTATAGGTTTCTACGAAGAAAAAAGGCGCAGTCATAGACGCAGTAGACGATTCTATAAAGGATCCCAGCAATCCTAACGAACAATCGAAGGATCCTGCCAGAGACCCGATCTCTATAGGCAGTGACGGCGAAGACGATCAACCACGCAGAGACAACTCTAGGCTAAAAGATTTCCTTGTTGATCTCTTCAAGAACTAGGCAGAACGGGCAGAGCAAAACTCGGCCAACATGATCGAAAATATGGCCCAGAATTTAGGAGCGATGTTCGCTGGATCGTTTCAGAGGCCAGCGTCCTCGGGATGACCAGTTCTTATGAACGAATCACTAGCGTCCATTCCCAATCGAAGACTCAACATGGAGGCCGTCCCTGGAAGCTCCACGGCAGTTAACAATCAAGATCTCAAAGGAACACCTGTCATCCAGGACATCCTGAAGGAGATGAAGGCCATCCACAATCGGATCAGTAACGTGCCGATGCTCCACCTCAGGTTACCACCGTAGATGAGCAGAAGTTCTATAAGTATGCATATAAGGCGAGTGCTGCACCGGTCCGCATACCCAACTACTTCTACCTGCCGGATAGCCTTACGTACGACGGAAGGACTGATCAGGACGAGCATATCGCTGCTTATTACACAGCCGTCAAAAGCAATGAGATTACTGAAGAAGAAACACAATCTACCCTGGTGAAGAGATTCGGCTCGACCTTAACTAGAGGCTCCCTCGCATAGTACACTCAGCTACCAATAGATTCGATTGAATCATTCATCCAGATGCAGAATTTGTTCAAGAAGGCACATTCCAGAGCCCGTAAGCGAGAGAAATGCATTGAAGGTATCTTTGAGATCCGGCAACGCGACGACGAGCTGCTGAAAGACTACCTAGAGAGATTTAAGAGGGAATGGATGGAGCTCCCTCCAGTTCCCGACAATATTGCTGTGGTAGCTTTTGGAAAAAGTCTGAACTCTAGGAGTTCATTAGCCACCCGGGAGTTACAGTGGAGTCTTACTCAACACCCAGTGATAACATGGAATGCCTTACACCAAAGGTATACTGAGAAACTCTGTTTGGAACGTGAACAATCATCGATCTTCAGTGGCAGTACTCATCAAGCCGCCGAAGACATCAGTCGTCAGGCCCAAAAATGGGGATACACCGAAGAATCTCGAGCTGGAGAGAGAGGGAAGCGAAGTAGGAAAGATTACAGAGCTGACTTCACAAAACCTGTTGAAAAGTGAGAGGACATCAGAAAAGCTGCGGCGCTCCCTCACAAGGGATCACTCAGCGTCGATAGGATACCCGATAGGTTTGAGGAGTAAGGGGTTTGTGTGTACACTGTGGAATTTGTAAAGGACCATCTGGAAAACGCCCAGGTATGCTGGCCCAGCAACATGAGTGCATAGCTCTGAAAAAGAGACGTGAACCTCTACTGTAATTTGCATAAAGATCACGAGCATGAGACTGGCAGCTGCAGGGCTCTGATTCTATAGGTGATGGGTCTACTCATTCAAGGATACTTGAACGATCTGCTGACAGACAGGGAAAACAGACGTACTCTAAAAACAGGGGCTTAAAGGGTCCTCCAGATTTGCCGGAACCAAAGAGGTCCATCAATGTGATAGTTGGTGGCCCAATGCTATTTAACGGTCCAAAATTAGAGCGAGGTAGCAGCCGATGGAGGCTGCGGCCAATGGAGGCCATGACCGAGACGAGATGATCATGTTCAGATACGAGGATAGCACCAGCTGCAACACTCCTCACCAGGACGCCCTGGTCATAACACTTAGAACAAGGGATGCAGATTTCAAGCGCATCTTGGTTGATGCTGGCAGCACCGTAAACCTTATCAAGTGGGATACCCTATGGGCAATGTGAATTGAAGACAAAATAACTCCAAGCATCTATACACTGACTGGTTTCAATAATTCTTGCGAAAAGTCTTTTGGAGAAATAGATCTTGCAACGCACATACTAGGAGTAGACCACATTGCGTCCTTCCAGGTAATCAAAGGAGAGGTCCCTTATAACGCCATCGTGGGACGACCGTGGATTCACCAGATCAAAGCAGTACCTTCCACCATGTATCAAAAACTCAAGTACCCTATCGAATGGGGGTAAAGGAGATCAATGGAGATCAGGAAGTGGCAAGGGAATGTTATATGGCAGCTGTCCTAGGAGCAACCGTCCACGACAGAGCAATAGAGGTTAACCTTCTTCAGGCTGATGAAGACCTTGAAACTTCAATCAACTAGGACGACGACTCAGGCTATCTCGTTGATTGAAATTTTTTTTTGGGGGGGGGAGGGGGGGGGGGGGAAGGTGAGGGGCACTTAGAAGTACAATTCTTTTCATTATTTACTTTAATTAATTCTCTAGTTTCTTTTGAAGTTTTTAATTTCATGCTTATCAATTATGCTATGGGTTTTCACCCACAACAGCACGGGCTCAACGCTCTTTTTATCAATAAAACTACTATTCTACTTAGTCAATTTTACAATCAGATCCATCTACAATCCAAATATTCATAGCCCCGGCACAACTTAAGTTGAAGTAATATACTTACTTTTCGCTACAAAAGTAGGGTAAACTACTCGCTTAAAACTAGATCACTTCATGTTCAGCCACCATGCATTATTCGTAAGTTGAATAAATCACCACTTCAACAAATTGCACCAATATGTCGGTGGGGACAACTGCCCGCATAGCACCAGTAAAGTCTTAAAACACTCGAGTGGACAGGCGTAGACATTCTAGCTTGAATGCAAAAATGCTTCGTTACATACAACGGGCTAATGACGTCCCCTTGAGGGCCTTGCCTTAATAAGAGTCGTCTATCGCAGACGCAATCTAATCCGTTAGCCACTTGCGCACGATCAACAGATGCACATGCCCAAGCAGGCTCACTGTCAAGTATTCGAGACATTAGAATAGACAGGGCGTCCGTCATTTAACAAAAGCTGCCTATTTTCCTGTGCACACGCCTACGCAGGCACGACTTTACAAGATCATTATCTAAAAAACTGTTCACAACAAAAATTAAAACTGTCACAAATAAAGTAATAGATAATTCAAGTCAAAAAGCCTCAAAATGGGCTAAATCATAATAATTACGCCCAAAACACAGAAAAATGTTCAAAATATGGTCACAAAAAGGAATTAGAGGGGGGAACTTCCTTCAGCGGCAACACTCCGCGAAGGTCCTGTTTCACCAACTATAGGTTTCCCGGCCAGCATGTCATCTTCTCATTCACCACTAGCCTCTTCAGAACCTTCCTCAAGGCCGAATCCTAGCTGAGCATCTGCTTGGGCCACGAGCCTGGTCAATGAAGTGATCTTGGCAGCTAGATCTAAGCTAGGGTTATCACAAACCTGGTGTGATGTATCAAGTGCATCCGCAAGATTCGCACGGTCTGACTTGGCCATATGCTGAGCGTCTAGTGCATTCATCTTCTCCTCTGTCCATTGAGAATCATTGCAGAGCTTATCACAGGCCTTCCTCACAGATTCCACTTCGCCCCACAGCTTGTCATTTTCATCTTGAAGGAATGTAGAAAGACCCTTAGATTTAGAAGCATCATTTTCAGCATTTTTGGCCTTCTCTTCCACCTCCAACAATCTTTGTCGCAAGCCTTCCCCAACCGCTTCTAGACGGGTCACATTGGCATAATGTACTTGCCGGGTAAGTTTGGCTTCCTGGAGGGACGACTGAAGAGTTTCTACAGCCTGTTTGTGCTTGCGGGTCTCGTTGCTCACTGCTGCATTGATGTTCTTGTTTTTCATTTGCTCCAAGTGGTAAGCCTTGCGCGTGGTTTGGAGCTCTCATTTCAGTTGTTCCACCTTTTCCACAAAGGGCTGCAAGCTGGCGACCTGTCCTCACAGGGCATCATTCTCCTCCTTCAGAGTTTCATCCGAGCTCCCTCGGCAAAGGATTTTTGGTGAAATATCAACTCCTGAACGAACATCAAAAGAGATGCTCAAAAGAGGGAAGGTGAAAATCCAATTCGAAATATTGCGAATGATTAAGCAAAATTTACCCAGAGAGAGCATCCTGCGGCAACCTCGAGCAGTTTCTGGTGACTATAGTCGGCAAAGTGTCTCTGCTCACAGGGGCCAATCAGCTCAGCAGTATGGTCAGTTACAACACTTGGGCTTTCAAACATGTAAAATCTCACAGCAATGGGAATAACAACCTCATGAGGTCCACCCATGGGCTCTACGACGGCAGCCGCGTCCACAGCCACCTCTTTTCCAGGACGATGCTGGGGAGAGTTAGTCACCTCAAGGACAGGAGTTAGTGTAGCGGGTTCTGCAAGTGTTCGATAGATAATCATTTATGTGACATGTGAAGAAATTACACCAGTCAAAGGCAGGAAGAGAAGAACCAACCTGATGACAGAGGCTCGAGAGGAACAGATGGAAGCACGACTTCATCTCCTTCGTCGGCCTCTTTTTCAGCCTCAGGAGTTTCATCAATCAGGTGTCTACGCTTTAATCTAGAGGGACCAAATTCAGGATTAGCAACAACAGAGAAGGAGTAGCAGCTTCAGGCTCGGGCACTCGGGGGACTTCTTTCTCGCCATCAGAGATCACCAGAGGCTCGTTGACGACCACTACATTGTCAAATCTGCTGGGCCTTTTTCTTTTTGAGGAACGAGAGCAGCTAGCTTTCTCAGCAACCCTATCGCCAGATGCCTGCACATCAGGGAGAGGAGCGATATATAGGGGAGCAATTTGAATTTCCTTCAAATTAGGCATCGGACGACGGGAGATCCCTGAAGTGAAATAAGATGCCAGCAGAGGGCTGAAGCATAAAATCAAGAAAGTACTAAGGAGAAATGACTTACCATGGTCTTTTGCCCGCCAACCGTTCATACCAGCTAGGGCAGTGAAAGTCATTGTACTGGCGGGGTTTCTCACAAAGATCGCGGTAAACGACATGGCGAACACATCATCGGTTAGCGGAAGAGCAGTCACAGAGTTCACCAAGAGCAATGAAAAGTCAAGTTAGGTAAGTAGCGAAGTAAAAACATACGAGATTGAGAATGTGGTAACTTACGTTGCCTATTGAAGACCTCTGGGAAGGGGTAAGATGTTACTATAGATGGAGTCCTCACCACCACATATCGGTGAACCTAGACACAATCTCTAGAATCCGCAGTATTGGAGACTATACCTTCTTCCTCGTTTGATGAGGATCAACATGCATGCTTTGTGCAAGCGGGGGGAATAGAAAGCATGAAGATTCTACCAAACGCCAAACGCCAAACGGAGGGTCCAACCTGGCCTAAATAGAGATTGTACTGACGACATATGTCCTCAATAGTTGCACGGACACGCTCGTTGAGATGCAGAGTGAAATGGTATGTATGCACCATCGAATAACCAACACAATGGGTGGAAATTCTTTCTTCACCAGTGGGAACGTTGATGTCTATAATGTTGGGCCATTTTCAGTCAAGCCTGATGCGAATTATATCATCCTCTACGGTAGCGGATGGGTAGAACTCGATGGAGAGTTTATTATTCTCACCCTCCTGTTTGACTACTTGACCCTACATTCGGCCATCACCTTCAAAATTGAAGACTTGAGGAAGATAATCTTGAACTCTGACGTTTCTGGGGAGGAATTTTGATTCTTGAGCCATATTGAAGAAGAAATGCTTTGAAAAGGCTGAAGAAAAGGCTTCTTTTGGAAGAATTTTTTTGAAAGGAGTTCAAAGATAAATAAAAGGCTCTATAATTGTGGTGTACTTGTACACGCCAAAGGGAGTCTTAAGATGGAAAGATGATCATTTTGCAGACGTGGGATCGTGATCATTATGGCTTACGTGATAAATCCCAACAATTATGGGATATGGCAGGGCGGTTGCAGCATTGGAAAAATGCAAAAAAAAAAACCCCTCCAATCATAGGGCTGCATGTCATCGTACATGAGTACTAGTATCCAATGCAATGTATACGAAGAGACAGGAGACGAGTATCGTGTGCAGACGCATCTCTACATATTCTATCACGCCTCTTTTGCTTCCTGGCTGCTTACGATAACACTCAGCAAGTGGGGGTGTAAAAATACGCCACCTATGATTACGGGGATACGAGTCCAGCTGGCGAGAGTAGACTTAGCTTACAAGTCACCGGGCACAGAGGATATACGCATGCTCCTTAAGCCACGACCGCTCAGTCGGTACGGGCATAGGATGCATGGCCGCCTTAGGATTTATAGTCTCCAAGTTAGAGTTTCGTATATACCACCGCCTTGAGTATACAGACCCGTGGTCTTATTAGTCTTTGTATTTTACCATAATTAGAACTGGGTAAATTTTAGCTATAAATAGCCATCCTTACATTGTATTGTACATCAAGCGATTCACACCGAATCCGGCTATTCTCAAGGAATAATACTCTTTACTTTTTTGTCTATTATTTTCTTTCTTATTTTCTGTATTTTCCTTCATATTTACTGTATTGCTTGTGACCCTCTAACAAATTTAATTGTTTTACCTAAACGATCAAATTTAGGCATAATCACTAAACATTGAGATAATTTAAATTTTGCAAATACAAGCTTATTCGTTCCTTTAAATAAATATTTGACTATCATCTAATTCTACACTATAAATTTTTAAGATCAGACTTTCATCCATAGTGAACAAACTTTATAAGACCAATACAAATAAATACCTACCAAAACCTTAAAAAATAAATTTATCACTTCACGGGATCTATATTTAAAGGAGATTGAAATCGAGAATTCCCAAATATACTTCACTAATGAAGCACAATAGTTTCAATTTTGAATAGTAATATTTGTAGTAACATAATGAGTTGGACATTGGGGTTACTGATTCCACCCTAAGCTCAACCCCAAAGTTGAAATATTTTATGCGTCTTTAAAGCTTAACTTCAGACATATAGGTATATTTATACATAACGATCTAATATATAAAATATATTTTATCCATATAATTGTACTAGGTTTGGTTCGGTTCGATATTTTTTGTGTTTATTTTCGTAAAATAAAAACATAACCTAATTACTCGGTAGAGTTATAATTTAAATTGTAATCTATCTTTTTATTTAATAAAAAAAACCGCATATTGGTTTGATTCGATACAATTCAGTTGGATCGATTATGATCGGTTTTCAAATAACCATTGACAGCCATATAAGGTAGGCAATAGGTATAACATTAATATTCGTTCCTTTCTTTTTAATAGTCATTGATATAAAAATAACTGATCTAAAATATTCTTGTTATTTTAAAGAAATCAGGAGCCCATTAATTAATTTATTTTTCATTTTCACTCTTACTCTAATAAATGTGGAGAGAGAGTAATATACTAATAAGAATAGTAATATATTGAAATCAAAGAATAAATTAAATAATGACAATAAAATAAGGAGTTTTCTTTGAATTGAGAGAAACTGGTCTAATTATATAAGGTTGTATGCAGTAGGCATATCACATTATATTTAAACATTAACAGTTCTTCAAATTCTCAAGTATTTATCCTATAAGATACTTATAGTCACATAAGTATTTAGTTCAGCCAAATGAATCTATTTATATTCTCCATCTGTTTCAATATATAAAATTTGTTTTAAAAGGCAATTTTGGGACTCGCCTCGGGGCAGGGCACTTGCAAAACGTCCTGAGGCTCTCGGGCGGGGCTTAGATCCGTGAGACTTATACCTCAAGCGCCCGGCAATGCGCCCAGAGCACGCCCAACGCTCAATGCTCGGGGCTCGCATTATAGAATTTATGCAAATAATCTGTCCAATTTCCTGATTAAGATTGTTCATCCACAATTTTCTTTAAAATAATTGATACAAGTTGTATTCATTTATAGAAATCGAGAAATTGAGTGTAGCTCAATTAATGAGACATATTTCATCTATATACTTAATCTGAAAATACGTAGTCGAAGTTTATATCATCACTTGTTTGGTTTTCATGTCTTATTTTTTTCACTCAAAACTAGACGTCAATTATTTTACAATTTAGAGCAATTAATATATATCAATGAAGAATTAATGTTTTAAATTATAATAGCAATATATTTTATTGTTTATTCACTTTAATATTAACAAAATTTTATTTTTTAATTGTTTGAAAGTTAATATAGTTTATTTCCCTCATAAAAAATGTAACATTATTTAGTTTTTTGTGCTTGTAAAAAATGTTAGATTGTTTTTTATTATAATCTTTTTTCTTATTTGAAAATTTTAAACTTTTTTAATGTATTTTCGATATTTTTTGGCTCATTATTCTATTTATTAATTAAAATTAAATAAAAATATTAGATCCATGGGGCTTACGCCCCACGTCTCGAGGCTTACGCCTCGCCCCGTTGTAAGTAAAACGTTTCGCCTTGCGCCCCCGCCTTTTAAAACGGAATTTAAAAAAAGAGATAATTTTTAAATTTATGGTCTATAATAAGAAATAAATATTTGTGTGAGTATTTTATAGTAAGGATGAAATGCGAGTTTTGAATGAAAATTTGTATACATTTAAAAATGTGACAATCTTTTTGCAATAAATAAATAATTAACGTAATTATGTTATTCTTTTTTTAACTGACGAAGTATTTATGTCTATCAATATTATAAAGTTTTTAAATAATTATACCTTAAATATTCAAACTTCCATTTGTCTGAAGGACCAATATAATACCGCACATTTTAATTAAGTGGAGGTTTAGCAGCAATTTGACCATAAGTATCAAAAAAATTGAAAAAGAATATTCAAAATTCAGTTAAAAAATTATATTTAAAAATTGAAATTACGTTTGGACATGAACTTTACTTAAAAAAAAGTAAAGTTTTGTCTTAATAAAAATTGATTTTTTCATAAAACTTGAAAAAGTGGTTGAAAGCACTTTTTATTTTTTCAAAAATCGTTTTGAAAAAATCTCCAAAAATTAATAGTTTTTCATGCACAAATATATATTTTCAAAATTTTCATGGACAAACGGGCTCTAAATACGCTTCGTCGAATAACATATGAAGCCCATTTGGGTGAGCTTAAAAATAGCTTATAAGCCCATTAATATATGTTTGGTAACTTAAAAAATTTTGGACTTATAAGTCATAATTAAGCTACTTTTTGAGAAGTTTCTCAAAAAGTGGCTTTTAAGTCACTTTTTGACTTATAAGCCACTTAAAAATAAGTGGTTGATTTACAAAAATATGACTCGGGAAGCAATGGTTTGCCTTTTTGCCCGCGCTAACAGATGGTTTGCAAAAATGCCCCCGTTAAGATTTAATGAAAAAAATCCGGACCGAAATACCCCTGTCAAGTTTTTAGGTCTGGGCCAAAACTTGCCTTTATATTTCTCCTCTTTTCAACACTTATCCCTTCAAGTATTGGCAAAAGGAAATACTTGCCGCACTTGGCCGTAAGTCTTGGCAAAAGGCAAGACTGTCCTTTGACCCCTGCTCGATTTGCCAACACTTGAACGGCAAGTGTTGGTAAAAGGCAACACTTGCCGCACTTCGTCGTGCCCCTTCCAGTCTTTCCTGCATTCTCTCCATATAACTTGAAGTATTGGCAAAACAGTACTAATCCTTGAAGTATAGCCAATTGCCAAGACTTACAAATTTTTTGCCTTGAAGTCTTTGACTCCGGACTAAATAAGGACATTTTGCTAAAATATTACTTAGCACGGACAATTTTGCAAAACCACTCCTTATGGAGGGTATGCAGTGATTTTTTTTTTTTAAAAAATAAGCTGCTTATAAACTCACCCAAACAGACTCAAGTACTGAAGCTGGAATAATTATAACAACAGAGATTAAAATTGCTATTTGCTTCTATATTTATCTATATATTAATTCTGAAATTGATGTGACCAGCACAGTTCAGCATTTGTCTATAGTATTTTCCACCATTATTTTATCATACCTACCAAACGTATTCTTTGTCTTACATTCCATAAAGGTTAAAGTAACGGGATAGAAAAGGACAACGATTTTAAATGTTCAAAGTGAACAGGAAATGTAACATTGAAAAATATTATTAGCAACACTAATGATTGCATAATGATAATTGTATGGGCAAATAGGCTAAAGCAAATTCAGTAACTAAAACCGTACGCACTTGGCAATAATATTATTATATAATTCTCTATCTATATCTACCTTCTTATTTATTCATATTTCTATTTGTATTAATATTTTATGTCTATATTTATACATGAACAACATACTCGGTGTTATGCCACAAGTAGGGTCTGGAGAGAGTGAGATGTACGCAGAACTTACCCCACCAAGATGGAGAGGCTGTTTCTGATATACTCTTGGCTAAAAAAATATATTTTTAAAAACATGTTTGAGAAGAGAAGATAAGCTGAAAGTACCATGGTAAAGAAAATGCTGGTATGCAAACTAAAGATACCGAGTTAAACAGATACGACAGAAATCGCTCGACAACTAACTAACCTTCTACCCTAATCCTCGACCTCCATGCTTTTCTATCTAGAGTCATGTCATTGACCATCGAGGTGAGCCATCTCCTGTCTAATTACCTCACTCCAATTCTTTTTCGATCTACCTCTACCTCTCCGTAGACCCAGCACTGCCAAACCTTCGCACCTCCTCTTCACATGCCAGAACCATTGCAGTCTCGCTTCTCTCATCTTGTCCACCATGAGGCTACTCTCACCTTGTCAAGTATGACATCATTCTTAATCATATCCATTCTAGTATGCCCACACATCCATTTTAGCATTCTCATTTCTGCTACGCTCATTTTTTGAATATGTGTGCTCCTGACCGGCCAACAATTCACCCCATACAATATAGCTGGTCTAACGACCACTTTATAAAATTTACCCTTAAGTCTAGGTAGCACTCTCTTATCGCATAGGAAAAAAATATAAAGTTATGGGAAAAGAAAGTAAAAACTTAAAACTACTGTAGTCCCAAACTCAAACAAGCTTGAAATGTGATAGACTGACACCACTATCATACAATAACAACATACTCAGTGATATTCCACGAGTGAAGTCTGAGGAAGGCGAGATGTACACAGACCTTACTCCCATCAAGCTAGAGATGCTATTTTCGGTAAACCCTCGACTAAAGAAAATATTTTGAAAACAAGTTTAAACAAAACAAGATGCAAATATCACAATAAAAGAAAGTGTTGATATAAACGTAAGACTATCCAAGGTAAATGAAAACGCCAATAATAACGATAAAGGATAAAATAGAAATAACATATATAACATGCCAAAAACCACTCAACTGCATCTATTCTATCACCCTAATCATCGACCTCCACCATTTCCTATCTAGGGTTATGTTTTCAAAAATATGGAGGTGAGTCTGGCCTCCATTTCATCCGGAGGCAACACTTCTATTTATAAATCGACAAGTACTGCCTATTAGGAAAATATTAAAAGGCAAGTGTTGCCTGCGAGAATGTGGGAAGAGATTGAAGGGGCAAGTAATGCCCAGACAATAGTTCCAATTAATTAGGGAAGAGATTAATATGCAAGTGTTGCCTATGGAAGATGGGGTCAAGTGCTGCCAAGTGCAGCCTAAGAAGTAGCACTTACGAAAAAGGAAGCGCGTGATGCAGAAGTCATCTTGTCCACCATGAGGCCACTCTCACCTTGTCAAGTATGACCTCATTCTTAATCCTACCCATTCTAGTATACCCACACATCCATCTTAGCATTCTCATCTCTGCTACGCTCATCTTTTGAATGTGTGTGCTCCTGACCGGCCAACACTTCACCCTTTATGTTATACTCCAAGCACCTGCTATGGACACTAGAAGAGGGGGGAGGGGGTTGAATAGTGTCCTCCGATTTTCATCGAAGAACTCGATTCTTAATGTCACTAACCTTGTCCTTGTCACAACAGTTTCCATGACAAACACCTCACCACACACAAATTGCAAACTCAAAGAACACGGTGTTTTTACGTGGAAAACTCCTTGCTCAAGGGAGAAAAACCACGACCCACACTCTGGGATTTTTGAACCAATTCACTAACACAAAGAGCAAGTTTTAGATTACAAGACTCTGTAACCATGGGGCTACACTCTAGACCCTAATCACTCAACAAAGCTAAACTCTAGCTTTACAAAGTAATCTCACAATAGTTCACCTAATACAGTTGCTTCTAAAGTAAGCACGTAGGTAAAACAATAATAGCACAAACCTACGACAACTTCAAAACAAGAACCTAGACAAAATATCTAAGTTCAACTATGTAGCCTTCAACAGTTGTCTTCACCAGTTAAGTCACTTTGAAAGTTATTGGATCACCTTTGTATTGCTCTCAACTCTCGATGTGAATAACTGAATATCGGCTGCCTCAATTACTAGCTTTTATAAGGGCTTCGTAACCCTACTAGTATTTCACAAAGAAACCTTGTAATTATGGCAAGACAAGATTTCCTGTGACTCTTTCCTTGTTTAGCTCCAACTCCTATTCGTACTGCAAAGACACAGCCACAGCACAACCTCTTTTAGCTGACTAGGATGCATAATAGTTCACGCGCCATTATTCCTAGTTCTGCAAGGATTTATATCCCTTAATCTTTTTGATCAGTCGTGCCCTTGTTCATAAGGACCAAGTTCTCCTCCAGAACCACTAGGTCCTTCGTTTGTCATTCTTCAAAACATGCAGCTCAACAAATACCCCCTTTTTGATGATGACAAACAAATGTTGCCAAATAACCTAGACGTACAAAAACACCAAAGGCACATAAGCAAAAATACATTTGAAAAATTTAAAACAGACGAGTTTAGGTCACAAACACCTCAACATTTTCCTTCTTCCCCCTTTGGCATCATCGAAAAGATCCAAAATCCTGTAAGAACAAGTCAGTACTATCCAGTCTAGAGCACAAAGCAATCAAGTCAACTGAACACACATGAATAGAGCTAAGGGCCCAACCAGAACCAGATATGTTATAAAAGGACCTAGTTCAAAAAAAAGAAATTTAAAACCAATTATCCAGGGCGTGACAAACACACAGCCCAATTAAGTACACAACTTCAAATGATTGTCTGAAGAACACACAACAAGGAAGGAAATATAGGAAAGGAAAGTAGAAATTTGGACAAGGACATGGAAGGATGTGGGTAGGACTTAGGTCTTCAGGTTGAAGTGTTTGACAAGTGCTTCAATATTCTTTGAATTCTTGGCCCTTTCTACCACCAACTCGGCCTCATGCTTGTGGCACTCGATCTTCAAGCGATCAATTTCTTGATCCTTCACCTGTAGCTGCCTCTGCAGTTCAACATTCTCTTCATTTACTTCCAGAACATGCTGCTCTAATTCCTTCACAGCTGCAATTGCTTCATCTGGTCTAAAGTCCTCACTTTCTTCAAGCTGCTCTTGCTTGACTTGCACTGGCCTCTTGGATGACCTCTTCTCCTTGAAGAACTCACAGTTCTTCAGCACATTCTGGCCAAACATCTGATGCAGAGTTGGCTTCTTTCCATCTTCCAAGGGTACCCCAAAGTGCTCAAAGATCTGCTGCGGGATGTAGGAATGCACTAAAGAGTGTGGCTTTTTGATCAGTATCAACAATCCTCTTTATATGTCTGATGATTAGACCAGGCAGATTTATCCTTGTTCCTCTATCTAGCAGATCCATATAGGTCAAGTCAAGAGCACAGGCCTCACTGTTTCTTTCCCCTCTAGGTAGTAGGAATCTATGAACAAATTCAAAGAGCAACTGATGTGTAGGTTCCATCTCCTTCTTCTCAACCTTTCTTTCCTTTCTGAGTCTAGCTTTTCCTGAGAATTTCTTCACAACACTCAGAGGAGTGATACCATCAGTTCTCTTTGGCCATTTTAACTTGATGTACCTGCAATAACCTTCAGCAGGAACATCAAGAATTACTCCTAACTCCTTCCTTCCAAACTCTATCTCCACCACCTTTACCACTGAGAACACTCTTCTTGCAGATACTCTACAATTTGTGTAGAACTCCCTGACCTCCTCAGCATACGAAAATCTGTTCTCCTTAGCAAAGAGGTTCAACCACCCTTGATCCTCTACCCTCCTCAACAAAGGTCTCATGTTGTGCTTATTCAGGTCACTCAAGATGCTTCCTGCCAATACTTGGTGCCTGGCAAAGAAGGCTGCCCTATCAACCTCTTCATCAGTCTCTTTTCTTTTCTTCTTGCTCTCTACCTCACTATCAGTATCAGAATCACTAGGGTCAACATAACTCCCATCCTCATCACTTTCCACCTTTGCTTCAACAGTGCTCCTCACCTGCTTCTCTTCAGCCACCTTTTTACCCCGCTTCTTCTCAAGATTTGCAACCTTTTCTACCTGTTGTTTCAGATCAGACCTAGTAGCCACCCTCCTAGGTGCTGTCTGCACAGTAGATTCTTCATCACCTCCATTGTCACCCTGAGAGTCCTCATCACTCTCATCTACCAGCTTGCTTTTTGACATAGCTTTTCCACCTTTTACTATCCTTTTTCTCTTATCTGTTACTGGCTTTGTTTCACTTACAAACACTACCTCCTCTTCTTCCTCTTCTCCCATTAGCTTCTCATTCTCTTCACCAAATTTTCTTTTCACACTTTTCTTTTGTTTCTCCACATTTTTTGCACTTCCACCATCACCATCCTGAATTTTCTCATCTTTGTCTCCCTCAAAGTCAGTCCAATCAAGTTCTGTATCCTCAGCTACTGCAGGAACTGAGCAAGAACCAGGGTCTTGACTCAATTCCTTTGTAGCTTCAATAGAACTAGGTCCTCCACCTACTGGACCTTCTAACACAGCCACCACATGAACTTTTTCAAGAGGAGCAGTCTCCGAACTAGGTTCGTCGACTGTGCCCTTTTGATATGGGTGTCAAACGGGTAGGGGTCTACCCGTCAAAACCCGGACCCGGACTCATTAAAACCCGACCCCACCCGGACCCGCAAAAACCCGGACCCGGACCCGTAGACCCCCTAAAATACCCCTACCCGAACGGGTTTTTTTTTCTTAACAAATACCCGTATCCGTTAAGACCCGTCAAAATTATGGGGTATTAATGGATATACCCGTACCCGTATCCGTTAAAATAAACTGAGTAATAAAACTTGTACGTGGAGAGAAATGTATACACAAGTTTTCCACTCATGGTTTAATTTGTTTTGTGTCCATTTTGTTAGTAGTGAAATATGTTCAACAGAAACAAATTATTTATTTAATTAAAAAAATACTTTATATTCCATAATAAATCAACACTTTGACGTTTGAATATATATTACTCTAATATGGTATAAAACTTTAACTATTAATTTCGATATATACCTCAGAAAATAAGTTACTTGGAGTCGGACAAAGTAATTATAGGATCGTATTTATTAGAAAATATAATTATTTAATTCACTACACAAAATATTTTGAATTACATGTCGTCGCGTACGACTAATTGCTTTCTAACAGAAATCATAATTCCTTGGAAGGTGGCCTTTGACAGTTGGAGACTCGCACTAAGGACTTTAGCCCGTTGAAATGGTGGAAGGAGAATGAAAAGCAATATCTGATTCTTGCAGCAATGGCCCGAGATGTTTTAGCTGTACCAGTTTCAACAGTTGCATCAGAAAGTGCATTTAGCCAAGGAAGACAAATGATAGGTGATACCCGCCACTCTTTGGGTAATAATGCTTTGGACTTTCTAGTTTGTTTACGAGACTGGATTAGATCGGAGCGAAGAAATCAAGGAATCGAAGATTCACTAGAACAAGATGATAACCTTGAAGAAATTCTGTTAAGTGATCAAGCACCATCAATGGCACCTACACCGGAGCATGATGGAAATGACATGGAAGAAATTACACAAAGAATTAGGCATATTTAAATTTGTAATTTGAATTTTCATTATAGTTTTGATGTTACACTTTTTAAATTTAGAATTTTAATATTTAAGACTTTAATAGTTCAAGTATCTTAAATAAAGTAACTCTTTGAGTTTTTCCTATTAATTTTTTTAAATTTGTTTTAAGTATTTAAAATAATATTATTAAAAAATAAAATTATAACCCGTAGCCAAACCCGATTTGTTAAGACCCGACCCGTACCCCTACCCGCTAAGACCCGAACCCGCACGGTTTTTTTTTTCTAGCCGAAACCCGTATCCGTTAAAAACCCGTAATTTAAACCCGTACCCGGACCCATACCCGGAACCTGCGGGGTTACAATTTTACAACCCGAACCCGTACCCGTATACCCGTTTGACACCCATACCTTTTGAGACTCAGCAGAGTCATGCTCTCTCAATTTCTCCAACATATTTTCAACTACATTGACCTCCACCACTTTGTCAGTTACTAAAGAAACATGAAACCCACTCCCAGGAACAAGGTCCTCTATCACAGTCTGCAAATTTTTCTTACTTGTATTCCCCCTATCAGTTGTACCACTAGGCTCTACTGTTTCTTAAATTTCATCTAGCCCTTTAACTAGGTTTTCAGTGCTCAACATCCCAGGGCTTTTAACTAAATCTAAAGTAGTAGAACTAGTTAGGGTTGAGTCATGTCTTACCTCAACTGATTTCTCATCGGAACTGGTAATGCCGATGTCGGAGGTGAGGGCTTCGCAACAGCTTTCTTTGGACCCTTCTTTCCCATCTTTTTGTGAAATTTCAACCTCGCTTTGACTATTATTTCAGCAAGAGTAGAGGCGGGGGGGGGGGGGGGGGTTTGAGAGTGGATTCTTTGGAGGTGTGGGTTTCTGAGGTCTTTCCTGGAGAGGTGGATGATGATTGTGCTTGAGACATAGTGTGATTTTTGGTTAGGGTTTTGAGAGAAAGTTTTTTTTTTTATTTTGAATTTAGAGAGAGAACAGAGTGGAAGGGAGTTTGGTAAGTGTTTCTCTTTCTATTCCTCTTGATAAATAATGTGAGAATAACGGTGGGTTCAAGCTTCTCTAGGGAATAGGTAGTAATGATGATGCTGTAAAGAGAATCAGCTTTTTGAAGTTTTGGAAAACCGGGAAAGTGTATGGTTTGACGGTTATTTGAACTTACCCAATTAAGGCTTCTAGAATAGGTGGGGTCGGTTGAAATCTTAGAGAAGTATAACCACAAAAGGAATTTTTCCTATGATTATGGGCGGTTACAAAGACATGGAAGGTTTCCTTGATGCACATTCATTAAGCAATCAATTTCAGTTATAACACATAACATAAATAGCTGTGTAGATGTACCTGGACATGGTTCCTCAGGCTTGTCTTGGTTCCTTCTATGTACCCTGTAGGTTCTTTCATGGGAACACATTAGCACACTTTAATAGTACTCAGTTGGACAAGTATACTTAAATAAAGTACAAAATTAGGCTGGACAATAGCAACTATAGTAACAAGCGGGATAATGAACACTTAACTAGCTAAATCTTGAGGAATAAATGCCGAGTCATCCATGTATTTTGGTCATCCCTAACTCCAATCTGTTCCTCTCAAATTGAACTTTGTTCAGTGCTTTGGTAAATATGTCAGCAATTTGGTCCTAAGTCCTGCAAGAATTCATGGTGATTAGACCCTTCTCCACATTATCTCTAAGAAAATGGTGTCTAATATCAATGTACTTGGTTCTTGGCAATGTTCACTGCACTTGTGCTATCACAGAAAATAGGCACAGCTCCACATTAAATTCCAAAGTCCTCTAACTGCTGTTTGATCCATAACAATTATGAGCAGCATGATGCAGCAGCTACATACTCTGCTTCTGCAGTAGACAGGGCTACTGAGTTCTGCTTCTTTGTAGCCCAAGAAACTATGCAAGGACCAAGAAAATGTGCCATCCTTGAAGTATTTTTCCTGTTCCACCAGATGACCTGCATAATCAGCATCAGCATAGCCAATTAATTCAAAAGTACCACCCCTAGGGTACCATAGACATAAATCCTGAGTTCCCTTCAAATATCTCAAGATTCTCTTCACAGCTGTGAGATGTGATTCCTTAGGCTTGGAATGAAATCTAGCACACAGTCCCACACTGTATACAATGTCAGGTCGACTAGCTGTGAGATAGAGAAGTGAACCTATAATTCCTCTATATTTTGTCTCATTTGTAGAAGGACCTAGTTCATCCATATCCAGCTTTGTTCCAGGAGCAATAGGTGTAGCCATTTCTTTTTCTCCTTCCATGTCGAACTTCTTTAGAAGTTCCTTGACATATTTCTGTTGATGAATCATAGTTCCTTCAGGGGTCTGTTTAATCTGCAATCATAGGAAGAAATTGAGTTCTGCCATCATACTCATTTCGAATTCATTGCCCATTAACTCAGCGAATCCCTTGCATAATTCCTCATCAGTGGCTCCAAAAATAATGTCATCAACATATACCTGAACCACCAATAGATCCTTTCCTTTCTTCTTTAGGAATAATGTGCTGTCAATCTTCCCTCTTGAAAATCCATTCTTAAGCAGGAACCCTGATAATCTCTCATTCCAGGCTCTAGGGGCTTGCTTCAACACGTAGAGTGCCTTATCAAGTTTGTAAACATGATTAGGAAATTCACTGTTCACGAAACCTGGAGGCCGTATCACATAGACTTCTTCATTCAGGTATCCATTCAAGAAGGCACTCTTCACATCCATCTGGTACAGTGTAAACTCCATGTATGTAGCAAAGGCAATCAACATTCTTATGGCTTCCATCCTGGCTATTGGTGCAAAGGTTTCATCATAGTCAATTCCTTCCTCTTGACTGTATTCTTGGACTATTAGTCTAGCTTTGTTTCTTGTCACTATACCATGTTCATCCAGTTTATTTCTGAACACCCATTTTGTTCCAATAATTGATCTGTCTTTTGGCTTAGGAACAAGATGCCAGACTTTGCTTCTTTCAAACTGATGTAGTTCATCCTGCATGGCTAGGACCCAATCAGGATCTTCTTAGGCTTCCTTTACATTCTTTGGCTCCATAGATGATAGGAAGGCAAAGAATGCACATAAGTTCTTCAAGGCAGAACTAGTCATAATTCCAGTATCTAGCTCAGATAGCACATTCTCCAGAGGACTTTGATGTTTCCATGGTCGAGGTTGTATGTGATGAGAAGGACCTTCAGTGACATCTAGAGTGGGTTCTTCTTGATCATTTGATTCATCTACTTGATCTGCTGTTCCCCCTAACAAGTTGACTCCTTGTTCCCTTCGAGTTGAATTTCCATCTTCTTCACATGGTTCCTCCTTTTCATCTGGGTTCTCAGAGTTACCTGAACAATCTTCTCGAGCAAGACCAATAGCTTGGTCATCTACCTTATTTTTATCAACTTCCTTATCTGATTCATCAAATACCACATGAATGCTCTCCTCGACTGTTTGTGTTCTTTTGTTAAACACTTTATACGCCTTGCTTTGGGTAGAGTACCCAAGAAATATTGCCTCATCGCTTCTTGCATCAAATTTTCCCAATGGTTCCTTGCCGTTGTTGTAAACAAAACATTTACACCCAAAAGGCCTCAGATGCGCAATATTTGGTTTCCTTCCTCTGAGAAGTTCATAAGGAGTGTTGTCAAGAATAGCTCTTATGGAACACCTGTTTAGCAAGTAACATGCAGTGTTTATAGCTTCAGCCCAAAAGTTTCTTGCAAGACCACTTGATAGCAGCATGGTTCTTGCCATATCCTCTAGGGACCTGTTCTTTCTCTCAACTACTCCATTTTGCTGTGGAGTTCTTGGTGCAGAAAAATTATGATCAATACTGTGTTTGGTACAATACTCAGAGAATTTTATGTTTTCGAACTCCGTGCCGTGGTCAGATCTGATGCTGACCAATTCGAGACTCAACCTTTTCTGCACAACTCCTGCCCAATCCTTTAAGCTATCAAAGGCTTCATCTTTAGACGCCAAGAAAAAGGTCCATGTATACCTTGAGTAATCATCAACTATCACAAACACGAACCTCTTTTCTCCTCTGTTCCTGACTCTCATGGGTCCGCATAGATCCATGTGTATCAACTCCAGTGGCTTTGATGTGCTTACCACCTTTTTTGGATTTAAAGGATGATCTCACATGTTTTCCTTTAACACAAGTATCACACATCTTTATGTTTTCAAATTTCTTGTTTGGCAATCCACGAACCAGCTCCTTCAACACTAACTTGTTGAGCTGTGACAAACTAGCATGACCCATTCTTTTATGCTACAGCTGAGAATCACTTTCTTGAACATTCAGGCATGTTAAGTTGTTTTTAGGCAGTGGATTCAGTGATGCATTTTACACATTATTCACCCTTTTCCCTTCTATGACAATTTCTCCACTCTGTAGGTTCTTCACAATACACCCTATAGAGGAGAAACTCACTTCATTTCCTCTATCACACAGTTGAGAGATACTCAGCAAATTGTGTCTAAGACCATCAACAAAGTATATATTTTCAATTGCATGATCCAGAGTTCTCCCAACCTTTCCGATTCCCACAATCTGACCACTTTTTCCTCCTCCGAAGGCTGCACTGCCTTCTTGAAATGCTGCGAGTAAGAGAAAGTTTATTCTGTCTCCAGTCATATGTCTTGAACAACCACTGTCAAGAATCCAGCTTGGGTTGTTCACTCTCATTCCAGCCTGCAAAACAAATCAAGGGTTAGTCTTAGGAACCCAGACAAGCTTGGGCCCCTTCTTATGAGAAAATGGATAAATCAGATCTTTCTTAGCTCATTTAGGTAAAGTACTCCTCTTATTTTTTATCTTTGCCTTGCTTGCATTCATGCACCTTTGTTTGTTGATGCAGGGTAAAAATGGAAACGTAAAAAGATAGGAGCGAGACTCGTCTCGAACTCCCTACGAGGTATCCACGAAGAACTTGTTCCGTAAAACCCTCGATTCGGGTCAAGAGTTTCCTACACTATGCAACTACCCTCGAGACACACCTGGGTCTTGCAAATAGAATGATCGGGCGGGGTTGAGCGTCAACTAGGTCCACTAGAAGATTCAAGTCCCAAAAGAAAGGTTTCATTCAACATAAAGGAGCATTGCTCTCATATTCTTCAACATTCAAAATAGACTAAGTGTAAAATAAGCTAAGCTAAGATATTTATAGTGTTTTCCGAAGCTTTGAATAAGGTCTAAAATGCCCACATTTTAGGATTAAGTAAGTAGACCTCACAGGGCCAAAACGGTAAAAGAACAACTAAATTCTCGCCCTTCAGCGTTTGGGGCGGAGCACACGGAATCTAGGCGGAGCACCCGGAATCTAGGCGGAGCGTCTGGAAATTGCCCATTTTTGATCAGAAATATTGGCAGGCGGAGCGCCTGGATCTTGGGCAGAGCGCCTGACTCCCTTGCTCCCAGGGTGGAGCGCCTAGGCCTCAGGCAGAGTGCCTGGTTCTTCTGGGCAGGGCGCCTGAGCTTTGATCATCCGGAACATCTTCCAATTGCTTCCATCTTCGAGTCCTTTCCTCTCCAAGTGTAAATGCAACTTTTGGACCTTCTTGGCTTGACTCCGAGTGAAGGGTCTCGTGACGGATTGCCCGGCATCATCCTCCCCTTCTTGGGAAGATTTTGTCCTCGAAATCCAAGCGTCATCACCCTCGGCTCCATCATTTCCTACATAAAGAGGAGTCAAGTCAGAAACATTAAAAGTGTTAGAGACATTATACTCACTGGCAAGTCGACTACATAAGCGTTGCTGTTGATCTTTGAAAGCACTTGGAAGGGTCCATCTCCTCGGGGTGCCAACTTCCGTTTCCTAAGGTTTGGAAACCTTTCTTTGCGAAAGTGCACCCACACATAGTCACCCTTCTTGAGTTCCACCTTCTTTCGTCCCTTGTTTTTCTTGGAGGCCACATTGCATAAGCTTCCTCCAAATTCTTCTTCGCCTTAGCATGGAGTTCAACCAAAGCCTTAGCTTGGCTTTTTCCTTCAAAATTAACAACCATTTCCCTTGGCAAAAGGGTTAGATCAAGGAGAATCAAGGGGTTAAAACCATAAACACATTCAAATGGAGTTATGCCAATCATTCTATGCAAAGTGCGGTTGTATGCAAACTCCATAAGAGGTAACTTATCAATCCAAGTCCCACCCTTACCTCGGGTCATAGCGCTAAGAAGAGCACCCAAAGTTTTGTTCACCACCTCGGTTTGCCCATCGGTTTGAGGGTGGCGGGACGTAGAGAACAATAGCTTGGTGCCTTAGAGGTCCTTTGGGCGGTGCTTTCTCGATACGACTCAACTGAAACTCGTATATGATATTGGTGCCCCTTGAGGTATGCCCTTCCGGTGGGTTGTTCCTTTATCTGTCTTTTCCATCCAGTGCCCGCACTGCGTCAGAAAATCTCTCTAACAGAAAGCCATTTTCCCTTTCGCAAAAAGTAAACTTGGACTTCTGAACTGGCTGTAAGGGTCCTGCTGGTCTCTGGGAGCAAGCCTCGGCCGGGGGGCGTGGGAAGCAGACAAAAAAGCTAAACATCTTTTTTTTTTCGCGCGAGAAGGAAAGCACAACTCTTCTGGAAGCAGGGGCCGAAACAATGCTTTAGCAGTAGGTTACCGGAGCCGGAGTTCCAATTAGCAATAAGAGAAAAAGAAAAAAAGAAGTGCTTTCTTTGCGTTTGGCATTTGTCCTGAAAAATCCTTGATTGGCGGGGAGGAGCTATTCTTATTCTAAGATAGAAGAAGTTCCCCTTCTCCGGATTTACCCGGTGAGGGTGGCGCGTGTGAGATCGGTTCTGACGTCGAACAGGTTTTCGACCCGAAAAGCTGCTACCGATTCCTTATCTGTTATCGTGACGTCCTGTATTACTCCTCCAAAAATGGCTAAGGAACTTGGTGTCCCTATCACTTACAATGGTTTGAGGCACACCATGCAACTTTAACACATTATCAATGAACAAAGAAGCAACATGTTGTGTATTATCACACTTTTTACATGGAATAAAGTGAGCCATCTTGGAGAACCTATCCACGACAACATAAATGCTATCATGTCCCCCCTAGTCCGTGGTAATCCCATAGCAAAATCCATATAAATATCCATCCACGGGCTAGTAGGTACGGGGAAAGGGGTATACAAATCATGGGTGTTTGACTTGGACTTAGCATACTTGCACTCAAGGCAAGAATTGCAAAGTCTCTCAACTTGCATCCCCATTTTAGGCCAATGGAATTGCTCCATAAGAATGGACAAGGTTTTGTCCCTACCAAAGTGACCCATGAGTCCTCCACAATGTGCTTCTTGAACAAGCAATTCTCTCCATGAGGACTCGGGTATGCAAACTCTACCATTTTTAAAGATATAGCCATATACCCATTGCTACTTCTCAACTCTTTCTCCTTTCTCTAGAGCTTCATGGATGCTCTTTAGCTTTGGGTCATGAGCATACATCAACTTTATACTCTCAAAACCCATGAGCTTGGAGGCAAGAGCAGTGGCTAGAGCAAAATTCCTAGAAAGTGCATCCGCCACAACATTGTCTTTCCCTTTTTTGTATTGAATGACATAGGGAAATGACTCAATGAACTCTACCCATTTGGCATGCCTCTTGTTCAACTTCTCTTGGCCCCTAAGATGTTTGAGTGACTCATGATCACTCTTAATCACAAATTCCCTAGGCCAAAGATAATGTTGCTAATGAGCAAAAGCTCTCACTAGGGCATACAACTCCTTGTCATACGTAGAGTAGTTCAAGGATGCAGCCTTCAATTTTTCACTAAAGTAGGCTATGGGTTTTCCATCTTGCATTAAAACACCACCAATTCCCACCCCCGAGGCATCACATTCAACCTCAAATGCCTTTTCGAAGTAGGGCAGTTGCAATAGAGGGACGGTACTCAACCTACTTTTCAATTCTTGGAAGGCCTTCTCTTGAGGCTCTCCCCACACAAAAGGCTTGTCCTTCTTCACCAATTCGGTGAGTGGAGCGGCAATGGAGCTAAAGTCTTTTGCAAATCTTCTATAGAAACTAGCAAGACCATGAAAGCTCCTAACTTGAGTCACGGTAGTGGGAGTAGGCCAATCTCTAATGGCCTCTACTACGGACTCATCCACATCCACTCCTTGGGCACTCACAACAAACCCAAGAAAGACTACCCTTTCAACACCAAAGGCATATTTCTTATAATTAGCAAAGAGCTTTTCGGCTCTCAACACTTCAAGCACTTGCCTTAAATGATTCGCATGGTCGTCTAATGACTTGCTATATATCAAAATGTCATCAAAGTAGACGACCACAAATTTTTTGATGAATGGCTTCAACACATGATTCATTAGCCTCATGAAGGTACTAGGTGCGTTGGAGAGGCCAAAGGGCATCACCAACCATTCATATAGACCAAACTTGGTCTTGAATGCAATTTTCCATTCATCCCCGGGTTTCATTCGGATTTGATGGTAACCGGACCTAAGGTCTATCTTTGAAAAGATGCTAGAGCCACTTAGCTCATCAAGCATATCATCTAAACGAGGTATGGGATGTCGATACTTTACCGTGATCTTGTTGACCGCTCGGCAATCCACACACATCCTCCATGTGCCATCTTTTTTTGGGACAAGTATGACGGGCACGGCACACAGACTCAAGCTCTCACAAACCAAGCCCTTAATAAGCAATTCATCCACTTGTCTTTGCGATTCCTTTGTATCTTTGGGATTGCTTCTATAGGCCGGCTTGTTTGGGATTTGGGCTCCCGGGACAAAGTCAATTTGATGCTCAATACCCCTCAAGGGAGGTAAACCATTTGGCATCTCATTCGGGAACATGTCCCCAAAAACCTTGAAAACACTTTCAAGAGCACTAGGCAAAGGGTTAGAAGAATAATCAAATTCGGAAGTAAGAATCATACCTTTGTGCACTAGGCAAATGAGTAGTTTGTTGCCATCATTTCCTTTCAAAAGCTTACCCGGTTGCATCATGGCACAAATGCTACCGGTAGAAGATGGTGGAGTCACCACCAAGCTCTCGGCCAAAGGACTAGTCTCAACAACCAACCTAGCGTTTGCCGCTTCTCTCAATTCCCTCATTCGCCTGTAGTCATCACTTACTTGCTTGGGCAATAAGGGTTTGAGTACAAACTTTTTCCTTTCATGCTTGACCGTGTAAGTGTTGACACGGCCATCATGCATCACATGTCAATCAAATTGCCAAGGCCTACCAAACAAGAGATGTCAAGCTTGTATAGGTACCACGTCAAACATGTGTTCATCCACATAGTTTCCTATCTTGAACTTAATCATTACTTGTTTCACCACCTTCAATTCACCACACTCACTAAGCCATTGCAAATGATAAGGATTGGGGTGTTTCAAAGTGGGTAACTTCAATTGAGAAACTAGTGTTTGGTTAACAATGTTGGCACAACTTCCCGAGTCAATAATCATGGAACAAACAATACCCATGACTCGGCATCTAGCATGGAAGAGGTTTTCTCTTTGCAAGTTCTCACTATTCTCCACAAACATGGTACCTAAACTCCTGCTCACAACAAGGAAGGCATGAGGGTCATCATCCTCAATCGCATCCTCCTCCACACCAACCTCTTCATCTCCCTCTACTCCCTCATCCTCGGGTTCACTATCTTGTTCATACACCGATTCACCTACCACAACCATGGTCTTTCGAGTAGGACAATCTCTAGCAAAATGATCATACCCCTTACACTTATAGCATTGAGTAGAAGTAGAAGTAAGATTGCTCAAGTGAGTTTTAGAATTACCTCCCACATGTGGTGTAGACTTCTCATACGGCGTCTTCACATCTTTACTAGCACTTGCGCCACTTGCACTTGGAAATTTTGCATTTGGAGACTTCCACTCCTTTGGTTTACTCATGGGAGTAGGAGTGCTACTCTTGTAGCGAGTGGATTTCTCTTCCTTGAGCCATTTCTCGGCTTCAACCGCGTCATCATATAGATCATAATGATTGTCATACTCGTGAACCTTCAATTGAGAAGCTATCTCTTGATTCAACCCACTCCTAAACCGAATCACGGCCAGTTCATCTTCCCCCGCATCCATGTCTAAGGTCATCCGGGTTTTCTCAAACTCATTGAAGTACTCCCCAACCGTCTTGTAGCCTTGTTTAAACTCATAAAGACGTTTGAGTTGGTCTTGACGATATTGTTGAGTCAAATACTTCTTATCCATCACACGAATCAATTCACCCCAAGTAACATTGATGGCCATAACATTTCTCCTTCTATTCCTCTTGACCGATTCCCACCAAGTAGAAGCAAAGGATTCAAAGGAAGATATAGCATACTTGGCTTTCTTCTCCTCGGTCATGTCATTGGTGTCAAACACTCTCTCCATAGATTTCTTCCACTCAATGTACTCAACTGGTTCACTACTCCCTTTGAAAGTAGGAATAGTGAGCTTCACACTATTGAGATTATTGCTATCATGACCCCCTTGGTAAGGCTCCGGTCGGCCTCCAAAGTTGTCTCCATAACCATCATAATCCCTCCTAGCATTCCCTCCAACATTCCCCATGGGTGGCCCTCGACCTCGGCCTCTACCCCTATCCACATTACGACCCCAATTTATTCCTCGCCTAGGTTGATAGTGAGCATCATACCCATTGGCATCATCACCATACTCATCCTCCTCCCCTTCTTGAGCTTCCTCAATTTCTCAAGAGGTAGAACATTTTGAATGGGTCTTGGAAGTGGAGTATTTCTTTGGGGATTGCCCAAAATGTGGGGAATGCCCACTCGTTGAGGATTGCCTAACACTTGCTCAACTTCAGCACTTTCATTCTTTTCCTTTTGTTGCCTAAGCAACTCAATAACTTGCTCCGGGGTAAAGGTTGAGCTACTTGTACCTTCTCCGGCTTCAAGGTGGACGCTCGAGGTCCCTTTCTCAACTTGGACGCTCGGGGTCCCCTTTTCAAGGCTTTCAATCCTAAGACTCATACTATCCAATTTGGCTAAGATAGTAGCCAAGGTACTCTTCAAAGGATCATCTCCTTCGTTAGCCATTGTACCTACAAAATGAACAAACGTTAGTGAAATCACCTCTCACACACCCTCACTTATGTATCACTCGGTTCACTCGTTTAGTGGTGGTGGATATTTCACTCGAACTTGAATCTAGAAGCTTCACGTAGTTGAAAAATAATCCTCAACTCAATCACTCAATTCATAAGTCAAGTTTCTTCCGGGGTGAGTGGAGTTTATGTGACTCAATGGACGATAAGCTTTTTAAAGCGAGGACTTGAGTCAAAAGGATCTACGAATCTTCTTGGAGTTCTACTCTCCAAACTAGGCACGAGTTGCCTAAAAACTCAATGGACTAGTACCACTTAAGTAGGAAAGTTACTTAGAGAAGTACTAGTTAGATGTTATGCAAACAAAGAAGTAAGAGAACCTAGGAAAAACTACCTAAACCACAACTCAGCACAGTAGGTGGAGCGCCTAGGTGGCTAGGCGGAGTGCCTAGGGCGGGGTGCCTAGAGTAGGCGGAGCGCCTGCCCAATTCAACAGTAGGAATTTCAGGCGGAGCGCCTAAAGCTCGGGCTTCAGATTTTCCAATAACGTTTTTCTTCAATTTCAACCCAAATTTTGGATCGATTTCACCATGTTTTGCCAAAATTCGAGGTACCCAAAGTACTATAACGTTATCTCCAACAAACCCCAATGAATTTCACCCACAAACACCCAATAATCAAAGCACAATCATCATTCAAAGTTTCAAAGTTGGGGTTTTAAAAAAGGGTTCAAAGAGGGTTTTGATTCTTCAATTTTGGTGTTATACAACTCCAAATCTCATGAAATTGGTTTCAAATCGTTGGGTTTTCAATCTAGAAAAAACTCCAATATCAAATTCACAACCAACAATCAACCAAACCAAAGTATCAAATCATAAACTCAAGAACAAGGGTTTTCAAGGGTTTAAGAAAAAAATTGGGGATTCAAATCTTCAAAATCCGTAATACCAATTCAAACCACGAGATTTAGGTATCAAAACGATGGGTTTTCAACAGGGATCAATCTTCAGCAACACCCATATCAAGAATGAATCACGCCAACAAGATATGTCAAATTTTTGGATTTTCAACTTTTTCAATTTTTTTATTTTTTTCTTCTTTCCAATAACTTCAAACACAAGAAACTAAAGAGAAAATATACTACGCACAAGGATCGAGGGTTTGTAAAAATTAATCCCGAGCCTTGCTCTGATACCAAACTGATGTAGGGTAAACACAGAAACATAAAAAGATAGGAGCGAGACTCGTCTCGAACTCCCTACGAGGTATCAACGAAGAACTTGTTCCGTGAAACCCTCGATTCAGGTCAAGAGTTACCTACACTATGCAACTACTCTCGAGACACACCTGGGTCTTGCAAATAGAATGATCGGGCGGGGTTGAGGGTCAACTAGGTCCACTAGAAGATTCAAGTCCCAAAACAAAGGTTTCATTCAACACAAAGGAGCATTGCTCTCATATTCTTCAACATTCAAAATAGACTAAGTGTAAAATAAGCTAAGCTAGGATATTTATAGTGTTTTCCCAAGCTTTGACAAAGGTCTAAAATGCCCACATGTTAGGCTTTAAGTAAATAGACCTCACAGGGCCAAAACGGTAAAAGAACAACTAAATTCTCGCCCTTCAGTGTTTTGGGCGGAGCGCCTGGAAATTGCCTATCTTTGATCAGAAATATTGGGAGGCGGACTGCCTGGATCTTGGGCTGAGCGCCTGACTCCCTTGCTCCCAGGGTGGAGCGCCTAGGCCTCAGGCGGAGCCCCTGGTTCTTCTGGGCAGGGGGCCTGAGCTTTGATCATCCGGAACATCTTCCAATTGCTTTCATCTTCACCAAGTGTAAATGCACCTCTTGGACCTTCTTGGCTCACTCCGAGTAAAGAGTCTGGTGATGGATTGCCCGACATCATCTGTAATGCCTAGTTTCACCACAGAAGGTGCACAACATGTTGCAAGGCAAACCCACATAATTACTTTTTGGGTTGTACGGAGACAATGGTTTCTTAAATCCTAGCCCTTGTTTTCCTTTGTTCTAGTTTTCAAGAACCCAACTCATTGCCTCAGAGGATTTGTTCGATTTTTTTAATCTGGTTAGCTCGTATTCAGTTTTATCAACCTGTTGTTTGAGAATCCTATTTTTCTCAATCTCCTGATACAGGATCTTATTTGTTCTTTTAAGCTCATCTTCAAGAAAGGTCTGAACTTCACTGATTACTTGCTTACCATTTACACTCTCCTTTAACTGATTTAATTCCATTTCTAATTCTGAGATCTTAGAGTTTGACACAAGAGCCTGTCATTTCAGAACAACATTTATTTCTTCCAGTTCAATATTTTGCTCTTGAAGACTCTTGTGTTTTGCTCTTAGATCACTCATATCTTCAGTCAATTTATCTTTCTCAGTTTTTACCTTTTCATAACCCTCAATTAAGGTGGCAGTAATTAAGATCAAATTTTCAGTAGAGTATGAGTGCAGGTTTTCTTTTAGTTCAGAAAAACATATCTCTGCTGAATGAGCAGCTTCTTCTCCATCGGTTGCCATGAGGGCTGATTCCTTCTTCTGATCATCTTCTGTGTACATCTCTTTTAAGTTCTCCCAAATTTCTTTGGCAGAATTGTATTCCAACACTTTTGCTAGCACATCAGTCGTCAGCCCTTTTCTCAAGTATAACACAGCTTTGGCATTTGCTTGCAGCCAATCTAAGTCTTGAGGATCAAGTTCTTCTACCAGCTTTGGAACCAAGGCTCCATTTGCTACTCTCTTCACAGGAACATGAGGTCCTCGTTTTACGATCAACCAGAGACTATAATCCATCGGTTGAAGGAAGATTTTTCTTTGTTTCTTTCACCATTTGTAGCTTGTCCCATTAAACACAGGTGGCTTGGAGAGATCTCTTCCTCCTCTGAAATCCCGTGGATCCTCCTCGTCTGAACTTTCACCTGACACTCCCATCAATGCTAGTGGAGACTCATCCTCAGATTTCTTTTCTTGGTCAGATTCACTATCGGTAGGTCCCAATGTAGCATAAAAAGCTTCCTTCCTCTTCCTTCTTTCTGCTCTGAAGTTTGGAGGTCGTATGAATTTCTTCTTGTCTTTATCAGTATCTTTTGATGCCTTCTTCTCCTTCTCCTTTGTAGCTCTATTCTTCATCCACTCAACTTCCCACATTGGACAATCCACAACTGCATGGTCCTTCTTGAAATATTTAAAGCATCTTGAGTAGTCTAGGCTGTCAACAAAGTTCTTTCTACTAGAGCTTTCTTTGTTGTTTCTTTTGAATCCCTTGAACTTTTCCAGATTAAACTTCTGCCTCAAGGCACTGACCATAGCAGCTTCAACTGATTGCAAGTCAACATATTCCTTGGATTCATCATGCTTCAAGTGCAAGAGTCTTGTCCTTCTTGGGTACCGATTTACTTTTTGATTCCTTCATCATCTTATGTGTTTTCAAGATTCCGACCAGTTCCTCAAGTTTGATGGATCTAAGAGGTTTGGATTCAATGATAGCAGTCATTTTGGATTCCCAGACATCAGGAAGTACATTTAGAACCTTGTCCACCATTTCTACTTCTGGCAGCTCCATATCCAGAGACCTCATCTCGTTTGTGATAATAGTCAACTTTGTCATCATGTCTTGTATTGGTTCCCTCTCTGCCATGGTGAACAAATTACCAAACGTTTGGCTTTGTGGTTCTTTTCAACCATCTTATAGTCAGCCTCATTGAACTCATCTTTTAACTTAGGTTCTTCTCGAGCAGCAGCTTCTTCCCCAACTACTTTGGTCGGAATCAAGTTTCCATCAGATACTATCAACCAAAGTTGATAATCCTCAGCACAAATATAGTACTCCATTCTGCTCTTCCACCAAGCGTAGTACTGCCCATTAAGCTGTGGGGGCCTCAGAACCGACTGTCCTTCAGTGATAGTAGGTGGTGCACTCATGATTTTGATCCTTCTCAAGGTGTTAACCTAGCACGAGAAGACCTGTTCTGATACCACTTGTTATACTCCATGCACCTACTATGGATATTAGAAGGGGAGGGGGGGTTGAATAGTGTCCTCCGATTTTTGTCGAAGAACTTGATTTTTAACGTCATTAACCTTGTCCTTGTCGCAGCAGTTTCCACGACAAACACCTCACCACACATAAATTGCAAACTCAAAGAACACGGTGTTTTTACATGGAAAACTACTTGCTCAAGGGAGAAAAACCACGACCCACACTCTGGGATTTTTGAACCAATTTACTAACACAAA
This sequence comes from Petunia x hybrida, assembly GCA_037355625.1. NCBI lineage: Eukaryota > Viridiplantae > Streptophyta > Magnoliopsida > Solanales > Solanaceae > Petunia > Petunia x hybrida. Next base: position 10,815,111 of record JBBBVM010000036.1, read on the forward strand.
GAGCAAGTTTTAGATTACAAGACTCTGTAACCAAGGGGCTGCACTCTAGACCTTAATCACTCAACAAAGCTAAACTCTAGCTTTACAAAGTAATCTCACAATAGTTCACCTAATACAGTTGCTTCTAAAGTAAGCATGTAGGTAAAACAATAATAGCACAAACCTACGACAACTTCAACACAAGAACCCAGGCCAAATATCTAAGTTCAACTATGTATCCTTCAACAGTTGTCTTCACCAGTTAAGTCACTTTGAAAGTTATTGGATCGCCTTTGTATTGCTCTCAACACTCGATGTGAATAACTGAATATCGGCTGCCTCAATTACTAGCTTTAATAAGGGCTTCGTAGCTCTAGTAGTATTTCACAAGGAAACCTTGTAATTATGGCAAGACAAAATTTTCTATGACTCTTTCCTTGTTTAGCTCCAACTCCTATTCGTACTGCAAAGACACAGCCACGACACAACCTCTTTTAGCTGACTAGGATGCATAATAGTTCACGCACCATTATTCCTAGTTCTGCAAGGATTTACATCCCTTAATCTTTTCGATCAGTCGTGCCCTTGTTCATAAGGACCAAGTTCTCCTCCAGAACCACTAGGTCCTTCGTTTGTCTTTTTCAAAACATGCAGCTCAACACCATACAACATAGCTAGTCTAACGACCACTCTATGGAACTTACCCTTAAGTCTAGGTAGCACTCTCTTATCGCATAGGACATCGAAAGCGAGCCTCCATTTCATCCACCCTGCCCCTATACGATGTGTGACATCATCATCGATTTCTCCGTTATCATGAACGATTGATTCAAGATACTCGAAGCTTCCTTTCTTGGGGACGGAAGCACTATACTAGTATTAAGAAATTAAGTGTTATTAAACCAAACATTAATTTTTCTTTCCGTTTATTGATGTGCTGTAGCATGACTTGAATACGACAATTTGAACAGATTTAACCCTTTCTGAAATGTGTTTACAGTAATATTACCATTGAATTTAATTAAAACACTGAACTCCACGTTGTAAACGAGTTGTAGCTACCATCTCTACTATGTTTGTTCCGCCGGTTACTGACGTTCATACATAAGATCGTTTACAAGAGAAATGTCTGATATGCCAAATACACAAGATACCCAATTGAGAGATATAAGCTTTACTGGAATATGCTCATCCGAGATCAAGTGAGGTTCTACCTAATTATTGCATTGTGATTTGTGTGTGTTTTTTTAAAGGTTTTGTTTTTGAACGCATTAGCTATCTATTTTTGGCTGTATCTCTCTCTTTTTTTTTCTCGAGGTCAAGAAAAGATCTACATATTATATTATATTATATTATATTATATGCACGTTTCTCTTCTCTTTAGTGTACGCCCGTTCTTACTTTAGTCGTCTATTACTAATTTCTCTATTATTTAATTTATTCTTATCTGTCACTAATTTTAAGTTGTAATCCAATCTATAAGAAGGTACATACAGATCGATTGAACAGACCAGGCAAAAAAGGAAAACTTATGTTAATCGAATAACCATCTATATCTATGTTTCTATTATTGTGGAAACATGATGGACAAAACGAAATCTTGATCCATTGATTGAAATATCCTTGAAATATCGATTAAAGTTTTATATCTTCCAAAATTGAATAATATATTGGATGGCTATGTTAGGAGTCCATCACCTAAATGGTGAATCAATTATTAAAAATGAGTTAATAAAATCATATTTTTGTTTTGTTTTTGAAAAATCACTCAACTTTGTATATTTGGCTCAAATGGTCATTCTTGTCGGAAAACTGAATATTTTTGACTAAAAATTAGTGATATGACATATTTTTTTTAAAACTAAAATCACAAAGAATTAAACTCATCCATTTAGCCAACTATTCGACCTATTTATCCAAATAAGACTGACCAAACAACTTTCTTGGTGGAGTTTAATGAATAAGTCTAAAAATATTAAGGGATGTCATGGTTTTCTTTTTGGTTGCGTGCACACTGTCAAAATGACACAATATAAAAGGTGTCTTATGATGGTGGGCATACTTTCTTATATTTTGATGATAAATTCCTATGGATTCTAAGGTAATTGAAGTCGTTTTAGTGATTAATTATGCCCAACACTATCTTGTTCTTAATATTTCACTACTTGATTATGTCTTGATGAAAAAGGTAACTTGTAGCATGTTTTCTGGAGTGAAATAGATCTTGTGGCACAAATGTTGAAGGAAGCCAAGTTGATGCTTAACGTCCAGGTTGGCATTCGAAGGAATGGACCTAATTTTAACGCACAAAGCTGAAGTTGAAGTGCTAAATTAACGAACAAAAATATGTCAAGCAAAGCAGCAGCAAACGTTTTCATGGAAACCAAATAAAACCAACTGGGACTAGGAATTAAACATAACAAGCCAAAACCTGAAAAATACAAGTCTAAAAGAACAAGGAAAGGAAGATCGTAAAGCAAGATGGAGCTGGAAATACAAACTAGTATATGTTTCTAATTCCAAGTAAAGTAGGAAAATTGTAATGTCTATGTAAACTCATAGTCTATCAGATTTTTACATCATCCATTCATACAATTCAAGACTAGGAGCTAGGAGCAATTTTACAGGATTCCACACAGGGTTCTTTTTCTTCTTCTTTCTTACAACTTATGTTAGTTCAAATTAATTATTGGATTTCTACCATGACTATGTGTAGCTAAATTCTTTATTCCGGAGTTATGAGTTTGCCATGAATGTTGATATTTAAAAGTTATTTTGATTTAATTAATTTATCGCTTTGGGTTATTTATTCATATCTTGTGCTTAATTATTTGATTGTCTGGCGAACAATTATATACTATCTACGAATATTGAATAGAACTTGGGAAAGGGAATTCTGGATTGCAATAGGATTGAATAGGGCAAGTTCTTGAACCTGGGCATCAGGTAACAGATTCACAACTAGGACAGGGATATACCTTTTTGCTTGCTTAATCATTATACATGAATTCTTAATGCATTTTTTTAATTCTAATTCCATATAAATATAGGCTTTACATTAACTTAAATAGATGAGTAGAAAATCAGAAGATTCCTATAAGTAAAATTAACCAATTCGATTACTAACCCACATAAATTAATAATTCAAATTAACTATATAATTAAGCAGGATTGGCAGATATCCCATAACCGTGGAATATTTTCTCCCCTTGATAACCATAACTTTAATTGTGTGCTTTGATTACTTGGTTTAGTTATAATTCTAGTTTTAAATTTTAATTTTTAGTTATAGCTCTAATTCATGAAACCAACTCTGCTTGTCTAGATAATTCGAAATCGTTTAATTTGGTTAATAATTTACAACAGTATCTGCAGGAACGATACTTGATTTTATCACTTTATTACTTGTTGACTTCATATACTTGCGTGTGCGTTTGGGCGCAACAGGTTTTTGGCGTTGTTGCCGGGGACTGAATAATTAACTATTTTCTTTTTGAACAATTACTTATTTTCTATTTAGGTTTAATTTTTTTATTTTGAGTTTTTGTGATATTTCTGGTAGTAGTTCTTACCTGCTAAAGGAGAAGAAGGACGACAACCTCGAATCTTTTGATCCCAAGCCTGAAAGAACTTTACACCAGCTGAGGAGAGAAGCAAGAGATCGTAGAGCACTTGAAGTAGTACTTGCTGATTTACCTGTAGGAATGGCGAAAAATCAAGCTTTAGCCGTGCAGATGTTGCTCTCCCCAGTTTGGATGGTGTGGCTTCGAGTATAGTTAAACCTATAATTAATGGACATTTTCAGACTAAGACCGGCATGATACAGCTGCTGCATGCAACGGGGCAATAGGCGGGATTACTACACGAGGATCCACAACAACATATCCTGAATTTCTTAGAGATCAGCGACACCTACACACCAACATGCGTCTCAACTGATTATGTTCGATCGACACTCTTCCTATTTTTATTTATTGGGGTAGCAAAGAAGTAGTTAAAGGCTGAAAAGCCTGGGTCTATCACAAGTTGGGATGCTTTGGCTAAGAAATTTTTTGGCTAAATTCTATCCCTCTGCTAAAACTGCTAAGATACGGAGTGAGATCATGTCTTTCAGAAAATGAGAAGGAGAATATTTATATTCAGCTTGGGAGAGATTTAAGGCGTTGTTGAGAGATTGCCCACACCATGACCAGTCTAATAAAGTGTTGGCTCATACTTTTGTGGAAGGATTGAATGCTCATACAAAGATTGTCGTAGATGGGTGGCCAAGTCTTGGCCTTGAACTTTAGTGAGATTTATGAACTGCTAGATAAATTTCTCAAAGCAATCCCGACTGGCAGAGTGATGGTAGAGCTCCAAGTCAAAAGGGTGTTGGGGTACTTCAATTGGGTGCCTTGTCAGCGCTAACTTCAACTATGGATGCTTTAGCTAACCAGATCAGTAAGCTCACATTACCACCAACTAAATAACAAGTTCAACCAGTTCAACAAGTGCAACAATTCCAAAACTTTTGTGAAGTTTGTCGAGAAGATCATGCTACTGATGTTTGTCAAGCCAACCCAGAGTCAGTTTGTTATATGGAAAATCAAAATAGGTATCAGGCGCAGAATCATAATCAGTTTGGTAACACCTACAACCCCAACTGGCGCAACTATCCAAATTTTTCTTGGGGTTGTAACCAAGCTAATCAAGGAAATATGAGAGCTCAGAATACCTCCAAAAAGAAGTACCTCCAAAACCAAAGAAATCTGTTGAGTAACTAGTGCCAAACAATGAAAAAGAAACTAAAAAATAAGCTGAAAAATGGTAGAGAAGCAGCTCGAACTTGATATTATTAGACCACCTCCGCCTTTCCCTCAAAGGCTTCACAAGTAGAAAATTGATGCATCATGTAAGAAATTTTTGGAGATTTTGAGTCAAGTACAAGTCAATATTCCTTTAGTGGAACTTTATCAAGAGGTTCACTAAGTACATCAAGGATATTGTGGCTAATAAGAGGAGATTGACTGAGTTTGAGACAGTTGCACTTATTGAGGAGTGCAGTTCTAGAGTAAGAAGTAAGCTTCCCCAGAAATTGAAAAATCTTGGAAGTTTCACTATTCCTATAAAAATCTGGAAACATGACGTTGGATGAGCTTTATGTGACTTAGACGTTAGCATGAATTTAATGCCATCATCGCTATTTTGAAAGCTAGGTTGGGTGAACCGAGACTCCAGTTAGCTGACAGATAGTCGACATGTTCCGAGGGAGTTATTGAAGATGTTCTTGTGCAAGTAGGCCAATTCATTCTTCCTGTTGATTTTTTTATTTTGAATTGTGAGGCTGACAAAGAGGTTCCTATCATATTGGGAAGAGGATTTTTGGCTGGTGCTGAAGCTGTGATTTGAGTTAGAGTGGGAAAGATGTCCATGAGGGTGAATGATGAAGAAGCTGCTTTTAATGTGTTTCGGGCTACTCAACTTCCATCACATTATGAAGAATTATCTATGATAAAAGTAGTGAACGAGGAGTTGATTGAGTCTAAGAAGGGATTTTTAGCATCTAAAAAGGATGCTCTTGAAAGAGCATTAGTATATGAAGATAATGTGCTCAATGATGATGAAACTGAGGAATACTTAGAGATTCTCAACATGGAATGTCAATATATTCAAGGGTGGAAAAAGTTTGAGGAGCTCGATAGACCGCTGATATTAGCTCCTCCTAAACTGTCTATTGAGGAGGCTCATATTCTTGAACTCAAACCTTTACCGACTCACTTACGTTATGCATCTTTGGGTGAAAATAACACCTTGCCTGTAATTCTTTCTTCTATGTTGTTCGATATGCAAGTTAAGAAGGTGTTAAGGGTGTTACGAGAGCATAAAAGGGCAATTGGATGGACCATTGTGGATATTAGAGGGATTATTTATTCTTTTTGCATGCATAAAATTTTATTGAAGGAAGGCCACAAGCCTAGTGTCGAACATCAAAGAAGACTAAATCCAGTCATAAAAGAGGTTGTAAAGAAGGAATTTATCGAATGGTTTGATGCTGAAATTATTTTTCCAATCTCTGACAGCAATTGGGTGAGTCCAATGCAATGTGTTCCAATGAATGAAGGTATGACGGTTGTGACGAATGAGAATAATGAGTTGATTCGTACAAGAACAGTCACGGATTGGCGAATCTTCATTGACTATAGAAAATTAAACAAAGCCACTATAAAAGATCACTTTCCACTTCATTTCATCAATTAGATGTTGGATAGGCTAGCCGGGCATGAATATTAAAGTTTTCTAGATGGATACTCAGGCTACAATCAGATCGTGATAGCGCCAGTAGATCAAGAAAAGACTACATTTACACATCCTTATAGCACCTACACCTTTAGAAAGATACCGTTCAGACTATGTAACGCACCTGAGACCGACATGGTGGAGAAATATGTTAAGGTATTCATGGATGATTTTTCAGTTTTTGGCGACTCTTTTGACGACTGTTTGAAGAACTTGGATGCTGTGCTTAGCTGTTGTGAAGAAACAAATTTTGTACTTAATTTAGAAAAGTGTCACTTTATGGTCCAAGAAGACATCGTACTTGGGCATAAAGTGTCAAAGAAAGGGATCGAGGTTGATAAAGCAAAAGTTGAAGCAGTTGAGAAATTACCACCGCCTACCTCTATCAAGGGCGTGCATAGTTTCTTGGGACATGCATGTTTCTATAGGTGATTCATTAAAGATTTATTGAAAATAGCAATTCCCATGTGCAAATTGCATGAAAAGGATGCAAAGGTTGAATTTGATGATGCCTGTATGAACGCATTTGAAGAGCTCAAAAAGAGGTTAGTCACTGCACCAATTATTATTGCTGCTGATTGGTCTTTAATATTCGAATTGATGTGTGACGCGAGCGACACCGCTGTTGGGGGTGTTCTTGGGCAAAGAAAGGGTAAAGTTTTTCATTCTGTATATTATGTGAGCAAGACTCTTGATGTCGCTTAATCAAATTATAATACCACCGAGAAGGAGTTGTTGGTGGTTGTTTATGCTTTTGACAAATTCAGATCTTAATTGGTTGGTACTCAGGTTATTGTCTACACTAATCATGCCGCAATCCGTTATCTATTTGATAAAAAGGATTCAAAGCCGAGACTGATCCGTTGAGTTCTTCTACTGTAAGAATTCAAAGTAGAGATTCGAGATCGAAAAGGGACCGAGAATCAAGTGGCCGATCACTTGTCGAGGTTGTAATATAGAAAACATGTCGATGAAGGACTTGAGATAAATGAAGTTTTCCTAGATGAGAAGCATTTTACTCTACACGTAGCTGAGGTGCCATGGTATGCTGACATAGTTAACTTGTTAGTGAGTAGAGTGTTCCGACCTGGTGCAAATTCACTGCAGAAAAAGAAGTTTCTTCATGAGATTAAATTCTATGTCTGGGATGATCCTTACTTGTATAAAATAGGTCCTGACCAATTAGCAAGATGGTGCATTCTTCAAAGTGAGGTAAATCAGGTGCTAGAGAGTTGTCATTCATCGCCTTATGGTGGACATCACAGTGGGGATGGCACAACTGCTAAGGTGCTTCAATCCGGGTTATATTGGCCGACATTGTTCAAAGATGCTTTGTGAAGAGCTCTGATAGGTGCCAACAGACTAGAAATATTTCAAGAAGACAAGAGATGCCTCTCAATAATATCTTGGAAGTTGAAATTTTCAACGTTTGGGGTATCGACTTCATGAGACCCTTCCCTTCCTCCTATGGTAACAAATATATTCTCTTGGCGGTTGACTATGTGTCAAATTGGGTGGAAGCCATACCTCTCCCAACTAATGACGCCAAGGTAGTGGTCAAGTTCGTGAAAAAACATATATTCACTCGTTTTGCAACCCCCAGGGCCATAATAAGTGATGAAGGTACTCATTTTTGTAATAAGTTGATGAAGACTCTTTTAGTTAAGTATGGGGTAAAACAAAAAATTGCGACTGTATATCACTCCCAAACGAGTGGGCAAATTGAGGTTTCGAATAGAGAAATCAAGCAAATATTGGAGAAAATTGTGAGCGTGAATAGAAAGGATTGGGCGACCAAGTTAGATGATGAGCTATGGGCTTATCGAACTGCATATAAAACACCTATTGGAACCTCTCCATATAGGTCGGTTTTTGGTAAAGCATGTCACTTGCCGGTTTAACTTGAACATAAAGCATATTAGGCGATCAAGAAGCTCAATTTGGATTTAGGACTAGCAAGGGAAAAGCGGATGTTGCAGCTTCACGAACTAGATGAATTTCGCCTTCACGCCTATGAGAATGCCAAGTTATATAAAGAGAAAACTAAAAGTTGGCATGACAAGCTTATTCAATGTTGATAGTTTGAGCCAAGCCAATTGGTTCTTTTGTTTAACTCTAGGCTGAAATTATTTCTTGGCAAGTTAAAATCAAGGTGGTCGGGTCCGTTTGAGGTAGTCAAAGTTATGCTATATGGAGCGGTCAAGTTACATCCACTTGGCACGGAAAGGAAATTTTTGGTGAATGGCCAAAGAATAAAGCATTATTTAGGAGGTGATGTAGAGCATCACAAACCCTCTTTAATTCTGGGGGACGCTTGGGAAAGGGTATCATTGTACCGCGATGTTAAATCAAGCGCTTCTTGGGGCAACCCACGTTTTATCGCTTTCGTTTTCATAATCTTTAAATTTTTCTAGTTTTTCTTAGTTGTTAAAATTTTTCTAGTATAAATTAGTATATGTGTGTTATAGTTTAGTTGGTAGTCCTGAGATATGGTAAATAAGGTCATGGAAGCAATGGGAAATTATGGAAAAAGCAGTGAAAAAAGTAGGTAAGATTAGGGATATTCTACTACTGATACATAGTTGAGAAGAGGAAAAATTTTAAGGAAACAAAGGAGCAGGCGTCGCATGCCTTCAGTGTGTGAATTAATTTTTTTTTTTCAATTCTAGGCAAGGAAGTTTTGCCCATCGCACACAACTCGACATCCTGTTTTAACTTGGAAGGTTAGTTTGGAAGCATCACTTCCTAACAGCGCGCACATGTAAGTTAAAATATCTGAAGTTTTAAAACACAAGTCCTGGAAACTTCTCATAAATTTTTCTAAGTCTCGCGCCCCTTTCTCTTTCAAACGCTATTGCATGATCACACACAACTACATCTGCACATGCAATCTGCTGGATCAAAGCATTCACTACGCTTTAAGGGAACTAGTTAAGATTCTCCTTCACTCACTCTCTGTCGTAGACCCCTTCCACTCCCCTATAGACTATTTTTTGTGCGATATTGAGGCAGAATTCTGTCAGTTTTGAATTATTTAATACAACAATGGTCTAATATTGTTGTATGTGTGCTATCATGGCTGCTCAACTACAATTCCCTGCAGCTAATTTTGGGAGGGTTAAGCTCTCCAGATGTTAAAGAAACATGTCAAGAAAAGCTCTGCACTCTAGGTTTTCGACATAATGTCTAGGCAAAAATTCTCTGTATTCGGACTACTGCGAAGTTAATTAAGCAATTACCTGTAAAAGACTTAAATGTGGGGTTCTTTGCGTGCTGTTACAAACTAGAATTTTGCATGAATATAGGCACGATGGTCATGTAGACTAACTATAATACAAAGGTGCCAACTAATTGCAAGAGTCTACAGATTCAGAACATTTAGCTTGCTGAACTAGTACAAACAACTTGTGAAGGGTCTGCATATGATCTTGATAAGCTGAAAATAGTATTAAATTATCTTACTTATGGTTACTTGTAATGGAAGCATGTACATGAACTGTAATCTTTGACTCTGTTATTAACTTACAGTTAATCCTTGCGATCACAGGTTCTTTACTGAAAAAGAAAAATAGAAAGAGCCTTGAGAAGTGGCATTAGAGGCCAACCTTCAAAACGACCATCAGATGATAATTCATAATAGGGAACAAAGTAAGAAGCAGAAGCAAGATAAGCCGGCTGCAGACATAGGCAAAACGAAAACAACCTGGGTTGAAAAATCAAAGAAAGCCTCTCAACTTGGGATAGTAATCAGAGAAAATGTGTGAGAACAATCTAGCAAGCAAAAGAAGAGTTCATAGGAAGGAAAAGATACTGAAAAAAACAAAGGGAAAAAGCCTGCGGTGTATGAGCATGGTTGCGAGTCTAAATCAGATCATGAAGAATAGCAAGTCGACATGAGTGAAGAAGATGAAGGCGAACCAATTGAGGAGCAAGAATGGGTAGGTAGATTTGTGAGCACAAAGGCTCGCCGGGCTTACAACAAGATTGTCGAGTCTATGGCTTACATTCCAAAAAAGCCACTGCAGATTTCAGCTCTTAGTAGGAAGCATCTCAACTTCATGTTGGCAGTTCATAACAAGCAGAAATTACGTCCGATCTTGAAAGGTTTAGATTATGCAAATTTGACGTGGGTATGAGAGGTGTATGCAAATTGCAGACACACTAATGGAAATTTAATTCGAGTACGGGAGGTGGATGTTGACATAAACGCCAAGCTTTGAACAAATTCTTACAACGGCCAAATGTTTCTATGAAAAGGCAATATGAATTTGTTGAAAATCCTGATTTTTTACACCTACAATCTATAGTATGTCCAAATAGAGATGATGCCTAGTGGAAAAGTGGAACCACAGAATATCACTTATTGGCAAAAGGAGCTCATGTATGCTCTAGCTCGTGTGGTACTTAATTGGGTATGCAACCGTTTGACGCCTTGCCTACATAAGATGAATGTTCTGAGAGATAGAGTCTTCTTGATCTATGTATTGATGATTGTAATCACCTAATTTTGGCTTGAAAAATAAAATTAAAATAAAAATAAAAATAAAAAAAGTTCCTCAGAATAGTTGTGTAGATTTCCTTAGGATTTTCGCCTAAATCTCTAGATTTTTGTCATTTTATCTAGCTATTTTAATAGTTTAATTAGAAGAAAAATATCAAAATTGCACAAGAATATTTTCTTGATGTTAATTATCTAGTTGTTGTCTTTTTAGTATAATTATGTGATTTCTTATTCATCTTTAATGTTTAATTTAAATAATTAGTGGTGAAATTAGTTGTTGGTAAGGTATGGGCCAGCTGGTCTTTAAATGGCTTTAGGGCCATTAATTTCAACGGAAAATTTTGATCAGTAGCCATTTTTGGACGCACTCATTGGGGACTATCCAGCGTTTTTAAAATTCATTGAAGAATAGCCGAAAATTCGCGCGCACACACTTAAGCTCCATTAGCATTGGAAAAACACCCCAGACTAGTCCCATAACACTTATGGGACTGAAGCTTGTTCAAAGGTCCATAACAAAATAATCCCATAACAAAATAATGGGACCTTGAACTAACATGTTCAAAGGTCCTATTATTTTGTTATGGGGCTTTATATATAAAGCTTCAGTCCCCATAACAAAATGCTGGGGCTTTGAACAAAATTTGTTCAAAGCCCCAACATTTTGTTATGGGGACTGAAGCTTTATACAAAGTCCCATAACAAAATGCTGGTTTGTTCAAAGCCCCAGTATAAATACTGGGGCTAGTTTACTGAAGCTTCCCCCAGTATTTATACTGGGATTTGTTCGGAGGTGGCTATTTCTCAGCGAATTTATATTTGACGGCTACAAATCAATTAGCGCGCGCCAAACAGGCCCCTACGCGAAATTTTTATGAAATTAAGAGAAAAGAGAAGCCCATCAAACTTAATCCGCCAGCCCATTATTTTTGGCCCACCCAAGTCTTGTTCAATCCTAGTCTTTAGATCATTTTTGATCAAATAGTTTCCATTCTCCATCCACTTTAGGTATAAAAGCGCTTTTTCACCACATTTCTTGCCATTCCACCCTAAGGGGTCGTTCGGTACATGGGATTAGCATTATCAATCCCGGGATAAAATATAGGATTAAGTTATCCCATGTTAGGTAGGAATTTTAAAATTGAGATTATTAATTCCTGGAATGCTTATACCATAATTGTGGTATTATTTCTATCCCATACCTCATGTGGGATTACTAATCCCGGGATTAAGTACCAAAAGACAAATTTTTGCTTCTTCTAAGCTCTTTTTTCAATGGTTTTTAAGAAAGTCAAGGTTAAATATGGAAATAAATATTTATCCCACTTTATATCCCATTATTATTCCAATGAACCAAATATTTACCCATAAAAGTATATCCACTAAATAATCCCGTGATTATTAATCCCGGTATTATAGTCCCATCATTATTAATCCCGGGATAATCCTTTGTTGAACCGAACAACCCGTAAGTCTCTTAAGACTAGTGAAACTATGCCAAAATATTTGCCCTCCACCAGAAAATTCATCACTGCCGCTGCCCCACCGTCTTCCACCACTCTTCCGCTTTTGGCTGCCGGTCAAACCACCATTGACCACCACCAACCGCCACTTGAAAAATACAAACTATACCTGTTTTCCATATCTTTTTCTCTTATTATTGCTTCTCTTTTTGTTCTTTTGTTTGTTGTGATGGTTTGGAGTCTGAGTACGAGAGGGGACTGCCATGATTATTTTTTGTGATGAGGGTGATTGTGATGGGGCTATTGGTTTGAATATGTAGAAGGGGCTGTTGTCCATGATGATAATATTGTGACGGTGAGTGTGGAGATGGTGTAAACTAACTTGGAGCTTAGGAACCGAGCTAAAAAACAAAGAATATTTGCTTCCTCCCGGCCATGCCAGCTGAATGTGAACATCATGCAGTAGCTTGGCTTGACTTCGTGTAACTGGTCTCAATGGATGGAACACTTGATCAACACGGACATCGGCTGCATCAGGGGTTGTGAAACAATAGCATGTGACGTTATGGTCGTGGTAGCTGCTATGGTAGTGTTTTTTTTAACATAGTGAAATAGTTTTTTTTCTTTGGTTTGTGAATGGTGGATACAACGGTGGCTGACTTGGTAATGATTCTGCTGTGGTAACACTCTTATGGTGGTGCATGGATGTCGACAAGGCTGCAATGATCATGGAGACAAGGGTGCGATGATGAAATTGGTGATGGCGTATTGGAAGCCATGGTGGTGCAGCAGTTTAGCTTGGTGGTTAGAACCTTAGTCTTTCTATCTTTGATTTTAATTACTTTGTCTTTGTCTTTGTTTTGATTAGGATAGTAACTGTATATAAAGATGTGTCTATGAATCGTACATGTATAGTTGTGAGTTAATACAAATGGCTATGTTTTGGTATCATATGCTTTATTCTTGATAAAGATTACACGAGTGTACGTGTTTATGTATGAATGGGAAGTTGCTTCAGTATAAGATTGTCAAGTTCGCTAATGTTTAAGTATATGTGTGTTGGTAGTAAAACTGAATCATCCAAGTATTTAAGACTGTGTTTGAGCATGTCTAAGTCACTTAAGCCGATCCGCAATGTTTGGTTTGCTATGGTTTGGTAATAAAGCATTGAAATGGCCATTTTTGCCTTGTTCAATTAGTCTAAACATGCCTGCGTAGTTGTTTTGTTTGAAAGGACTTGAACTTGCCATTTTGTTAATCATGAAGTTTTTTGGTTAGAATTGATCAGAACTTGTTCGTGTCAGTTTAGCTCTAAGTAGTTTTGCTTGTTAATTCAAGTATTGAACTTTGTATGTTAGTTTAGTAACCTGTTCTTATTTTTGGTTAGTGTGTACAAATTGTATGTTGACATGAAGGCTCTATTTAGAGAGGTGTTTTGGGAGTGTACATGGGAGTCGCCTTGCCAAATTATCTCCTATTCCGTTTATGTACTTCTTAGACTGATTTTTAGTAGTAGAAATTGTGTTAAATGATAGTGTCTAGTAGCGTAGAAATTCATGTGTAGGTCTGTTCGCTTGTTCGGCTCATTTATGGTCTGTTGATACACTTTAGTATAAAATAATGGCCGCTCTTGAGATTTTTGGTGAAGTTTGATTTTGTCAAACCTGTCTTAGCGCAGCTTGAGCATGATTTTGTGATATTTACAATCACTTACTTGCTGTTGAAATCGTGCTGAGGTATAGAACTTTGTCTAAATATTTGTTCAAGTCATGTTTTTTTTGTCTAATAGTTTGGTTTAAGCGATGGAGTTTGTTACTTTTGTCATTTTAGTCATGTTTAAGTATTTGTTACCTCTTTCTTGTTTAAGAGTAGTCATGAAGTTTGGGTAAGCTTAGTGCTTCAGGCCAAGTAAACTGGGAGTTTACTTTTGGCTCAATAGGTAGTTTGAGTCTAGTTTGGGGCTGCTTTAGTTGTGAAGATTTTTCATCTTGTTAGCTTGAAATGGAAGTTTTGTTTAAGGCTTCAACTTGTATTAAGTTAGAGCCCACTAGACCCAACTTGGACACCTACTATTTTCAGCTTTTTGAGACATAAAGGGTGGCTGAAAATAGAGAAAAAGGGGGTTGTGGCCATCTTCTAGAAGCATAAAATAGGGGGTGGTGAAAGGGCATTCAAGTGAAGGGTATGTCCTTGTGACAAGGGGTGACTTCACCCCAACTACCCCCTTCTTTCCTTCTATAAATAGCAAGGTCTTCACTCCATTAAGAAGAAAAAAAGAAAGAATAATCTGAAAGGAGGGAAAAACTTTCACTTCTTTGGAAAAACGTAAAAATATTTCAGATCTGGGAATACTTGAGCAGAGAAAAATAGTGAGAAAAATGAGAAAACAAATGAGAGAAACTAAAGAGTCATTAGTGGGGTTAAGTTCTGGAGCGGGGTCTTGAGGATATTGTATAGTTGGTGTTGGTTCAGTACTGGTTTGCTGTTTTGTCTAGTGTAGCTGATGCATTTGTTGCTTCTTCTCCTAACTTCAAACTTGGGATTTCATAGCTTGAGCTTGTGGAAACTTTTGGGCATTAGGTAATTTTTCTTGACTTTATAGGAACCCTTTTCTGATGGTTTTGTTATATATGATATGACTATTAAGGCCCAATAATTTGTCTTATGCATTTCACGTCTGTTTCTCTTTTCATATATGTAGTACTTATTATCCTGTAAAGAGAAATGTATTAGATTAAAATAGAAGCATGAGGAAAAAATGGAAAAAATACAAACTTTCGTTTAAGTTGACACGTTGAAGTTTCAAATAGGTATTCGGACCAGCGCCTTTAGCTCACTTTTTCCCTCACTTATGAAATGAATGTTAGGAAACATTAGTCTTTTCTTTATGTTCTAAACTCTAAATCTGTTAATAAATTTAGGTGTAAAATCTGGGCAGAAATAGAAATAAGAAAGAAAGGCAAATCTTAGGTCCATATTTGATACAAGCTTCTAGTCCATAATAATTTGCAAGCAAATAGGCCATTGTTAGACTTAAATCTTGAAATGGATTAATTGATAATGGTAACGGGTCGATCTCTCAAAAGTAAGAAAATACCAGCAAATATTTTGACTTGGGGATACAAGTTAACGACAAACAATGAGGCAGACAATAAGTATGATTTATGATCTGCTTATTAGACAATGAAGAGAAATTAAATTGAAGCTAATTTATCCTAAGGTATACCCTACTTGTTACTTGGTATAAAGTTGTATTAAGATTTATCCAGCGGGTGGCTTGATACAATCTTTGGTTAAACTCATTTCAACGTTAATAATAATAATAGATATTTCAAGTTCTTCTGAAATCAAAGCGTGATCTTAAATTAAGCGGAAAAAGTACAACAACCACATATTTAATAAAACAGAATGCGACAATAAAGCAACTGTGCTTGGCACAGGACTCGAGGGTGCCTAACAACTTCCCGAGAGTCAACCGAGATCCTGATCCGGAGCTATGATGCAGACCATTTATGAGTCAATGGTGTTCCAAGATACATCTTTGGTTACTTGGCACACCTTTAATTGTCAAGTGGAGACTCCGAGAATCTCAATAATTTTTGTACCTTTGAAACACCTAGTCACAACCTTTGAAATAAATACACTCGTAAAATTTTTAAGGGCGTGACAATGATTGGAATTGAGCTGAACTTGGGAGTGATTATGATTGAGCAAATACAGCGCACAAGGAGAAACATTAAATGGTGTTTGTGCTATGCTAACTCTTTGATTGCATATATGAGACACTTGGGTGTTCCAGAGGAAATACGTGATGATAAAAAGCCTGCACCTAAAGCATATGATATTACAGCTGTGCAAGATTCAACCAAGGTTAGGACTTTTCAATTTACTTTGACATAGTGGTTTGAGCATATTCATACCGAGCACAGGAGATTAGAGCCGAGCAAGCAAGACAAGCGGGACAACTTAACAACATTCAAGCTGCACAAGCTCAAAATTCATTCCTGATGCAATTATTGTGCCAACACTTTAGCATTGACACTACTGCTGCTTTCTATCCACCATCTACTGCCAGTCCCTCTTCTTCTTCACCTATCACTATTGCACTAGGGACCAATTCTACTGTTGCTACGACCACCTGCTGAGGTTACTGCTCCATCTGGAGGTGAAAGGTCTGGACCTGAGCATGCTCCCATTGTTTCTACTACTGTGTCAGAGGGCTGCTTGATTAATGCATTAGACGCTTCAACTACTCACTCGGTTGTTGCGACTACGGCTATCCCAGCTACTACTTCAGGGAGTTCTGCTCCACTTGCACCTCTTGGTGATGTTGCTTCTCTTCCATTTACTGATAGTACTACTGATGGAAAGCGTGCTAAAGCAGTTGACTCGGCTTCTACAACCACTGTTGCTGAGCCGGAGACATTGGATTGTGGGAAGATTTCTCATACCCACTTTACTTGTTTTCTTTTTTTTCATGCATTGGGGACAATGCATCATTCTAAGTGTGGGGTGTGGTATCTTTATTTTTAATTGTCTTTATCTTTAAGATACTATTATTTTCTCTTAATAGTAAGGTCCTTGGTTTTTCTTCAAGCCACGGTTCTTTTCCATGGACGTCTTTTATTTTAAACCGGATGTTTTTAGGAATAGTCGCTGTTAGAACTTTATTGCTTTATGAAAATTTGAAAAAGATAAAAAAAGTAGAAAATAGAAAATACAAAAAAATAGAAGAAAAGGATGTGTAGTGTCGGATATTGCTCCTTAGCTATCTTGTGACTTATTTGATACCTTCATACTTAGTCTCTTGCATATGAGTTGGAACTTTTCCATTAAAAAAAATTGTTTTTGTATTAGACTTGCTTTAAAGTTGGAAGAATGATCTTGTTGTGATGCTTAAGCTCACTTTTTGACTCCTTTCTCACTAATTGGTATTGTTTTGAGTAGTTCTCAATTCTTTTGTTCTTGTTAGGAATTGGAGTTGATCCGTCTTGACTAGTTCAAGTGCCATGTGTGGTGAGGCCTAGTTAAAAATTCACTTGCTCACATTTATGGTCTAGAACTTGCCCCGATTGTCTTTCGAGGAGAAATCCTAGGTAACACGTGGTTTAGGAGATGATAGTAGGCCTTCTTTGGATCGTTTGAGCTTTTTCTTTACGTACCCTTGCATGGTTTGAGCCTTATTCCCCTTTTCTTGTAGCCATGTTTTAACCCTTGACCTTAATTGTTGTAATTAATTCGTCCTTTTAAAAATCCTACTTTCTTGAGCACTTATAAATTGTATAATAGGCCAAAAGCCTAAAGTTGTGAAGGAAAGGTTGGCGGAGTCGAAATTGTGAGTTGCGACCAATGAAAGGAGAAAGTGTTATGAGAGCAAAAATTAAAAAAGAGAAAAAAAAAACAAAAAGAGAAGAAGAGAAACAAACAAGAAAAATAGAAAAGGGAAACAAAAAGAAACATGTTATTTTTAAGAAAGAAGGTAATCTGTGAAGAAACAAAGAGGAAAGAGGAGAATGGTAGAGAAAATCTTTTGGTTGCAAAGTAAGGTGGAGAAATATTTGTTAAAAGAGAAGTTGAGCTTAAAGTTGAATGTTTTGTGGTGCTTAAGGATAATTAGTCACTTTTATTCCATATATCTATCGTACCTTATCCCAAAGCCTACATTACAACCTTAATAAGTCCTACTTGATCTGGACCATGTGTGCCTACATGAGTGAAAAATTACAAGACGTGCAAGCCTATCGTACCATACTTGTTGCATGTGAAAATATTTGTGAGTGCTAGTGAATTCGTTCATGTCCCATTTATACTTTGAAAATATATTATGAGTGATTGGGACTTTCTTTTGCTGGTGAGGCAGAGGAGTTAGAAGAGATAAGATATGTTATTAAACTCTGTAATTAAGAGCAATTGAGTGAGCTTAAAGTGAATTGGTGAAAGGAGTTAGTTCTTGAAATTGAGATGTCATAGCGTGATTGTTCCGATAATTTTTGTATTCTTGAAACGATGATTTGAAAAAAAAGATAGAAGTTGGTGACTTGTATGCATTTAGACCAATTGTGGGTATAAACCAAAGTCATGGAAAAATTTGAGCTTGATTGAAATTTTTGGCTTGGTCATCATTTTGAGTTCCTTAGAGTTTGAATAAAATTGATCTTATTGTTGTTTTGTCCGAGGATGTACAAAAGGTTAACTGTAGGGTAGTGATGTTGGACATACTTTCTGATATATTGATGATAAACTCCTATGGATTCTAATGTATTTGAAGTCATTTTAGTGATTAGTTATGCCTAACACTATCTTATTCTTGATATTTCACTACTTGATTACGTCTTGATGACACCGGTAACTTGTAGCATGTTTTATGGAGTGAAATGGAGCTTGTGGTGCAAAGGTTGAAGGAAGCCAAGTTGATGCTTAGCATCCAGGTTGGCATCCGAAGGCATGGACCTGATTTATAACGCACAAAACTGAGGTGAAGTGCTAAATAAACGACCAGAAGTACGTCAAACAAAGGAGCAACAAGCGTTTTCCTAGAAACCAAACTAAACCAACTGGGACTAGGAATTCAAAATAACAAGCCAAAAACCTGAAAAATACAAGTCCAAAAGAACAAGTAAAAGAATATCTTAAAGTAAGATAAAGCTGCAAAAACAAACTAGTTTATGTTTTCTAATTCCAAGTTAAGTAGGAAAACTGTAATGTCTATATAAGCTCATAGTCTATCAGATTTTTAGATCATCAATTCATACAATTTAAGGCTAGGAGCTAGGAGCATTTTCACAGGATTCCACACAGGGTTCTTTTTCTTCTTATTTCTTACAACTTATGTTATTTCAAATTAATTATTCGATTTCTACCATGACTATGTGTAGCTAAATTATTTATTCTGGGGTTATTGGTTTGCCATGAATGTTGATATTTAAAAGTTAGTTTGATTTAATTAATTTATCGCCTTGGGTTATTTATTCATATCTTGTGCTTAATTATTTGATTATTTGGCCAACAATTAAATACTATCTGCGAATCTTAAATTGAACTTGGGAAAGGGAATTTTGAATTGCAATACGATTGAATAGGGTAAGTTCTTGAACCTAGGTATTGGGGAACGGGTTCGCAACTAGGGTAGGAATATACCTTTTTGCCTTGCTTAATCATTATACATGAATTCTTAATGTATTTTTGTTAATTCTAATTCCATATGAATATAGGCATTACATTAACTTAAATAGACGAGTAGGAAATCAGAATATTCCTATAAGTAAAATTAACCATGTCGATTAGTAACCCAGATAAATTAATTATTCAAATTAACTGTAGAATTCAGCAGGATTGACAGATATCCCATAACTCTAGAATATTTTCTCCTCTTGATAACCAAAACTTTAATTGTGTGCCTTGATTACTTGCTTTAGTTATAATTCTAGTTTTAAATTTTAGTTGTTAGTCACATCTTTAACCCACGTAACCAACTCTGCTTGTCTAGATAATTCGAAATTGTTTAATTTGGTTAATAATTTACAGCAGTCTCTGCGGGAACGATACTTGATGTTATCACTTTTTTACTTGTCGACCACGTATACTTGCGTGTGCGTTTGGGAGAAACATCTTATTTTGTTAGAATCATTACTGTTATTAATATGACACGTATACTTGGTTTTTTTGGCGGTTTTTTTTTTTTTGTTTCTTAAACAGACCATGAGAGATCTAATCTGTTAGTTTTGTCGCAGTTATTCGCAGATTATACTTACCGACCTTAATTTTCTTTTCCCTACAAAAAAACTCTTAGTCAAAAATAATTTTGTTTTTTTTTGGCGGAATAGGTTGTTTGCCCCCTGAACTTGTCCAAAATTACCATTTTCCTATATAACGTTTACAAACATCCCTTTACCCCCCCCCCCCCCCCCCCCCCCCCCCCCCCCCCCCGAATAACTTTCAAACGATACTTATTCCACCTTAAAGGATGACGTGACAAAACATTAAAAAAAATAAGAGAAAAGGAGAGTGATTGAAAATTAAAGGAAAAATAAAAAGAAAAACTAAGACATATTCCCCACCACCCCATCTTTTTTCCACCTCACTCCCTCTCCTCTTTCTTCACGCCCTCCCCTCCCCCTGATCCCACCTCCTATTTTCTTCCTCTATCTATTTCTCTATCACAGCCAACCCCTTTAATGGTGGAAATTACTTCCATCATAATGAGGATTCAAAAATCAAAATTTTAAATTATTTTCAAGAACCAACAATAAATCAAGTTTTTCAAACCAATTCAAATTAATAACTTGTTTGGATTTCAGCCCAATTCTACAACAACATAGGTTTAAATAATGCCCCAACTTAAATTTATAGCTCAAATTTGAACATAATAGAGCTCTTCACCACATAGGTTCTTCGAATTTCTTCAACTTTCACAAGGCAATGGAGTTTATATTCTAGGTGGTGGCAACTTTGGTGTTTGAAATTTTATTCCGAATCAGTTTACATATTGTTCTTTGATGGAAATTCATGATACATAAACTGATTTTGTTGGATTTATATGGGGGAAAAAATTATATTAATGAGAATTGAAGCTTAAAGTCACAAATGGATTTTGAAACTCAATAAATGTTCTAATCTCAAAAAATATTGGGGTTTTTTCTCATGGCGAATTCGAGTTTTTCTTTCAAATTTGAGATTTTCTTTGACGAGTTTTCCAATAGTAGCAGTTATGGTGGCAACAACCATGGTGAGTGGTGGAAAAAGGGTATATTTTTATATATTTTTTTAAAATTTCTTACAAGATGTTGACATTACATTAAAAAAATAGCTAAAAAATGACGTCGATGTTATGTGTGGATGATTTGGCTGCCACAAATTGCCTACGTGGCTGACACGACCCGGAATCCAGTTAGGCCGTACGGGCACCCGACATCCTCCCCTAGACCCATCGGGCGAACCCTTACCAATTAAATTAGGAAAAATAAATATAACAATTCATAAATAAGGATAAGATTTAAAAAATATACAGACATACAGATACCTCTAAGCTGTACAAAAGAAATTACAGCTGACTACCCAACATACTAGGTTTAGGGCTATCTAGACTAGACATCTAAGAGTACAGAAAAAGACAAATACCTCCTGAAGGGAGCAAAATGCAACTGAAATAATAAACATAAAACTGGTGGCCATCCGGAATAATAGCTGGCTCACCCTGACAGCTGAAGTCGTCTTCGCTCCTTCACAACGTGGCCAACTCAATCCTAGAGCGAACCTGCCGAAACGAAATAGATAGACAAGAAACAAACAACAAACAAGGGTGAGCCAAAAGGACTCAATAAGTGGGGCAGACTAGCCACCTCAAAGAATAGGATAGCTAGCCAGAGAGAAGAAATAGATAAACCAAATTCGTCTTATTTAAATTATAAAAATGCAGAGCCAGATAATAACTAGAAACACGTATGGAATCACAAACTCATCAACAACCAGGAACGTAAGATAGCCAGAACATATAGGTATCTCGAGCACATCAACAATCAGAAATACATCCTGTTGCGGCGTGCAACCCGATCCATATATTCATCCTGTTGCGGCGTGCAACCTGATCCATATATTCATACTGCTGCGACACGCAACCCGATCCCCGCAACCAAGAATACGAGACAGAAATATATAGACAAATAAGCAATGCACGTATAAGCAGAACTGTAGTTATGTACCACAAGTCTACACAATGGTATGAAATGAAATGTAATGAAATGAGATGAAATGAAATATGATGCAAAGGGCCACATGTGTCAAATGAATGGAGCGGATTCATCCTACTCCAGGGCGGAATCCTCCTACCCTCAATATGATGCAATGGAGCGGAATCCTCCTGCTCCTAGGACGGAATCCTCCTACCCTCAATATGATGCAATGGAGCGGAATCTTCCTGCTCCTAGGGCAGAATCCTCCTACCCTCAATATGATGTAATGGAGCGGAATCCTCCTGCTCCTGAGGCGGAATCCTCCTACCCCTCAATATATACAATGTAATGCGTATGAATGCAATATGATGCCATGCAGTCACATATGCCTGATACCTATCTCCGGCGCAAGACTCTCATCGTCTACCAGGAGATATATGCAATAATGACCCTTCACCGGCTCGGGACTCTCATCGATTACCGGGAAGTATATATATATGTAATAATGATCCTTCACCGGTGCGGGACTCTCATCACCAACCGGGAAGTATATGCAATAATGACCCTTCACCAGTGAGGGACTCTCATCGCCAACCGGGAAGTATATGCAATAATGACCCTTCACCGGTGCGGGACTCTCATCGCCAACCGGGAAGTATATGCAATAATGACCCTTCACCGGTGCGGGACTCTCATCGCCAACCGGAAAGTATATGCAATAATGACCCTTCACCGGTGCGGGACTCCCATCGCCAACCGGGAAGTATATGCAATAATGACCCTTCACCGGTGCGGGACTCTCATCGCCAACCGGGAAGTATATGCAATGCTCAAAACCTGAGTGCAATGCTCATATGCTCAATGCAATACCAACAACAGGGCTTAACATATAATATACAATGTACATTTAAAGCTAAGGCATAATGAGTATGCCTATCGGCAGCTACACACGTAAGGAACACGTGGTAGAAAATCCATGAGGCCAAGTGCCTCCAAAGAAATGGATATAAACACTTACCTCTTCCAAAAATTGGCATTGTTAATCAACAACCGCTTTATCCTTTGGTTTCATTGCCAAACGATCCCACTCTATTCAATAAGCAGAAAAATATATCAAATTAGGCTAAAGGCTTCATTCCTCACATCTTAGGGCAATTCAGGTAGGAACCTGATACCCTATTCGCATACGCAATACGCAGGTCAGGCCTATATACAGGGTTCAAAGTCACATAACCAAACCCTAAATAAATTATATTTATATGTTGCCCATAACTCACTCAGTACGAATATATAATTAATTTCATTATCGGGGCCCATTTGACCCTTTAAACTATTAGTTGAACTTATTAAAACGATGTCTAATATCCCAAATTTTACCGTTAAAACATATTCAAACACACGTAGTAAACTCAAATAATGCATTAAGATCATTACCTGAATGTTTCGGGGTAAAAATTCTACTAATTTCACGGCTCTTTTCTCATTTTCTGGCATTTTTCTCTTTGCTTCGTTTCTGCTTCTTATTCTGTTTCGTTTTGCTTGAATTATTATGTTTCTGCCTTTTCCGTACTACTTAAATGTCAAGCGATCTAATCCCTTGACCACCGCCTATCCTTTTTGTCATGTTCATTCTTTATTTTCATTTCCTTTTTTGTTTTATTTTTCTTTTCTTTTCGTTTTCGAAAATTAAAACGGTACCCTGTGATATTCGAAATAATTCCAACTTTTGCATACAAGTTATACAAAATATATATAACATACTCGCTAAGGCGGATCTCAAATCGGACTCCCGAAACTCAATATGCAAATTAAATGAAAAAAGGTCAAATTATTTAACTTTCGGCATTTTAGCGGAAACTAGCCGAACAACATCGAAATTCACTTTCAAAAGTTCACAAAAGTCACAAATAATCATACGAACCTAACGGCGCTTTCGGATTTCGAATCGGAGCTCATTCGGCAAAACCGAGCTCGAAAATCTCTTTTTAATATTTATTGATAATAAAAACTGAAACCTTCTTCCAATGCCTACCAAACGAGGTCTAATTTAGCTCAAATTTTACAGACAGGTCCGAATAGACGTTACGAATATTTTAAAATTATCGACACGCCAATCGGAGTCCTAACTTCCGAAATGACTGACAGAGGTCGTTTCATTCTCCTCCACTTATACTCTCGTTCGTCCTCGAACGAGCCTAAGTCTAAAGCAAGATTCACGCAGATAACAAGAGAACTTATCAACTTTCATAAATTATTCTACGGATATTATGTCATGATTACAGAATTAGAATTATGACACGCACATCAAACCCTTGGATAAAAACATAGCTGGATAATATCATAGCACCATTGCCCAGCTTATTCTGACTAAGCTGATCCTTTCTCGATCACGAGAGGGGAGTTCTACATTTTCGAAACAAAGATACACGAAACTCTGGATGAATTAACATGATTCTACCGGTGAATCACCTCCTCGATATACTTTTCGATATAGAACAAGTCGATGAAACAAAGAATTAGCTTACGCTTCAGCAACACCTTAGAGATTTAATATTATGATTCGATATCAATTGGAGGAAGACTCCTCCACTTAGAGCATAAACTCATACAACTAATTTGAATAGAAATAGTCATCCTCGCACAACCTGCTGGATTAAAGAAGACTTAGCTAAATTGAGAACGCGGCTCAGACCTGAGTTACCAAATTACTCTCTCGAGTTGCCAAACAGCTGCAACTCTCGAATTACAACTCCATACATTTTCTATAAGCACCATCGCCTGATGGATCAAATCAACGGTCAAATGACGCCTCTCATTACCCTTAGTAGCCTTGAAAAACAACAATGTGCTTACCCGGTCACCTTGACACGCACTCTGGCTCAACACAGGGAACATCACAAGAGGCTACTGACCGCCTAAGTTCACCAGTGCCGAACAAAGAAGAGATGGCAATGGATTGAGGATAGAAATAATTAGAGCTTCAGGAAGCTCATCTTTTTATTTTCTTGGCTCCAAGAGCTACACTACTTCCGAGTCAGGCTAACCAAAGAATCGCAATTGAAGAGATAGATATTAAATAAGCTTTATGGAACAACATCTATGTCAATTTAACCTTCCTATAAGAAGGAAACTCTGACGATTTACCAGAAAAACCCTTTTATAACCCAGATAAGCTCATGGGATAACATGACTTTACTAGCGTCTTGAACCAAGAGGAGATACGTAGATCGAATATTACTTACTAACCACTTTACACCGGAAGAAACAGGTGACACTTTCTAATGGTGATAAATAAGAATCCTATCATCCTACCAACACGGAATTCTGAGAAGAGAGGTATACTAATTTGACTTAATAATAAAAGTTGGCACGATAAGATGCCAAGCAGACAATACCGAACTCACTGTAAAATCTCTCATATTTAGATTAGATAAAATAGTAGGGTCGCACAAATGCCCTGAATAAATCATACTAGATGCTCACCCCTCTATCGCAATCAATTCTTAATAGAAACAATATCCAAGGAAACCATAGAAACATGATATGACAAACTATTTCCAAATCGATCGAAAGAATCAAATCTTACTCACATTTAAGAGATGAAGAAATCTCAGGGTCTACTATATCGGATACATCAGCATCCCGTCAGACAAGCAGTTCATAGAACTGCCTCTACAACTGAGCTGAGCTACTATTCTGATAATCACCTTCTGAAGAACCACTGCCACCACGCTCTCGACCTCTACTGGATGGTGTGCATTTCTCTGGCTGATTGAGATCTAAATGAATTCCATGCGACTGTGCAGGTGCCAGATGACGAGAGAAAGGACGACTGCCTACTTTCCGGAGTAATGAAAAACTCCTCAAAGGATAACCAGACTCACGACAATGATAACAGGAAAACTCCTCAAAGGATAATCAGACTCACGACAATGATAACACCTTTTTGCTGAAAATAGAAGCTGGACAGATTGTTGAAAGCTACAAAGAGAAAGCTGAGTCTAATCTTGATAAACTACCCACGCACTCTAAGAATCACGTGACACAAGCTGAGATAACCTAGAAGGTGACCTCCCAAAATAATCAGAACTCTTACCTCTAAATGAGGTACCATGGTTGCCTACTAGGGCCACGGGATTTCTTGCTCTCCCGCACTAACTCTTCTCGCTCTAATTTATGGTATGCCTAATACCTTTGGGCAATATCAACAACGATATCAAATGAAGTCCCAACCTCAATTTTTCGAGCCATATGGGATCTCAAGGAAGGAGAAAGATCATCAATAAATCTTTGAATCTCCCGAAAGACTCATCGACTAGTTCTAATGCATATTCAGCCATTTTATAGAATTCAATCTCATATTCTGAAACACCAACAGGCTAACCGACAAGCTACCCTGTCCAATCCACTCAAACTGGCAACACTTTTCATCTCGCTCGCTACTCGAAAGGAACTTTTCCACGAATCTAGAAGAAAAATCGAACCAAGTTAGCTAATTAGAGAGCGGTCCACCAATCCAGGGCTGGACCTTAAAACTGGAAAGCAGATTAATCAACACCATCCCGCTCGATATAATTAAGAGCCTGAATGATACGCTGACATCATTTTATTTTTAAAAAATTTACACAGGGATTATCTGATGCATGGCTTAAGAATATTGGAAGGTTCAACCGCGTAAAATAATGAAACCTCTTTAGGCACTCGGACCGAACTGTTACCTCAGCTGGCTAACCAGCCAGAAAAATTGGTGGCGCAACACATGCTGCCTCTGGAACATAATTTACTGGGGCAATATTACGAACTGGAATAGGAGCTCCCTGAGACCGAACATCTGCATTTGCGGCAACCTGATAAGCTGCCTAGCGAATAATAGATTTTTGCGGTATCTGCGTCACCAAGATTCTCGTTAAAACATCGTACAGAACCAAAGGAACCATAAGGCCCTGCTTCTTTGCCCATCACGAGTTCGTACAGCCGGGACCTGCGCAACTGGATCGTTAGAACGATCCACAACTCTCAGGGCTTGAATAGCTCTATCCCCAGGCTAGACTACTTCGTCCTGCACTCCTACCGTTTGCTGATTTGTTGCATGAGGGTTCACAATTACCACGAAGGAATTAACAAAAATACTTTTGCATCCTAGACCGACGCACGATCAGAAATGAAGGAAGTGAAACTTCCTAGATACCTTCATAGCCTCTCGTAGATAAGTACGGTCGTCTACGTACCCATCAGCGAGACTCTACTAGACACTATCTTAGTCTGGATAGACTCTAAACTCGGCTCTGATACCAACTGACACGAAACGGAATCCAGTTAGGCCGTGCGGGCACCCGATATCCTCCCCTAGACCCGTCGGGCGAACCCTTACCAATTAAATTAGAAAAATAAATATAACAATTCATAAATAAGGATAAGACTTAAAAACAAAACACAGACATACTGATACCTCTAAGCTGTACAAAAGAAATTACAGATGACTACCCAACATACTAGGTTTAGGGCTATCCAGACTAGACATCTAAGAGTACAGAAGAAGATAAATACCTCCTGAAGGGAGAAAAATGCAACTGAAATAATAAACATAAAACTGGTGGCCATCCGGAATAATAGCTGGCTCACCCTGACAGCTGAAGTCGTCTTCGCTCCTTCACAACGTGGCCAACTCAATCATGGAGCGAACCTGCCGAAACGAAATAGATAGACAAGAAACAAACAACAAACAAGGGTGAGCCAAAAGGACTCAATAAGTGGGGAAGACTAGCCACCTCAAAGAATAGGATAGCTAGCCAGGGAGAAGAAATAGATAAACCAAATTCCTCTTATTTAAATTATAAAAAGGCAGAGCCAGATAATAACTAGAGACACGTATGGAATCACAAACTCATCAACAACAAGGAACGTAAGATAGCCAGAACATATAGGTATCTCGAACACATCAACAATCAGAAATACATCATGTCGCGGCGTGCAACCCGATCCATATATTCATCCTGTTGCGGCGTGCAACCCGATCCATATATTCATACTGCTGCGATGCGCAACCCGATCCCCGCAACCCAGAATACGAGACAGAAATATATAGACAAATAAGCAGTGCACGTATAAGCAGAACTGTAGTTATGTACCACAAGTCTACACAATGGTATGAAATGAAATGTAATGAAATGAGATGAAATATGATGCAAAGGGCCACATGTGTCAAATGAATGGAGCGGAATCCTTCTACTCCAGGGCGGAATCCTCCTACCCTCAATATGATGCAATGGAGCGGAATCCTCCTGCTCCTAGGGCGGAATCCTCCTACCCTCAATATGATGCAATGGAGCGGAATCCTCCTGCTCCTGAGGCGGAATCCTCCTACCCCTTAATATATGCAATGGAGCGGAATCCTCCTGCTCCTGGGGCGGAATCCTCCTACCCCTCAATATGTGCAATGTAATGCGTATGAATGCAATATGATGCCATGCAGTCACATATGCCTGATAGCTATCTCCGGCGCGGGACTCTCATCGTCTACCAGGAGATATATGCAATAATGACCCTTCACCGGCTCGGGACTCTCATCGATTACCGGGAAGTATATATATGTAATAATGACCCTTCACCGGTGCGGGACTCTCATCGCCAACCGGAAAGTATATGCAATAATGACCCTTCACCAGTGCGGGACCCTCATCGCCAACCGGGAAGTATATGCAATAATGACCCTTCACCGGTGCGGGACTCTCATCGCCAATCGGGAAGTATATGCAATAATGACCCTTCACCGGTGTGGGACTCTCATCGCCAACCGGGAAGTATATGCAATAATGACCCTCCACCGGTGCGGGACTCTCATCGCCAACCTGGAAGTATATGCAATGCTCAAAACCAGAGTGCAATGCTCATATGCTCAATGCAATACCAACAACAGGGCATAACATATAATATACAATGTACATTCAAAGCTAAGGCGTAACGTGTACGCCTATCGGCAGCTACACACGTAAGAAACACATGGTAGAAAATCCATGAGGCCAAGTGCCTCCAAAGAAATGGATATAAACACTTACCTCTTCCAAAAATTGGCATTGTTAATCAACAACCGCTTTATCCTTTGGTTTCATTGCCAAACGATCCCACTCTATTCAATAAGCAGAAAAATATATCAAATTAGGCTAAAGGCTTCATTCCTCACATCTTAGGGCAATCCAGGTAGGAACCTGATACCCTATTCGCATACGCAATACGCAGGCCAGGCCTATATACAGGGTTAAAGTCACATAACCTAACCCTAAATAAATTACATTTATATGTTGCCCATAACTCACTTAGTACGAATATATAATTAATTTCATTATCGGGGCCCATTTGACCCTTTAAACTATTAATTGAACTTATTAAAACGATGTCTAATATCCCAATTTTTACCGTTAAAACATATTCAAACATACGTAATAAACTCAAATAATGCATTAAGATCATTACCTGAATGTTTCGGGGTAAAAATTCTACTATTTTCCCGACTCTTTTCTCATTTTCTGACATTTTTTTCCTTGCTTCGTTTCTGCTTCTTATTCTGTTTCATTTTGCTTGAATTATTCTGTTTTTGCCTTTTCCGTACTACTTAAATGTCAAGGGATCTAATCCCTTGGCCACCGCCTTTCCTTTTTGTCATGTTCATTATTTTCATTTCCTTTTTCTTTTAGTTTTCTTTTCTTTTCGTTTTTGAAAATTAAAACGGTACCCTGCGATATTTGAAATAATTCTAACTTTTGCATACAAGTTATACAAAATATATATAACATACTCATTAAGGCGGATCTCAAATCGGACTCCCGAAATTCAATATGCAAATTAAATGGAAAAAGGTCAAATTATTTAACTTTCGGCATTTTAGCGGAAACTAGTCGAACAACATCGAAATTCACTTTCGAAAGTTTATAAAAGTCACAAATAATCATACGAACCTAACGGCGCTTTCGGATTTCGAATCGGAGCTCATTCGGCAAAACCGAGCTCGAAAATCTCTTTTTAATATTTATTGATAATAAAAATTGAAACCTTCTTCCGATGCCTACCAAACGAGGTCTAATTTAGCTCAAATTTTACAGACAGGTCCTAATAGATGTTACGAATATTTTAAAATTATCAGCACGCCAATCGGAGTCTGAACTTCCGAAACGACTGACAGAGGTCGTTTCAGTGGCATGAGTATATTTCACTCTCCACCGTGCAACTGGTAGAGAGTCTAGGAGGGGGGAATAAGTATTATTTGAAAGTTATTAAGGAGGGAGGGGGATAAAAGGATGCCCGTAAAGATTAGGTAGGAAAATGATAATTTGGGACAAGTTCAGAGGTCAAACAACTTATTTCACCTATTACGAATTAAAAATAATTTCATCACCAAACTAAAAACCAACAGAGTTTTACTAAACTTGTTTTGGCCAAACATAATTGTTCATGGGAATAAATATTTGACTCATTAAGTTGTTCGGATTGAATGTATTTGGATAAATGGATCGGATAGTTTGTAATTAAATGGATGAGTTAATCTTTTTAATGATTTTACTTTAGAAAACAATGCCACGTCATTAGTTTTCAACCGAAAATACTCACTTTCTTCTAAGAATGACTATTTGAGTATTCAAAACAAAATAAAAAACCAAGTAATTTTGTTAACTTATTTCCAATAATTGAATGACCATTTAGGTTAATAAACTCCTAATGTTAAATGAAGTTGTAATATTAAGAACTTGGACTACATTAGAGTTTCACCAATATCTAAATGATGGAAAGTCATTGAAAAATCCATGTCTTTAATGGAACTTTTAGCTAAATGAGTCTCAATTTAAATAGGATAGCCTTTCACTACTTTAAATTTTGAAATAATCCCCTTTAGTTACATACATGTTGGTTCTATCATATTATTGAGAAACTTAAAATCCCTCAAATAACTAATGTAACAATACGAGGATGGTATATAGAGCTATTGACAATAATGTTATACATGTAGAAATCATAAATGTTAATTCTTACAAGTATTCAACTTTTGCATCCAACAAATGAAGCATATCCTTTAAAGTTTGTACGAAAACAATTTCCATTATGTGTATGTTCTAAAATTTGGTTCCGGTATTACAATTAAATTTTTATTTAGTTGAGCCACATACGATCCTTTATATCGAGATTCAAAGCTTAATATTTAAATCTATAGATTGGCTACTTAGTCAACAATAACAATGTTAAAGATGCAAAGACTATATAGGAAGTCTATCACGATGCTAATCGAGCAGTATAATGACAATAATTAACGAATAGAAATAAACAACAATAATGATAAATGAAAGCAATAAATCTTATTGATCCTAGAAGCTCGTGCACCGGTGAAGAGAGTGTACATCTTCTTCTGCAAAGCAAAGCCAAAGTGATGATACAATGAGCAACAACGTATGTAAAGGAGCTCTGAGTGAAGGGTGTGTTTGAATGCAGACTAAGAGTACAAGAGAATAATAAAACCCCTTTACAGAAATGGGATAGAGATTTATTTTATGTGCAAGAGACCTAAACATAGCTAAATTCCTCCTTCTCCACGTTTCTCCATGATCTGATATTGTCACTATCCGCTACCAATGTCTTTCCCAAAAATAGCGGAGTTAGTCGGAGATAAGATTTATCTTCTTCTTGTGACCGAACTTCTTGTCTCTGGAGTAGTTGTGTTTGAATCTCGAACCGGTCAACCACTTCATGTCTTCGGTGTCATTCAATCTTTCATGATTAAGTCTCCTTTGACTTGTCTCCGACTTCCACGCCATACTTTCCACTTGATTGGACACGTATTATTGAGTGTCCACACGAAATTTGGTGATGCAATATGTATGTATTTAGGAATGAAAATAAATTATAAAGCACGAGGTTAGATTATTCTAAATGTTGGATGTGTTTGCCGAAACATGTTTTCTCATAGAAACAACTATTTCACCTGTTTCACTTTATGTGTCATAGTTTGAATCAACATGTAAGAAAGAAAGACTTTTGAGACTTGTGTTATAAATCATTCATAGATATTTGTGTTGTTTTAAATCATTTCATTAAGGTAAAATATTAGTATTGAATTTATTTTTAGTTTTTTGAAAAAGACAAGTTAATTAATTACTAATCAAATCAAAGCTGAGTACATCACGAATCAAAGATGGGGATCTAGTATCCACTCCATAGCATCAGACATAGAACCCAAAGCCCGAGCTAATAGATGGGCACCCTTGTTCACTGATCTTTGCACAAAAGACAAAAAAATAGAAGTAAAGTTACACAAGAGCGCTTTACAATCATGAATAATAACATCATAATAAGAGTTATTGTCGCAAGGTTTCTCCAACGCTTTTCTAATCAAAAGGCTGTCGATCTCCACAATAACAAGTGTTAAAGTAAAGTGATCATTCAACCAGTTTAATGCTTCTCGAATACCCAAAGCCTCGGCAATAGTTGAGTCATGTGGCCTATCTAACTGACTAGAACGGCCTCTTATGAATTTCCATGAGAATCATGGACTAACATACTGACTCCTGCTACTCCCAAAACAAGATCAACAGAAGCATTAATGTTGCATTTAAGGATATTCTCATAAAGAGGAAACTATTTAATTGCAAAATCAGTTCGCATCGCTATATTATTGAAACTTGCCTTTCTTGCCTCGGTCCAAACCTGCCAAAATTGGGCTTCCTTTTGGATAACAAATTCGGATCGCAGAGATTTTCCATGCCACACGAGATTATTTCAAGAATTCCAAAGTTCCAAAAGGATCATGATAGCGTCATGTAATTGATCGAGAGTCACAATTTCCATTAGCAAATTAAGCCAATCCAAAAGCGATATTGCCGCCAACCTAAAGATGATTTAAGCCATACCTGTTTCGCTGCATTGCACTTGACTAGACAGTGGACTATTGTTTCTATTCCTTGGAGGCATGTAGGACATTTTCCAGATTGAAGAATGATCTTCTTACTCATTAAGTTATCGCTGGTTTGAAGGATACCATTCGAAGCTCTCCAAATAAAATTCAACACCTTAGGAGGCATCTTCAATTTCCAGAATTTTTTCCAAAACATGCCATGCATTTTGAAGTTAAATAAGTTTCAAGTTTAAAAAGTTGACATTTTTGGTGTAGACAAATAAGGAAATTATTTATGCCTAAATTGGTCATATAGGTTAAACAATTAAATTTATGAAAGGGCCACAAGAAATATTGCAAATATGCAAGAAAGTAAATAAAAACGGAGAGAAAAGTAATAAGCAAGAAAGTAAACAATCTTATTCCTTGAGAATAGCCGGATTCTGTGTAAATCGCTTAATTGTACAATACAATGTAAGGAAGGGTCTTTTTAGCTAGGATATTCACAGTCCTAATTATGTTTAAATACAAAGATTAACAAGGCCGTGGGGCTATTTACTCAAGGCGGTGGTATGTACAAAATCCTAACTTAGAGACTGTTATCCCTAAGGCGACGAGATGTATACCTTGAATCCTATGGCCCGTACCGGCTTAGCGGTCGAGGCTTGAGGAGCAGGCGTGTATCCTCTGCACCTAATAACTTGTAACCTAAGTCTAGTCTCGCCAGATATACTCGTATCCCCGTAATCATAGGTGGCATATTTTTTCTCATATAGTCAGTCCCCCCCACTTGCTGAGTGCTGATGTAAGAAGTCAGGAAGTGAAAGAGGCGTGATAGAAGACGTATAGATGTGCCTGCACCCGATACTCATCCCCTGTCTTTTCACATGCTTTGCATTGAATGCTAGAACTCAAGTACGATGACGTGCGGCCTTGTGATTGAAAGCGTTTTTATCTACGTCTTTCCAATGCTGCAACCCTGCCATATCCCGTAATTATTGAGATTCATCAGGTAAGACTGAATTGATCGTGATCTCACATATGCAAAAATGATTCATTTTCCTTCTAGGTCTCTTGCTGATGTGTATAAGGACACCGTAATAATAGAGCCCTTTTCATTCAGCTTCAAATTTTTTCAAAAATCCTTTTTTGAAAAATAACCTTTCATAGCCCTCCAAAATATTTCGAAATAGCACAAGAAGCAAACTTTCTCCCCAAAAACTTTAGGGTTCAAGATTACCTCTCACAAGTCTTGAATTTCGAAGGGGATGGCAGAATGCAAGTCCAATCAGCCAGGTAAGAGGGTGAGAACGATAACCTCTCAACTGAGTTCTACCCATCCGCCATTATTGAGGATGACGTGACTCGTATCAGAATTGAGTGCAAGTGGCCCTCCATTATAGATATCATTATTCCAACTGCCGAGGAAAGAGTCTCTACCCATCGTGTTGGTTGTTCAATGGTTCATATATATCCTTTCACTGTCCACCTTAACAAGCGTGTACACTCAATTGTCGAGGAAATATGCCGCCATTATAACATTTTCTTAGGCCAAGTCTGGCCCTCCGTCTCATGCTTAGTGGCCGTATTGGCCATTTTGCCAACCATGCTAGGGTGGACTTCTCTTTTTGGCACCTCCAAACATTTTATCATCCCCGACTGCACAAAGCAGGTATGTTAATCTTCAAAAGACAAGGAATAAGAGGTATAGTCTCCAACGGTGAGGACTCCAAAGATCGTGGCTAGTTCCATCGGTATGTGGCGGTGCGTACCCCTGACATAGTCTCGTCCTATCCTTTCCAGGAAGTATTTAATAGGAAGTATAAATCTCCACATTTTAACCCAGTATGCTTTTGGTTTCAACTTCTTGTGCTGATTTTCGTCCTTTCAAGTGAATTCCGTGACTGTTCTCCCAATCACTCATGACGCATTAGCCATGTGGACTACTATAATTTTCGCTAGAAATTTTGCCAGGATGATGACTTTCGTGGCCCTAACGAATATGAACGGCTGGCGAGTGAAAAACCATGGTAAGTTATTTTTCTTCCAATGAAACCGCAGACTTTACTTCTTGACGGCGTCTCATATTTTCTTCTTCTTATAGGAGTTTCCCATCGCCTTATGCCCGAGCTGAGAGAAATCACAATTGCTGCTCCATATATTGCTCCTCTCCCGGATGTGCAAGAATCCGGTGGTAGGGACGTTGAGAGAGCCAGCGGCTCTCATCTTTTCGAAGAGAAAAAGATCTAGCAAATTTGACAATATTGTGGTTGTTGATGAACCTTTGGTGATCTCCGATAGTGAGGGAGGAGTCCCCCGAGTACCTAAGCCTAAAACTCCTGTTCATCTTTCTGCTGTTATCACTCCTGAGTCTGGTCCCTCTACGCTTGACATCGTGTTGATGAAGTTTCTGAAGTCGTAGAGGAGGCCGGTGTGAGAGATGAATTCATGCTCCCGACGGCTCATCTTAGGACCTCATCATCAGGTTGCTTCATCCCCTCATTTCTTTTGCTGATGTAGTTACTTCATACGTCTTATAAATGGTTATCTACTGAACGTATGCAGAACCTTGACTCCTGCCCTTGAGCCGAATAACTCTCCTGAGCATCGCCCCGATAAAGAGGTGGTCGTTAGCACAGGGGCTGTCGTAGAGCCCGTTAGAGGATCTCGTAAAGTTGTCATTCCCATTACTGCGGGAGTTAACCTGCTTGAGAGTTCAGGCACTGTGTGGGCAAACATACGCCACCTATTATTACGGGGATACGAGTCCAGCTGGCGAGACTAAACTTATCCTACAAGTCACTGCGCACAAAGGATACACGCCTGTTCTACGAGTTACGACCGTTCAGGCGGTACGAGCGTAGGATGCAAGGCATACATCCTGCTGCCTTAGGGTTACAGTCTCCTTGTTAGGGTTTCATATATACTATCGCCTTGAGTTTATAGGCCAATGAGCCTCATTAGTGTCTGTATTTTACCATAATTAAGACTAGGTAATCACTGCTATAATACCCATCCTTACATTGTTTAATACATCAACCGATTCAACACTTAATCCAACTATTCTCAAGGAATATATGTTAGTTTCATTCTTCTCTTTAGCATGCTATTTCCATCTTGATTTCAAATAACTTGTTTTCAAACGTATTTTCTAAAATATTTTTCTCTAGCCGAGCATCTATCAGAAATAGCCTCTCCACTTTGATGGGGGTAAGGTCTGTGTACATCTCACCCTCCCCAGACCCCACATGTGGGATTATATTGGGCATGTTTTTGTTTTTGTTGTTGTTTCTTGTCTATTATTTTTCTCTCTATTTTCTTACTTTTTCATCGTATTTTACTGTATTACTTGTGAACCCTTCATAAATTTAGGAGTTTAACCTAGACATATAAATTTAAGCATAAACAGTTTGGCACCCACCGTGGGGCCCAGGCAATTATAGGTATTCTACGAGGAAAAGACGTAGTCATGTCAAACAACAGCGGCTACGCTACACAGGATGTCGGTATCGAGATTTGACAGCTAGTTCATAACTTGGCTAAAATGGCTGAAACTATGAATGGATCTCTAAGATCAATGTCCTTTTATTCGCTGTCATGGCCGGAGTCCAGCCAGGATACCATGCCTTATAGTGATGTAGACGAAGCAATACTAACGGTCCAGGGGGACCAGGAACCTATCAATACAATTTTTGGGGGATCCGGAGTTAGCAGTATCAACACTAGAACCGTCATTGTCTCTGAGGCACATCAGGAGATAACCAAGAAACCTCGTATCAGCGCCATCGAGTTCGATAAGAAAGAGTCACGACAAGTTCTATACCCCCATTTTGACGCCTTGATAATCACCTTGCGGGTACATGATGCCCAGGTCAAATGCGTGCTGGTAGACCCCAGAAATGCGGTGATTATCATCCACTGGAATGTCGTTAGCCAGATGGAGGTGCAAAACCAGGTAATCTCCAGTCCATACACTATTTCCAGTTTTAACAGTTCAAGGGAGAAAATCGTAGGGGAAATACTTCTTGAGGTACACCTACCAGGGGCAGCGAGGGTAGTGTCATTTCAAGTGATGACATGAGATCTCTCTATTATAACATTATCTTGGGACATGCCTTGCCACGGACCTCCAAGATGAAGAAAAACCTACCAAGGCCATGGTCGACGACCTGGATCCAGTAATTTTCGATAAGAATATCCCTGATAAGAAATTCTTCGTGGGGGCCAAGCTCTCGGCCGAAGCCAAACAAGAATATGCTAACTTCCTGCGAGCTCGCTCGGGTACATTCGCCTGGACACACACCGACATTCCTGGAATATCAACTAGTGTCATTACACATAACTTAAATGTTGACCCCAACTTCAAGCCAGTCAAGCAGAAGAAACAACCGATTTGCCCCGAAAAGGGGTTGACAGTGCATGAGGAGGTTGAGAAGCTGTTAAACAACCATTCAATTCGCGAGGTTCATTAGCCTGATTGGTTATCCAAAGTTATGGTGGTCCCAAAGAAGAATGGGAAGTTGAGGATGTGTATTGACTTCATGGACTTGAATAAAGCATGTCCAAAATACTCTTTCCCATTGTCTAACATCGATCAACTCATCGATTCAATAGCAGGTCATGAGGCTGTGAGCTTTCTGGATGCATGCTCGGGGTATAACCAGATCTTCATGAATCCGGATGACCAGGAAAAGACTTCCTTTATTACAGACAAGGGGACTTATTACAATAGGGTGATGCCTTTTGGTTTGAAAAATGTGGGAGCAACTTATCCGAGGTTAGTGAACCTGATGTTCAAGGAACAGATTGACAAAACTATGGAGGTTTATATCAACGACATGTTGGTGAAGTCAGAATACGCTAAAGGTCACATCAGCCAATTGGAGATAGCATTCGACATCTTGGACAATTTCGGTATAAAGCTCAACCCAGAAAAATGTGCCTTTGGTGCATCCTCCGGGATGTTCGTAGGGTTTATTGTCTCTAACAGGGGCAAAGAAGCAAATCCCGTGAAAATTTCAGCGATCGAGGCCATTCCAGAAATTTTGAAGAACGAAGTGGAGGTAAAAAGGCTCAATGGCCACATCACCGCACTTAGCTATTTTATCTTGCGGTCTTCCGAAAGGTTCCATCAGTTCTTGAATGTCTTGAAGAAAAACAAAACTTCGAGTGGATAGAGAAGTGTGTCAAGGCGCTTTGAGAACTGAAACAGTATCTAGCCAATCCCCCGTTGCTAACAGAGCAGCGCGAGGGAGAGCCGTTATTCTTATACCTCACAGTGTTTGAAGTCGTCGTCGCTGCTGTTTGGTTATGAGAAGAAAAAGGGGTGAAGTCGCTGATATATTATGTCAGCAAATCTCTCTAGGATGCAGAAACCCGGTACCATCACCTGGAGAAATGAGCACTTACTTTAGTGATGGCTGCAAGGAAGTTACAACCATATTTTCATAGTCACACGATTATTATCGTTTCTTCTTTTCGTTTGCGGACCATTTTGCACAAAGGCTGGCAAAATGGCCATCGAACTGGGAGAATATGATATCATTTACCAGCCACGTACAACCATTATGTCCCTGGTGCTCATGGACTTTATTGTTGACTTCAGTACCGACTTAATGCCTAAGGCCAAAATGGAGCGCACAATGATGGGGGATGTTACTTACGGATAATGGGTGATCCACAACGACGGGGCCTCAAATGTAAAGGGGGTCGGGCTTGGTTTAGTGATCAAATCCCCAATTGAAAACAAATTTCGAAAGGCTGTCAGCTGCCCCACGATGACTAATAATGAAGCAGAAAATGAAGCAGTAATTGAAGCTTTAGAATTAGCTAACATATTGGCGGCCAGGGAGATCAGTCTCAACAGCAACTCCCAGCTGGTCGTCAATCAAATAACTGGAGCCTATGACACCAAGGACTCCCGCATGTAGGAGTACTTGGCAAGAGTGGAAAAGTGGCATGAAAGGTAAGTTCTATAAATCGGTCGTTAGACCAGCTATGTTGTACGGCGCAGAGTGCTGGCCAGTCAAGACCACTCACATTCAGAAAATGAGCGTAGTAGAGATACATATGCTTTGATGGATGTGTGGGCACATGAGGTTGGATAATATTAAGAATGAGGCCATTCTTGATAAGGTGGGAGTGGCCTCAGTAGTGGTCAAGATGAGAGAAGTGAGGTTGCGATGGTTCGGCCATGTGATGAGAAGGGGCACCGATGCGCCAGTGAGGAGGTGTGAGAGGCTGGCTGTGCTGGGTCTAAGGAGAGGTAGAGGTAGACCAAAGAAGAATTGGGGCGAGGTGATTCAGCATGATATAGCTCACCTCCAGATCACTGAGGACATGACCCTTGACAGGAAAGCGTGGAGGTGTAGGATTAGGGTAAAAGGTTAAGTAGAAAGCGATTGATTGTTGTCATTTTTGCGGTAGTTTTCTTATGCATAGTAGTTTTATCTTATCCTTTTTCGCTATTGGCATTTTCGGTTTGCCCTGGTTGTTGTAATTTTTATATGAGAACTTGAGCATTAATGGTGTTTATTATCTTATTTGTTTTTATCTTAAGTTCAAAATATATGGTTTGTTTTCATAAATTTTCAAATGTTTTTTTTTAGCCGAGGGTCTATCGGAAACAGCCTCTTCACCTTAGTGAGGGTAAGGTCTGCGTACATCTCACCCTCCCCAGACCCCACTTGTGGGACTGCACTGGGTATGCTGTTGTTTTTGTTGTTTATGACACTAATGATGCCCACATGTAGGAGTACTTGGCAAGAGTGGAAAAGCGTCTGAAAGTTTTTCAAAAATGGAAGATCAACCAAATACCAAGAGAAGAAAACACGGAGGCTTATGCCATAGCCAATCTAGCAGCCGCTGCCAACATGAGTGCAGACAACCTGAGATCTATTATTAAGTTACCCTACATGGACGTCAGGCGCCACGAAGTCAATGTCAATGCATCGATATGGGATTGGCGACACCCAATCATCGAATACCTCGAGAAGGGAATACTCACAGGTGACAAAAAGAAAAGCAGAAAGTTAAGAGTCCAAGCGGCTCGTTATTTCTTAATTAACGGGGAGCTGTATCGCTGGACGTTTAGCGGCCCTTTGGCAAAATGTATAGGACCTTCTCAAGTTGATTATGCGCTGAGGGAGATTCATGAGGGACAATGCAGAAACCACTCCGGCGGACGATCTCTAGCTCGCAAACTAATCAGGACTGGCTACTTCTGGCCCCGAATGGAAGATGATGTGAACATGTTCGTCCAAGCATGTGACAGTTGCCAGTGATTTTCCCATATACTTCATCAGCCAACAGATCTTTTACACTCACTAATAGCCCCTTGGCCTTTCATAAAATGGGGAATAGATGTCGTAGGGCCTATGCCCGAAGCACCAGTGGTGTTAAGCTTTTGCTTATTATGACTAATTATTTCATTAAACGGGTCGAAGTTGCGGCCTATGCTCGAATCAGGGAGTGGGAGGTGATAGAATTCATATAAAAGAACATCATGTGCCACTTCGGCAGCCTAGTAGAAATCACTTACTACAATGGACCTCAGTTCATATGAGACAAGATTACTGCTTTCCTAAAGGAATGGGAGATAAGGAGAATAACCTCAACGCCCTATCACCCTTCGGCTAATGCTCAAGCTGAATCTTACAACAAAATGATCGCTGAAAGCCTGAAGAAGCGACTCAAGGAAGCTAAGGGGAAGGGACCAGAGGAACTGCCAGGAGTTTTATGGGCCTACCCCACCACGTCCAAAGCCAGCGCGGGGGAAACTCTATTCTCGTTAACATATGGAACCGAAGCAATGATTCCCTTAGAAATCGGAGAGTCCAGCATGCAACGGTCGTTCGTCGAGGAAGAATCAAACAACGAGGCTTTGAAGGCCTCACTTGATACCATGGACGAACGATAGGATGTAGGAGCCAAACGCCTCGCAGCGTAGAAGCAACGGGTGGAGAAGTACTACAATGCGAGGACTAATCTACGTTCTTTCAACATAGGAGACCTCATCCTCCACAAAGTTACTCAAAGCACCAAGGAAGCTAGCACATGCAAGTTGGCTCCAAATTGGGAAGGACCTTACAGAGTTCGATGCATTGCTGGAAAAGGTTTGTATGTTCTTGAAGACATGAAAGGAGCAGCCAATCCAAACAATTGGAACATCTCATGGCTCAAAAAGTACTACTCTTGAAAGGCCAATAGAGCCAATATACTCGAGACATGTATTTACTCCTTTCCTATTTCTTTAATAATTATTATCTTATAACGGGCCCTTAGCCTCATTCTTTATGTTTCATACGGCTCTGTGCCATACTTATCAATAAAATTACTATATTACTCAGTCATTTTTATGATTACAAATTAGATCCATCTACGATCCAATTATTCATAGCCCCGACACGACCTAAATTGGAGTAATACACCCACTTTTTGCTACAAAAAGTAGGGTAAACTACTCGCTTAGCCACCAGGCATTATTCGTAAGTTGAACTCATCAATTCAACAAAATTTGCGCCTACATGTCGCTAGGGATCCCACCTGCATAGTGCCAGAAAGTCTTAAAATACTCGAGTAAACAAACGACGATGTTCTGAATCGGAATGCAAAAGTGCCCATTTGCACACGGGCAAAAGTGGTCCCATTGTGGGCGTAAAACAGTCGTCTATCAAGGCGCAACATAATCCGTCACCTACAGACGCAAATGAAGCGCCCTTCAGTGTATACACCAATCTTTTACAGACACTAGCCCAGAGAGGCACGCAAACATGCTGCCTAAACTACGCGAGAACGCATAAAAACATTAATGGACATTCATTTAATTAATAACAAACAGCCCGTTAGCTCATAATATACAATTAGTTTGTTTTGAATGCACATTGTTCATAACAATTGTAGAAAAAATAGAAAGGGAAGACTAAATTCACAAGTTCTTTCGAATTTGTGCGGCCAGAGACTCTTCGTCTGGATTGTAGCTCTTACATCGAAGTCTCTCTCTCGGTACTTAGGAGGCGACCTTCCCAAGTTGATACCCCAATAAGCAATATCTTTGTAACGCAGCGCCATGGGGGTGGGAAGATCAGCCCAACTGAGGAATCTCTCAGTAGAAAGGCGAAGGAAGCAGAAAACGGTTTGAGACTTCACTTGGATTCACTTAGAGACTCTAATGAGGAACACTCGGCGACCGCAAGAACACCATATTGTCCCCTTTTCCCGGGCGATTGGAAGCAGATGCACTCCCCAATATCGTATAACAGGGCAGAGCTATATAGCCACCCTAAACGTTGTTGGTCTGGAGAATGTTCTTGGGTATTAACCACCCGAAGAAGGAGAGTATATCCAGCGACGCCCTTCTCGTTAAAATAGAGGTGCTTCTGGGACTACGTTTTGTAGAGACCAAAAGACGAACAGATGCAGGAGCACCGCTGGGATGGCATTCTTATACTGGCAAACCCTACATGACAAGAGGAATATCACAGCAACTAGAGCACGCAGCAACCAGTGCGTATGCCACAATAAAGACATTTCGAAGAACATCATTAGAATCCCTACCAAACTTCATGATTAGGGGGACTCCATTCATCCAATCACGGATGGAGAAAGATAAGAAGAAAACCATAGAAGGTCTCTTCCCAACAATTTTCTCATAAGCCATCCATTCAAAATGAAGATGTTTTCTGGGAATATCAAAACAGGATCAAAGGCGAATTTTTTTGAAGATGGAAAAATCATTCTTTCATGAGGAACCTTGAAGAAGATGAAGTAGTTTTCTTGAAGAAGATTTGTGATTCTATTACTATCACGAAGCCCTTATTTATTGGCTGGAAGAGATAAAAACGGTTGACGAAATAGTCAAACGTAATTGTGGCTTGAGATATGAAATGATTCACGCAGCAGAACGTATTCTTAGAAAGGTGCATGGAATCAACATCAACCAATAATATGAAGTCACATGGAGTTCTCGAATAAATCAGCATCAATCTTGGTCAAAAAGACTGTTTCATGGAGTAAATGAGATATCTTTCACACCGCTTTAACTTCCTAACTGCTTGAGTCAGCACTCGGCAAGTTGGGGAACTGATTGTGTGGGAAAAAATACGCCACCTATTGTTACGGGGATATGAGTCCAGCTGGCGAGACTTGACTTATCCTACAAGTCACCGGGCACAAAGGATACACGTATGTTCTACAAGTTACGACTGTTCAGGCGGTACGGGCGTAGGACGCAAGGCATACATCCTGCCACCTTATGGTATCGGTCTCCTAGTTAGGGTTTCGTATATACCACCACCTTGAGCTTATAGGTCCATGAGCCTTATTAGTCATTGTATTTTACCATAATTAGAACTGGGTAAGCACTAATATAAGTACCCTTCCTTACATTGTATTGTACATAAAGCGATTCAACACTGAATCCGACTATTCTCAAGGAATAGAACTCTTTAGTTTCTTCTCTATTATTTTTCTCTCTATTTACTTACTTTTTCATCGTATTTTATTGTATTTCTTGTGACCCCTTCATAAATTTAAGTTTTTAACCTAGACGAACAAATTTAGGCATAAATAGGGACTATGATGGACCATACTACTGAGCTGATCGGACCCTCTGAGCAGATGTACCTTGCTGACTATAGTCATCAGAACTTGCTCAAGGTTGACGCAGGGTGTTCCCTCCAGGTATTCCTTATTTGCTTATCTAGTTGCGATATTTCAAATTGGATCTTCAACACCCCTTGAACATGCTTTTTTGATGTCCGTTCAAGGGTTGATTGTTTATCATGGAATTCTCCACCGAGGATTCTCGGATGAACTCTTGAGAGAGGAAAATGACGCTCTGCAAGGACAGGTCGCCAGCTTGCAACCCTTCGTGGCACAAGAAGAACAGCTGAAGGAGGAACTCTTAACCACGTGCAAAGCTTACCACTTAGAGCAAATGAAAAATAAACCTTAATGCTGAATTGAGCATCGAGGTTTGCAAGTGCAAAGAAGGTGTAGAGGCCCTACAGTCATCCCTTCAAGAAGCCAGGCTCACCGGGCAAGTGCATTATGCTAATGTGACTCGCCTGGAGGAAGTTGAGGCCGGCCTGCTGCAAAGGTTGTCAGAGATGGAAGAAAAGATCAAAGCACTGAGAAGGACACTTCTTAGGTCAAGAGCCTTTCTACATTCCTGAGACGAAATGATAAGCTGCAAGGTAAAGTGGCATCCCTGGGAAAGCTCCGTGAGAAGCTTTGCAACGATTCCCACCAGATAGAAGAAAGGATGAATGCCATGATCGCTAGGCATATGGCAGAAGTAGACCGTGCGAATCTGGCGGCTGCACTTGCTACCCTTCACCGGGTTCGTGATAACCCTAACTTAGATCTAGCTGCCGAGATTGACAAGCCCAAGAAGATGCTCCGTTAGGATCCGACATTGAGGAAGGCTCTGAAGAAGCCAATGGTGAAGGAGAAGACGACATGTCATTTTGGGGAGCCTGCAATTGGTGAAGCAGTGCCTTCACCAAGTGTTGCCACGGAAAGATGTCCCTAAAGGGAGGGAGAGATAATGTCCCCCCCCCCATATCTTTTTGTGATGATGATTCAGACAACTGCCGTGTTTTGGGCGTAAATGATATGTTTTCACCCATTTTGAGGCTTTTGGCTTTAATTATCTATTATTTTTCTTGTGACGATTTTAATTCTCGCCGTAAACGGCTTTAGATAATGTTCTTATGAAGTCATTCCTGTATGGGCGTGTA
Source organism: Petunia x hybrida (assembly GCA_037355625.1). NCBI lineage: Eukaryota > Viridiplantae > Streptophyta > Magnoliopsida > Solanales > Solanaceae > Petunia > Petunia x hybrida. The sequence continues at coordinate 10,859,612 of JBBBVM010000036.1, forward strand.
CGCTAAGGACTTTGGCAGCTTTTATTAAGTAACAGACACCCTGCTACTTGGGCATGTACGTCCGTTGTTTGCGCGCCAATGAGTGGCGGCTTCAATTGTGCCTGTGATAGGCGGCCCATAAGGGGACGTCTTAGCCCATTATATGCAATGGAGCATTTTTGCGTTCAATCGAGTGCTTAAGTCTTTAATAGCATGATGCGAGTGGGAATCCCCATAGATATATTGGTGCAAGTTTGAATTGACGATTTCAACTTACGAATAATGCCGGGTTGCATAACTAGAATTGATCTAGCTTTAATGAAACGACCTCGGTTAGTCGTTTCGGAAGTTAGGACTCCGATTGGCGTGTCGATAATTTTAAAATATTCATAATGTCCATTACGACCTGTCTGTAAAATTTGAGCTAAATCAGACCTCGTTTGGTAGGCATCGGAAGAAGGTTTCAGTTTTTATTGTCGATAAATATTAAAAAGAGATTTTCGAGCTCGGTTTTGGCGAATGAGCTCCGATTCGAAATCAGAAAGCACCGTTAGGTTCGTATGATTAGTTTTGACTTTTGTGATTTTTCGAAAGTGAATTTCGATGTTGTTCGGCTAGTTTCCGCTAAAATGCCGAAAGTTAAATAATTTGACCTTTTTCCATTTAAATTCGCATCTTGAGTTTCGGAACCCAATTTGAGATCCGCCTTCGCGAGTATGTTACATATATTTTGTATAACTTGTATGCAAAAGTTGGAATTATTTCGAATATCGCAGGGTACCGTTTTAATTTTTGTCACGAAAAAAAAAGAAAATAAAAGAAAACGAAAAAGGAAAAAAGGAAAAGACAAAAAAGGAAATAAAGTAGGCGGTGGTCAAGGGATTGGATCCCTTGACATTTAAGTAGTACGAAGAAGCAGAAACAAAGGAATTCAAGAGAAACTATACCGAATAAGAAGCGGAAACGAAGCAAGGAAAAAAATGCCAGAATATGAGAAAACGGGCTCGAGAAAAGTAAAATTTTTACTCCGAAACATTTAGGTAATGATCCTAATATATTATTTGAGTTTATTATGTGTGTTTGAATATATTTTAACGGTAAAACTTGAAATATTAGACATCATTTTAATAAGTTCAATTAATAGTTTAAAGGGTCAAATGGACCCTGATAATGGAATTGATTATATATTCGTACTCAGTAAGTTATGAGCAACATATAAATGCAATTTATTGGGGTTTGGTTATGTGGCTTTGAACCCTGTATATAGGCCTGGCCTGCGTATTGCGTATTGCGTATGCGAATAGGGTATCAGGTTCCTAACCGGATTGCCCTAAGATGTGAGGAATGAAACCTTTAGCCTAATTTGATATATTTTTCTGCTTATTGAATAGAGTGAGATCGTTTGGTAATGAAACCAAAAGACAAAGCGGTTGTTGATTAGCAGAGCTAGCTTTTGGAAGAGGTAAGTGTTTATATCCATTTCTTTGGAGGCACCTGGCCTCGTGGATTTTCTACCACGTGTTCCTTGCGTGTGTAGCTGCCGATAGGCGTACTCATTACGCCTTATTTTTGAATTTACATTGTATACTATATGTTATGTCCTGTTATTGGTATTGCATTGAAGATCTGAGCATGGTACTTTGGCAGTGAGTTGACATACACTTCCCGGCTGTCGACGAGAGTCCCACGCCGGTGAAGGGTTATTATTGCATCATATTGCATTCATATGCATTACATTGCATCATATTGAGGGTAGGAGGATTCCGCTCCATTGCATCGTATTGAGGGTAGGAGGATTCCGCCCTCGGAGCAAGAGAATTCCGCTCCATTGCATCATATTGAGGGTAGGAGGATTCCGCTATCGGAGCAGGAGGATTCCGCTCCATTGCATCATATTGAGGGTAGGAGGATTCCGCCCTCGGAGCAGGAGGATTCCGCTCCATTGCGTCATATTGAGGTTAGGAGGATTCCGCCCTCGGAGTAGGAGGATTCCGCTCCATCTATTTGGCACATGTGACACCATTGCATCATACTGCATTCATCCCATTTCATTGCACCGCGTGCTGACTATTGTGTGACTATCATGCTGTGTTTTGTGTATGCGGTATGTATACCATATTGTGGACATATTTTAGTTTGCCTGTGTATTTTTGGCTCGTATTCTGAGTTGCGGGGATCGGATTGCATTCCGCAACGGTATAAATATATGGATCGGGTTGCACGCCGCAACGGTATAAATATATGGATAGGGTTGCACGCCGCGACAGTATGAATATATGGATCGGGTTGCACACTGCGACAGGATGAATATATGGATCGGGTTGCACGCCGCAACAGTATGTATTTCTGATTGTTGATATGTTCGGGATACCTATATGTTCTGGCTATCTTACGTTTCTGGATTTAATGAATTTGTGATTCCATACGTGTTTCTAGTTATTATTTGGCTCTGCCTTTTCATAATTTAAATAAGAAGAATTTTGTTTATCTGTTTCTTTTCTCCCTGGCTAGCTATCCTATTCTTTGAGGTGGCTAGTCTACCCCACTTATTGAGTCCGTTTGACTCACCCTTGTTTGTTGTTTGTTTCATGTCTATCTATTTCATTTTGGCAGGTTCTGATAGGAATCAAATACGCGGAACAAAAAGATAGAAGAGCGAGACACTTCTCGAACTCCCTTCGAAGTAACCACGGGGAACTTGTCCCGAGATACCCTCGAATCGGCGTCAAGGAGGACCTACACTATGCAACGACCCTCGAGACAACACGGGACTCGCAAGTCGAATGGTCGGGTTAGCGGTTCAAGACTCAACTAGGCTACACTAGTGAATTCAAGCAACCAAGAGACAAAGGTGTTTCCAAGAGTTCAACTCTAATTTCATTCAATCAATAATCATCAAAGTGTAAGGTTCATCCGGATTTGCTCAAACTCATTGAAGTATTCCCCAACCGAATTGGAGCCTTGTTTCAACTCATAGAGACGCTTTTGTTGCTCAACCCGGTATTGATTAGTCAAGTATTTCTCATCCATCACCCGAATCAACTCTTCCCAAGTAAGATTAATAGCCATTCCCGTCCTCCTCCTATTCCTCTTCACCGACTCCCACCAAGTAGAAGCAAAAGATTCGAAGGAAGATATTGCATACTTGGTTTTCTTCACCTCGGGCATGTCATTAGTTTCAAATATTCGTTCCATGGCCAATTTCCAATTTTTGTACTCCACCGGGTCACTACTTCCCTTGAAAGAAGGAATAGTGAGCTTCACACTATTGAGGTTGTTGTTGTTATCACGACCCCCTTGGATAGGCTCCGGTTGGCCCCCATAGTGATCCCCATAACCAGCATAACCTCCATAGTCTCTCCTGGCATCCCCCCCAACATACCCCATAGGGTGCCCTCGACCTCGGCCCCTACCTCTATCTACATTCCGACCCCAATTCATTCCTCTCCTCGGTTGAAAGTGATCATCAAACCCATACACGTCATCTCCATCATTAGTTTCCTCCCCTTCTTGAGCTTCATCAACTTGCCCAAGAGGTTGCACATTTCGGATGGGTTGTGGTAGTGGAATGTTTCTTGGTGGGTTGTCTAAGATACGGGGAATGCCCGTTCGTTGGGGATTGCCCAACATTGGATCAACTCTCTCTCGTTCCTCCTTTACCCGCTGTTGACTGAACAAATCTATGACAACGCTCATTTGCTCCGAGGTAAAGTTTGGAGGACTCGAGACTTCAACTTGGACACTCGGGGTCCCTTTCTCAGCTCGGACACTCGGGGTCCCTTTCTCTGATTGAGCATTGGAAGTCTCTTGCTCAACTAGGGCACTCGAGGCCCCCTTTTCAAGAGACTCAACTCTTTGGCTAATGAGGTCCACCTTGGCAAGAAGGTTAGCCAAGGCCTCCTTTATGAAATCTTGTCCTTCGGTAGACATTGTACCTGCACAAGTAACAAACGTTAGCGAAAACAACCTCACACACTCCCTCACAAGTTTTCACTCGGATCACTCGTATAGTGGGTGGTGGATTTTTCACTCTTGCTTGAACCCAAAAGCTTCACTAAGTTGAATAGTAAACCTCAACTAGATCACTCAACTCAAAGCCCAATGAGCTCCGGGGTGAGTGGAGTTAATAGGACTCTATCGAAACGATAGCTCTTTAAGTGCGGACTTGAGCCAAAAGAGACTACGAGTCTTCTTTGAGTTCTATTCTCCGGTCTAGGCTTGAGTTCCTAATAGCTTAGAAGGGTTAGCACAATTCAAGTAGGCAAGATTACTCAAAGGAGTGCTAACTAGATGCAATGCAATCAACAAAACACGAAAACCTAGAAGAAACTACCCGAAACGACACCCAACAGAAGTAGGCGCCCCACCTGTTTGGACTAGGTGGTCCGCCTGGTTCTCTTCAGTGGAGAGTGGGCGGTCCGCCTCTGTAAGTGGGCGGTCCGCCTACTCCAAAATCCAGAGAGTTGACAGAAAAGGGGCGGTCCGCCTGTCTCAGTAGGCGCCCCGCCTAAAGCAATTCCAGCACAGATTCAAACACGAAGTCCTTGGTTTTGCACCCAAAAATCCAACGATTCCAATGTTGTTTTAGCAATTCAAAGGTACCCCAATGTTGTTTCAACCACAAAGAACGAACCCCAATCAATTCTAATCAACCCCAATCAAGATTCAACAATTTACCATGTTCATAGCTAGGGTTTCAATCTTTTCAATTTTCAAGGGATTCAAAATTCCAATTCTTGTGTTTCAACTCCAAATCGAACGTATAGGGTACCAAAAGAACGGGTTTCCAATAAGGATCAAACCCCAATGACAATTCATCAACAAAGGCAACAATCCAAGAATCTAAGATCAAAAATTTTTTGGTGTTTTTTCTTCTTTTCAATTTTTTTTGTAGTTTTTCTTCTTTTCAAAAGCAAAAAAAACAAGAACCTAAAACGAAACTAACCTAGGCACGAGGAATCAAGGGTCGGGGGTTCGTAGAAACGATACCCGAGCCTTGCTCTGATACCAAGATGATAGGAATCAAATACGCGGAACAAAAAGATAGAAGAGCGAGACACTTCTCGAACTCCCTTCGAAGTAACCACGGGGAACTTGTCCCGAGATACCCTCGAATCGGCGTCAAGGAGGACCTACACTATGCAACGACCCTCGAGACAACACGGGACTCGCAAGTCGAATGGTCGGGTTAGCGGTTCAAGACTCAACTAGGCTACACTAGTGAATTCAAGCAACCAAGAGACAAAGGTGTTTCCAAGAGTTCAACTCTAATTTCATTCAATCAATAATCATCAAAGTGTAAGGTTCATCCGGATTTGCTCAAACTCATTGAAGTATTCCCCAACCGAATTGGAGCCTTGTTTCAACTCATAGAGACGCTTTTGTTGCTCAACCCGGTATTGATTAGTCAAGTATTTCTCATCCATCACCCGAATCAACTCTTCCCAAGTAAGATTAATAGCCATTCCCGTCCTCCTCATATTCCTCTTCACCGACTCCCACCAAGTAGAAGCAAAAGATTCGAAGGAAGATATTGCATACTTGGTTTTCTTCACCTCGGGCATGTCATTAGTTTCAAATATTCGTTCCATGGCCAATTTCCAATTTTTGTACTCCACCGGGTCACTACTTCCCTTGAAAGAAGGAATAGTGAGCTTCACACTATTGAGGTTGTTGTTGTTATCACGACCCCCTTGGATAGGCTCCGGTTGGCCCCCATAGTGATCCCCATAACCAGCATAACCTCCATAGTCTCTCCTGGCATCCCCCCCAACATACCCCATAGGGTGCCCTCGACCTCGGCCCCTATCTTTATCTTTATTTCCGCGTTTCGTATTTGATTCTTATCAGGTTCGCTCCAGGATTGAGTTCGCCACGTTGTGAAGGAGCGAAGACGACTTCGGCTGTTAGGGTGAGCCAGCTTTTATTCCGGATGGCCACCTGTTTATTGATTGTTATTTCAGTTGCATTTTGCTCCCTTCAGGAGGTATTTCTCTTCTTTTGTACTCTTAGATGTCTAGTCTGGATAGCCCTAAACCTAGTATGTTGGGTAGTCAGCTGTAATTTCTTTTGTACAGCTTAGAGGTATCAGTATGTCTGTATTTTTTTTTAGTCTTGTCCCTATTTATGAATTATTATATTTATTTTCTTAATTTAATTGGTAAGGGTTCGCCCGACGGGTCTAGGGGAGGATGTCGGGTGCCCGCACAGCCTAACCGGATTTCAGGTCGTGTCAGTTGGTATCAGAGCCCGGTTTAGAATCTATCCAGACTAAGACAGTGTCTAGTAGAGTCTCGCTGATGGGTACGCAGACGTCCGTACTTATCTACGAGAGGCTATGATGGCATTTAGGAAGTTTCACTTCCTTCTTTCCTGATCGTGCGTCGGTCTAGGATGCAAAAGTATTTTCGTTAATTCCTTCGTGGTAATTGGGAACCCTCGTGCGACAAATCAGCAAACGGTATGAGTTCAGGATGAAGTAGTCTAGCCTGGGGCTGGAGCTACTTAAGCCCCAAGTGTTTTGATCGTGCTGACGATCTAGTTATGGAGGTTCCAGTTGTATGAGCTTGTGATGGGAAAGGGAGTAGGGCCTTGTGGTTCCCTTGGCTCTCTACGATGCTTTTACGAGAATCTTGGCGATGCAGATACCGTAAGAACCTATTATTCGCTGGACGGCCTATCAGGTTGCCGCAGATGCAGACGTTCGGTCTCAGGGAGCTCCTATTCCAGTTCTTAATATTTCCGCACTAAAATATGTTCCGGAGGCAACATGTGTTCTGCCTCCAGTTGTTCTGGCTGGTTAGTTAGCCTGAGAAATGGCTCAGTCTGAGTGTCTGAAGAGGTTGCATTATTTTACGCGGTTGAACCTTCCGATATTCTTAAGCAATGCATCAGACAAACCTCGTGATTCTTTTTAAAAATAAAATAATGTCAGGGTATTTGTATTATTCAGGCTTTTGATTATATCGAGCGGTATGGTGTTGATTATTCTGCTTTCCAGTTTTAAGGTCCAACGCTGGATTGGTGGACCGCTCTCTTATTAGCTAACTTGGTTCGGTTTTTCTTCTAGATTCGTGGAAAAGTTCCTTTCGAGTAGCGAGCGAGATGAAGTGTGTTGCCAATTTGAGTGGATTGGATAGGGTAGCCTGTCGGATAGCCTGTTGGTGTTAGAATACGAGATTGAATTCTATAAAATGGCTGAATATGCATTAGAACTAGTCCATGAACCTTCCGAGAATGTTCAAAAATTTATTGCTGACCTTTCTCCTTCCTTGAGATCCCGGATGGCTCGAGAAATTGAGGTTGGGACTTCATTTGATGTCGTTGTTGATATTGTTCGAAGGTACGAGGCATACCATAAGTTAGAGCGGGAAGAGTTAGAGCGGGAGGGCAGGAGATCCCGTGACCCTAGTTGGCACCATACCTCATTTGAAGGTAAGAGTTCGGGTTATTTTGGGAGGTCACCTTCCAGGTTATCTCAGCTTGTGTCACGTGATTCTCAGAGTGCGTCAGTAGTTCGTCAATATCAGACCCAGATTTTTTTCTCTTTGTAGCTATCAACAATCTGTCCAGCTTCCATTTTCAGCGAAAAGGTGTTATCATTGTCGTGAGTCTGGTTAACCTTTGAGGAGTTTTCCCTTACTCCTGCAAGTAGGTAGTTGTCCTTCTTCTTGCCCTCAGGCACCTGCCCAGTCGCAGGGATTTCATTTAGATCTCAATCAGCTAAAGAAATTCCACGATCCAGTAAAGGTTGAGAGTGTGGTGGCAATTGTTCTTCAGAAGGTGATTATCAGGGTAGTGGCTCGGCTCAGCTCAGCTGTAGAGGCAGTTCTATAAACTGCCAGTCTGGCAGGATGCTGAGGTATCCGAGGTAGTAGACCCTGAGATTTCTTCTTCTGTTAAATGTGAGTAAGATTTGATTCTTTCGATCGATCTGGAAAAGGTGTGTCTTATCATGTTTCGATGGTTTCCTTGGATGTCATTTCTATTAAGAATCGGTTGCGGTAGAGGGGCGAGCTTCTAGTATGATTCATTCCTGGCAGTTGTTAGACCCTATTAGTTGATCTGGTTTAAATGTGAGAAATTTGGGAGAGAGTGTCGGTATGGTCTGCTTGGCATCTTTTTGTGCCACCCTCTATTATTATGTCAAATCAGTTTACCTCTCTTGTCGGAATTCAATGTTGGTAGGATAATGGGATCCTAATTTGTCACCTTCAGAAAGTGTTATTGTTTCTTTCGATGTAAAGTGGTTAGTAAGTAATACTCGATCTATGTGTCTCTTCTTAGTTCGAGTCGCTAGTAAAGTCATGTTATCGTATGAGCTTGTCTGGATTATAAAAGGGTTTTCTGGTAAATTTTTAGAGTTTCCTTATTATTGGGAGATTAAATTGGCATAAATGTTCCAGAAAGCTCATTTAATGTCTATTTCTTCAATTGCAATTCTTTGGCTAGCCTGACTCGGAAGTAGTCTAGCTCTAGTAGCCAAGCAATAAAAAGATGAGCTTCCTGAAGCTCTAATTATTTCTATCCTCAGTCCATTGCCATCTCTTCTTTGTTAGGCACTGGTGAGCTTAGGCGGTCAGTAGCCTATTGTGATGTTCTCTGTGTTGGGCCATAGTGCGTGCCAAGGTAGCCAGGTAAGCACATTGTTGTTTTTCAAGGCTTCTAAGGGTAATAGAAGTACCATCCATCAGGCGGTGGTGTTTACGGCAAAGGTATGGAGTTGTAACTCGAGAGTTGCAGCTATTTGGCAACTCGAAAGGGTAGTTGGTAGCTTAGGTCTGCCTACGTTCAATTTTTAGCTAAATCTTCTTTAGTCCAGCAGACTGTACGTGGATGGTTATTCCTATTCAAATAGCTGCATGAGTTTGTGCTTTAAGTGGAGGAGTCTTCCTCCAAATACTGAATGGTAATACTAAATGTCTAAGGCGTTGATACCACTTTTGTCACGACCCAACCTAGGGCCAGGACAGAAACCTACAATGAGTGTCGATCATTGCTAAACCCACTAATAATCTATTAATGCCAGAGATAAGCTGGCAACCTGATCATATATATACGTACCTATCTGCTGAAAGCATAAAGTCTGGAAAGATGACACGACTTTAACTTGCTGGCAATTAGAACACTGAGCCACATATTCTGCTATGTCACACTTCATTCCGTCCCACCAATAAATCTGCTTAAGATCATAGTATATCTTGGTCGAACCTGGATGAACAATATATTTGGAATAATGTGCCTCTATCATAATCTGTCCACGTAAATCTGCAACATCAAGGACACAAAGTCTATCTTTATACAGGAGAACACCGTCAGTAGTAACCCTGTATGGTGACTCCGATTTTCTTCTGGCAATCTTTCTATATTCGACTAGAACTGGATCCTCATACTGACGTGTTTTACTTCATGAAAATTCAGAGTTAAAGGTCTAGTGCAGCTTGTCGTCCATCCATCATTGGCATATCTCCTTCACACCTCAACTCTTTGAGAAGTTACTTTAACATTATAAGTGCACGTGTAATCAACTTTGTTGCAGGTATTCTGCTTCAGCACATGGTTCAACTACATGTCTCTTTTATTTTTACTTTTTCAAGTCATAATATAGCTTGCATCAGAACTTCTATAGTGTGTAGTAACAAGGTACTTCAAAAGCTTCCCCTATCGCATCAAGCGTGAGCTAATTTTTAGTTCCATCGACCTGTTCTATATCAAAAGGTATATCGAAGGGGTGATTATCGGCTAAATCATGTTAACCCATTCAAAGTTCCGAGTATCTTTGCTTCGAAAATGTAGAACTCTCTTCTCGTAATCGAGGAAGGATCAGCTTAGTCAGAATAAGCTGTGCAATGGTATTATCATATTATCCAAATATATTTTATTCCAAAAGTTCGATATGTGTGTTATAATTCTGATCCTGTAATCAGGAAATAATGCCCGTGGAGTAGCTCATGAAGGTTGTGCAAGTTCTCTTATTATCTGCGTGAATCTTGCTTTAGACTTAGGCTCATTCGAGGACAAACGAGAGTTTAAGTGGAGGAGAATGAAACGACCTCGGTTAGTCGTTTCGGAAGTTAGGACTCCGATTGGCGTGCCGATAATTTTAAAATATTCGTAATGTCCATTAGGACCTGTCTGTAAAATTTGAGCTAAATCAGACCTCGTTTGGTAGGCATCGGAAGAAGGTTACAGTTTTTATTGTCGATAAATATTAAAAAGAGATTTTCGAGCTCGGTTTTGGCGAATGAGCTCCGATTCGAAATCCGAAAGCGCCGTTAGATTCGTATGATTATTTTTGACTTTTGTGATTTTTCGAAAGTGAATTTCGATGTTGTTCGGCTAGTTTCTGCTAAAATGTCGAAAGTTAAATAATTTGACCTGTTTCCATTTAAATTCGCATCTTGAGTTTCGGGAACCCGATTTGAGATCCGCCTTCGCGAGTATGTTACATATATTTTGTATAACTTGTATGCAAAAGTTGGAATTATTTCTAATATCGCAGGGTACCGTTTTAAATTTTTGTCACGAAAAGAAAAGAAAATAAAAGAAAACGAAAAAGGAAAAAAGGAAAAGACAAAAAAGGAAATAAAGTAGGCGGTGCTCAAGGGATTAGATCCTTGACATTTAAGTAGTACGAAGAAGCAAAAACAGAGGAATTCAAGCAAAACGATACAGAATAAGAAGCGGAAACGAAGCAAGGATTAAAATGCCAGAAAATGAGAAAAGGGGCCGAAGAAAAGTAGAATTTTTACTCCGAAACATTCAGGTAATGATCCTAATATATTATTTGAGTTTTTTACGTGTGTTTGAATATATTTTATCGGTAAAACTTGAAATATTAGACATCGTTTTAATAAGTTCAATTAATAGTTTAAAGGGTCAAATGGACCCCGATAATGGAATTGATTATATATTCGTACTCAGTAAGTTATGGGCAACATATAAATGTAATTTATTTGGGGTTTGGTTATGTGGCTTTGAACCCTGTATATAGGCCTGGCCTGCGTATTGCGTATGCGAATAGGGTATCAGGTTCCTAACCGGATTGCCCTAAGATGTGAGGAATGAAGCCTTTAGCCTAATTTGATATATTTTTCTGCTTATTGAATAGAGTGGGATCGTTTGGCAGTGAAACCAAAAGATAAAGCGGTTGTTGATTAACAGAGCTAACTTTTGGAAGAGGTAAGTGTTTATATCCATTTCTTTGGAGGCACCTGGCTACGTGGATTTTCTACCACGTGTTCCTTACGTGTGTAGCTGTCGATAGGCGTACTCCTTACGCCTTATCTTTGAATTTACATTGTATACTATATGTTATGTCCTGTTATTGGTATTGCATTGAGGATTTGAGCATGTTACTTTGGCTGTGAGTTGACATACACTTCCCGGCTGTCGACGAGAGTCCTGCGCCGGTGAAGGGTTATTATTGCATCATATTGCATTCATATGCATTACATTGCATCATATTGAGGGTAGGAGGATTCCGCCCTCGGAGCAGGAGGATTCCGTTCCATTGCATCATATTGAGGGTAGGAGGATTCCGCCCTCGGAGCAGGAGGATTCCGCTCCATTGCATCATATTGAGGGTAGGAGGATTCCGCCCTCGGAGCAGGAGGATTCCGCTCCATTGCGTCATATTGAGGGTAGGAGGATTCCGCTCTCGGAGTAGGAGGATTCTGCTCCATCTATTTGGCACATGTGACACCATTGCATCATACTGCATTCATCCCATTTCATTTCACCGCGTGCTGACTATTTTGTGACTATCATGCTGTGTTTTGTGTATGCGGTATGTATACCATATTGTGGACATATTTCAGTTTGCCTATGTATTTTTGGCTCGTATTCTGAGTTACGGGGATCGGGTTACACGCCGCAACGGTATAAATATATGGATCGGGTTGCACGCCGCAATGGTATAAATATATGGATAGGGTTGCACGCCGCGACAGTATGAATATATGTATCGGGTTGCACGCTGCAACAGGATGAATATATGGATCGGGTTGCACGCCGCAACAGGATGTATTTCTGATTGTTGATATGTTCGGGATACCTATATGTTCTGGCTATCTTACGTTTCTGGATTTAATGAATTTGTGATTCCATACGTGTTTCTAGTTATTATTTGGCTCTGCCTTTTCATAATTTAAATAAGAGGAATTTTGTTTATCTGTTTCTTTTCTCCCTGGCTAGCTATCCTATTCTTTGAGGTGGCTAGTCTACCCCACTTATTGAGTCCGTTTGACTCACCCTTGTTTGTTGTTTGTTTCATGTCTATCTATTTCATTTCGGCAGGTTCGCTCCAGGATTGAGTTCGCCACGTTTTGAAGGAGCGAAGACGACTTCGGCTGTCAGGGTGAGCCAGCTTTTATTCCGGATGGCCACCAGTTTATTGATTGTTATTTTAGTTGCATTTTGCTCCCTTCAGGAGGTATTTCTCTTCTTTTGTACTCTTAGATGTCTAGTCTGGATAGCCCTAAACCTAGTATGTTGGGTAGTCAGCTATAATTTCTTTACAGCTTAGAGGTATCAGTATGTCTGTATCTTTTTTTTTTAGTCTTGTCCTTATTTATGAATTATTATATTTATTTTCCTAATTTAATTGGTAAGGGTTCACCCGACTGGTCTAGGGGAGGATGTCGGGTGCCCGCACCGCCTAACCGGATTTCGGGTCGTGTCATTTAAGTGAGTAGTTTACTCTACTTTGTAAATGAAAAGTAAGTGTATTACTTTGACTGAAGTTCTGCTAGGGCTATGAATAGTTGGATCGTAGATGGATCTAATAGTAAAACTGACTAAGTAAAATAGTAGTTTTATTGATAAAAGCGGGCACTGGGCCCATGTTGTTGTGGGTGAAAACCTGTAACATGAATGAGCATGAGAATACTGTAATTCGATAACTAAAATTAAAAAAGAACTTGAGCAGTCCTTTTGGTTGATTAAAATAGGCATTGAAAAAGAGTTGTACTTCCAAATGTCCCATTACTTCTCACCACCCAAAACATTGAATCAACCAAATAGTATTGCTTTCATCTGGTGTATCTATGGCCGCCCTACGATGGTGTTGTAAGGGACCCTTCCCTTGATCACCTAGAAAGACGTGATGTGATATGCTCCTGTGCACGTACTGCAAGATTGATTTCTTCAACATATTTATTTTACAGGAATTGTTGAAACCAGCCAAAGTATAGATACTTGGGGCTACTTGGTCTTCAACTCCTATTTCCTGTATGGTATCCCACTTAATGAGGTTTATGGTGCTGCCAGCATCGACTAGGATACGTTTGACATCTGTGTCGCCTATTCTTAGTGTTATAACCAAGGCGTCGTGGGGAGGAGTACCACAACTGTTGCTATCCTTGTCACTGAACAGGATTACCTTATCTTGGGCATGGCCTCCATCGGGCTCTTCCTCATTCTGATTTAGGTCGTTAAATAATGTCGGTCCACTAACTATTGTGTTGATTGATCTTTTTAGTTCCGGCAGGTGTAGAGGACCCTCCGAGCTCCTGTTCTTGGCGTATGTTTGCTTCGTCCTATAAATTAGAAACTCCTTAAGGTATCATTTGTCGAGTAGACCCATATCCTCTAGAATTAAGGCCCTGCAACCTACGGTCTCATGCCCATGATCTCTTTGAAAATTACAAAAGAGATTCACGTCTCTTTTTCCAAGTTCTGCTCACATATTTCTAGGACAGCGTACATGGGTATTCTTCAAGTGATCATTTATGAATTCCATGGCATTGACACGTAGTCCCAGTTCCCCAAACTTGTCAGGTGTTCAATCGATGCTGAGCGACCCTTTGTGGGGGTACATCGATGCTTTTCTAGCATCCTCCCACTTTTCTATGGGTTTCGGGAAATCAACTACGTAATCTCATCAACTTCGCTTCCCTCTGTCTCAAACTTGAGGTTTTTCAGCATGCTCCCATTTCTGACCTTGGTGACTGATGTCCTCAGGAACCAAACGAGCGCGGTCGTTAAAGGTCGAGGATTGTTTGGGCTCCTGATGGAGTTTCTCGTTATACCACTGATGTAGGGCATTCTATGCTGTCACCGGGAGTTGAGTGAGACTGCACTGTAACTCTCGAGTGGCTAGGAAACCTCTGGAGTTCAAACTTTTGCCAAAAGCTACCACTGTAATATTGCCGGGAATTGGAGGGAGCTCCATGTGTTCCCTCTGAAATCTCTCCGGGCAGTCTTTCATCTACTCGTCGTCGCGTTGCTGGATCTCAAAGATATCTTCCATACGGTTCTCACGCCGGCGGCCTCCAGAATGCACCTTCTTGAATAGGTCTTGCATCTGGGTGAATGACCGATTGATCCAAATGGTAGATGGGTGTACCATGTGAAGGAACCTTTAGTTAAGGTCAAGCAGAACCTCTTCATCAGAGCAGATTCAGTTTCTTACTCAGAAATCTCGTTGTTCTTGACGGCTGTATAATAAGCTGCGATGTGCTCATCTGGATCTGTGGTTCCATCATACTTGAGATTATCACACAGGTGGAAGTATTTAGGTACGCAGAACGGTGCAACACTCACCTTATACGCATGTTTTTTAGAACTTTTACTCATCTACGATGGTAATCTAGGGTGGAGCACCCGACACATTACCGATCCGATCATGGAAGACCTTTAGCTTCTTCAGGATGTACTGAATGTCAGGTGTTCCTTCGAGACTTTGATTGCTGGTCGCAGTAGAGCTTCTAGGGACGGTCTTCATGTTGAGTCTTTAATTGGGAACGGAAGCTGGTGACTCGTTCATGGGCGTGGGTCCTCGTAGGGACGCTCCTCTAGGACGAACCAACGAAGATCACTCCAAGCTTTTAAACCATGTTTTCGACCAAGTTGGTCTCGCTCTTCTCGCTCCGCCTGTGTTTTGAAGAGGACCAACACGGAAATCTGTGAGTTTGGAGTTGCTTCCGCATGGTTGATCATCTTCGACGTCACTTCCTACAGAGATTGGATCTCTAGTAGGGTTCTTTTGATGTCCGTTAGGATCGCTGGGATCCTTTGTGGAGTTGTTTACTGCATCCCAGTGTTCTTTGGAATGTTATCATTGTTGTCCGGACATGAATGCGCTTCTTCCTTCGTAGAAACCTACAATTTCCTGGACCTTACGGTGGGCGCCAAACTGTTTATGCCTAAAATTAGTCGTATATGTTAAACAATTAAATTTATGAAATGGTCACAAGCAATACGGTAAATAAGCATGAAAGTAAAAAAAACTGAGAGAAAAGTAATAAGCAAGAAAGTAGATAATCTTATTCCTTGAGAATAACCGAATTTTATATGAAACGCCTGCTTGTAAAATACAATGTAAAGAAGTGTATTTATAGCTATGATTTACCCATTCTTAATTATGGTAAAATACAAAGACTAATAAGGTGTGGGCATGTTTACTCAAGGTGGTGGTATATACAAAACCCTAACTTGGCGACTGCTAACTCTAAGGCGGGGGATGTAAATGTTGTATCATATGGCCCGTACCAGCTTAGCTTTCGTGACTTGAGGAGCAGCGTATATCCGCTGCACCCCGTAACTTGTAAGCTAATTTAGTCTCTCCAACTGGACTCGTATCTCAGTAATCAGAAATGGCGTATTTTTACCCACACTGAAATGTTGCCACATAAGTGTGTGCTTCAATTTCAGGAGAGATATCAATTTCGATAAGAACTATTCTATCAATTTTGATAACAACTATTCTGTTCATGATGAAGTAACCAAAGCGTCAGAAAAGGGTATACACCCAAACCATTATCAATAAAGATATATCAAGAAAGATATGATCTATTTGCACATTTCTTTCAATTCATATACATATACGTCTAACTATAAGCAAATTGATAAAATTTGAAGATTTAGACAGTATCCCATCATTCTAAATCATCAAGTAATATGTTATAATTTATAAAGAAACGTATATCTATGGGAACATGATGTACCTATAAAATACTACTTCAAAAAAATGACTAGTTGTTCCCAAAATGATTTCAAATTTCAATTATACAAAGGAGCAATAATTGCCCTCCGAAGTTTTTTATGTAATATTTCGGGTCTGTTTGGTTGTATTACTAACATGTTGTAATATCAACATTAAGCTCCACATTAACAATGCAACATTTTTATTATTATTATTTTTTTGAAAAAAGTTGGTATGTTTTAGAAACTTACACGAACTTGGACCGAAGAAATAAAAAACATAAAATACACATGGAACCAATTCAACATTAACTCATAAGAAATAAACCCACAAAGAAGAGACAAAAAAATCAAGAACACAGATATAGAGAAATCGAAGAAAAAAGTAACCTTTTGAATAGAAAATGTTGGAACTTTTTGGAAGAACGTTATAGCCAGAAAAAGGACACTATGGCACTACACTTAATTTTTGTCTCCATACGAAAATTCTTATATATTTAGCCCCCATCACTAGTTTAGTGCAAAATCCTTGGTGGTGGCAATTGTCATGGAACTTTGTCCGGCGATCGCGCGCGAGTGTCTGCAAATTTTTGGCAACTGGGCTAACAAACAAAGAGCTTTATAGGGGCCAAAAGTGTAACAACAAAGTCAGAAGTGTTTAGTGGGTGTAAAAACTAGAAAGAATATAGTGACGTGGCCCAAGTGGCAAAAAATTTCAATGGGTGTACCCGCATAGCACCGGTTATGAATTTTTGTCCCTCACTTATGAATGGTTTAGCAAAATGGCCTCAAAGGCAGCACTTCAAGTAATAAATTGACAAGTGCTGCCTCTTCGAGAAATATAAAGGGTTAGTGCTGCCTGCGATGAGATTAAAGAAACAAGTGCTGCCGAGGCGACACTTCAAGTTATCTAGGAGATGTGGGAAGAGATAAAAGGTCAAGTGCTACCAAAGAGGCAACACTTACTAGAAAGGGAGAGCGGGTTGCGGGAGTCAATATAAGATTTTGTAGGGGTATTTTTGTCCAGAATTTATTTATTAAAGTTAGCGGAGGTCATTCTTGCAAAACTACTTTAAGCAGGGTCAATAAGGTAAACCACTGCCTATGGTGTCATAGTTTTGTAAATCCCCCCCCCCCCCCCCCCCCGTGGTGCATAAATAGGGAAATTTACATAAATGGGACACCTCTTGTCACCCATTCGGAGATTCGGCCTCATGGTATTGAAACTTTTAGCAATATTAAAAAAAATTACTTACTTGCTTCACTGCATATGCACCATTGATGTGTTGGTATTTTGTGCATATTCACAACTCTTTTCAACTAATTCTTGTGTCTTAAAGTGCTATTATTTGAGTGAATCTTATGTTATTCTATGTGTTTCAGTTTATTAGG
Organism: Petunia x hybrida; assembly: GCA_037355625.1. Taxonomy (NCBI): domain Eukaryota; kingdom Viridiplantae; phylum Streptophyta; class Magnoliopsida; order Solanales; family Solanaceae; genus Petunia; species Petunia x hybrida. Next base: position 10,876,907 of record JBBBVM010000036.1, read on the forward strand.
AGAAATCGATACACAAAGCCGAAGGAAATGTGAAAAAAGAACAAAAATAAATGTACTTTGGCTACAAATTAAAGAACACAGAGATAAGGCAGCAATTGGATCGGCACCTCGCCGAATATGTGGCTTAAGAGGTCAGCCATCTGCCAAAAGAGGAAAGAGTTCAAGCCTTCCAGCCGACTAAAGGGTGGATCGCCGAATGAAATGGTGAAGGCAAGCGGCATCTCCGCAGAAGAAGGGGCGAACCCCCCGCTGATCACAGAGAGTATAGAATATCTGCGAAGCTCAAGAGTTGTCCGCAACCATAAGGGCGCCCCACTGAACCTGCATCACAATTCAAAGGGAGTGATTAGTAAATGGGGTCATCAGCGAGCTAGCAGATCATAAGGTTGCTCGCCGAATATGCGGCGGCCTGGCACAAAACAAGAAAAAATGGCAAACTTATAACAAATATTAGACTAGTTTTAAAACCCATGCCTATAAATAAGTTATTATGCCTCCGAGAAAACAGAACCTTTTTTGAGCTTAGAATATCACTTTACATATTTTTGAATATTCTTGGAAGCTAAGGAAGGGTTTCAATTTGGATTTCATTGTAAAGATTTCATTGTCTTTATTATATTCTTACATGATTCTTGCAATTTCATCTTCTACTATGTGTGTGTTTGACCCTAGTATGAGTAGCTAAACTCATACTAGGGGTTTATTCATGAAAACTTGATTATCTTAGCTTAAATCTTATACTTTATCTTGTAAAATCAATGGGTTAACATAAATCTAGTTCTCCATCGTACTTTCTTAACTAGGGATACATTAGAGGTCTGATGTAACGATCTCAAATAGTCGTTTCGGGAATCGGGACCTCGATTTACGTGTCGATAATCCCAAAAGCTCCGTAAGGTCCATTATGACATGCCTGAAATTTTTTAGCTAAAACGAACTTTGTTAGATAGGTATCGGAGAAAGACATCCGTTTCGGATATTCGTTAAGGCTAAAAGAGGTTTCGGAGCTCGATTTGAGCAAATGAGCTCTGATGTGAAATCTGAAAGTTGCGTTAGGTTCGTATGGTAATTTATGACCTGTAGCAACCTTCAGAAGTGAAAACGGACCTCGTTTTATAGGATTTTGATAAAGTCTCCGTTGCGGAAGTTTAAAAAGGTTAAAAGAGGTTTTCGAACTCGATTTGAGTAAACGAACTCCGATGAGAGATCTGAGGGTTCTGTTAGGTTCGTATCGTCATTTGTGACTTGTAGCAACTTTCGAATTTGGATTCCGGGGTCGTTTGATTAAAATTCGCTATTTTGGCGAAAGTCGAAATTTGACCCTTTCCCGTGGGACCCACTTTTTGAGTTCTAGAGATCCGAATTGAGTTTCGTCTTGACGAGCATGTCACACAAGTCTTCTATGACTTGTGTAAAAAATTTGGGGTCATTCCAAGCTTTGTAGGGTCCCGTTTGGACCCAAAAACAGTGGCTGACCTGGTGCAAGCCAAAAAAAGCTGCTGAATTCTGTTTTTTTACTGTTCAGCCGGAAAGAAATCGATTTTTCAGATCAATCCATAAGGAATTGGAAAAAAGTCAAAACATAAAAGTTGTAGCTTTTTGAGTTTTGGTTCTAATGCCATCAACGTCGTATCATTTGGACATATGTATGGAAAGTTATAGGTATTTTACTGAAAGCTATCCAGTGAGGTACAATTTGGACAGCATGTGGTACAACTCTTTAAAGCTGCGGGCTGCTATATACACTAGGGCGGGCATTTATTTTTATTTTCATGTTTTGAGCTTCTAAAAGTGATTCCAAGGGGAATTTGAAGTACCAAAATCATTCCTAAACACAAGGTAACTATTCTTACCCATTTTTAACGCTTTAATCCGAGGATCAAAGTGACGATCCTTGGAAAGAGGGTTTGAACCCTAGATTTGTGAAATGGAAAAAATGACCGAGTTGGACCCGCGTATGTACAATAATGGTACTTTTGGACTCGTGGGAGTATGGGGAGTCCGAAAACATAAATTTTACGGGTTTTTGGGTACGTCCGACCCGGGGGTACTTTGGTAAATTGCCTCTTAAATTGCGTAAGGGCTTAGAATCCTTTCCTCACATGCTTACGAGTGCGACACTATTTCTTTGGCTCAGAGAGGAGTCTTACGGAGGCACACCGTTTGGGAAAGGAGGTCGTTCCTCAGCCACTTGAGTCGATTTTGAGGTAAGTGAGACTTGACCTCTATTTTGCTTGCGGATAAGATTTGATCTTGCTAAGTAAGATGTCGAGTACTTAATTGACTAGCATTGTCTAGTAGATAGTATTATGTACTACTCGTTATATTTATACAAAAAGAAGAAAGCACAAACGTGACTTGTGTATAGTCGATGTTGTGTGCCGGTGTATTATTGATATGCTCTAGGGACAGAGGCCAGTGGTGCGTTATGACCTAGAAGAGAAATTCCATCTAGGGACAGAGGCCGGTGGTGCATTATGACCTAGATGTGGAGACTTATAGGGACTTGTGGTGCGTTATGACCTATAAGTAAAGTTGTTTATAGGGACAGAGGCCTGTGGTGCGTTATGACCTATAAACAAAGCCGCACAGGGTGTGTGCTTATGCTATGTGCTAGGTATATCATTACCTATGTGGTATGCGAGATATATCATCGCCTTGCTGTGTGTTAATTATATTATTGCTTATGCCATAGTTTTAATATAATATTGTATATGCTGCCTATATTATGTATCTTTATATTATTGACCATGTTATGTATTCGCGTATTATTGCTTATGTTGTTGTATAATTATATTATCGTATGTAATGTTTATGGGTTACTGTTAAGGTGTGGATTGTACTTCCGTTATCTTCTTATGCATTATCAAAGACTTGTCCCGAAAGGGTAATTTAGCGGGCCTGTCGATGATCTTACTGGGCTTTGGCTCATAACTTACTGTTTAAATGTGCAGATCCTTCTACTAGTCAGACAGCTGGACTTATCTGATCCGTTCGAGGCTGTGACTATTTTTGCTTGAGGTGAGCCAACCGCATGGTTCGCGGTGGCATACCGTCTGATCCACCTTAGTGTTTAGACGCTTCATACATCTTGTATTATATATATATATATATATATATATATATATATATATATATATATATATATATATATATATATCGGATGTCAGAATTCGTAGATGCTCTATTGACACTGTATTTCGGGTGGATGTCTACACCTACATTTTATTGAAATATTTCTATCTAAATTATCATTATGAGTCAGTTTAATTATTCGTGGTTCGCCTAAGGATGTAACACTTAGGTGCCATCACGGCCCCGAAAATTGGGTCGTGACATCTGACCATTGACGTTACCCATGAGATTTGTAAGGTTAATACAAGTATTTGGTTATGAGAATCTAGTTGGATTGGGTAAAACCCTAGCTCATTCTCATCGTTTACATCAATCATAATTATTTAGTCGTTTTATGTTAGTTGTAGTCGTAGTTAAAACAAATCTACTTTTATATCTTAGGAATACACAGACAATTCTTAGAACCCATTACTATTCATCCTTAGACTAATAGATTGCTTTGCTAGCTCCCTGTGGAAATCGACCCCGACTCTTGTTGGGTACTATTATCGTTGACGACTGCCCCACACCCTTCATGGTGAGTTGATTGAGCGTGGATCAAATTTTTGCGCCGTTGCCGGGAGCTACGGTACATCTATTAGGTTGAATATTTCGTGTTCTAGTGTTGTTAGTTGTTCCTACCATTTTACTTTGTGTTTTTTTTTTACCGTGTGTAGGTGAATTCAAGTATGAGAAGGAATCCAAATAGAGCCATAATGAACCCCCTCTAAAATTGTGATAATGAGGGAGTTCTATTTGCAAATGCTCCAATTGCTCCGAATGATTATTATGAAGAGTTCAAAGAAGATTATGACGACACTTCTCTTAGTGCGGAGAGTTATGGAATTCATGATGTCTTTGAGGAGAATGAAGACCCTCAAGTTGAAAATGAAGCCCCGAATGATGGAATTCCTCATGGAAATGCTCAAGCCAATGAGAGAGTTCGTGTTGGTAATAATGATGGTATTGCGGGCAATGCAAACCGAAGAGGCAACAATGTTAATAGAGGAGGCCGAGGTGCAAACCGAAGGAGGCCGTGGTGCTCAAGCTAATAGAAGAGCCAATGCCAATCGGGGGAATGTTTGCAATGACAATCAGATCCAAAGGAATGCAAGGGGTGGTCCAAATTATAATCAATATGTTCAAGAATTGGAAGATTCGGAAGAGGAAGTAAATTTGGACACTTTCGCAAGTGCCATTGTGCTACCACCAATTCGTGGGAATGTAACTTTCAATACTCCATAGGTGATCCTTCATGGATTTGATCAAAATGGACTTTTTAGTGGAAGCAAGCATGATGACCCAACCGAACATTTGAGGAATTTTGTGCAAACATGTCATCTCTACAAGTCGGCACATTGTACGAAAGAGTCTTTGCGCCTAAAAGTCTTTCTCTATTCTCTATCGGGGAAGGCTAAGGCATGGTTGAATAAGTTACCAAGGAATTCAATTTACACTTGGGAGGAACTTGTGAAGTAATTCTTGGCAAAATTCTTGCCCAAAGGCAAGCAAGCTTCAATGAGAGACAAGGTGTATATGTTAAAGCAAGATCCTACCGATTCATTATATGAGGCTTGGGAAGCTTTCCAAGATGTTTTGCTACTTTGCCTAACTCAGGATTTTGAAGATGATATGCTCTTACAATGTTTCTACCAAGGGCTCAACAAGAATAACCAATCGGTCGTGAACAACTTATGTGGAGGTGCTATCATGGACCATACTTTTCAAGAGGTCAATGAAATTCTCAATAAAGTTGCCAAGTAGTCTCAAGATTGGAAATCAAGAGCTCAAAACTCAAGTAGTGAAGGAGGAATGAACCAAATGATGATGAAAAGATTTGAAGATCAAGTGGAATAAATGGCTCAAATCATCACCAACATTGAGCTTCTTAGAGGTGCTAAAGAAGAGAAGGAGAAAAATGTGAAATAGGTAGAAAATCTTCAAGTTACTAATACCGGTCATCAAGTGGCTCCAATTGGGTATGTCAACCCCGGAGGCCAACCTCTAACCCTTCTTCAAAGAGGGCAAGAGGAGTATTTCCTGGAACAATGTTTCAATATCCATAATGAGGAAGAAGCCAACTTTGTGGCTTACCAACAAGGTGGTTATCAAAGGCCTTATCAACAAGGCCAATGGAGGCAAGATCAAAGTAGACAAAATTGGAACAACAATCAAGGTGGAAGAGGCGTTGGTGCTTCTCAAAATTATGCACCAAGAGCTCCTTACAAGCAAGTTGAGAATGAAGGGAGAAGTCAATAAAAATTGGAAGAAATGATGGGAGAAGTCCTGCAGAATCAAGAGATTTATACCGGTGATATCAAGGAGATAAAGCAAACGGTCAATTCTCATAACACTTCCATCAAGGCTCTTGAATCTCAAATGAGCACCCTTTCTCACCAAGTGAACCAAAGACCTCAAGGAGCATTACCAAGTGACACGGTAGTGAATCCTAAGAGGAATTGGAAAGATCATGTGATGTCAATTATGATAAGGAGTGGAAAAACATGGGAAGACCCTAAACCAAAAGAAGATGGTGATGAAGTAGAAATGCAAAAGGAAGAGCAAAACAAGGAGAAGGAGTTACACCAAGATGAAGCAAATGATGTGGAAGTAGAGATTCCAAGGCATGAAGTTGATGATGAGGCAATCCCTCGAGAACCAATTCCCGAAGTCACTACACCTCAAAAAACCAAACCAAAGAAGACTCCACCACCCAAACAAAGCCATCCTAGTCCAAGCTCAATTTCTAGCTACCGGGAGAGCACTTTGTGATGTGGAGAAGGGAGAACTCACCTTTCTATTTAATGGTGAGAAGGGTGTGTTTCATTTATGCATAATATTGAAACAACCTATGGAGGAGGAAGCCACTTATTTTTATGTGGACATGGTTGTGGATGCACTTGTGGAAGTGTTCTAGCGAGTCAAGCGAATGAATTGGCTATGGTGATTTGGAACATGGATATTTATAGTGAAGAGAGTGTTTTTGAAAGTGTGAATGCATTGGAAGGACTTGGCACTAAACCCTATGTTCCCAAAAAGCTTTCCCTTGATCTTGAATACTGAACAACTCCTCCCACAAAGCCCTCTATTGATGAACCTCCAAGACTTAAACTCAAGGTACTCCCAAGCCACTTGAGATACAATTTTCTAGTGCACAACTCCACGCTTCCCATAATCATCTCTTCTAATTTAACCAAAGAGCAAGAAGACCAATTAGTTGGAGTGGTGGGAAGGAGAATTAAAGCCATTGGATGGACTTTTGCGGACATAAGGGGAATTGACCTGGGAGTATGCACTCACAAGATTCTTCTTGAAGAAGTTGGTAAACCAATGGTGGAACATCAAATGAGGTTGAATCCTCCAATGCAAGAAGTTGTCAAGAAGGAGATCATAAAGTGGTTAGATGCGGAGGTGATTGTTCACTCTCCAATAGTGAATGGGTCTCACCCATTTAATGTGTGCCCAAAAATGGAGGGATAACGGTAGTTCACAATGAAAAAGGTGAAGCTATATCAACTCGAACTGTGATCGATTGGCGAGTGTGCATGGACCACCGTAAGCTCAACAATGCAACACGAAAAGATCAATTTCCCCTACCTTTCATTGACCAAATGCTTGATAGTTTGGCGGGTCGTGCTTACTATTGTTTTCTTGATGGATATTTGGGGTACAATCAAATCTCAATTGAAGCAAATGATCAAGATAAGACAACCTTCACATGCCCTTATGGTACTTTTGCATTCCGCAAAATACCTTTTGGACTTTGTAATGCCCCGGCTACTTTTCAAAGGTGCATGCTCGCACTCTTCCACGACATGGTGAAAAATTTCTTAGAAGTGTTCTTGGATGATTTCTCCGTAATGGGTGATTCTTTTGAAGATTGTTTATCTAATTTGGAGAAAGTCTTAGAGAGGTGTGAAGAAACCAAACTTGTTCTTAATTGGGCGAAATGCCACTTCCTTATTCAAGAGGGAATAGTCCTAGGGCACAAGGTGTCTAAGAAAGGAATTGAAGTGGATCATGCAAAGATTGAAGTCATCTCAAAACTTCCACCTCCTACAGCCATAAAAAATAGTGAGAAGCTTCTTGGGATATGCGGGATTTTATCGCCACTTCATAAAAGATTTCTCCAAGATTGTCAACCCATTGTGTAAGTTGTTGGAAAAAGATGCTAAGTTTGAATTCAATGAGGCATGTTTGAAAGCCTTTGAAGAAGTAAAATTGAGATTGACAACCGCACCGATAATTGTAAGTCCAAAATGGGATCTTCCATTTGAGTTTATGTGTGATGCTAGTGATATTGCTTTGGGGGCGTGCTTGGCCAAATGGTTGAGAAGATGTTTCATCGTATCTATTATGCTAGCAAGACCATGAATAGAGCTCAACAAATTATACGGTGACGGAGAAGGAGTTGCTAGCCATTATATTTGGCTTTGAAAAATTTTGATCTTACTTGATTGGATCTAAGGTCATTGTGCATATCGATCACTCTGCAATTCGATATTTGATGGCCAAGAAGGATTAAAAAGTAAGGTTGATTAGATGGGTACTCTTGTTACAAGAATTTGATGTTGAGGTACTTGATAGAAAGGGAACTAAGAATCAAGTGGCAGACCACTTATCCCGAGCAAGGAGCTACTCTTGAAGGATGTCACTCCGCTCATTCTGGAGGACATCATGGAGGTGTTAGAATGGATGCAAAGGTACTTGAATGTTGCTTCTTTTGGCCTACTTTTTATAAAGATGCTTATGAATACACAAAGAGTTGTGATCAATGTCAAAGAATGTGGGGAATCTCGAGAAGGCATGAAATGCCCCAAAACCCCATTGTGGAAGTTGACCTCTTTGATGTATGGGGGATCGACTTCATGGGTCATTTTCCAACTTCTTATGGTATGAAGTACATCCTTGTGGCGGTTGACTATATATCTAAATGGGTTGAGGCAATAGCCTTACCGAACACTGAAGCTAGAAGTGTCACCGCCTACCTCAAGAAAAGCATTTTCACAAGATTTGGCACCCCTTGCACCATCATAAATGATGGAGGCACACACTTTTGCAATCGGGCCTTTAGCTCTTTGTTGGAGAAATATGGGGTAAGACATAAGGTTGCTACACCTTATCACCCCCAAACAAGTGGTCAAGTGGAAGTGTCGAATCGAGAGATCAAGCAAATTCTAGCCAAATCGGTTTATGTGAACCGGACGGATTGGTCTAAAAAGTTGGATGATGCCTTATGGGCGTATCGCATGACATACAAGACTCCAATTGGGATGTCACCATTCCATTTGGTCTTTGGCAAAGCTTGTCATCTCCTCATGGAGTTGGAATATAAAGCTCTTTGGGCGTTGAAAAAGCTCAACATGAAATGGGAAGAAGCTTCCAAGTTCCGGATGGAGAAGTTACATGAGCTTGAGGAAATGAGATTTCTTTCCTATGAAAATGCAAAGCTTTACAATGAGAAGATAAAGATCATTCATGACAAGAAGATATGGAACCGTGAATTCAAGGCGGGGGGATATGGTGCTATTGTTCAATTCAAGATTGCATCTATTTCCTAAAAAGTTGAAATCCAAATGGAGTGGACCTTTTAAAGTGGTGAAACATCACCTTATGGATGGGTCGAGTTTCAAGAGAAGGAAAGTTCCAAAACTTTCCGAGTGAATGGCCAACGAGTGAAGCACTACTTGGGATGTGAAGCCGAACCTAGAAAGGCTGCTTGCGCCTATCTCTTGGATCCTTGAAGGATGAGGTAACACCATCGTACCGCGACGCTAAATCAAGCGCTTCTTGGGAGGCAACCCAAGTTTTACTTTTATCATTTTTAGTTTTAACAATGTAGTTAGTGTAAAAATTTCACGTGAAGTTCTGTGATGATTGCATTTGATCTTGGTTGAAGTGGTATTAGTGCAGAAAAAATACAAAGAATGGAAAGCAAGAAACTTTGAAGGAAGTTGAAAAGTGGGGAGGACCGCCGAATGAAGGGCGGAATCCAAATTGCAGTCCACTAACTGAAGTGCTGGCCGCCAGATTAATCGGTGAGGAAAAATTTTGTGCAGAGTGGAGAAGTACTCAGCCGCTCATTCGGCGAGTCGCATATCCAACTCTGCAGGCCTCTCTGCGGTCAAACCCACTTGTGCGCAATATGGGGACTTAAGTCCTACACGCCGAAGATTAGGCGACCCGCCGAAATAGCGGCGAGCCGCAACTTCTATGGGCCTGGTCGGGTTACCCCACTATAAAAGGCCCCAAGGTAAGTTTTCTTTCTACTTTTCACACTAAACCGTAAAAAGCAAGCACCCCATCGTCGTAAATCACTAATCCGACACACCACCATCTCAAACAATACTCAAAAATCTCTCACGCACACTCGATTTCACCGAACCACCTCTTTTGCCTCTACGATTTAAGTTTCATCTAAGATCCGGTAAGAACTCAACACCTTGCTTTAAATTTTTATGTTTTACATGTGGGGTAGCAAAGAACATCATGTTGGGGGTCGGGTTTTGTGGTTAACTTATTATCCATGTTAGCTGATTTTAGGGTTTGTTCTTAGTCTTGAATTTATGAAATTGAAAACCCTAGAGTGTGTGATTTTGGGCCTTATGTGTTTTAAGTAAATAGAGGAGTAGAAGAAGAGAGTAAAAGAAAATAACCCTAAAAAAAAATTGAACTTGAGTGAAACCTCGAACATACCTTATTTGCTTGAAAGCCTGAAAAAATCTTGACCTTGGTATGATTTTTGGTTGAATTTTCATGAAATTTTGTTGAAAATGTGGTCTCGTTCTTGGGAGAGCGTTCGAAACTGATAGGAAGTTGAAAAGACCACATAGGAGTGTCTTTGGGGGTGTTAAGAGAAGTGAGATTGGAAAAACTTGGAATCTGTGCACTGTAGGTAAAATTGACCAAGGATTCGGCAAGCCACCGATGAGGTAACATGCTGCACAATATAGTGCGGACGACACTCAGCGTGCCTGCAAGATCAAGTGTGAGGCTGCCGGTGTCATCAGTGAGCTCAAAATTTGTGCGAGTGAGGCTTGCCCCTTGCAGATTGAAAGGCGACTCTCCGGTCCTTGTTGACAAAATGTTATGCAAGTCGTCGAAGTAAAGTGCCACTCGCAAGTTAAAAGGTAGAATGATTCGCCGAACCCTTAGTTTCTTTTGCGAGTCACTGACCCTCACAAAAGGTTTGTAATTTCTGTGGCTGGCATTGGCATCTCGCACTTCATGTGGTGCCTCGCCGGTGCTTCTCATCATTTGGTTCTGCGGGCCACCTCTGCTAGTCTGCGAGCTCGCCCCTACTTTTGCTGCCCATTGTCATACCCGATTTTGGACTCAACTCGAGGCGAGTCGGGTTTCGGATTTGACAGGGTGAACTCGTTTGAGTTTAGATATTGGAGTTGCCACCTAGTATAATTTCTAAGGCGTATTAGGTCACCTAAGCGTCTAAGGTCAAGTTCAATAGGTCAACTAATCAATTCTAGAGATTGTATATGGGTAAGAAGTCCAACTGACTCGGGGAAGAAGGTGTTAGGCACTTCCCCGAGTCCCACGAAAAGTGGTTACCGTTCGAGTCTTTATTTTGGGATTAAAGTGCATATATCGTCATGAATACTAACTTGGGAAGTTTAATATAGCACTTAAACTAAAAGATGTAACATATCTATGCACACACACAAATAGTTTTCACATTCGGCCTATATTTAAGCCTAATCGTATTTACGGCCTCTAATATCAAACGCCTAATCGTAAGCAGGTGTTAACATACAAAGGGGTGTTCAAATTAACCTTATATATGTGATTCACACACTTGAAAATGATTTTCACAAATAGTCTATTTTGCAAATGAAATTCAGATTTTAACAAATACCAAAAGAGAGTTTGTTTTAAAAAAAATATTGGCCATTTAGGGTCGGTGTGACTCGTCATTAATTGTCGAGCCCTAACCTTAATGGCCTTTTTTGTGTAGGGTCAGATTTTTAGGAGATATATATGGGCGGAGGGCTGTTTTGAAAATGGATTCACATAAACACGCAAAAAGCAAGTAAGGGGGCTGTCGCACGTAATAGTATATATATATAGGTATACACATGCAAATACATGACTAAGTGATAGTTATACTTTGAAAATATACTATAAGGCGTGTAAATGACCGCAAGTATTTTATACGCCCTTATACACTATTGGATTAATGCATAAGAGCATAAATAATGGTCAAAATCAGTTTATGCACGTAAAGGGCCCCTTTTGAAAACATCTTTGGGCTCAGATCATTTATGCAAAAGAGTGGCAGATGCAGTTTTTCAAAAACAGTCCATGTTAGACGCAGATAGCACAAATAGCCCCTGTTTTACGTTACGTTCCAGACTTAATCACAAACTGAACATGCTCTCGAATTTCAGTTTTAAAATCTGTTAATTCAAGACATTTTAACGGAACACATTCGAAAACTTTAAAACAATCTGTTGTGATTTTGCATACATGTCAAGCTGGTTTAGAGAGATTAAATCCTACCATGATGCAGCACATAGAAGCAGGGGTTAGGAATAGGCCCCTGAATAGCCATAACACAGTCGCGTGACTGTTTCCCTATGTTAATAGAAGTACAAACATGATCCTAATCAAATTTACATGGAAGGGACAGTCTCTAAGGGAAGAAGCATAGAGCCACAAGTTCTAAAGTGTCCTGTTCCCCAAAGTTTAAGGTTAAGTCAAGTAAACAACCATGAGTTCAAGGTCTCAGTACCCCATCACTATAATCAGCTTAAGAGAGGTCAACCACTGACCCTTTTAAGCTTTAAAGGTTACCCTATAGTCATCCGAACATAGTTTTGCCCAACTAAGGCCATTCGAATAGCCTGTAAGCACAAGGTTAGCAAGGGAAGGGGAAGGGGAAGGGGAAAGGCCTGAGTTGAGGTCTTTGTCCAAAACAGAGGACCTGACCCACAAAACATGAACCAGGTCCCTGTTCATAACAAAAAATGAGTATGATCCTTATTGGATCTCTTAACTGGGCTGGGTCAACACAGATTATCAAAACAGGGTTTAAGCATGCAATGTTTAAAGCCTGAGCAATTCAGAGTGATGCTGAACAGAGGTGGAATAAGACAAGCAAAGCTCATTCACATATAGTCAGATAAAGAAACATCATGCATTGAGTAATCAGGAAAAGAGAAATACCTTGTGATAGCAATAGAGCATAATTGAAAACAATTTGCAGGTTGATCGGGATTTTTAAAGCAGTACGCAGTAACTAAATGAAAACAAGTGCTTTCAAGAAAACCAAAAGAGAAGATTAGGCCTTAGAAGGGTGCTCCGCATCCTCTGTTTTCTATGCAGGATGCTATGTGTGTATGCTGTGTGTTTTAGGTGTTTAATGCCTAAAATGTGTGTCTAATGAATGAGAGAAAAAATGATATATATAGGTGAAAGTAAGGGTTGCAATTGCAAACGGGTAGAATGAGCCATAAAAGGCAAGGGAATATTTTCCCATAGTTAAAGGGGTTAACCTTGTCCCCTTTCCATATAAAGACTGATAACACTCCCACAGATTAAGGCAAACAAACTGGAATCCCTCCCCCTTAAAATTACACAAAGTCCAGGTTCAATAATCATATTTTAGGCTAATTTGAAAGTTTAAAAAATCAGTCAATCAACCCTGATAATTCTCAATCAAATTACCTTAACCACATGACTGATTACCAATCAAACCAACACTCAAAAGATCTCATTGAATCAATTTAAAACTCTCCTAATCATGCCAGAACCAAATATCAATTACCACTTTAGATTACACCTTGTCAGAGACCCTAAATCATGCTCATCCAATATTTACTTCAGTTTTATACATGTGATCATGGGAAACATACATTTCGACAGAACAGGACAACAATGCACTGTAAAACATGGATAACAGTGATCAAATCAGAAACCAACATGGACTCTTATAAAACTAATAAGATAGACTAGGATATTTGAACATGTAAGATTCAAGGCAGTGCTCAGTCAAATTAGTGAATTGCCTAAGGATTAATGACCATGCGAACTTATCACTCAATGATTAATCAACTAAACAGGTTTAACACATAGAATCTCACGTATTGAAGCAAACAAAAAGGAGAGAAGGGATTACCCGTTACGCCGGAGTCGGGTCAAATTGACCCGTCTCAAATTAGGGTTGTAAAGAAGACATCTTACCCCTTTCTCAATGCTTTTATCATTCAACCTAAATAGAGCCCTGCCGGAGGCGTTTCCCGGCGGTGGAGATTCAGTCGATCAAGGATTGAGTTTGCCCTCGTCCAAATCCCATCGAAAGTGTATGGGTTATGTGGTGGACGACGAGGGAAATCCATTGACACTAAATTCCCCAAATTCCACCGGCCAATTTGACCGGAAAAGCCCTCGACGGCGGTGGCTATTTGTATCGCCGAAGTGAGAGAAGAAAGGGTCAAGTCAGGGAGTGAAAGGGGGAATGATGTCGAACGGTAGGGTTTTGGGGTTTTTTGGCAATTAAAAAGGAAAGGATGTTTCTGGCCGTTGGATCGTCTACGTGGACGATAGAGATCGATCCATGTTGGCGTGATGTGAATAAAACGTGGTTGATGTGTGTATATGTGTAAAATATGAGGTGGATATATGAGGTGTAAATAGGAATGTATTGATAACGTATATCTAGTGTATATTAGCCATAAAATAGGTATAAAAATTGTATAAAATGGATATAAAAATATAGGAAAATTAGGAAATTAGTTTTAAAATGTTAGGATGGCTAGAAAATGTTTAGAAATTGTAATTTTGGGATTTAAAATAATTTGGACAATTTTGTCAAAAAAAGAGGTAATCGCGGAAGTTGTAAAAATATCTATGGTTTTGAGACGATGCTTTTGAAAATGGCCTCGATTGTCAGACTATTATGAGAAGACAATGTGAAAAGAATGGACGAGGCTAGAGTGAGTACACAATCGTGTGTAAAATTTGAAAACTGTTTATTTTAAAATAGGATGGACAAAAATTGGTGTCAACAGCTACCCTCTTTGCCTGGGGATGATGAAAGAGTCTTCGGGCAAAGACGTTGACAGTGCGGCCAATTTTTTCATGACTATGGAAGAGCCTATGTCTCAAGAGAATGCAGGGCGTCAGACTTGAAATGCTTGCTTTTCTTGGGGTGTATATCCTGCAATGAAGGCGTGTTTGCGACATAATGTATATAAAACGTACCTTTCCGCCGGGCTGGATTATTTTTCTAGTATTCTTATAGCATGTGATTGTGTCTGCTATGCCATAATTGCGTGTCTTTTGCTGTCAAGTGTTAGATTCGACATCGGGTTGTATGCCCTCCATCGGTGCATTGGGATGTGCACCCTCCGCAAAGAATAAAATGACAAATCGGTATCGGGCTGTGTACCCTCAACCGACGCCTTGGGCTGTGTACCCTCAGCTAAATTAAAATGCAAATCGATATCGGGCAGTGTACCTTCAACCGACGCCTTGGGCTGTGTACCCTCAGCTAATTTAAAATGCAAATCGATATCGGGCTGTGTACCCTCAACCGACGCCTTGGGCTGTGTACCCTCAGCTAATTTAAAATGCAAATCGATATCGGGCAGTGTACCCTTAACCGACGACTTGGGCTGTGTACCCTCAGCTAATATAAAATGCAAATCGATATCGGGCTGTGTACCCTCAACCGACGCCTTGGGTTGTGTACCCTCAACTAATTTAAAATGCGAATCGATATCGGGCATTGTACCCTCAACCGACGCCTTGGGCTGTGTACCCTCAGCTAATTTAAAATGCAAATCGATATCGGGCTGTGTACCCTCAATCAACGCTTTGGGCTGTGTACCCTCAGTTAATTTAAAATGAAAATCGATATCTGGCTGTGTACCCTCAATTGACGCCTTGGGCTGTGTACCCTCAGTTAATTTAAAATTCAAATCGATATCGGGATGTGTACCCTCAACCGACGCCTTCGGCTATGTACCCTCAGCTAATTTAAAATGACAAACCTTTGCTGAAGTACCTCTATCGTGTATTTCCCAGTTATATATTTTGTGCCTACATCCAAAGAAAGATTGGTGAGTTGTGTGGGGGCGGTTTGGTTTGTGCATTTTTTGCTTGTTTTGCGCTCGCTACCCACGAGTAGTGGGATCTTGGTCGAGCTGATAGGGGTATACATAAAGTAGTACGCAATGGAAATGATTTCAAAAAACTTTTATAAGAAAGAAATAGTCGTCGTCCTTCATGTTGTTCCAAACTCCATTAAGTGAATTTTGAGGGTGACCTCAAAATTCTGCTCCAGTTTGTATTTGGAAATTTTTGAGAGGTCCTCAAAAATTTCTGCCCCAGTGTCAATTATGTTCGTCCTTTGGGAATTTTTGAGAGTTCCTCAAAAATTCTGCCCCAGTTTTTGCCTTGCGTGCGACCGAACCTTGAATAGGTTTCCTACGTATCCCACTTGGGGAATCAGGTCGTGACGTAGTTCATATTACATAATGTATTGTAGAATGTAGAAATCACTAATCAGTACGAACTTCTATGCATAGTATCTCTTGACAGCGTCTGAGTTGATCGGTTTCGGCCAGACTTCTCCGTCCATCTCTGCCAATATCAATGCTCCTCATTCAAAACTCGGTGAACCATGTACGGTCCTTGCCAATTTGGTGCAAACTTACCTTTTGCTTCTTCTTGATTTGGAAATATCTTTTTCAGTACTAACTGCCCAGGTTCAAAGAATCTTTCTCGAACTTTCTTGCCAAATGCCTTAGCCATCCTCCTCTGATATAATTGCCCATGACATATTGCATTCAACCTCTTGCCATCGATGAGGGCTAATTGCTCTATTCTTCATTTGATCCATTTAGCATCTTTCAGTTGTGTCTCTTGGATGATTCTCAAAGATGGTATCTCGACCTCCGCTGGTATCACTGCTTCGGTGCCATACACTAACAAATAAAATGTAGCACCTGTTGATGTTCTCATTGTAGTGCGATACCCTAACAGGGCATAGGGTAGACTCTCATGCCATTGCTTTGAAGTGCCTGTCATCTTGCGCAATATCCTCTTGATGTTCTTATTGGCCGCCTCGACCGTGCCATTCATTTGAGATCTGTATGCAGTGGAGTTGCGATGCTTGATCTTGAAAACCTCACAGGTTGCTTTCATTAGGTCACTGTTGATATTGGACCCATTGTCAGTGATGATGGATTCAAGGATGCCAAATCGGCAGATCATCTTATCACGGAGAAAGTTCGACACCACCTTCTTCGTTACTGATTTGTATGATGCGGCTTCTACCCATTTGGTAAAATAATCAATGGCCACCAGTATGAAGCGATGCCCGTTGGAAGCGGCTGGTTCGATAGGTCCTATGACATCTATTCCCCTGGCAGCAAAAGGCCAAGGTGATCCCATAATGTTCAGTTCGTTGGGAGGCACTCGAATCATATCTCCGTGGACTTGGCATTGATGGCATTTCTTCGCGTGCTTTATGCAGTCATGCTCCATTGTCATCCAGAAATAACCAGCTCTCAAAATCTTCTTTGCGAGCACAAAACCATTCATGTGTGGACCACACGTCCCAGAGTGTATCTCTTCTAACAATTTAGCAGCTTCTTTTGCGTCCACACATCTCAGCAAACCTAGATCAGGTGTCTTCTTGTACAAAACCTCTCCGTTCAGAAAGAAGTCATTTGCTAACCTCCTTAGTGTCTTCTTTTGGAGACTTGTTGCGTCCTTTGGGTGAATGCCATCTTTGAGAAACCCTTTGATGTTATAAAACCAAGGCTGTCCGTCTGATTCTTCTTCCACGTGGTAGCAGTATACTGGTTATTTCCTCACTGTCACAGGTATTGGGTCAATGTAATTCTTGTCAGGATGCTTGATCATGGAAGATATGGTAGCCAATGCGTCTACGAACTCATTTTGAAGTCTAGGTACATGCTGGAATTCTATCTTGGTGAATCTTTGCTTCAGCCCCTTTATGCACTCCAGGTATGGCAATATCTTTAAATTCTTTACTGTCCATTCTCCTCGAACTTGGTGAATCAATAAGTCAGAATCCGCGATCACTAATAGCTCTTGTACGTTCATGTCCACTTCCAATCTAAGACCCAAAATACACGCTTCATACTCCGCCATGTTGTTGGTTCAAGGAAACCTTAGTTTGGCCGTGACAGGATAGTGTTGTCCAGTCTCGGAAACTAATACTGCTCCAATGCCGACTCCTTTGAAATTGACCGCTCCATCGAAGAATAGCCTCCAACCATCATACTCTTCGGTGATATCTTCCCTTATGAACATAACTTCCTCGTCAGGGAAATAGGTGTGCAAAGGATCATAGTCATCTCCCACTGGATTCTCGGCCATATGATCACCAAAGCTTGAGCCTTTACCGCTTTTTGAGTGACAAAAGTGATGTAGAATTCACTAAGCAGCATTTGCCATTTAGCCAGCTTGCCAGTAGGCATGGGTTTTTGGAAGATGTACTTGAGAGGGTCCATCCTCGATATCAACAGTGTTGAGTAGGACGTCAAGTAGTGTCTCAACTTCTGTGCTATCCAAGTCAGTGCGCAGCACATGCGCTCCAGCAATGTGTACTTGGCCTCGTAAGGAGTGAACTTCTTGCTCAGATAGTATATTGCTTGTTCCTTCCTTCCAGTTGAATCATGTTGTCCCAATACACAACCAAAGGCCGAATCTACCACGGACAGGTACAAGATCAAAGGTCGCCCGGGCTCGGGTGGGACCAGCTCAGGTGGGCAAGACAAGTATTCCGTTATCCGATCAAATGCTTTTTGGCAATCCTCTGTCCACTCGATCACTGCGTCTTTCTTCAGCAATTTGATGATTGGCTCACAGATGACGTTAGATTGTGCTATGAAACGGCTGATGTAATTGAGCCTCCCCAAGAAACTCATGACTTCTTTCTTGCTTTTTGGCGGTGGCAATTCTTTGATGACTTTGATCTTGGACGGATCTAGCTCGATACCCCTTCTACTGACGATGAAACCCAGGAGCTTCCCTGCTGGAACAACAAAAGCACACTTTGCCGGATTTAGCATCAGATTGTACCTTCACAAGCGGTTGAAAAACTTACGCAAGTTGTCATGATGCTCAGAGCTTTTCTTTGATTTGATGATCATATCATCTACATAGACTTCAATGTCTTTGTGCATCAGATCATGGAACATAGTTGTCATAGCCTTCATGTAAGTTGCCCCAGCATTCTTTAATCCAAATGGCATAACCTTGTAGTAATAAGTTCCCCAAGATATAGTGAAGGCTGTCTTCTCGGCATCCTCTTCATCCATGAGAACTTGATGATAACCAGCGAAACAGTCCACGAAGGATTGCAGCTCATGTTTCGCACAATTATCAATCAGGATGTGTATGTTTGGCAAAGGAAAATCATCCTTCGGACTTGCTCTATTCAGATCTCTATAATCCACGCAAACTCGGAGTTTTCCATCTTTCTTCGGCACTAGGATAATGTTAGCCAACCAAGTTGGATATTTGACTGTTTTTAGAATCCCTGCATTGAGCTGTTTAGTTACCTCTTCACCAATTTTCAACATAACTGATGACTTGAAAGTTCGGGCCTTTTGTTTGACTGGCGGAAAGCCCGAATTGATAGCTAATTTGTGAGCCACCACATCTGTGGTTATGCCAGTCGTATCATTGTACGACCAGACGAAAACGTCCTTATATTCCTTAAGAAACTCAGTATATGGCTTTTTATCCTCGACATTGAGATGTACGCTAATCCTTGTCTCTCTCACAACTTCCCCTTCTCCTAAGTTTATCACCTCAGTTTCCTCAAGGTTCGGCTTAGGCTTATTTTCGAACCTTTCAATTTCTTCTTGTGTAGTTTCATCAAAATCATCATAATCAGCTCCAGTTTCCCCCAGCTCCATTGTTTCATTACACGTTGCGATTGTGGACTCAATGGGATTATTAGTATGAATGCTAAAACAAGTAA
Organism: Petunia x hybrida; assembly: GCA_037355625.1. NCBI lineage: Eukaryota > Viridiplantae > Streptophyta > Magnoliopsida > Solanales > Solanaceae > Petunia > Petunia x hybrida. The sequence goes on from JBBBVM010000036.1 coordinate 10,896,000, forward strand.
AAATATTACAAAATTAAAAGATTAAAGCAAAAATTAAACGGGAAATTGTGCGACATTTTATTTATGAATCCTTGCAAAACAAAGTTTGTACGGAGACATGTGCAATAAAGAGAAAAAATCCAAACTCCACGACCCAGAGTCGGGTTTTATTTTAGAAAACATAAAAATGGATTTTATCCCCTCAGCTCTACCAAGGTCCACGGTAAGCTCGGGCCCGGTTGCTGATCCAGTTGTTCGGTGCTGCTCCAGATCCAGCCTTTGTCAGTCCAGGAGGTTCAACATGTTCTTCCAGGATTTCACAACAGTCTTCATCAGATATGAATAGATTTTGCATTCCTTCCAGTTGATCCTCTTCCGCGTCAACTATCCTCAGCTCCACTCCTTATGCTGCAGACACCTCTCCTTTTCGGCCATCCAAGTATCCAGACAAGACGAAGATATGCAAGAGAGTCTTGGTGCTTTTCTTATAGAACTTGAAATCCAGTGACGCTTCTTCCATGCTCTTTTCGTAGGTCACAATGTATCATATGTCAGCCTTCTCGTTGTCGGACCTCATCATAATTCTGATTAGCTCGACCATACCATCCAAGTTTTGTCCCAAACCCTTGCTAGGCTCGTAACCTTGCTTGATCATGATGCCTATGACCCAATCTCCGGGCCACTTTGCAGGTTGTGGGAGTACATATGACTCTTCGATCACTACCTCCATAGGTTCAGGTGCTTTGGGTATCCACTCTTGCTTTCCCTTTGTTTCTTCAGAGATAAGCTTCCAGTTTGGGCGGGCATTGGGTGATTATACTGGTCGCTTTTCAGTCTTAGCTGGTAGGTTCTCATGAAATTTGCATGAGGGCACCCCCTAATCAGACATGACTAGTTCCCAGACCAAATCCATCCCTTCATAGCCTTTTCCTCGGCTATCCCAATAGGCACTGCTCCCATAAGTTCTACAGTATAGAATGTCTGCCCATCAGGAGTATTCCCTTCGATTGCTGGTATGGTTTGCTCGTTGTGGATAGAGTTGTTCCCCTCACCAAACACTACCACCTCTTTGTGATCCCATTCAAACTTTACGGTTTGGTGCAATGTAGAAGGCACCGCACCAACCATATGGATCCAAGGCCTCCCCAGTAGCAGATTGTAGGAATTAGAGATGTCCATGACATGGAACTCAGCAGTGAACTCTACGGGACCGACCATGATAGTTAGGTCGATCTCCCCAATGGTGCTTCTTTGTGATCCATTGAACTCCTTCACCCTCATGTCGCTCTCCCTTATCTTGCTTTGGTAAATTCCCATTCTTTTCAGAGTGATGAACGGGCATATGTTCAGTTCGAAACCTCCGTCAATCAAAACCCTTCCTACGAACCAGTCTTTGCATTTGACAGTGACATGCAAAGCTTTGTTGTGATTCAAACCTTCAGGTGGTAGCTCGTCTCCGTGAAAAGCGATTCGGTTGGCCTCCATAACTTGTCCAACCATGCTAGCCAGATTTTCAACTGGAGTGTCCACAGGAACATATGCTTCGTCCAGCACCTTCATCAAAGCACTTCGGTGGCTCTCTGATTTGAGGAGCAAAGCGAAAACAGAGATTTGTGTTGGGGTTTTGCCCAAGTGCTCAACTACGGAGTACTCCTTTGCTTGCACCTTCTTCTATAGTCCCTCGGACTCCTCCTCGCTAATGCCCCATTTATCTTGAACAAGATGCTCGGGAGTGTAAATCCTCCCACTCCTAGTCATCCTTTGTGCGGCAACAGTCTCAGCTACGGACTTGTTCTTTTTCTCCCTTTCATAATCCCATGGTACCGCTTTGTCGCTGTATGGGGGAACCACATCAACATAGAATTTGGGAGCCATTTCCATCTCAATGGGCTCTGGTGCTGTAGCGGCTTGAGCAACTGAAGCGGTTGCTGGTACCTTTTCTTTTGCCTTAACAATAGTCCCTTCCAAGTTGCATTCCTCATCCAATTCGATCAGGTTCACCCTATTATCTCCATGATTAGGCAAGGGGTTGTTGTGCACGTTTGGAGTTTTCAAGTGTATCACCTTTTGGTCGATCAAATCTTGTATCTTGTCCCTCAAGGCGAAGCACTTTTCAGTATCGTGACTAGGTCCTCCAGAATGATAGGCACAGGTTCTGGTTTGATCAAAATAGGGTGTCATCCTATCAGGCATGCTGAACGGCACGGGTTGTATGTGGCCGGCTGCTTTGAGTCTCTCGAACAACTGAGTGCGAGATTCATCCAATAGGGTGTAGTTTCTTTTGGGTCTTGGGTTATTATTGGCGTGAGGCCTTGGTGAGTTTTTGGTAGTCTGGACTTTGTGGGTATGTTGGTCTTTATGGTGGTGGGTTTTGGTACATGGGCTGGGTGTTATAGACAGGGTAAGTGGATGTGGGTGGTATGTATGGATAGGATGGAGGAGGTGTTTGGTTGTAGTGGTTGTGAGTCGGGGAGTGGTCAAGTAATGCGCCCACGAAGGAGACATCGTCCTTCTTCTTTCTTGAGGTAGTAGTGCCGCTAGCTTGTAGGGATTTGTTAGCGGCTTGTAGTGCGGTCAGGCTAATAATCCTTCCAGTCTTCAGTCCATCTTCAACCATATCCCCAATCTTGATCAGCTCTCCAAAATTCTTATCTTACAGATTCAGCATTTTGTCGAAATATAAATCTTCTTGTATGCGAATGAAAGTCGCCACTATGTCAGCGTCTTCCATGGGAGGTTGGACTTTGGCGGCTTCAGCCCTCCATCTAGTTGCAAACTCTCTAAAAGTCTGAGTAGGCTTCTTCTTCAATTTCTCTAGATAGAACCGGTCAGGCATAACATCAGTGTTGTGCCCAAAACTTTCGACGAAGTCTCCAGCCATGGCTTCCCAGCTCGTCCACTTCTTTGTTTGTTGCTTAGAGTACCATACTAGTGCATCTCTAGTTAGACTGCGGTTGAACAGCTGCATGCGGATCTTTTCGTCATGTCCAACCCCAATCAGCTTGTCACAGTAAGATCTTAAATGGGCCATTGAGTCTCCACTGCCATCGAACATGTTGAATTTAGGTGTCTTGTAACCTTTGGGCAGCTTCAAGTCAGGATACAAGCAGAGGTCCTCATAGGCTAGCCCTCGGGTTTCTTTAGTGTCTTTGAGTTGCTTCTCTACCAGCCATTGGACTTGCTCCTTGGTGTAGTCTGGGTCTTCCCTGGTCCATGCATACATTTCATAATCTTTGGTGGGTGATGCGATGGTTTTGGTTTCAACGGTGAAGGAGGGTATGTTGTTTTGTGGTGCTTTTGGTGGTGCAGTGTAGGTAGGGTAAGGAATGTCTTTTTCAGGGTAGAGTGGATCTTTGCCATGAGGGCGAGCAGTTTGGTTTGGTTTGGTTCAATGATCTCATCAGTACGGGCAAGAGGAATCTTATTTTCCAATTCGAGCAACCTCTGCTCCAGCTTAGCATAACTTTCATAGGCGACCATGCCTTATTTCTCAGGAGTTCCATTTCCAACCTTGTCAAACTCACCCATGATATTTCGTCTCGTCCTTGTCCTTGTAGGTAAAGGGGGAGGTGTTGGGATCGATCCTTGGACCTCAACCGGTATTGCGGCACGACCAGAATGCACAAACCAAACTATCAGGGACTTGGGGACTGATACATCAAAACAAAGAAGAGAAAATGTGAGTATACGTCAGTTTAAATAAAATCGTGTCCTATCATGCATGGGACCTCTTTTGTGCCAGAGGTGGGCCTATCGCAAATTCGAAGTAACGTTTGCACCAAACACATCATTTCATTTGCATAAACATGATCATCACCATTCTAAAAACCCAAAAACAATAAAATTTTATTTAATTTTCTTGGCTTTATTACGACCACTAATTTAAAAACAACGACTCGATTAAGACGAACATAACAATGAAAAAGGAACAAGACGACTTGACTCGGTACAACTAAACTAGGTGCCAAGCAAAAAGACTCCAGATGCAATCATCAGCTCCAGCGTCTTCCTTTTCCTTCTCCTCTTTGGTTTCCTCCTTGGGTTTGTGAACCAAACTAATGGGTGGAGGATCAACAAATGTCTCCAACAGGTCTTTCCCAGCCTCCATGTTACCCAGAGCCTTTATGAAGAACTCGCATATTTCCATTCCCTTTGCTTCCTTCCCTTCCAGCGGTACTGACTTAAAATACTCTCCCCATCCTTTGAGCAAATCTTGTAAATTCCCAGCAGCTTGTCTTGCAGTCATGACCTTGCCGATCCAATACTTGAGTTCGACCCCTTTGATCTTAACCTTGTATTGTCTCCTCATCTCCCTCTCTTGTGTCACCCGTAACTCCTTATTTCTTTGGTCAAACTCGTGTTTCAGCTTCTTGTATTTTTTAGTAACATTTGGAGCTTTGGCTTTCCTTTTTAGTGTAGTCTTAGATCGAAACATTGCCTTATCTTCACCGAGCCATTGAGGGTAGGCCAGGGTAGCTATGGGGTTCACCCTACTGTCTCGACCACGATAAAACTGCATAGTAAGCCTCTTCTCCCACATTGTCAATATGGTGAGAACCATCAGATGCTCGATGTCCTTTATATCTACGTTGAAGCTTCTTCCCTCAGTTAACTGCGGGGTTTGTTGTGTCATTCCCACTTGTCGGAGGATCCTTAGAGGAACATAGTGATGAGTCCCTCAAAATCCAATCAATGTCAAGAAAGTGATGTCTTGACATTGTATGGAAACAACAAAACCAGCGCAGTTCTCAATCACCCATTGCACCTCTTGCAATTCCTCGAGCTTGGTGTACCTGACACGACCCGAAATCCGGTTAGGCCGTGCGGGCACCCGACATCCTCCCTTAGACCCGTCGGGCGAACCCTTACCAATTAAATTAGGAAAATAAATATAACTCAACTCATAAATAGGAACAAGACTTAGAAAAAGAAGCACAGACATACTGATGCCTCTAAGCTGTACAAAAGAAATTACAGCTGACTACCCAACGTACTAGGTTTAGGACTATCCAGACTAGACATCTAAGAGTGCAAAAGAAGACAAATACCTTCTGAAGGGAGCAAAATGCAACTGAAATAATAACCAATAAACTGGTGGCCATCCGGAATAGAAGCTGGCTCACCCTGACAGCTGAAGTCGTCTTCGCTCTTTCACAACGTGGCGAACTCAATCCTGGAGCGAACCTGCCGAAACGAAATAGATAGACAAGAAACAAACAACAAACAAGGGTGAGTCAAAAGGACTCAATAAGTGGGGCAGACTAGCCACCTCAAAGAGTAGGATAGCTAGCCAGGGAGAAAAGAAACAGATAAACAAAATACCTTTTATTTAAATTATGAAAAGGCAGAGCCAGATAATAATTAGAAACACGTATGGAATCACAAACTCATTAAAACCAGAAACGTAAGATAGCCAGAACATAGAGGTATCCCGAACATATTAACAATCAGAAATACATCCTGTTGCGGCGTGCAACCCGATCAATATATCCATCCTGTTGCGGCGTGCAACCCGATCCATATATTCATATTGTCGAGGTGTGCAACCCGATCCATATATTCATATTCCCGAGGTGTGCAGCCCGATCCACATATTTATACCGTTGCGGCGTGCAACCCGATCCATATATTCATACCGTTGCAGCGTGCAACCCGAGATACGAGCCAGAAATATATAGGCAAACTGAGATACGGTATACATACCGCATATATAAAACACAACACGATAGTCACACAATAGTCAGCACGCGGTGCAATGAAATGGGATGAATGCAGTATGATGCAATGGTGTCACATAATCCAAATAAATGGAGCGGAATCCTCCTGCTCCGAGGGCGGAATCCTCCTACCCTCAATTTGATGTAATGGAGCGGAATCCTCCTGCTCCGAGGGCGGAATCCTCCTACCCTCAATATGATGCAATGGAGCGGAATCCTCCTGCTCCGAGGGCGGAATCCTCCTACCCTCAATATGATGCAATGTGCATACGAATGCAACATGATGCAATAATAACCCATCACCAGCGTGGGACTCTCATCGACAGCTGGAAAGTATATACCAACTCACAGCCAAAGTACAATACTTAGATTCTCAATGCAATACCAATAACAGGACATAACATATAATATAGAATATAAATCCAAAGCTAAGGCGTAATGAGTACGCCTATCGGCAGCTACACACGTAAAGAACACGTGGTAGAAAATCCACGAGGCCAGGTGCCTCCAAAGAAATGGATATAAACACTTACCTCTTCCAGAAGTTAGTACAGCTAATCAACAACCGCTTTATCCTTTGGTTTCCTTGCCAAATGATCCCACTCTATTCAACAAGCAGAAAAGTATATCAATTTAGGCTAAAGGCTTCATTCCTCACATCTTAGGGCAATCCAGGTAGGAACCTAATACCCTATTCGCATACGCAATACGCAGGCCAGGCCTATATACAGGGTTTATGGTCACATGACCAAACCCTAAATAAATTACATTTATATGTTGCCCATAACTCACTGAGTACGAATATATAATCAATTTCATTATCGAGGTCCATTTGACCCTTTAAACTATTAATTGAACTTATTAAAACGATGACTAATATCCCAATTTTTACCGTAAAAATATATTCAAACACACGTAATAAACTCAAATAATATATTAGGATCATTACCTGAATGTTTCAGGGTGAAAATCCTACTTTTCACCGGCCCCTTTTCTCATTTTCTGGCATTTTTTTCTTGGTCCCCAAGTTCTCCTTCATTTTTCTCTGTTTCTGTACGTATGATTTGCATTCTGCTCGTCCTTAGCAAATTGCTAAGGACCACCGCCATTTACTCACTTCCCTTTTCTTTTTCATTTTGTCTTATTTGTACTTTGTCTTTTCTCTTTTTTGTTTTGTTTTTTTCATTAAAATTCGCTGCTACGATAAAAATTAAAACGGTATCCTACGATATTCGAAATAAGCCCAACTTTTGCATAGAAGTTATACAAAATATATGTAACATACTCGTGAAGGCGGATCTCCAATCAGACTCCCGAAACTCAAGATGCGAATTTAGATGAAAAGAAGTCAAATTATTTAACTTTCGGCATTTTAGCGGAAACTAGCCGAACAACATCGAAATTCACTTTCGAAAAATCACAAAAGTCACAAATAATCATACGAACCTAACAGCGGTTTCGGATTTCGATTCGGAGCTCGTTCGCCAAAACCGAGCTCGAAAATCCCTTTTTAATATTTATTGACAATAAAAACTGAACCCTTCTTCTGATGCCTACCAAACGATGTCTGATTTAGCTCAAATTTTACAGGCAGGTTCTAATGGACATTACGAATATTTTAAAATTATCGGCACGCCAATCGGAGTCCTAACTTCCGAAACGACTGACCGAGGTCGTTTCATTCTCCTCCACTTAAACTCTCGTTCGTCCTCGAACGAGCCTAAATCTAAAGCAAGATTTACGCAGATAACAAGAGAACTTGCACAACCTTCATAAACTACTCCACGGATATTATCTCATAATTACAGAATAAGAGTTATAACACGCACATCAAACTCTTGGATAAAACATATTCTGATAATATGATAACATCATTGCCCAACTTATTCGGACTAAGCCGGCCCTTTCTCGATCATGAGAGAGGAGTTCTATATTTTCGAAACAAAGGTACACGAAACTTTGAATGGGTTAACATGATTCAGCCGATAATTACCTCCTCGATATACCTTTCGATATAGAACAGCTCGATGGAACTAAGAATTAGCTTACGCTTCAGCAACGCCTTAGAGATTTAATATTATGATTCGGTGTCAATTGGAGGAAGACTCCTCCACTTAAAGCATAAACTCATACAGTTATTTGAATAGGAATAACCATCCTCGCACAGTCTTCTGGACTAAAGAAGATTTAGCTTAAAGTCGAACGTAGGCAGACCTAAGCTACCAAACTACCCTTTCGAGTTGTCAAACAGCTGCAACTCTCGAGTTCACAACTCCATACCTTTGCCATAAGCACCACCGCCTGATGGATGGTACTTCTTTATAAAAATTTCGGCAGAATTTCCCCTGAAACTGGATGATCCGCAAAAACAGAACCAGCACTATACTATACATGGGAATGGATACCCGGATAAACTGATAACATAAACATGTTAAACGGATAACAAGATGAGACAACTGGACCAAAACAATAATATGCTTCCAAAACAATAATATGCTTACCCGGCCACAATAACACGTACTCTGGCTCAACACAGGGAACGTCACAAGCGGCTACCAATCGCCCAAGCTCACTAGTGCCGGACGAAGAAGAAATGGAAATGGATCGAGGATAGAAATAATTAGAGCTTCAGGAAGCTCATCTTCTTATTTGCTTGGCTACCAAAGCTAGATTGCTTACGAGTCAAAGTAGCCCAAGAATCGCAATTGAAGAAACAGATATTAACTAAGCTTTATTGAACAACATCCATGCCAATTTGACCTCCCAATAAGAAGGAAACTCTCACAATTTACCAGAAACCCTTTTATAATCCAGACAAGCTCATACGATCACTTGACTTTACTAGCGTTTTGAACCAAGAGGAGATACGTAGATCGAATATTACTTACTAATCACTTTGCACAGGAAGAAATGATAAAACTTTCTGATGGTGATGAATAAGAATCACACCATCATACCAACACTGATTTCCAAGGAGCGGTAAACTGAATTGACATAATAACAGAAGGTGGCGTAACAAGCTGCCAAGCAGAAAAATAACAATACTCACTCACAAACCCCTCACATTTAAGCCAGATAAACTAGTAGGGTCATCATAAATGCCAGGAATAAATTATATTAGAAGCTCACCCCTCTTCCGCAACCGATTCTTAATAGAAACGACATCCAAGGAAACCATCGAAACATGATAAGACACACCATTTCTAGATCGATCGAAAGAATCAAATCTTACTCACATATAAGGGAAGAAGAAACACATGGGTCTACTACATCGGATGCCTCAGCATCCTGCCAGGCTGGCAGCTCATAAAACTGCCTCTGCGGCTGAACTAAGCCGCTACCCTGATAATTACTTCTAGAAGAACCACTACTACCACGCTCTCGACCTCTATCGAATGAGGGCATATCTCTGGCTGATTGAGATCTAAATAAAATCCCCTGCGACTATGCAGGTGTCTGAGGGCGAGAGAAAAGGCGACTGCCTACTTGTCGGAGTAAGGGAAAAACTACTCAAAGGAGAACCAGACTCACAACAATGATAACACCTTTTCACTGAAAATGGAAGCTGGACAGAATGTTGATAGCTGTAAAGAAAAGACTGAATCTGATCTTGACGAACTATTGGCGCACTCTAAGAATCATATGACACAAGCTGAGATAACCTGGAAGGTGACCTCCCAAAATAATCAGAACTTTTACCTCCAAATGAGGTACCATGGTTACCCACCAGGGCCGTGGGATCTCTTGCTTTCCCGCTCTAACTCTTCCCGCTCTAACTTATGATATGCCTCGAACCTTCGGGCAATATTAACAACAACATCAAATAAAATCCAGACCTCAATTTCTCGAGCCATCTGGAATTTCAAGGAAAAAGAAAAGTCATCAATAAATCTTTGAATCTCTCGAAAGGCTCATGGACTAGTTCTAATGCATATTCAGTCATTCTATAGAATTCAATCTCATATTCTGAAACACCAACAGGCTAACCGATAGGCTACCCTGTCCAATCCACTCGAACTGGCAACATTTTTCATCTTGTTCGCTACTCGAAAGAACTTTTCCACGAATCTAGAAGAAAAATCGAACAAAGTTGGCTAATAAAGAGCAGTCCACCAATTCAACACTGGACCTCTGCAACTGGAAAACAGAATAATCGACACCATGCCGCTCGATATAACAAGAGCCCGAAGGATATGCTGACATCATTTTATTTTAAAAAAATCACGAGGTTTATCTGATGCATTGCTTAAGAATATCGGAAGGTTCAACCGCGTAAAATAATGCAACCTCTTCGGACACTCGGACCGAGCCATTGCTCAGGCTAACTAACCAGCCAGAATAACTAGAGGCACAACACATGTTGTCTCCGGAACATAATTCACTGCAGCAATATTAAGAACTGGAATAGGAGCTTCCTGAGACCGAACGTCTGCATCTGCGGCAACCTGATAGGCTGCCCAGAGAATAATAGGTTTTTGCAGTATCTGCGTCACCAAGATTCTCATGAAAATATCGTAGAGAGCCAAGGGAACCACAAGGCCCTGCTCCCTTGCCCATCGCGAGCTCGTACGGCTGGGACCTCCGTAACTAAGTCGTCGGCACGATAAAAAACTCTCGGGGTTTCGTCAGTGCTAGCCCTAGGCTAGACTACTTCGTCTTGAACTCATAACTCGTACCGTTTGCTGATTTGCCGCACGAGGGTTCACAATTACCACGAAGGAATTAACGAATTAACGAAAATACTTTTGAATCCTAGACCGACGCAAGATCAGAAATGATGGAAGTGAAACTTCCTAAATGCCATCATAGCCTCTCGTAGATAAGTACGGACGTCTACGTACCCATCAGCGAGACTCTACTAGACACTGTCTTAGTCTGGATAGACTCTAAACTGGGCTCTGATACCAACTGACACGACCCGAAATCCGGTTAGGCCGTGCGGGCACCCGACATCCTCCCTTAGACCCGTCGGGCGAACCCTTACCAATTAAATTAGGAAAATAAATATAACTCAACTCATAAATAGGAACAAGACTTAGAAAAAGAAGCACAGACATACTGATGCCTCTAAGCTGTACAAAAGAAATTACAGCTGACTACCCAACGTACTAGGTTTAGGACTATCCAGACTAGACATCTAAGAGTGCAAAAGAAGACAAATACCTTCTGAAGGGAGCAAAATGCAACTGAAATAATAACCAATAAACTGGTGGCCATCCGGAATAGAAGCTGGCTCACCCTGACAGCTGAAGTCGTCTTCGCTCTTTCACAACGTGGCGAACTCAATCCTGGAGCGAACCTGCCGAAACGAAATAGATAGACAAGAAACAAACAACAAACAAGGGTGAGTCAAAAGGACTCAATAAGTGGGGCAGACTAGCCACCTCAAAGAGTAGGATAGCTAGCCAGGGAGAAAAGAAACAGATAAACAAAATACCTTTTATTTAAATTATGAAAAGGCAGAGCCAGATAATAATTAGAAACACGTATGGAATCACAAACTCATTAAAACCAGAAACGTAAGATAGCCAGAACATAGAGGTATCCCGAACATATTAACAATCAGAAATACATCCTGTTGCGGCGTGCAACCCGATCAATATATCCATCCTGTTGCGGCGTGCAACCCGATCCATATATTCATATTGTCGAGGTGTGCAACCCGATCCATATATTCATATTCCCGAGGTGTGCAGCCCGATCCACATATTTATACCGTTGCGGCGTGCAACCCGATCCATATATTCATACCGTTGCAGCGTGCAACCCGAGATACGAGCCAGAAATATATAGGCAAACTGAGATACGGTATACATACCGCATATATAAAACACAACACGATAGTCACACAATAGTCAGCACGCGGTGCAATGAAATGGGATGAATGCAGTATGATGCAATGGTGTCACATAATCCAAATAAATGGAGCGGAATCCTCCTGCTCCGAGGGCGGAATCCTCCTACCCTCAATTTGATGTAATGGAGCGGAATCCTCCTGCTCCGAGGGCGGAATCCTCCTACCCTCAATATGATGCAATGGAGCGGAATCCTCCTGCTCCGAGGGCGGAATCCTCCTACCCTCAATATGATGCAATGTGCATACGAATGCAACATGATGCAATAATAACCCATCACCAGCGTGGGACTCTCATCGACAGCTGGAAAGTATATACCAACTCACAGCCAAAGTACAATACTTAGATTCTCAATGCAATACCAATAACAGGACATAACATATAATATAGAATATAAATCCAAAGCTAAGGCGTAATGAGTACGCCTATCGGCAGCTACACACGTAAAGAACACGTGGTAGAAAATCCACGAGGCCAGGTGCCTCCAAAGAAATGGATATAAACACTTACCTCTTCCAGAAGTTAGTACAGCTAATCAACAACCGCTTTATCCTTTGGTTTCCTTGCCAAATGATCCCACTCTATTCAACAAGCAGAAAAGTATATCAATTTAGGCTAAAGGCTTCATTCCTCACATCTTAGGGCAATCCAGGTAGGAACCTAATACCCTATTCGCATACGCAATACGCAGGCCAGGCCTATATACAGGGTTTATGGTCACATGACCAAACCCTAAATAAATTACATTTATATGTTGCCCATAACTCACTGAGTACGAATATATAATCAATTTCATTATCGAGGTCCATTTGACCCTTTAAACTATTAATTGAACTTATTAAAACGATGACTAATATCCCAATTTTTACCGTAAAAATATATTCAAACACACGTAATAAACTCAAATAATATATTAGGATCATTACCTGAATGTTTCAGGGTGAAAATCCTACTTTTCACCGGCCCCTTTTCTCATTTTCTGGCATTTTTTTCTTGGTCCCCAAGTTCTCCTTCATTTTTCTCTGTTTCTGTACGTATGATTTGCATTCTGCTCGTCCTTAGCAAATTGCTAAGGACCACCGCCATTTACTCACTTCCCTTTTCTTTTTCATTTTGTCTTATTTGTACTTTGTCTTTTCTCTTTTTTGTTTTGTTTTTTTCATTAAAATTCGCTGCTACGATAAAAATTAAAACGGTATCCTACGATATTCGAAATAAGCCCAACTTTTGCATAGAAGTTATACAAAATATATGTAACATACTCGTGAAGGCGGATCTCCAATCAGACTCCCGAAACTCAAGATGCGAATTTAGATGAAAAGAAGTCAAATTATTTAACTTTCGGCATTTTAGCGGAAACTAGCCGAACAACATCGAAATTCACTTTCGAAAAATCACAAAAGTCACAAATAATCATACGAACCTAACAGCGGTTTCGGATTTCGATTCGGAGCTCGTTCGCCAAAACCGAGCTCGAAAATCCCTTTTTAATATTTATTGACAATAAAAACTGAACCCTTCTTCTGATGCCTACCAAACGATGTCTGATTTAGCTCAAATTTTACAGGCAGGTTCTAATGGACATTACGAATATTTTAAAATTATCGGCACGCCAATCGGAGTCCTAACTTCCGAAACGACTGACCGAGGTCGTTTCAGTACCAACCCTCCATATTTGCAGGGTATTCTCATGCCACTGTTCCAGCCATACAGGTGCTATGTGAGCAGATCCCTCCGTTCCAAGATGTTTTTGGTGCTATAGGACTGACAGGGACGCTATACAAGTGTTCTATCAACCATATTTGCAGCAACAAGTTGCACCCCTCGAAGAAATCTCCTCCTCTTCTACATTTGGTTAGAGCCCGGTAAACTTCCCCCAAAATCATCGGAACCAAGCTTACTTGATGTTTGAAAGCACCTTTGCGTAGCCCCCTACTACTCTCCCTAGCCTTATGTCGATTTTGCCTCCTTTCTCGGGGAAAACCATGCTTCCGAGAAAAGCAATGATGAAAGCATTGGATTCAGTCCACTCCCAATCTTGAACTTCCCACGCCCCATTCCATTCGTCTCTAAGCGTTGGGTCCCCAAATCTAGAATGCAAGTATTCCAACGTGACTTTACCATCATGCACTACCTCGATATATGGATCATAAGGAGCTCCCAGCAGTTCAATGAACTCCTTAGGGTCTACGTCTCGGAGGTAAATCATAGTCTCGGGTCCATGCTCCAACCCTGCTAGTCCTCCAAATTCCTCTAACATCGGTGCCAACTCAAAATCATTGAAATGAAATACGACCCTCTTGTAGTCCCAGAAGTGTGTGGCAGCTTCAACCAAACCAGTCATGGCAGTGTAGTTTTTGAGAGCTACCAGTTCTCCCAACATCTTTTGAACATGAGCTTTGCTGACAATGGCCAAATCTTCACACCAGAGTCTGATCAAGTGAGGAGGTTGGGAGACGATCTCAAATTGGAGAGTACCCTTTGCAGCCATAGTCTGAAAACAAAATAAGAAAAGGTAAAGACCAAAACATCCTTATAATTTTGATCATGTTTAAACAGACAATCAATGTTTTGTGCAAACGTTTCTTCGAATCAATGCAGGGATGCAATTTGTCACTTTTCGGGTTAAAAACCCTTTTGACATTTGGCGTAGGTTTACTAATGGACTATTACGTGCCAAGGACGTATAACCTTCCTAGGTTTGGTCATTATGCAAGGAAAATGAATACGCATTTTGTAGCCAATTATTCTCATAAATTCAACAACTTTTGAAAATCAGTACATGATAATAATTTTTTGAAAAAGTAAAAATACAAGAGGAAAAATGAAAATGACACTCTGACTAGACAGCACACTCCTTTTCCATCTTGGCCCTCTTTGCTTCTCGTGTGATTTCCTTGACTTCTTCCATAGCTTTGGTTAATTATCCCTTAGCCGTTACCAAGTGTAGAATGTCTACCTCTGCACACTCCGAATTCCATTGCTCAAGTTTTGTCTCCAACACCTCTATCTTTTCCTCTAGTTCTAACGTACGCTTCTTCCATACTTCGATCTCTTCTCTGTTTTCCTTATCCATTTTGACAGCTTCCAACATGAACTCTCGGTATCGAATTTGAGCTTCCTCCTCACGATCTCTTATGTTATTCCTTCGGCTCGGCCCCACTACCACATTTCCCTTTATACTAGAGCGTAATCAGCTTTTGTAGTTTGGTTCACATCTAGCATTGTATCTATCGGGTGCTAGCGATGCTTCTCCCATAACTTGTCTTCCTACCCAGGATTTTCTAATGCTCTTGGCTCTCGGAACAACATCTTCAGTGTAGTCAAACTGATAGTCTTTGGTGTCTGGTATCAATGGTATGATTTGCTTCCTCCCTGCTTGCCTCATCACTCTTAACGGTTGGTAAGGTTGGACACCTCTTAACCCCATAAGTATCACAAAGGATGCCTTCTCAGAACTAATGATGAAATCTGATGAAGGAAACCAAGTGAACATCCATTAAATTAAGTCCTCTGTTATGTTTTCAAACAATCTTACCCATTTCTCTGTGCTGCTTGGTTGTTTGAGTTTTTAAACCCCATATCCTTCCCCAATCAAGTAGTTGTAACCAGCCGGTTTGGATAATGCTTGCACACCTCTTGCTTTCCTTAAATGTTCCTTGAACCATGCTTGTAGTAAAAGATTGCACCCTTGGCAGTATTTTGCTCCTCTTTTGCAACAACCAAAAGCTCGATAAATGTCTGCTACTATCATAAGAACTATGGTATAATGATAACCATCAATTCCTTTGAACACTGCATCGGAAACCATGACAAGTCTTGAACATATGTCGTGACTTGAACTCTCGGGGAAAACCATCACTCCTAAGAAACAAACGGCAAATGCAAGTGGTCTAGTTCTCCTCCAATCACCGTAGGACTCGAACTCTTTCATATGATTTTCGTACGCCCTCAAATGCCCAACCCGAGTGTAGAAATAGGAAAAAAGGGTATCTTCTTTTGTTGTAAAAATTCCACGTCCACACTTGCTACCATCCCTAACTTTGATGAAACTCGTCAGCTGTAGGGACGCTAGGTGCTAGTATGCGACCCCCTTGCCAACGATGTTTGTCTAACCCCGAGTGTTACACAAACCCCCTATTTCTTCCAAAAAAGGTGTTAATTCGATATCCCCAAACCTAAACACGTTCAATTCTTCATCCCAAAATGACACTGATGCTTCGATCATCTCCCTACATGGTTCCATTTCCAATAGTGAAACCAAATGACCCAAGTGTTGACGTACTTCGGTTTGTTCTTCCAGTGACAAGTTGCTCCACCAACTAGTTAACAAAGGAGGTGCGCCCATAGTCATTCCAAAACGATAAAATTTTTGACTCATTGTGACCTATAAATAAAGAAAAATAAGATTTAAAAACCCCGTCCCCTTTGAGAATAATTGGACAAATCAAAATGCGTTTTCATTCTTGTCTCACTTTTTTTTTTCTCTTTTCTTTTCTTTTCTCTCAAATGCATATAATCATGTCCAAACGTCCCTTTGGGGTCGAAAACCCGTTTAGGTAGTTTGGACAAGTTAAAAACTAGTCGGCTCACGGGGAGCTCCTCTTATGGCATGATGCATGCTCATTACATTTAGAAAAGTGGTTTAATTCTAGACACGATTCCCCAAGACGGACGGCCAAGGAGTGGGATCATTTGAAATTGTTGGTTGTACCACGGACCAACTATATTCCAAAATGTTCCTCTTAAAAGGTGTTTTGGTGGTGGAGCGACAGTGGGATCCACGTAATCACCGTGTGTGTGTAAAGTGTCGTTTCCCAGGAGTGGGGAGTATGAGTGAGATATGCAAAATGTCACATTGAAATTTAAATTCAATACAATAAATAAAGTAAAAAAGAAAAAACAAAACGGAAACAAAGTTAGTACGACAATAATAATAATGAATAACAAGATAATAATTAAATAAATCCACAAAGCAAAGACTCATTGTGGTTAGGACTTTGAGTCTCCCCAGCGGAATCGCCATTCTGTCATACCCAATTTTGGACTCAACTCGAGGCGAGCCGGGTTTCGGATTTGACTGGGTGAACTCGTTTGAGTTTAGATGTTGGAGTCGCCACCTAATATAATTTCTAAGGCGTATTAGGTCACCTAAGGGTCTAAGGTCAAGTTCAATAGGTCAACTAATCAATTCCAGAGATTCTATATGAGTAAGAAGTCCAAATGACTCAGGGAAGAAGGTGTTAGGCACTTCCCCGAGTCCCACGAAAAGTCGTTACCGTCCGAGTCTTTATTTTGGAATGCAAGAGTATATATCGTCATGAATACTAACTTGGGAAGTTTAATATAGCACTTAAACTAAAAGATGTAACATATCTATGCACACACACAAATAGTTTTCACATTCGGCCTATATTTAAGCCTAATCGTATTTACGGCCTCTAATATCAAACGCCTAATCGTAAACAGGTGTTAACATACAAAGGGGTGTTCAATTTCAACTTATATATGTGATTCACTCACTTGAAAATGATTTGCACAAATAGTCTATTTTGCAAACGAAATTCAAATTTTAACAAATACCAAAAGGGAGTTTGTTTTAAAATAAAATGTTGGCCATTTAGGGTCGGTGTGACTCGTCATTAATTGTCGAGCCCTAACCTTAATGACCTTTTTTGTGTAAGGGTCAGATTTTTAGGAGATATATATGGGCGAAGGGCTGTTTTGAAAACGGGTTCACATAAACACGCAAAAAGCAAGTAAGGGGGCTGTCGCACGTAATAGTACATATATATAGGTATACACATGCAAATAATGACTAAGTGATAGTTGTACTTTAAAAATATACTTTAAGGCGTGTAAATGACCGCAAGTATTTTATACGCCCTTATACACTATTGTATTAGTGCATAAGAGCATAAATAATGGTCAAAATCAGTTTATGCACTTAAAGGGCCCCTTTTGAAAACATCTTTGGGCTCAGATCATTTATGCAAAAGAGTGGAAGATGCAGTTTTTTGAAAACAGTCCATGTTAGACGCAAATAACACAAATAGCCCCTGTTTTACGTTACGTTCCAGACTTAATCACAAACTAAACATGCTCTCGAATTTCAGTTTTAAAATCTGTTCAAGATATTTTAACGGAACACAGTCGAAAACTTTAAAACAATCTGTTGTGATTTTGCATACATGTCAAGCTGGTTTAGAGAGATTAAATCCTACCATGATGCAGCACATAGGAGCAGGGGTTAGGAATAGGCCCCTGAATAGCCATAACACAGTCGAGTGACTGTTTCCCTGTGTTAATAGAAGTACAAACATTATCCTAATCAAATTTACATGGAAGGGACAGTCTCTAAGGGAAGAAGCACAGAGCCACAAGTTCTAAAAGGTCCTGTTCCCCAAAGTTTAAGGTTAAGTCAAGTAAACAGCCATGAGTTCAAGGTCTCATTACCCCAGTACTATAATCAGCTTAAGAGAGTTCAACCACTGACCCTTTTAAGCTTTAAAGGTTACCCTGTAGTCATCAGAACATAGTTTGGCTCAACTAAGGCCATTCGAACAGCCTGCAAGCAAAAGGTTAGCAAGGGAAGGGGAAGGGGAAAGGCCTGAGTTGAGGTCTTTGTCCAAAACAGAGGACCTGACCCACAAAACATGAACCAGGTCCCTGTTCTTAACAAAAAGTGAGTATGATCCTTATTGGATCTCTTAACTGGGCCGGGTCAACACAGATTATCAAAACAGGGTTTAAGCATGCAATGTTTAAAGCCTGAGCAGTTAAGACTGATGCTAAACAGAGGTGGAATAAGACAAGCAAAGCTCATTCACATATAGGCAGATAGAGAAACATCATGCATTGAGTAATCAAGAAAAGAGAAATACCTTGTGATAGCAATAAAGCATAATTGAAAACAATTTGCAGGTTGATCAGGATTTGTAAAGCAGTACCAAGTAACTAAATGAAAACAAGTGCTTTCCAGAAAACCAAAAGAGAAGATTAGGCCTCAGAAGGGTGCTCTGCAGCCTCTGTTTTCTTTGCAGGATGTTATGTGTGTATGTTGTGTGCTTTAGGTGTTTAATGCCTAAACTATGTGTCTAATGAATGAGAGAAACAGTGATATATATAGGTGAAAGTAAGGGTTGCAATTTCAAATGGGTAGAATGAGCCATAAAAGGCAAGGGAATATTTTTCCATAGTTAAAGGGGTTAACCTTGTGCCCTTTCCATATAAAAACTGATCACACCCCCACAGATTAAGGCAAACAAACTGGAATCCCTCCCCCTTAAAATTTTACAAAGTCCAGGTTCAATAATCATATTTTAGGTTAATTTTAAAGTTTAAAAAATAAGTCAATCAACCTTGATAATTCTCAATCAAATTACCTTAACCACATGACTGATTACCAATCAAACCAACACTCAAAAGATCTCATTGAATCAATTTAAAATTCTCCTAATCATGCCAGAACCAAATATCAATTACCACTTTAGATTACACCTAGTCAGAGACCCTAAATCATGCTCATCCAATATTTACTTCAGTTTTATACATGTGATCATGGGAAACATACATTTCGACAGAACAGGACAACAATGCACTGTAAAACATGGATAACAGTTATCAAATCAGAAACCAACATGGACTCTTTTAAAACTAATAAAGATAGACTAGGATATTTGAACATGTAAAATTCAAGGCAGTGCTCAGTCAAAATAGTGAATTGTCCAACGATTAATGACCATACGAACTTATCACTCAATGATTAATCGACTAAACAGGTTTAACACATAGAATCTCATGTATTGAAGCAAAAAAAAGGAGAGAAGGGATTACCTGTTATGCCGGAGTCGGGTCAAATTGACCCGTCTCAAATTAGGGTTGTAAAGAAGACATCTTACCCCTTTCTCAATGCTTTTATCATTCAACCTAAACGTAGCCCCGCTGGAGGCGTTTCCCGGCGGTGGCGATTCAGTCGATCAAGGGTTGAGTTTTGCCCTCGTCCAAATCCCATAGAAAGTGTATGGGTTATGTGGCGGACGACGAGGGGAATCCATTGACACTAATTTCCCCAAATTCCACCGGCCAATTTGACCGGAAAATCCCTCGACAGCGGTGGAGATTTGTATCGCCGAAGAGAGAGAAGAGAGGGTCAAGTCAGGGAGTGAAAGAGGAAATGAGGTCGAGGGGTAGGGTTTTGGGATTGTTAGGCAATTAAGAAGGAAAGAATGTTTCTGGCCGTTGGATCGTCTACGTGGACGATCGAGATCGATCCACGTAGGCGTGACGTGTATAAAATGTGGCTAATGTGTGTATATGTGTAAAATGTGAGGTGGATATATGAGGTGTATATAGGAATGTATAGATAGCGTATATCTAGTGTATATTAGGCACAAAATAGGTATAAAAATTGTATAAAATGGATATAAAAATATAGGAAAATTAGGAAATTAGATTTAAAATGTTAGGATGGCTCGGAAATGTATAAAAATTGTAATTTTGGGATTTAAAACACTTTGGACAATTTTGTCAAAAATAGAGGTAATCGCGGAAGTTGTAAAAATAGCTATGGTTTTGAGACGATGCTTTTGAAAATGGCCTCGATTGTCAGACTATTATGAGAAGATAATTTGAAAAGAATGGACGAGGCAAGAGTGAGTACACAATTGTGTGTAAAATTTGAAAACTGTTGATTTTAAAAATAGGAGGGACAAAATTGGGTGTCAACATCCGCCGTTTCAATTGCTACACAAAATCTGTTTGAAATTTCCAAGTGTTCCATCCCATTCCATGAACTTTATATGCTAGTTTAGTTTAATCTTAGCTTAGTTTTGGAGTAGGATCGTGTAGTGATTCATTGACTCAAATTTCTCTTGGAGTTGATCTTGCCTAGTTACCAAAATAGCACATCAAGCACCACACAAATGAGCAAGAAAGGATAGTCCTCCACCAAACAGTTCTTCAGAGAGTGATCCTTCTAGTAGTGTTTTTTCTGATAATGAACTATGTGAAGTAAATTTCAGTACAGATGGAGAGCATACAGTGCTCATTTGTGAGAGAAGAGTGGTACTTGATAGAGTAAGGGAACTCAACCCAACATTCTACAAAGCATTCCGAGAAACGGGTTGGAGTGAAATATTCACAAGAATATTGGGGCCAGCTATTGTAGAGCTAGTTCTGGAATTCTATATTGCGCTGAGTGAACAAAATAGACCAGAATGTGTGGTCGAATGCAGGGGCACAACAGTGGAAGTGTGAGCAAGAACCTTAAATCAAAACCTTCAAACCCCAAACTTTGTTCCTGAATAATATATGGCCAAGTTGGCTATGCGGGAGAAAATGCAAAGAAAGTGGTTGATTCCAATTATTGGTCGAGAAAGGAGGCCAGCATGGAGTAGTGTTGGTGCAATAATTACAACCCAAGATCTCAACTTCAAAGCCAAGGGTTAGAATGCAATTATTAGCTCAAGAATTCTACCAACAAGAGAGAGCCACATAGTTACCCTGCGAAGGGCAATTATCATTGGCTGCATCATGAGTGGCATACCAATCAACCTGGGAGCTGAAATGGCGCAAGTGATGTTTGATGCGGCAAAAGCTAGTGATGGAAATTTCCCCTATGCCAACACATTGACAGATTTTCTAATGAACCAACGGTGTGATACTCTGGGGAATTATGATTATGCATTTGCAAGAAGGGGTTTTAATCTATATACTATTGAAGATGAAAACAACCCGCTTCACCCAACACCTGTTGCACCTACTCACGGAGCACCATCACAAGCTGATCGACCATCCTCTTCAAGAGCTCCTCCACAGCAGATGCATGAAGTTGGAGCTGCTATTGCAAGTCTTACTCGGGAACTTGAGGATCTGCAGGGCAAGATGCAAGAGTTTGGAGTCCAATTGTGCAACATGCCTCGGATGCAACCACCTCCACCTTCCTCACGCAAGGTCAATTCAACTTAATTTGACCAGCTAAGTGAAGCCATTGATGCACACACCAAAGACATCTTGAAAATCAAAAAGTGCATTCATGTGTTTGCTATCACACATCGAGATATAACAAACAACGTGAATGTGTTGTGGAGTGAAAGGGAGCAGAGATAAGAGAGGCCAAACCAACCAACAGCCCCAGAATCTACACACCAAGTAAATATGAGAAGAATGCAAGAAGAGACACTTGGAGATTTGGGTGTGCTCAGGAACCGGGAACTTGATGAAGAAATCCAAATAGATATGGCTAGGATGGCTTCAATTGAGGAAGCAATGAGAGCAAGAGCAAGAAGAGGGCAAGGAAGTCAACAAGCCCCGAGAAAGCACGTCGAAGGCAAGGGCAAAGAAATTGCCTGAGATGAATAGGGAGTCCTTCTTTCTCTTTTTGATTAACCCCATGAACTCATGTTTTGTTTTGTTTAGTTGCTTTGGTACATAGCAACTTCTCATGTTCGGGGTGGAGTAATTAATCTTCTGTTTGATATGTCCTAAACTATGTTTATATCTATGTTTTATATTTTTATGGATGTTTAACTTAGGATGTTAACTTAATTGTAGGATGTTTTAATGTAGGATGTTTTAATGTAGGATGTTTTAATGTAGGATGTATCTTTAAATTCTTGTTTTTGTTAATTGTGTTTATGTTAATTGTGTTTATGCTCATAGTTTAAATTCATAGTGTAATTGTTGTTAATATCATATGAAAAATCTAAAAACATTAAAAAGCAAAACCCCAAACAAATTGAAAAATTTTGAAAATCTCAAAAAGAAAAGATTCCAAAGGCACTCCCGTGAACTACGCTTGGGATGTTGTTTTCTCTCTTTTGATTCGCACTAGGTTTGATACGTAGGCAACCCTCGTGAAACATATTTTTACTTGGGTCCGAAACAACAACCATTGTAAATACCACTTTTGTAAATAGCTTTGAATTGGTAAATAACCTTCTTGGTTTTCTTTGACCCGGTTTTTTTCCCAAGAATGAAATTCTTTTGAATCGAGCACTTTTTAGGACTCTAATCATAGAAGTGCCATCCTTGTTTTGTGTACCAACACATTAGGAGCACACATGAGAAAGTTTGTGGATTGTATGTTGAGAGTTGCACCTATAATCTTTAGGTTCTTTTGATGACTCTATGCATGTGTAGTATAGGCTAAATCCTCACCATAAGTGTTTTAAAGTTGATGTTCTTGTCTCTTGTCTCGTATGCTAGTGAGGTGAGTTCTTACTTAAAGCATGTTAATTGCATATGCATGTTAGAACTTGGCTTGTGTGTCCTTGAAAATGAATGGAGTGCCAAATTAGTGGTTGGATAGGATGATAGGCTATTCTTTGACCCATTTGAGCCTTTCAAGCCACCAAATGAAATTAATCCTCAGTTAGCCAACTTTGAGCCTTTATATCCTTTCTTTTGATAGCCATGTAAATAGCCCGAGCCAATTCTATGTGCTCAATAGCACTAACCTTCTCTTGGCCCTACCTCCTTGAGGCATTGAAAGACGTGCAACTTAGACTGAAGTCTAAGTTTGGGGGAGGGGAACAAAGAAATGAAAGCTAGGAATTCCCAATGGCTATCAAAGAAAAGGCTACAGGCTCAAAAGGGTTGGCTACGGTCAAATTTCACTAGTAAATATCTAATTCTGAGGCTTCAAACAAATTGGCTATGAAAGGAATGCATATATCACTTCCTAACTGAGCAACCTTCTCATTTTGCTTTGCACACACACCGGGCAAGTTCTAGACATCAAGTATAAATCATGGAGAAAACAAAATCCTCGCTCACACATGGCACATAACCTACTCAAAACGACTCAATTCCCGCTCTCAAACAAAGCAAACACAAGCAAACTCTCAAACAAATCTAGAGTCGACATCATGATCATAGGCTTCAAACAATGCACTCAACGCTTCTCAAGGCAAGTGGATCATGGTAGAATATATGCATGAAGTTCACATACCCCTAAGTATCTATATAAAACTAGTCAAATCATGAAGCCAGGACTCACCCATCCAATTACTACACTCTAAACCTTAAAAAAATCTACCTATACCCGGTTCAAACTACATCCTTTGGAAAAGAACCGATGCACAAAGAAAAACCAAAAGGGATTGAAAGCACAAATAGGAAGACTCCCACCCCACACTTAAAATCAGGCATTGGCCTCAATGCATTAAAAACAAAAACTAAGGGTGATAGAGAAACTTCCTGGGGCTCTAAGCCCGAAGAATATCCTTGTGAGCTTCTTTAGGGCATGAGGTACTAAGAATTCCCCCATAGTAGGACTTCATCTTCAAGCATGATGGGTTTGCAGACACCCCACACTTAGACTCCAAACCAGTTGAAACCTGAAAAACAAAGAAACTCACCAAGTAACATCCTTCAAAAGATATTTTTTTTATTTTAATATTTTTTGTCCTTTTTTGTTACTAGTTTACAATTACAATCAAGGGTTGCCTCCCGAGAAGCGCCTTATTTAATGTCGTGGCACGACATAATCAGCTCAAACCATGGCTCATTCAGGCTCGCATGTATGCACACACGGACAATTCACATTATCACAATGTCCCTTCATCATTTTGCCAATGTCAACAGCTACTTCTTTATCATACAGCTTCAATGTCATCTTCCCCTTATCAACATCAATCACTGCTCTACCAGTAGCCAAGAATGGAAGGCCTAAGATAATTGGAACATCTTTATCAACCAGACAGCTAAGAACCACAAAATCTACTGGAAACATGAAACTACCCACATGCACAAGTACATCCTCAACTATTCCAACGGGGTGCTTTTGTCTTCTATCTGCCAGCTGGATTCGCATTGAAGTCTCTCTCATGCCAGTCAACCTAACTTATTGTATACTTCCAGCAGCATCAGATTAATGCTTGCACAAGAATCGCATAAGGCCTTACCAATTGTGAGATCACCAATAGAGCACGGTACTGTAAAATTACCAAGATCTTGCTTCTTTTAGCTACAGGCTTTATAATGACAACACTACACACCTTATTCAACTGGACCATCTCTACCTCATTAAAGTCAACCTTCTTAGACAGAAGATCTTTTAACAATTTTGCATATCCTGGAACCTCTCGCATAACCTCCATGAAAGGCATAGTAAGCTTTAATTGTTGCAACAAATCAAAAAGCTTATTAAACTTCAAACCATTTTGTTGCTTTGCATATCTTTGAGGAAAAGGAGGTGGTGGAGTTTTTGCCTTGGAGTTCTGCTCCCTTGACACTTTACCTTGTTCAACCACCCTCTCGGCTTCTATATCAGGTTCTTTGTCAATTATATTTTCAGTACCAGAGACAGCTTTTGGAGAGTCTCTTTCTCAGTGTAATCATTGCCAGCCAGTTTTGTAGAGTCATCAACAGGCTCAATGTTTGGCATAGTGGGTAGTGCACCTTTAGCTAATTCTTGCTTCTTGTCCAAGTCTCTACCATTCCTCAAAGTGACTGCCATCAATTGATAAGGATTTGGATCCTTAGGATTCACCACAGTGTCGCCCGGCAAAGCACCTTGAGGTCTATTATGTAGAGCTAGGGACAGTTGTCCCAACTTGGTGTCTATTCCCTTAATGGTGGTGTCATGAGTTGTTACTTGATCTTGCAACTTCTTGTGTATTCCCATCATAGACTGCACCATGCTCTCAATATCAGCTATGTCATTAGCTTGCTGCGTAGGTAATAATATTTGCTGCTGATTATTGTAAGTTGCTTGTCTCTGGTAAGGAATTGGCTAACCCTGCTGTCTGGCAGTGTTGTACGGAGCTGGCTGCTGTGCCTGGCTAACTGGGCCTTGCTGATTGTATTGCTGCCTCTGCCCATAATTCAGAAAATTGACATCTTCAGTATAACCCAATAAATCAGAGTCAGCAAAATTACCAGGATCGGGTGTGTCCACTTGGTTAACGAGTTTCAGCATGTTTTCATTAAATTTTTTTAAAGCCACATCCAGCGTAGTCTGCAGCCTTGAAATTTTCTCTTCAACCCCATGATCAATTCCAGCAGCTAAAACCTTTGGGCCTGAGCTAGCAGATGTATCTCTAGTCAACCAGCCTGAATTTTGAGCCATGGTATCGAGTAGAGCTTTTGCTTCAGTAAATGTTTTACTCAAGAATGCTCCTCCAGCTGCTGCATCTAAATTTCCCTTGATTTCATCACTCATGCCCATGTAAATTCTTTGTCCTAACATCTGATCAGGAATTCCATGATGGGGACACTTTCGCAAGCAACCCTTGAACCTCTCCCAAGCTTCTGGCAAAGTCTCTAGCGGGTTCTGCCTGAACATGAGTATCTCATCAACCAACTTCGCAGTTTTGTTTGGTGGGAAAAATTTCTTCATGAACTTGATGACCAACTCATCCCACGAAGTGATAGAATTAACTGGCAAAGAATCAAACCAGTCACCAGCATCATCCGTCAAAGAAAATGGAAATAACATCAATCGCACGACCTCAGCAGGAACTCGAGCATGCTTCTGAGTTTCACGTACCCTCATGAACTTTTTCAAATGCTTCTGAGGATCGTCAGTAGATTTACCCGCAAAAAGTCCAGCGTTGGACAACAGACTGACCATAGTTTGGGTGATGTAGAAACTCTCAGCTTCAAATTCCGGAAGCTGAATAGCAGAAGCCAAGTTTCCAGCCACAGGCTGAGCAAAAGCATTAAGTGCCAAATCTTCAACCATCTCAATTTCTTTGTTTTCTGATTTTCTAAGTGCATTGCCAACAGTATTCGCCCATCTCAAGGCGTGGAATGTTCTCTCAATCTCTGGGTCAAACAGTTTCAACTATGCAGACTGAGATCTTGTCTTACGCATACACCTGAAACACACAAATTCCAAAGAGTTAGTTCAAGATGACAAAAGTGATGTTAATTGAGAAATAAAACTAGCTATTTCAACAACTAAAATCACACCGTGTTTCCAGGCAACGGCGCCAAAATTTGATCACGCCCAATTACGCCCTATAAAAGGGACTAAGCGGTCGCAGCAAATATAGCCCGGTACTTAAAGTTCCGAGGTCGAATCCCACAGGGAATACTTGAAATCTAGTTGCTGATCAAACTAATTTATCTAACCAATTAACTTCGAGATTTTGTAATTGTATAATAGTTTCAATGTAACAAAAGTAAATAGCAAAATATTAAGAAATAATTAATCAAGGATTTAAAAGCCTAGGATTGATCTACCCAACTCCTACCTATGTGTTAGAATAATTCTTTTAACAAATGCAACTTAATTTTCTTCTTATTGAAGACTTGCTCCAATTATACAACTATTCACTCCCATGTAATAGTAGCAACTTTCACTAACCAATTTTTCAATTAATTAATGAAGATACTTAGGACTACAAGTTTAGTTCACAATCAGGGTCAATGGTCACAAATCACCTTATTGACAACCTAAGTAATACCTTTGTTTTAGGTTGAAATATTGCTAAATGTTTAACCCAAACCTATGAATCTATCCCTAGACACACAAGAATAATGGGAACAATCAATTGGGGGCCCTTCCAATTAATTACAATCAAAACATAAACACTTAGATAGGAAGGATTCACAAGTTTCATTCATTCAAATAAATATTCATAACACATAAGTATTGGAGTGGTTCAATCAACCCTAGAATGGGTGAATTAGCCACTCATATTCATGATAATCATGTCAATGTAATTCATGAATAATTAAATTATAAAAAGTAAGGAAGAATTTAGAAAAAACTCTGTTCTTGAAGTCTCCAAAGCTCTAGCCTCCTTTTTGCTTCTTTCCCCGTGTAAAGTTCATAATGGAGGCAAAAGAAGCTTTTATACCCTGTAGGAAACTAAGCAAAAGTACCAAAAAGCCCTTATTTTTTCGCCCCACAACTTTGTACTTCGAGTGGCGCCCGCGTGCCACGCGGAATAAATTTCTTCAGGCAATTCAGCTCGCGTGGTGCTCGCGTATTTGGCCTAAATGCGCTGAAATTTTTTCTCCATTCCTAAGAAAAGACTCTATTTCTTCCCGTGTTACTCGCGTGGTACACGGATCACTTGAACTCTTCAACATCTTCACTTTTAGCTACTATCATAGTATGGTAAAACTTCCCTCAAAATATAGGTAAAATAGCCAAATATCACTTGCTTAGCTAAATACAGAGTTCTTTAATGCATGTATGTGATTTAATTCCATAGACATATAAGCTTTAAAGTAGCTTGCATAGAGTCGTGAAGAATCAACAGGTTTTCACGAATATATTTAACTTGTTAGTTAGCAATCTAGGAAATCAAGAAGTAGAATCAACTGAAAAACTCAACTGGATTGTTTGTCACTCTGAACCGTTTCTCCTTTATTGATAACAACTTACGAACTGCTCTCAATTGCTTGATTTCATTACTTGCTTCATTTAATTATTGCTTCTTTAGTTCGTAAAAATCAATCACAATTGAAAATGATCCTTGAATAGTTTCTAGGAAATTGTTTACTAGAATACAGTTATTACAGTAGTCCTCGTGGGAACGATGCTCAGCTTATCACTTTATTACTTGTCGACCACGTATACTTACGTGTGCGTTTGGGAGCAACAAATTTTTGGCGCTGTTGCCGGAGACTAAATAATTGACTGTTTTCTTTTTGAACGATTTATTATTTTCTATTCAGGTTTAATTTTGTCTTCAGTTTCTTGTGTTGTTTCAGGTAATAGGTCTTGAATGCGAAAGGAGAGAAAGGACGAACCACTTGAACCTTTTGATCCCGAACCTGAAAGGACTCTACGGAGGTTTAGGAGAGAAGCAAGAGATATTAAAGTACTTGCAATTGTACTCGCTTCCTACCTATAGGAATGGTAGAAAAACGAGCTTTAGTTGTGCAAGATGTTTCTCTTCCCAGTCTGGAGGGAGTAGCCTCGAGCATTGTTAAGCCTGAAATTACTGGACACTTTGAGATTAAGACCGACATGATACAGCTGCTCCATACGACTGGGCAATATGCTGGATTACCGCACGAGGATCCACAACAACATATCCAGAATTTCTTATAGATTAGTGATACATACACACCAACAAACGTCTCAACTGATTATGTTTGATTGATACTTTTCCCATTTTCATTGATCGGGGTAGCAAGAAAGTGGTTAAAGGCTGAAAAGTCTGGGTCTATCACAACTTGGGATGACTTAGCTAAGAAATTTTTGGCTAAATTCTATCCATCTGCCAAAACAGCCAGAATAAGGAATGAAATTATGTCTTTCAGACAAAGAGACGGAGAATCTTTGTATTCGGCTTGGGAGAGATTGTAGGTTAGTACCTGAAAAGGGGTTTTGCTCGTCACGCCCGTAATATGAACCGGTAGAGCTAGTTCTCTAACAGGCTCCTCGCGAAGGCCATTGAAGCTGATTAACCTGTGAGGGCTCGGAATCATCTGATGGTGCTGGTCTATCTTCTGTAATACCTCCCCCCAAATAATATTTACATCACTTCCCAAGTCAACCAAAGCTCGCTTGATCTGAAGGTTGGACACCCTTATGAGGATGATGAGAGCGGCCTGGTGCTTTCCTTCTTCTTCTGGGCTGAACATAATATGACTAACAAATGACCCTAGTATTTCATCAACCTGGGCTATAATTGGTCCCGGGGTTGCAAAGATCACGTTGATGCTATGCTTGTCCTCAGAGTCCGGTGCTCTCAACCGCATTTCTCATTCTTCAATCAAATCTTTGAGATGCCCCTCCTTCAGCAGATGTAAAATTTTTCTAACATCAGGGCCTTAAAATCGACCGTGGCATGGCCATTTCTTCGATGGAAGTCACAATAGGCCATTGAATTCATTCTGGTTGCTCTTTTTATGGTGGGCGGCCACGGTACTTTTGGGCCTGGACTTTCAAAGTGATTGGCGACAAGCTCCACGGCGTTGACTCTCAAACAAAAATATATAAAACTACGGGGCTCTATATGTTTCTCCTAGGACCAAGGATGGACTTCCATCTCCTTCTCCCTCCAAGGATGGACTTCCTACTCATTTCCTTCGTTCTTATTCGGGGTTCTGGGAGTGCTCCGGCTTCAGGCGAAGCTTTTCAGTGTACCTCTGATGCAGGGCACTCCATGTTGACACGGGGTGTTGAGTTAGACTCTACTGCAACTCCCTAGTGGCCAACGATCCTCTAGAATTAAAACTTTTGCCAAAAGCTGCTACATCAATGTTATTAGGATCTGGATGGAGCTCCATATGCTCTGTCTAAAATCTTTCTAGGTAATCTTACAATAACTCGTCGTCGCGCTACCGAATCTCGAAGATATCCTCCATGCACTTCTCTCACTTGTGGGCGCCAGAATGCGTTTTCTTGAATAAATCCTGCATCTGGGTAAATAACTCGATGGAACCCACCAGTAGCAGAGTGTACCAAGTGAGGACACCCTTAGTCAAGGTCGAGCCGAACCTCTTCAACAGAGCTGATTGAATTTCTTCTTTAGAGATTTCGTTGCTTTTGACGGCTATATAGTATGCGGGAATGTGCTCATCCGGATCCATTGTCCCGTCGTACTTTAGGTTATCAGACAGGCGGAAGTGCTTTGGCACGTGGATCGGTGCAGCACTTGCTTTGTATGCATGTTTGTAAAACTTCTGCTCATCTACGGTGGTAATCTGGGGTGGAGCACCCGGCACGTTACCGATTCGATCGTGAATGTCCTTCATCTCCTTTAGGATGTCCTAAAAAACAAGTGTTCATTTGAGGTCTTGATTGTTGACTATAGTAGAACTTCTAGGGGTGGCATCCATGTTGAGCCTCCAATTAGGGATGCATGCCAGTGACTCGTTCGCGGGCGCTGGTCCTAGCAGGGATGCTGGCCTTTGAGACGATCCAGTAAACATTGCTCCTAACTTCTGGGTCATACCCTCAACCATGTTGATTGAATTTTGTTTTGCTCGTTCTGACAGAGTCTTGAGAAGATCAACAAGGAAATTTTTAAGTTCAGAATTACCTCCACATGGTTGATCGTCTTCGCCATCGCTGGCTACATGGATAGACTCGTTAGCAGGATCCTTCAGTTGTACAGTGGGATTGCTACGATTCAGTGCGGACTCATCTACTGCGTCAGTAGTGTTCTTTAGGACGTTACCACTAACATCTGACATGACTATGCCTTTTCCTTCGTAGGATACCTACAATTGCCTAGGCCCTTCGGTGGGCATTAAACTATTTATGCCTAAAATTGGACGTTTGGATTAAACAATTAAATTTATAAGAGGTCACAAGCAATACAGTAAATACACCAGAAAAAGCAAGTAAATAGAGAGAACAGTAATGAACAAGACAGTAAGTAATATTATTCCTTAAGGATAGCAGGATTCAGTATGAATCGCTTGATGTACAATACAATGTAAGGAGGGGTATTTATAGTAGAGATTTATCCAGTCCTAATTATTGTAATATACAAAGACTAATAAAGGCTATGGGCCTATAAACTTAAGGTGGTGGTATATACGAAACCCTAACTAGGAGACTGTATACCTTTAGGCGGCGAGATGTATGCCTTGCGTCCTCAGCCCGTACCGCTTGAAAGGCCGTAGCTTGAGGAGCAGGCGTATATCCTCTGTACCCGGTGACTTGGAAGATAAGCCTAGTCTCGCCAGCTAGACTTGTATCCTCATAATAATAGGTGGTATATTTTTTCCCACACAGATATAGTTTTGGTGGACGAGAACAAAGAAGAAATGGGCCGGGGTGATTAGACATTAGACAGGATATAGTTCACCTCTATATTACTGAAGACATGACCCTAGATAGGAAAGCTTGGAGGTCGAGGATTAGGGTAGAAGGTTAGATAGTAGTTGAGTGTTTTATATAATAGTACTAGTAGTATTCCTCATATATATATACTATGTCTATTTTATTTCATGACTTCAAAGTTATAGTTGTTTTTAAAAACAATTTTACTTTGGTCAAGGATCTATCAGAAACAACCTTTCCACCTTTGTGAGGGTAAGGTCTGCGTACATATCACCCTCTCAGATCTCACCTTGTTGGAATTTCACTAGCTATGTTAGTTGTTGATTTTTCATTATCCCCGTGTTGACTAAACTAGAATGAACTTTTACTCATCAGAATTGGCAGGAATGAGACTTAGAAGGGTCGATAATTGGAAGTTGGCTGAGAGGTTAGAAAGACGCATGGGCTCACTTTTGGGTAATTTTGATGAAGGACTAGTTTTTGTAGTGCTAAAGAAGGAATAGACCGTATTTGCAAAGTTTCAACTTCATAGCCACAACCAATCAAGCACCAAGAAATCAGTTCAAATCTCAGGTCAACGTACTTGAGTTTGAATTGAAAAATCTTAAATTTCAAAAAAAAAAAAAAAAATACTAAAATTTGAGAATTTCAGTATTTTATTTTGAAATTCAGGATTTCTTCAAATTTTAGTATTTTATTTTGAAATTCAGGATTTCTTCACTCATAATTCAATATTTTGAGCTGAGACTATGAATTGAAATATCAGAAAATATTTAGAGTTTGAGCAGTTGTTTATATTCCTCTAAAGTATTACAAATGGTAGCTATTCCTCACTCTTAGCACCATAAAAAGTGACTACTCGACATAAATGTACCTCACTTTTAGCTGACATTTCAATACTACCTTAGTGTTGCTTGTTCGTCCCTGCAACACCAAACTACGTCTTTAACAAGCATTCATCGCTCATTTAGATTTAAAAACAAAGGCTTTGACTTTCTTTTAGTGCTTGCAATTGCCTGCTTGATCATAGATGCTTTTTGTTCCAACTCAAAGTAACAACATTATAAATTTCTTATCTTTTTCTCAGTTCTATATATAGAAGTTATAATTAGCATGTCAAATTGATTTCTTAAAATATTTTAGGGTGATGATTTTTGTGTCATGTGATTAATTACTCTTCTAATTAAATTACCTTATAATAGACTTTTTTTTGTGTGTGTTCATTGACCTAGAGAAGGCTTATGACAAAGTTCCAAGGAAGATTTTATGGAAATGTTTGGAATCTAGAGGTGTTCCAGTGGAATACATCACTGCGATTAAAGACATGTATGAATGCACCAATACGTGCGTGAGAACAGTTGGAGGCGACTCCGATCACTTTCAAGTTGAGATGAGATTGCATCAGGGGTCAGCGCTTAGTCCATTTTATTTACTCTGGTGATGGATGAATTAACATGGAGGTTTGGGAACATACCTTAGAGTCTAAAAATTACAGACTGAGCAGGACGAAAACATAGTACATGGAGTGCAAGTTTAGTGATACATCTCAGAAATCAGAGGTGGAAGTGACGCTTGATTCTCAGGTCATTCCACATAAGAGAAGCTTCAAGTATCTCGGTTCAATCCTTCAAGCTAATAGAGAAATTGATGATGATGTCACTCATCGTATAGGGGCAGGCTGGATGAAATGGAGACTCACATCTGGTGTCCTGTGTGATAAGAAAGTGGCACCTACACTTAAAGGTAAGTTTTATAAAGCGGTCGTTAGACCTGCTATGATGTACGGAGCAGAGTGTTGGTCAGTCAAGACCATACACATTCGAAAGATTAGCGTAGCAGAGATGAGAATGCTTAGATGGATGTGTGGGAATACAAGGATGGATAACATTAGGAATGAGGTCATTCATGACAAGATCGGAGTGGCTCAGTGGTGGACAAGATGCAAGAAGCGAGGGTGCGATGGTTTGGCCATGTCAAAAGAAGGAGCACAAATGCTCTAATGAGGAGGTGCGAGAAGTTGGTAGTGCTGGGTCTACAGAGAGGTAGACTTAGACCAAAGAAGAATTGAGGCGAGGTGATTCGACATGACATGGCTCACCTTCAGATCACCGAGGACTTGACCCGTGATAGGAAAGCGTGGAGGTCAAAAATTAGGGTAGAAGGTTAGGTAGGAAGCAATTGATTGTAGAAATATTAGCTTTATTATCCTTATTTATAGTAGTTTTATCTTGTTCTTCCTCTTTCGCGATATTGGTGTATTCTGTTTGCTCTTATTGTTGTAGTTGTTATGCGAGTATTTGAGCTAGCACGGTGTTTCTTGCCTTGTCTATTTTAAACATATTTTCAAAATTATTTTTCTAGCCGAGGGTCTATCGAAAACAACCTCTCCACCTTGGTAGGGTTAAGGTCTGCGTACATCTCACCCTCTCCAGACCCCATTTGTTATGTTGTCGTTGTAGAGTTTTTTTAGGTATGTTAGTTTTGACTTATAAAGTTATAAGTACTATTAAAAGTGTTTTTATGATTTAACTAAACATCAAACAATTTGGCTAGAAATTTCTCTGGAGGCCCCCTTAATCTCTTGACGAAGTGGTGTTGCAGCAATGCTTCCCCTTCCGGCCTGGCGACCCCTACCCCAATCTCTACCGCAGAAATGTAGTGCAATGATGTTTCTTTCTTCTTGGGCACAGTGGAATAACAGCCACCGGAGCTTCTTCTCCGGCGAAATAGATCTCGAGATATCTATTTTAAAACTTTTTTCTTCTTATTCAATGTATCTCCGACTATATCTGTGGTATATACATGTATATACAAACATGCACATAACATACAAGCAAATTAATGTATTTATATCTACATGTATAAACATATTGATGTCAGGTATATTTTTATGTATTTTGATATTAATTTACTTTTAATTTAATTGTCCTTTGAGTATTTTTATGATTAAATATACCCAACTAATCTAGGTGTTTGTCAACGCTAATGGAGTGTATGTGTGCGCGCGAAAATTTGGTTATTTCTCAATTAAATTTGAAACAGTGGATAAAACTCACTTATGGTGTCCAAAATTGGATAGTTATCAATATTTCACTTTTTTTTCTTTCTTAATCTTAAATATAATGAAAATTGTTTTTCTTACGTAATATAATTTTCTTTCTTTGCATGACCGTATTTATTGGACGCCTAGTGGTCTAGATTGGGGCACATTAAATATTTAGGGTGTCTAGCTACTCTTTTAAATTAGTTGTCCTAACGGTCTCCAGGACATCGGTTGGGGTAGCTAGCAAAACCTTTAGGCCGTAAAGTATTAGCATGCGCCTTAGTTTAAAAACTTGAAGAGGGTATGGAGGTTAAGGGTATTTAATCCCTTCGGATATGATGGAAATTGTCCCGAGCAAATGATGTGATAGTGAATTTTGAAACTATCTTTTTCGATAAAAGTCGGGCTCTGATCCGAATAGCATAAGAAAACATAGCATCTTCCATTTAATGGGTTAATTAGTTAATTTGGTAATTTTAGTAATTGATGGCTATATATGCAATATGATCATTATACAGGCCTATCTTTTCAATTTAAGCTGTCTATTAAAACTGTGGATTTTTACACATATATTCAAATTTATACTCCTATATAACAAAAAATAGCAGTATTATAAAAATTACACAAAATAGCAATATTTTATCTAGCAATAATTTAGATTTTCAAAATTTTAAAAACTCAATCAAATACAACATAACAAAATGCCAAGGTCAAACATGAGAATACAGAGGGAAATACACCGGAGAGTTACAAGGAAACTGCCGGATTCTCTCAACCCACTGGGTTCCGCCGCTAACCAC
Source organism: Petunia x hybrida (assembly GCA_037355625.1). Classification (NCBI taxonomy): domain Eukaryota; kingdom Viridiplantae; phylum Streptophyta; class Magnoliopsida; order Solanales; family Solanaceae; genus Petunia; species Petunia x hybrida. Next base: position 10,931,099 of record JBBBVM010000036.1, read on the forward strand.
CGCGAAGCATTGGTGAACACCTTCTTTCCGATCAGTCAGCATAGCACTAATCCACGTCTACATATTGTTCACCTTCATCTCATTCAACATCCCCTTTTCAGTAGGCTTCACTTTGTTCAACTCATCGAGTTGACTCAGTGCGTCATCAAACAAACTCATACAATCCTTCAACGCGGACACAGTTCCCGGGTCATTGACTTTAGGAATCAATGATTTCGGTAGCGTAGAAGAGTTCGTTAGTTCTTTAATCGTTGCTTGGGGTACTGTTCAGATACTGTTCTTTAACCGTTAGTTTTTTAACCGTTGCTTTAGGACACAATTCAGGTACTGTTCTGGGTCGGGTTTGGATTGGAGTTCGGGTAAAGAAGACATGGAGTTGAAACAGGATTGGGGATGCTGAGTTACGGCGCAAATGATTTTGAGGGAATTTGATGAAGGAGATGATGGTGGGGGTGGGCTTGAAAATTGGGGGCGTGAAAATAACGCGTTGATTAATACTAAGATGTTGTTCATTATCATATGCATTTTAGCTTTATCCATATAGCAGCCTCTTTCCGTTGAAACATTAATGGTAATTTAGACTGCTATAGTATGTTATATATTTCAATTATTAATCTTTTATAAAGACTGATCCACATAAAATTTTGTAGTGTAAAAAGAAAATAAATATTTTCTTCGTAATGAGCTCACTCATCCCCTAATCAGATCGTGATGATGCCACCCTTTATTTTTCTTTTTCCTTTATTTTTCCTCTTTGTTTTTTTTTTTTTGGGAAAAAAAATTGCAAGTCATCTTTTCACTAGGTGACGGAGTGGATAATGAAACTGGTTCTTCGTAAGGGTTGTTAAGATTGTCATAGCCTTTAACTAAGTTCATTGATTCCATTAGAAATGGAAAAGGGAAATGGAGAAACGGTATGAAACGACGCTAAAATAGTCTAAAATGGTATTGAAACAGTTTGAAACGACGCTGAAACGGTGCAAATATAGCGAAATGTAGTTTGATACAATGCAAAAATTGTGCAGAAACAGTTAGATACGGTGCAGAAATAGTGTAAAAAATACATAAACAGTTAGATACGGTGCAAATATAGTGCAGATACAACGAGATACAATGCTGAAACAGACTAAAATAGCTATTGAAAAGGTCTGAAATAAAATGTAAAAATAATGTGAAACAACGCAAAAAAGGTAAAATAGTTTAGCAACAGTGAGAAACAATTTAAAACAGCGCTAAAACAGTCTGAAAGAGTGCTGAAACAGTCTGAAACTGCGCTGAAATGGTGCAAATATACCAGGATATAGTTAGATACGGTGTAGATACAACGCTGAAACCGTCTGAAATAGCTAGTGAAAAGAAGTTCAAAATAAAATGTAAAAAATAATGTGAAACAACGCAAAAAAAGGTGAAATAGTTTAGAAACAGTGAAAAACAACGCACAAACAGGATGAAACAATGCAGAAACGGTCCAGAAACGACTAGATACAGACTAAAAATAGTTAGATACGGTGCAAAACAATGCAGATACATCAAGATGCGGTAAGATACATGAGATACGAGGTGGTTGGTAGTTGAGATACAACGAGATAGGATGTGGTTGGTAGTTGAGATACATCGAGATACAATGAGATACGAGGTGGTTGGTAGTTGAGATACTACGAGATACGATATGGTTAATAGTTGAGATACAACGAGATACAGTGAGATACGAGGTGGTTGGTAGATACGATGTGATTTGCAGTTGAGATACATCGAGATACAGTGAGATACGAGGTGGTTGGTAGATACGATGTGGTTTGCAGTTGAGATACATCGAGATACAATGAGATACGATGTGCGTGGTAGTTGAGATACGATGTGGTTGGTAGGCGAGATACGGTTAGATACGAGGTGGTTGGTAGTTGAGATACAATGAGATACAATGTGGTTGGTAGGCGAGATACGGTTAGATACGAGGTTGTTGGTAGTTGAGATACAATGAGATACGATGTGGTTGGTAGGCGAGATACAGTTAGATACAAGGTGGTTGGTAGTTGAGATACGATGAGATACAACGAGATACGATGTGGTTGGTAGTTGAGATACAATGAGATACGATGTGGTTGGTAGGCGAGATACGGTTAGATACGAGGTGGTTGGTAGTTGAGATAGAATGAGATACGATGTGGTTGGTAGGCGAGATACGGTTAGATACGATCTGGTTAGTAGTTGAGATACAATGAGATACGATGGGGTTGGTAGGCGAGATACGGTTAGATACGAGATGGTTGGTAGTTGAAATACAATGAGATACAACGAGATACGATGCGCTTGGTAGTTGAGATACAATGAGATACGATGTGGTTGGTAGGCGCGATACGGTTAGATACGAGGTGGTTGGTAGTTGAGATACAATGAGATACGAGATACTTGGTAGTTGAGAAACATCGAGATACTGTGAGGATGAGATGAGGAAAAGTGAAATTGAGGGAAATGGGAGGAGTAAAAGTGAAATTGGGGGAAATAGTGGGAGGAAAAATAAAATTGGGAGAAATTGGAGGAGTAAAAGTGAAATTGAGGAAAATGGTGGGAGAAAAAGTGAAATATGGTGAAATGGGAGGAGCAAAAGTAATAGTGGGGGAAATAGGAGGGAGAATGTAAAGGTTTGGTATGTTATGAGAAAATATTGCTATATTTTTGCTATGTTTGTAATTAACTTGTGTTTTCCTCTATATAGGATTATTTTGCTAAAATATTACTATGTTTGGTAATTAAGTTCTAAAAATTGTACTTTTGTGTAAAAATTTCTTAAAACTGCCGTGTTTTGCGTAAAAATTAGGCCAGGGAGCCACTTTGGTATCTGTTAGTTGAGTTTCAGCCTGTGTCTGAAAATTATTTAACGAGTAGCCATTATTTTTATTAAAAGTAGTGAATGGACACTTATGCCCTTCACTCTTTCAATATCCAAGTTTACCCTAGACCCAACATCTTCATTATCACCTCTTCCGTCAATAACCACCATCAGAGGCCAATCTCAATGCTTTTCAACAACCATTAGCAGAAGAGAAACGCCACTTATTTGAGAAAATTAATCTTCAATATTAAGTGTGTATATCAAATTGAAGATTCAATTCACGATTTTATCATGGGTTTTTAACTTGCAAACTTGGAAAACCCAATACTATTTTCATATGATTTTCTCATGAAAACTGAAAATTCCAGAATTTTGTCATGAATTTTGATTTAAAAAACTAAAAAATTCAGTACAATATTCAAAATAGTCATGGGTGCGTTTGAACATGAAAATTTCAGTCTCAGTTTTTTGTTCTGGATTTGAACTTTAAAAAATTGAAATTTCAGTATTCTTTTTTGGGATTTGAACTTGAGAAAGTTGAAATTTCAGTATTTTTTCTTGAAATTTGAACTTAAAAAAATTGAAATCTGTAATCTCAGTATGTTCTCCTGTTGCCCTTTTGTATCCCTCTTTACTGAACAACTGCAGTTCCTTTTTACTGTGAAGCAACGGGTCATGAAAACTCAAACGAACATAGAAGAAGATGGTTTTTTGGTCCATAAGAGCATATTATGTATCAATCGAACTTCACCCATCAAAGAAGGAAAAACAAATCTTTTCTCCTTGGCGGGTGATTTTTCAGATCTATTATTGAAGTTTTTATTTTTCTCTTACAAAATATTTGATAAGTGAACTATCCCTAAGTATTTTATATAGAGGTTGTGCTTGGTTAATCATGGCTGCTCCGGCAAAATATTCTGGGATTTCGCTTGTTCAGGTTCAAACTCCATGAAATTATACTGAGGTTTTACTTGTTCAAATTTAAACTCCAGTAAATTATTCTGAGATTTTCACTTGTTCAAGTTTAAACTCCAGTATATTTTCCTGGATTTTTACTTTTACAAGTCTAAACTTCATTAAATTATCCTTGAGCTCCAGAATTTGTTCTGAATTCACACTTGATGCACATAGGGGAAAGTGTTCACTACGCTAATTAGAGTTGTTTCCAAATAGAAGGTGCAGACATAATTAACAAGGACATCTCATCCATGCTCATGGTTTGGCGAAAAGCAGAGTGCTGAAGAAGAAGCTAGGTTAAAGGTATGTCCTGTCCAAATATTTACGAAGTGACTAAATATTGACTAATTTAAAAACTCTGGATAAGCCGCAATTACTACGGTAAAAACGGGCTAATTGTCAAATTCTCACGTGTTTTGCTTAACTGCAAATTTTGCATAATTGTTTCAGCTTTTAAATGTTATTGAGAAATTGATCTTCTTTGTGGATTAGATCTTCCTTTAGGTTTGAGTTGCAGAATTGGCCTTCATTCGAGTATACTTTTTGGAATCTATCCCTGTAGTTGCTTTAACTTATTTTTGCACACCATGACCACATTACAATGCTTTGTTTATCCTCTTGTCCTGTTTTAACTAAGGTTGCATAATTAAATCAAATTATAGAAATTGGCCGGAAACCACACTTAGTGGAACATAGGAGGTGCCTAACCCCTTTCTATTAGGTTATTTTGAACACTTACCTGAATCACTGATTAGCAAGACCAAACCAAAAGTTATATTTAAATTAGATAGAAATACTTTTAGGTTAAATAATAAGCCTAGTTAAATAATTTATTAGGTGAAAACTGCAAAACCAACTCCAGACGAGTTACCCAAGTCGGAAATCACATATTGAGCGCGCGGTCTGAGGAAAACATGGGATGCAATAGGATGGCAACCCCGCAAATAGCTGAATCCGTTAGGGATAAAATTTATCTCATTCGATGGCAAAACTCCTTGCCTCCGGAATCAAAGTGTCTGAATGCTGATCTAATCGAACAATGTGCCTCAGATGTTGGCTGATTTCTTGAAGTGAGCTCTTGTTGAGTTGTCTCTGATTCTCACTCCATGTTTGCCACGCCATTGAACACGTCTCGTCGAATGTACGGCCAAATTTTGGTCAATACACCTATGATTGCACATTGCCTTATGAGCTCAAAACTTTTCTATCATAATGAAGTACCTCCAAACAATCGCATCCATTAATCATGCCAACATAGAAAGGCGACTTTCATTATACTTATATCGTAATTAAACCTTCTTTGATCACGTATAGAAAAATAATCAAATGACATAGATCAAGTATGTAAGTGTACCATAAATTACTTGCAATGTTTCTAAGCATGCAATTTTCAACTGGTCCAACCAAAAAACAATTGAATACTTTATGTAGGTTGAAATAACCTCGAAGTATCCACAAATTGAAACAACATGCCTGAAGCCATAAATCGAAAACTGAAATATGTCTATATTAAAAGAACACTAAAAGAATACAAATTCTTATAAAAATTAAATATCCTTGAATGGAATGCAACCATAGTAGTTTGTTCACGCAAGACCTCAGGTGAAAGTTCCTTTGTAAGCGGATCCGCAACCATGGAGGTTGTGGCAAAATACACTATAGACACCTAATCACTACGAAGTATTTCTTTAACAACTAGGAACTTTATTTAGATGTTTTTTGACTTTAGCAAACTCATGTGGTTATTGAAATATGAGATTGCTAACTTATTGTCACAAAATAATATTAGTGTTCTTTCAACCTTATTATCAACTATCCGCAGCCCCACACCATTTCCTCCAAGTCAAATTCCATAAGCCCATGCATTATAACACACTATAAATTCAATTGTCATGGTAAAATAAGCTACTAGTATCTATTAGCACTCTTTCTTGTATAGTTGATCTACCAAGGATATATATAGAGCATAAATATATATATTTCATACTATCTTGGCATCCATGGAAGTCACCTTGAATACTTGATTATTTTTAACTTTTTTCTCCCTAAATAACATATGATCCTTTTGGCTACCCCTTAATTATTAATTTCATAATTATTAAAATATATAATTAATATTCAAATAATTCAAGAAATATCCGAACGAGTACAAACATCTGAATACCTTAAACTTCATATCGCCAAAGCATAAAAATTTATCCATTCCCTAGTCTCAAAATTATTCTTAAAGTACGGTTTCAGATTATACTATCTCCGTAAACAACAATGCTATCACCTCATTCGTGATCTATCATGCCAAATCTCTTTAGGCCTATACCATTTCTGGCAAGCAATTCATATATATAAAACCATAGAAATGTATTTTCTCCTATTGAACCTAAGGTATACAAAATCATCAACAAGATTCATCTCGAAATCATATGAAATAATAACTTGATAAAATTTGTAATACCATCGGCGAGACGTCTGCTAAGCCATAGATATCTTTAATTGGCAAACCATTGACTTTGCATCTGCCCATAAACGGATCTATTTAATTTGCAAATCATTGACCTTGCCTCTCCAACAAAATTTTCTTGTTGTATATAAATTGTCTCATCTGTATCGCAAATATAGTTCTAAACGAGTCTTTAAAAGAGTCTTTCCATGGAGAAAGTCTTTTTATAATCGATGCATTTTTTTCTAGGTGAAGTCTTTAGCAACAAAACATACCTTATACATCTCCACATTCCCCTTTAAATCCCCGTCGAATTTAAATATATCCATTTTTTTACGAATGAGCTTTGCAGCATTCAACAATTGGACAAGTTCCAATACATCATTGTCTTTCATAGACTTCATGTCTTCATTCATGTCATCTATCCACTTTTTAAGGTAATTCGAACGTACAAGGGCTTGACAAAAGTTGATTGGATCGCCTTTTGTCATTCCAAATTACAACTTTATGTTCTTGCATAAACAAAATTTATTATCTGATATTGCACTTCTTGTCTCTCTAGTTGATCTTCTGATGTCATTGATTCTTCAAGTTTACTAGTTTGTTCTTTGGGAAAAAACTTCTTGCAAGAGAGCTGCAATAATATTATCTTGATTCGGAGTTTCTTATTGAACAATTTCAGGGGTAGAAAACTACTTATGAGCATTTTCAATAACAATTGAATGAAGAAAACATACTCCTTTTCAAAGACAATGTCATTTATCCTTTCTTGCCCCACAAACTCAATATACTTAAAGAACCACGCATTACTAATCTCAATAGTAGCCTTCGCTGTGGGATTATATGACTTGTAACAGAATTGACCTTTAAGAGTATCTAGTGAAATAGCAACGGACTCCTTGAGTCTAGTTTCTTTTTATTTGGCCGATAAGGTGTTGCCTAAGCTGAACATCCCAAATATGAAAATCCTTTGAATTGGCCTATTTTTTTGGGTCTAAAGCTTATAAGGGTCATATTAGTTTCCTTAGTTAGAACTCTGTTAAGTATATATACTGCCGTTTTCTTAATGAATTAGATAAAGAAATCGATATCTTAAAAATTCATATTCAAAGTTATGAATATAGTTGACTATTCCAGGAAGCCGCAGGAAATGGTCCATAAATATGTGTATATGAGTTCTAGTACATCTAATTTCCTATTATCTCAAAATCTCATAACATTTATTTATTTCCCCTTTATGCAATTTACATATATCTAAATCTGAAAAATGAAGTGATCGAGAATATTGTGAGGGAAAAGTCTCACAATTCTTCTTGAGATATGACATAATCTCTTTTGCCTTTGACCCGTCATAGTAGCATGCAAGGATTCATTACGCAAAATAATTGTATCAAGAATATGTAGATTACAATAACCTAATAAAGAACCAGAACCAAACTGTTTTAAATTGTGAAATAGACTAAATTATCCATTTTCAAATGGACAATAATAACCAAATGCTTAAACAAAAATCAAGTTACCGTCTGAATGACCGTATGACGTAAGCCACATTCAAATCACAAAAATTAGTTCTTAACAATAATCTAAAGGTTCTATTGCTTCGACTTACATTGTACCTGAATCTATTTATCATGTATGTCTTTGTATCGAAGTTTATTGACAACCAAAGATACAAAGTAAAGAAGATTACAGTTCTTCTATTGACCTGCATCTCCACTAAAGAAACAATCATTTTTATTGGATCATATTTGTTGGTTCTCATATCTTGCCGGAATTGTAACTTTCTTATTGATATGAGGCTAGATATTGCTATATATTTCCTATACTATCACCTCGTGTTCATGCTTCTACTTGTGATATTTGTTGGTACTTTGAACTAGATGTCTCTCATTTGGTGTATTTTATGTTGTAGGGATCACATTGATGAAGTTATATGTTCTTGGAGAATAAATGATAAAAATTAATGGTTTTGAAGTTTGAGTAGAAGTCAGAGAGTCGTTTGAACGAAGGCCGGACGAAGAAGGAACAAAACTGTATGAAAACAAAAGGTTGCACAACATGCTACCCTATGTACTGCATCCCATGCAGGCACCTTGCTGCACATTGTGCTGCATGACGTGCAGGGCACGTCGTGCTGCTTGTGGTGCACAATTTAGCAGCATTCTTAGTGTGTAGATAATCAGACAAGGGGATGCACGTTTTGTTGCACAATGTGAAACCCTGAAAAATATATTAGTCAGAGTTTTTGATGGCTTTTCCAAGGTAGTTTCATCCTATCTCAAATCCGACACTATAAGTACATCTTGGAACCCAATTAGACGAGACTCTCGACTAATTTTACATCCAAAGGAGGCAAGAAAGAGAGAAGATCAAAATTCAAGGATCTACTTCATCCATCTATCCATATTCCTATGATTTTGTATACTTATAGTTATTTTATTGATTTGAACTTGACTATGAGTGGCTAAATCATCCATTCTAGGGTTGATTGAACCCCTCAGATACTTATATATTATAAATAATTACATTGATTGAAGAAACTTGTTTAATCTTCCTATCTAAGTGTTTATGATTTATTTACTATTGATTGGTAGAGCTCCCAATTGATTGTGCCCTTTGTCCTTGTGCATCTAGGGATAGATTCATGAGTTACGGTTAAAAACTTAACAATATTTCAACCTAAAACAAAGGATTTTCTTAGGTTGTCAAAAAGGTGAATTGTGATCATTGATCCCTATTGTGAATTATAATTGTAGTTTTACATATCTTCATTAATTAATTAATAAATTAGTTAGTAAAAGGTGCAATAATTGTATGGAAGTTAGTAGTTGTGAATTTGGAGCAATTGTTCAATAGGAAGAAACAAGTTGAAGTCGTCAATGCATTGTTATAACACATGAGTGGGAGTTGGCTATATCAATCCTAGGCATTTTAATACTTGAATTAATCTTAATCATTACCACTTTGCTATTTACTAATTTGTTAATTAGTTGTTATATTGAAATCATCATACAGATACAAACTTTAAAAATTAATCGAATAGATAATTTAGTTAGATTACCAACTAGATTCGAGTGTTCTCTGTGGGATTCGACCTCGGGGCTTTAACTACCTAACTATATTTGCCGCGATCGCTGTGTCTCTTTTATAGAGCGCAGTTGGGCATGATCAAATTTTCATTTTGTACCTCATTGAAATTAGATTTCTCAAGAGTGTACAAAACTCAGCTTTTTCACATTTGACAAATACTTTTCATTTCTTTCGAAGTTCAACCATACATTTCTTAATCAGTGTAACCTTGTCAAACTTAGTACCTTAAATGTTTTCAAAATGACTTTCGTCACGATTCAACATAGACATGCGATGTGATTTCTACCACCGATTCATATGCCTCTTTACGTTAAAGGTATTCTTATCCATAAGAGGTGGTGTATAATCAACCTTTAACGCAATGTCAATATCAATGATCCCAAGATTTATGTTAAGACTTTCTTGCCATGATCTGTAGTTAGTCCTATTTTAGCATATAAATTAAGTTGATATTGGCAATAATGTTTATATAAGTAACTGTAGTTGAATATGAGAAGAACAAAAAAAAAAAAAAAGCTCATGTAGCACTTAAAACCAAACCGAAAATAAATTTGAATAAAGGTAGGCGAGCTCATCTTAAGATACTAAATACTCAATTAATATTTCAATCAGAACTATGTCGTTTGGAAATAACATACACCATGGTACCTCTTCTTGAATATGTCATGTGAGCTCATCCATCACTAGAGCAACTAAAATTGGGCTAAGAGCTGACCCCTAATGATACCCCATCTTAACTGGAAAGTTATTCGAGTCTCCTCCTACTGTTCTCACTCGGGTCTTGGCTCCATCATTCATGTCCTTAATCGCTCCAATGTGTGCCATAGGTACACCTCTAGACTCCAAGCATCTCTACAATATTTCCATTGGGACTTTATCATTAGCTTTCTCTAGGTCAATAAATACTATATGTAAGTCCATTTTCTTGTCCCAATATTGCCCTACTAGCCTCCTTAGAAGATGCATAGCTTCAGTAGTTGATCGCCTAGGGATGAAGCCAAATTGGTTCTCGAAAATAGTCACATTCATCATCATCCTCTTCTCTATCCTTCTCTCCCAAACTTTCATACGTATGACTTAATAATTTGATACCCCTATAGTTGTTGTAATTTTGTGAATATCGCCCTTGTTCTTATAAATTTGTATCATGGTACTCTACCTCTATTATTCGGGCATTCTAGCCATGTTAAGCATGATATCAAACAACCCGGTTAGCCACTCCAAACCTACATTGCATGCATTCTTCTAAAATTCCATTGGGATCTTGTCTGGCTCTTTCGCTCTTCCTATTCGCATATGACAAATTTCCTCCTTAACTACCTTAAGCTTTATACAACTACATCCTCTAAAATTATGGTGGCTCTGAGAGTGCTCTAAATTCCCCACTTCAATATTCATATCCCCCACTTGATTTAAGAGCTTATGGAAGTATGTTTGCCATCTTTGCTTAATGTGAGCCTCTTCCATCAATACCATGTCATCCTCTTCTTTAATGGACCTTACTTGATCCAGGTCACGTGACCGCCTCTCCCTATCCTTGGCAAGCCTATAAAGCTTTTTTTCCCCGCCCTTTTCGGTTATTTCCTTATATAGGCGTTCAAAAGCTGTATTTTTATGATGTGTTGGTATTTTGAGCATATTTGCAACTCTTTTCAACTAGTTTTTGTGTCTTAAAGCGTTATTATTTGAGTAAATCTTATGTTTTTCTTTGTGTTTCAGGTTATTAAGAGAAATTGATATGCAAGCCGAAGAAAATGTGAAAAAGAGGCATCAATGGGATCGGCGCCTCGCCGAATCTGTGGCTCAAGAGGCCAACCATCCACCAAAGGAGGAAAGAGTTCAAGCCTTCCAGCCAACTCAAGGGCGGATCGCCGAGTGGAATTGATGTTGGGCGTATATCTTATGTCTCGGCGTCGATTTCTTATAGCTTTTGAGTTATTTTCAGTGTATTATGTGCCCAACAATGCAGGATTTAAAGTAAAATGCTAACTTGAGGTGTTTGGATGTTTTAGGAGCGAATTGAAGAAAATTGGAGCTTGATTCATACAACAACAAGGAAGAAGAAACGGGTACAGCCATGGATGCTTGGCATGCTAGGCTGTATGGTCTGGGAAGAGTGCAAATATTGAAGAAATTGAGAGAAGTAGCGCATACAGCCACGGATGCTTGGCATGCTCCGGTGTATGCGATGGTAAATAGTCCCAGAGCAGCCGTGATTAGCTAAAGCGTGGGCCACTAGGATATTCCTTATTTTTAAACCCTTGTAACGTGTTTTCTAGGATTATGACGTACTTTTTGGAGGCAAGAAACACAGTAGAGGCTAGAGAACCAAGATTCATCAATTGAGTTGTAATTCTTCTTTCCTCTTTATTGTTTCATGAATTCTAGATTATTTTGAGAAAAAACTATCTTGTCTATGAGTAGCTAAACTCTATTATTCTAGGGTTATGGGTTAACCATGAAAGTTGTACTCTGAAGTTGATTGAATTCTATTAAATTTATCAGATTGAGTTGTTTATTTAATTCTGCTATGAATTACATGATTTCCTGGCCAGTTGTTAAGTACTATCTATGAACCTAAGGTTGAACTCGAAAGTGGGAACCGTAAGTTGCAATAGAATTAAATAAAGTGTATTCCTGAACCGGGCATCGGGGAATGGTTTCGCAGTTAGGATAGAAATATACCTAACAGTCACACTTAATCAGTATACAGGAGAAGCACATGCATTCTTGGTAATTCTAATTCCATAGATATATAGGCGTTAGGTTGGCTTGAATAAGCGAGCAGGGTATCGAAAGAGCTCTGTGAGTATAATCAACCCTGTGATTAGCAACTCAGATAAATAAAGTTAATTCAATTAGCGGATGAGTGCAACTGGATTGGTGATCGTCCCACAATCCTGGAATTCTCACTGATATCTAAAACTCTTAAATTGTCTTGCATTCCATTTACTTCAATTACTTTTAGTTAATTAAAAACATTCGAAATCTAGTTAAACTCTCTTGAACAATATTTAAATTAAAGTTTGTCTAGTTAATAGTTAATCAATAGTCCTCGTGGGAACGATACTTTTCTTATCACTTTATTACTTGATCGACCGCGTATACTTGCGTGTGCATTTGGAGCGACAAGTTTTTGGCGCCGTTGCCGGGGACTAAGATTTAACTAGTTTCTAGATAGCTTTTATTTGTTATTTGTTCAAGATTAATTTTTGTTTTAGTTGTCTTTGGGTGTTTCAGGTATTAGCTTGAATGCGAAGGAGCAAGAGTGGTGATAAAGTCTACACTTTTGACCCGGAACCTGAAAGACTTTTTCACAGGCTAAGGAAGGAGGCCAGACTCAAAGCAAAGTTATAGAAAGCTCCTATTTCCAAACCTGTAGAGCTGGCTGAAAATCAAAACCGCGCCATACTGGATGTGGCCAGACCTACTCTTGATAACATGGCCAAGGCCATTGCGAGGCCAACCAGTACTGGTAAATTTGAGCTGAAAGAGAGTATGATCCGACTATTCCAGTCTAATGGTTAGTTCGCGGGATTGTCACATGAAGATCCTCAACAGCACATGCAGAATTTTCTGGAGATCAGCGACACTTACAAATATATTGATGTGTCGGATGAGTATATACGGCTGACTATGTTTCCATTCACCTTGCTGGGTGAAGCAAAGAAGTGGCTCTTGGTCCAACCACCGAACTCCATTAACTCTTGGGATGAACTGGCGAAGAAGTTTCTGATCAAATTCGTTCCATCAGGCAAAACTGCAAAGATCAGAGGTGAGATAGTGTCATTTAGTCAGAATTCACCAGAGGAGATAGGTGAAGCATGGGAAAGGTTCAAGGCATTGTTGAGAGGCTGCCCACACCATAGCCAATCAAAAGAAGTGTTGGGACATATTTTTGTTGAGGGACTGCAATCGCATAGTAAAATTATGTTGGATGCTTATTGTGGCGAACCAAGTCTAGAGAAGCAATATGATGAGCTAGAGATCATTCTTAACAAAATTTCAGAAAGCAGTCAGCATTATCATGGTGACTCAGGCAGAGGTAAAAATCTCAAGCTAGGTGGAAAGGTGGAAGTAGATGTACTGACAGCTATGAGAGCTGAAATGGCAGCAATGCAACACTCTGTTAAGCAGCAACTTGATGCAGTACTAGTCCAGGTAAGCAAGCCACAGCCACCGGCTCCACCCCAGGTTCAACAAGTGCAGGCAACTCCATACTGTGATGTATGTGGTGGATCTGATCATATAAGTAATGTTTGCACGGACAACCCAGAGTTTGCGTTTAACATGGGTCAGTAGGGCAGGGGTTTTAACCAAAATGCTCAGTATGGAAACACTTACCCGCCTAACTTTTGCAACCACCCTAATTTCTCATGGAGCGGTAATCAAGGCGGACAAGCCATCAGACAATCTCAAGGTAATACTCAGCAAGGGCAGAATCCACCGCACCAGAAACAGCCTGAAACATCAAAAATAGAGGCAATGATACAACAACTGGCTGTTGATCTTAATCAAAAAATTTCAACTCTCCAGCAGAACCAGGACAGTGCCATTCGCTCTCTAGAAAAACAAAATGGGACAGCTTGCTAGTAATCAAAATACAAGGCCACTTGGTGCTTTACCAAGCAATACTAATCCCAATCCCAATGAACAGGTGCAAGCAGTGTCATTAAAAAATGGGAGAGAACTGGAAGAATTGCCAAAGAAGCCAAAGCAGTCTCACCCTGACAAAGAAAAAGAACCAGAGCCAGTAGTCGAAGTCGAGAAGGAGGTAGAAAAGCATGAGGCAGTGATTGCTGCTAAACCACCACCTCCCTTTCCTCGAAGGTTGCAAAAGAATCTGCAAGATCCTGCAGTTACGAAGATCTTAGGCATACTCAGTCAGACTAGTATCAATATTCCATTAGTAGATATGCTCCGAGGAATTCCAAAGTATGCCAAGTACATCAAAGACATAGTGGCATCAAAGAGGAAACTCAATGAATTTGAAACTGTGGCACTTACTGAAGAGTGCACATCCAGAGTTCAGAACAAATTCCCTCAGAAGTTGAAGGATCCAGGTAGTTTCACCATTCCTATTTGTGTTGGAAACGTAGCAGTTGGTAGAGCCCTATATGATCTAGGGGCTAGCATAAATCTTATGCCATTATCTGTATGCAACCAACTGGGTCTCGGTACTCCAAAGCCAACAACAGTCTCACTTCAGTTAGCTGATCGATCTATTACTTATCCTGAGGGGGTGATTGAAGATGTGCTGGTTCAGATTGGTCAATTTATTTTGCCCGCTTATTTTGTTATCCTGGATTATGAGGCAGGTAAGGAAGTCTGTATCATCTTGGGATGGCCTTTCTTAGCCACTGGCGATGCTGTGATCCGTGTCCGAGAGGGAAAGATGACAATGAAGGTGGATGATCAGGAAGCAGTTTTTAATGTGTACAAGGCTCTAAAAATGCCTAACCATCATGAAGAGTTGTCCATGATCACAATGAATGACCCGGAGGAGAAGTCAACTGATTCAGCTGATTATGTCAATGATGATTTGCAGCGAGCACTGATGTTGGGAGAGGAAACTAGTGAAAATGCTGATATAGAGGAGATGTTGCAGCTCTTAGATTGCTCTTGTGACTTTATGACGGGGTTTCCTAAGTTTGAGCCTCTAGATAGACCGCTAGGGCCACTACCCAAGCCATCTATTAAAGAGGCGCCCAAGCTTGAGCTCAAACCTTTACCTGCTCATCTTCGTTATGCTTATTTGGGACAATCTGACACTTTACCTGTGATTATTTCTTCTCTATTGTCTGATCTGCAGGTAGAAAAGCTGTTGAGAGTGCTACGAGAGCATAAGAGTGTTGTTTGCCGGACCATAGCTGATATCAAGGGAATAAGCCCGGATTTTTGCATGCACAAGATCTTTATGGAGGACGGATACAAGCCAAGTGTGGAGCATCAGCGTTACCTCAATCCAATCATGAAAGATGTGGCAAAGAAAGAGGTGATTAAATGGTTAGATGCAGGTATAATTTTTCCTATCTCTGACAGCAAGTGGGTAAGTCCAGTGCAATGTGTCCCTAAAAAGAGAGGGATGACAGTGGTGCAAAATGAGAATAATGAACTTATCCCCACAAGAACTATTACGGGGTGGAGGGTGTGCATAGATTATCGAAAATTGAATAAAGCCACCCGAAAGGATCACTTTCCCCTCCCCTTTATTGATCAGATATTAGATAGGCTAGCTGGTCAAGAGTATTACTATTTCCTTGATGGTTACTCTGGCTATAACAAGATATGGATTGCTCCCGAAGACTAGAAAAAAACTACTTTTACATGCCCTTACGGTACCTATGCCTATAAGAGGATCTCATTCGGGCTATGTAATGCACCTGCGACTTTTCAAAGGTGTATGATGGCTATTTTCACTGATATGGTGGAAAAGTTTGTCGAAGTGTTTATGGATGACTTTTCTGTCTTCGGATTTTCTTTTGATGCTTGTCTAACTAACCTTGGTCTAGTGCTTGCTAGGTGTGAAGAAACTAACCTTGTTTTAAACTGGGAAAAGTGCCATTTCATGGTTTGTGAAGGTATAGTTTTGGGACACAAGGTGTCCATTGCTGGAATTGAGGTTGACAAGGCGAAGGTGGAGGCGGTTGAAAAATTACCTCCGCCCACTTCTGTGAAGGGAGTCCGAAGTTTTCTCGGACATGCTGGCTTCTATAGGAGGTTTATTAAAGATTTTTCTAAGATTTCTACTCCTTTGTACAGGTTACTTGAGAAAGAAGCAGCATTTGTGTTCGATGAGGCCTGTCTGAGGGCCTTTAATGAGCTAAAAGAGAAATTGGTCTCTGCACCAATGATAGTGGCTCCTGATTGGACTGCACCATTTGAATTAATGTGTGATGCTAGCAATGTCACTATTGGTGCAGTCCTGGGGCAAAGGAGGAACAAGGTGTTCCATTCCATTTACTACGCCTGCAAAACTCTTAATCCCGCCCAATTGAATTACACAGTTACTGAAAAAGAGTTGCTGGCAGTGGTGTATGCCTTTGATAAGTTTCGGGCATACTTGGTTGGAACCAAAGTTATTGTCTACACAGACCATGCAGCAATCAGGTACTTAATTGATAAAAAGGATGCTAAGCCTCGACTAATTCGTTGGGTGTTATTACTGCAGGAATTTGACTTGGAAGTCCGAGACCGTAAGGGAATGGAAAATCAAGTAGCTGACCACCTATCTAGGTTGGAGAACCACAAGCATGTGGATGAGGGAGGTTTGATCAAAGAAACCTTCCCGGATGAGCAACTTTTTGCCATCACCAATCACTCGGACCCATGGTATGCTGACTATGTCAACTATTTGGTAAGTGAGGCAGTGCCACCACATCTGACTGCAGAAGGTAAGCGTCAGTTCTTTCATGATGTGAGATTTTATATGTGGGATGAGCCGTGTTTGTTTAGAGTATGTGCAGATCAGTTGGTGAGAAGATGCATTCCTGAGGAAGAGACGGAGGTTGTTTTGCAAGAGTGCCATGCATCTCCTTATGGGGGTCATCATGGTGGTGATAGAACAGCCGCCAAAGTACTTCAGTCTGGTTTCTATTGGTCGACACTGTTCAAAGATGCTCACGCTTTTGTAAAGAAGTGTGATCAGTGTCAAAGGACCGGCACAATCACAAGGAAGCAAGAGATGCCTCTGCAAGGCATTCTAGAGGTGGAGATTTTTTATGTGTGGGGGATCGACTTCATGGGTCCCTTCCCCTCGTCGAATAGTAACAAGTATATTTTACTGGCAGTGGATTACGTGTCTAAATGGGTAGAGGCTGTTGCTCTTCCTTCTAATGATACGAAGGTGGTGGTGAGTTTCGTCAAGAAGGACATTTTCACCAGATTTGGAACTCCGCGGGCTTTAATTAGTGATGAAGGTACACATTTTTGTAACAAGTTGCTAAACAACCTTCTCGCTAAATACGGGGTCAAGCATAAGGTTGCCACCGCCTATCATCCGCAAACTAGTGGGCAGGCTGAGGTATCCAATAGAGAGGTGAAGCAAATTCTTGAGAAGACTATCAGTGCGAATAGGAAGGATTGGGCTACCAAGCTCGATGATGCACTCTGGGCATATAGGACAGCTTATAAGACTCCAACTGGGACTTCACCGTACAAGCTGGTCTATGGAAAAGCGTGCTACTTGCCAGTCGAGCTTGAGCACAAGGCCTATTGGGCGATAAAAAAGCTAAATTTTGATATGGGATTGGCGGGTGAGAAGAGATTGTTGCAACTCAATGAATGCTCCCAACGCACACGCAAGTATACGTGGTCGACAAGTAATAAAGTGAAAGTAGAGTATCGTTCCCACGAGGACTATTCAGACTGAATTCTAGCAAACAATTTATATAACTATTCAGGGATCTTTTTCCAATAGTGATGAGTTTATTAACTAAAGAACAGTAATTAAGAGGGTAAAAGTGAATTCAAGCAATGGAGCAAAACTTGGTTGTTATCAGTAATAAGGAGACGGTCCAGGGTCAGAGTTACGAACAATCCAGTTGAGTTTTCCAATTGATTCCACTTCTTAAACCCCGGGTTACTAACTAACAGATTAAATGTACCCGTGAAAACCTTTCAGTTCTTCACGGTCTATGCAGGCTACTCCAATCCCTATATGTCTATGGGTTGAATCACGTGCACGCATTAACGAATTCTGTAATTAGTTAAACTAGGCGAGCAAGTATATGTCTATCCTACCCGCGAATTGGTTCCCCGATGCCCGGGTTCACAAACTAGTCCTATTCTTTCTTATTGCGTTAATAAATTCCCTCTTTCGAGTTCAATCTAAAAACCATAGATAATGCGTAATAATCGGGCCCTGACAATTACACAAGTAAAATCAAGAAAGAATAAGTAACCCGTAATGGGATTCAATTAATGGGAATCAATCTTCAAACATCAACTTTCATGAAATACTCTAACCCTAGAACGATAGAATTAGCTACGCATACTCATAATAACAACACAAGGATTTGATGAAATAATGAGATAATGATGTAATAGATTAATGGAAGGAAGAAAAACCCTTGTTCTTGATGTTATGAGCTCTCCAATTGCTCCAAAGTCTGAACTCCTCTGAAAAACTAAGTAAAAGAGTATTTATAAAGTTTACAAACACCTAGTAATAAGTTAGACCCAAGCCTAGACGAAATAGGAAGTCAAAATTCGCTCCAGGGGCGCCATAGCGGGCGCCCCGCGCCCACGATCGCGCGTCCATGACCAGAAGACGCCAACTTTTCCACGCCCTGGCCCCGCGGCGCGGAAGGAAACGCGCCAGCCCCTGCGCGCTATG
Organism: Petunia x hybrida; assembly: GCA_037355625.1. Classification (NCBI taxonomy): domain Eukaryota; kingdom Viridiplantae; phylum Streptophyta; class Magnoliopsida; order Solanales; family Solanaceae; genus Petunia; species Petunia x hybrida. The sequence goes on from JBBBVM010000036.1 coordinate 10,949,753, forward strand.
GCCTGCGCGGCGCGTGGGGTATGGCGCCAGGCCAATTTCCTGATCCGTTTGCTCTTTTGCTCGCTCGTGTCGTGCCTTCGTGTGCTCGATCCAATCCTCAATCAAAATCCAATCTTTTCTTGCTCAATCATGCTCTTAAAAGCTCCAATTACACTGCATAACAACCTACGCACGCACGACATAAAATCAGTGTAAAACCACAGTCACAAGCTATAAAACGAGCGAATAAGGTACTAAAACGTGAGGAAATATTAAGGAAATATAGGCATAAAATGCCAAACATCACCACCCCACACTTGAACCTTTGCTCGTCCTCGAGCAAGTCACAACTAACTCCCCAACCTAGGTAAAACAGGTCTGCCTATGACTATGGTTGATACCGACCATTGAACTAAGGCACACATGACTACTATGGATCCACACATGCCAATAATTTACCAAAACCAAAAATATAAGAACAACCACCCCAAAATAGCTCAAATGCACAAACTCAATGCAACCATGCTCCCACAAAATTACACCTATCTACTCAATCAAAAGCCATCAACTTTACCTAATTCATGCAAACCACGTGCCCTCACCAATATGAAAGAGAGTGCCCCCCAAAGATCACACACAAAAACAAATATCATGAATAGAACGGGGGCAATAACAAATGAATTCTCTCACTCTCATGAAAAGCTCACATGCCACACACAATGTACCATAGGCTTGCCCGTAGTGTAGGACTCCACTAATGTAAGCTCACTCCAATCGGGATTAACTAGGACTTTACAAAGGTTGTAATGTAGGCTAAGGTGCGGGTAGGATACATATGGTAATAGTGACTACCTCCCTAAGCACTTTAATACATCACAAATAATTCAACACAATTCTCAACAAGCCACCCAATCAACAACTCTCACACATACACCTTCTCAATAAGTAGCATATTTTCTTTTTCAATCACACACTAGCAAGGAAGCGATATCTTTCTCCTTTTTTTTTTTCTTTCTTTCCTTTTCAATTTCATTTTTTTCAATTTCATCAACATCCAACCTTGCCAATGTTTTTCACTACTTCCCACTTTTCACAAATATTCCCCTTTCATTAGTTCCACTCAAAAACCTCCCAAAATCCAACCACAACTCCAAAATAACAACACAATATCAACTAAAGTGCTTAAGGAGTAAGGGCCAAAAGAGACAATTTAGAACAAGTGGGTAGGCTCGGGGTGTGGGTGCCAACAAAAAGGGTCAATTCGAATCACAACAACAATTTTTTTCAAGGTATATATGTAAGGGTAGGCAAATCAAAGAAGGCCTTGTATCATTTCCCGACTAGAGCAAACTTAGGATTTCGCTTTGCACACACACGGGGCAAGTTCTAGACATTAACATGCAACATGGAGCAACAAAAATATGCCTCACAACACACCTTGCACATGGCTCACACAAAAAGGCTCCATCAACAACTCTCAATCAAGCATCTAGAATGCAACTTGTGGAAATTTAAGCACTAATGCACAAAGGTTAACAATCAAGTCAAGCAAGCGGACTCAAGCATCTCAAGGGGGTCGTTCCATTTTTTCCTTCTTTTTCTCTAGGCACGCATCAAATTAAAACCAAGGACACCACAAATAGCACATGCAATCAAGTCCAAGTCCACCGGTATCAAACAAATCAAAGGCACCTAGCATTCCACCTAGTTCCTACGCCTAGGGTCATTTATAACTAACTACTCTAATCCTAAAAATAAAAACTACCCGGTTCAAAGGTCTACCCGTGGAAAAGAACCGAGGTCATAAGAAAAACCACGGGGTGGATGACATGTACCGCTAATAAAACTAAAAGGAAAATCTTTTTGGAATTTTTCATTGGTTTTCTAATTTTTTTCAATTTTTTCATATATTAAAGCAAGAAACAAATCAAAATAAAGTCAAGTGACAAAAGAAAATCCTACGGTACATGCATCCCTAACCTCAAAAATAAGGGAGAGTTCCCCACCCCACACTTAAAATAAGCAATGTCCTCAGTGCTAAAAATAAGAAAGTGCAAGGGTAAAGAAGACTTCCCTGAAGACTCTAGTCCTTGGTGCTAGCATCCTCCAAGCTTTCATATGATATGAGGTACTCAGACTTCCCTCATCAGGTCATCAACATTAGGCAAGGGTGAGGACACCCCACACTTAGCCTCGACATTACACGAACCTGCAATCCAAGGAAAAACAAAAACTACGTGACACTATAAAATAAAATATTACAAGTACAAACTCGGGTTGCCTCCCGAGAAGCGCCTTAGTTAACGTCGTGGCACGACGACACATTTAGCTCACTTCCAGCATTTACGTCTTCTCTTCTTCCGACGAACTTTTGCTTTCTTCCTTTCTTTGAGAGACCCCAACTTCACTTCAATTGGTTTACTTCCATGTTCTTGACTGACACATTCAATCATAGAGCACTCTTCAACCTTAGCTATGTGCTCCTTCTCATTATACACCTTGAAAGTAACCTTTTCTCCATGCGCTCTAACAGTCATCTCACCCAGCTCCATGTCAATAAGTGCCTTCGAGGTGACTAAAAATGGTCTCCCCAAAATAATTGGAGCTTCTAAGTCCTCTTCATAATCTAGGACTACAAAATCAACAGAGAATGTAAACTTACCAACTTTTATCAACACATCCTCCAATTTACCATCAGGGTGAGTGAGTGATCCATCCGCCATCTTAAGAGTAACTGAGGAGGGCTTGATTGATCCTAGTCCTAACCTTTTGCACACAGACAGAGGCATGAGATTTATGCTCGCACCCAAATCACACAAGGCACCAGTGATACTATGCCCTCCAATAGTACAAGGAATAGTAAACTTCCCAGGATCTTGAAGTTTTGGAGGTAGCTTGCTCAAGATTGTGCTACACTCCTCAACTAACTCAACTGAATCTACCTCTGGAGGCTTTTTCTTCTTGACTAGAATCTCTTTTAAGAACTTCACAAAGGATGGCATAAATTCAAACACATCAGTCAAAGGAATATTAACATGAAGTTCTTTCAGCATACTCACAAATTTTTGATATTGGGCCAAATCCTTCGATTGTATAAGCCTCTGCGGGAATGGTGGAGGTGGCCGAGGTTCCTCTTTCTTCTCTTCTTTCTTCTTTATCTTCTCCACTTTTTCAATTTTTTCAATTTCAGCTTTCTCCTCAGGCTTGGCCATCAGCTCTCCACCTCCAATTAAAGTCACTGCAAGACATTGTTCAGGCTCTTTCTTCACAGTGCTTATTTCTCCCACCAACTGCCCCAACTGGTGCTCCAAGTTCTTGTGAGCACTGGCAAGATCTTGTATGGCCTGTGCATGGGCTGCAGTGTCAGCTATCATTCTCTGCTGGCCCGCCATTATCTGCTTTAGCATCTCCTCAACTGAACTGCTAACCTGCTGTGGTGGAGCTGGGAGTGGGTGGTAATTATTCGGGGCTCTCATATTACCTTGATAATAAGAATTACCAAACTGATTTTGACCCTGCAGCCTGTTGTGATTACCCACGTAATAAACTGACTCTGGGTTAGAAGGGCAAACCTCTGTAGCATGGTCTTGACCACAAACCTCACAAAAGCTCTGGAGTTGTTGCACTGGAGCCACTGGTTGCTGAGTCTTTGGCAGAGCTAGCTTACTAATTTGATTGGAAATAGCATCCATCCTAGCCCGTAGCTCTGAAACTGCATCTAACTGAAGTACCCCTGCAGCTTTCTGCGTAGTAGCTCTACCATCACCTTGCCAATCAGGATTGCTCTGCGAAAACTTATCTAGCAAATCATAGATCTGGTCAAAATTTAAGGCCAATACTTGACCTCCAGCAGCAGCATCTACCACAATCTTAGTATGTGCAGTCAACCCCTCAACAAAAGTATGTGCAAGAACCTCATTGGATTGGTTGTGGTGTGGACAATCTCTCAGTAAAGCTTTGAACCGCTCCCAGGCTGAATACGAAGATTCTCCTTCTAACTGTCTGAAGGACATAATTTCACTCCTCACCCGGGCTGTCTTGGCAGATGGATAAAACTTAGCCAAGAACTTCTTAGCCAAATCATTCCAAGTGGTGATAGACCCAGACTTTTCAGCCTTTAACCACCTCTTTGCTGCCCCAATCAGTGAAAACGGGAATAAAGTCAAGCGAACATAATCAATAGGAACTCCCGTTGGTGTATAAGTATCACTGATCTCCAAGAAATTCTGGATATGTTGTTGCGGATCTTCATGAGGAAATCCACCAAATTGTCCAGTCGTATGTAACAGTTGTATCATACCGGACTTAATTTCAAAGTTTCCAGTAATTCTAGGCTTAACTATGCTCGAGGCTACTCCCTCCAGGCTGGGGAGAGCAACATCTCGCACAGCTAAAGCTTGTTCTTCTGCCATTCCTGTAGGTAAAGATCAAGCAGGACCTAATACCTGAAACAGCACAAAACTCAAAACAAAAACTAAACCTGAATAGAAATTAATAAACTGTTCAAGAAGAAATCAGTCAAAAATTAGTCCCCGGCAACGGCGCCAAAAACTTGTTGCTCCCAACGCACACGCAAGTATACGTGGTCGACAAGTAATAAAGTGAAAGTAGAGTATCGTTCCCACGAGGACTATTCAGACTGAATTCTAGCAAACAATTTATATAACTATTCAGGGATCTTTTTCCAATAGTGATGAGTTTATTAACTAAAGAACAGTAATTAAGAGGGTAAAAGTGAATTCAAGCAATGGAGCAAAACTTGGTTGTTATCAGTAATAAGGAGACGGTCCAGGGTCAGAGTTACGAACAATCCAGTTGAGTTTTCCAATTGATTCCACTTCTTAAACCCCGGGTTACTAACTAACAGATTAAATGTACCCGTGAAAACCTTTCAGTTCTTCACGGTCTATGCAGGCTACTCCAATCCCTATATGTCTATGGGTTGAATCACGTGCACGCATTAACGAATTCTGTAATTAGTTAAACTAGGCGAGCAAGTATATGTCTATCCTACCCGCGAATTGGTTCCCCGATGCCCGGGTTCACAAACTAGTCCTATTCTTTCTTATTGCGTTAATAAATTCCCTCTTTCGAGTTCAATCTAAAAACCATAGATAATGCGTAATAATCGGGCCCTGACAATTACACAAGTGAAATCAAGAAAGAATAAGTAACCCGTAATGGGATTCAATTAATGGGAATCAATCTTCAAACATCAACTTTCATGAAATACTCTAACCCTAGAACGATAGAATTAGCTACGCATACTCATAATAACAACACAAGGATTTGATGAAATAATGAGATAATGATGTAATAGATTAATGGAAGGAAGAAAAACCCTTGTTCTTGATGTTATGAGCTCTCCAATTGCTCCAAAGTCTGAACTCCTCTGAAAAACTAAGTAAAAGAGTATTTATAAAGTTTACAAACACCTAGTAATAAGTTAGACCCAAGCCTAGACGAAATAGGAAGTCAAAATTCGCTCCAGGGGCGCCATAGCGGGCGCCCCGCGCCCACGATCGCGCGTCCATGACCAGAAGACGCCAACTTTTCCACGCCCTGGCCCCGCGGCGCGGAAGGAAACGCGCCAGCCCCTGCGCGCTATGGCCTGCGCGGCGCGTGGGGTATGGCGCCAGGCCAATTTCCTGATCCGTTTGCTCTTTTGCTCGCTCGTGTCGTGCCTTCGTGTGCTCGATCCAATCCTCAATCAAAATCCAATCTTTTCTTGCTCAATCATGCTCTTAAAAGCTCCAATTACACTGCATAACAACCTACGCACGCACGACATAAAATCAGTGTAAAACCACAGTCACAAGCTATAAAACGAGCGAATAAGGTACTAAAACGTGAGGAAATATTAAGGAAATATAGGCATAAAATGCCAAACATCAATGAACATGATGAGTTTAGGTTGCACGCGTATGAAAACGCCAAGTTATATAAGGAGAAGACTAAGCGGTGGCATGATAAGCGTATTCAGCACTGTCACTTTGAGCCGGGCCAACTAGTTCTTTTATTTAACTTCAGGTTGAAGCTCTTCCCTAGTAAGCTCAAGTCGAGATGGTCTGGTCCGTTTGAAATTGTTAAGGTGATGCCCCATGGAGAGATTGTATTGCGAGCCCCGGGTTCGGATAAGTCGTTTCTAGTGAATGGGCGAACACTGAAGCGATATTGGGGAGGTGAAGTCGATAGGCTTAAATCTTCCATTTCTTTGGTTGACCCTTGAAAAAGGGTTGTACTTGTCGTGCCGCGACGTTAAATCAAGCGCTTCATGGGAGGCAACCCATGTTTTATCGTTTTTAGAGTTAGTTAATCCGCATTTTCATTTAAAATAAAAAAATATAAAAATAGAAAAGAACAAAAAGAATGGGAACTTGATGTGATTAACGTGTTTGTGTAGTGTTTTTCCAGGATCCCGAGGCTCGAAAACAGTTGGAACAACGAAAAGGGCCGGTCTCACCACTCTCTGTATGCAGCAAAAGAAACTGAACTGAGGCCAAATTAGGGCTGCATGTGTCGCATGCTAGCCTGTGCACAGCCAAAATTTTTGAAAAAAAAACTCAGCACGGAGGCAGTGTTGTGGGCTCAAAACACTGCACACTGTGTGCAGTATTTCCCTCAGATGTGCGACGCGCCAGGGGCTGTGTGCGCAGCTGAGTTTTTGGAAAAAAACAATAGAACAGAGGCAGTGTCGCACAGGAAAAATGCTGAACACTGTTTTGGGATTTTTTTCTTTGCAACAGGGCAGCGTGCATCGCGAGCAAGGCTGTTCGCGCAGCTGATTTTTGAAACAAATTTTTTTTTTCTAACAGTGTTGGGATTCCATCGCACGGGTCACTGTTCCATCAGGTAAGTTTTTTTTAAAACAACTCCTTTCAACTGTTAAAAACACACAACCAACTAAGAACAAAACAAAGAACAGAAAACGAAATAAACAAAGAACAGAGAACAAGGAAAGAGAAACGGGAAACACCATAGGCATAGCGGCTGAATTGTTTTGCTTCCCAGGTATGATTTCTTCTCTTCTCACCTTTTCTCTTAGCTTCTCCCTTGTCCCTAAAGATACGACCTACTGTTGGTAGCGCTAAAATTGTTCCCATTCCCCTCTTTCATTAGGTTTAGATTTTACTTCAAGTTTATGATGAAACCATGTCGAAAATTGATTATTTTTGATTGGTATCTGCTGTGGGGGGTGCGGTGATGCACCGGGATGAGTATATATGTAAGCTCCTGGAGTTGGGAGGTCCAAACAATAACAAAAAGCTCATACACAAGCTGTCCAAAATTTTGCACCTAAGGTGTTTGTTGAAATTCCCCAATGAATAATTTGAAGTATTTGGCGAAGTATGAGTAGCCGAATCAATTAGGGGGTGTAAGTTGAACATATATTAGTTAGAATTAGGGTGTGGGGCTGAGTTTAAAGTGTTTTCACTTGAACGACGCTCAATGCACATTAGTCACACACTAGGAGTGTCGTTTTGCACCTTAATTGAGCGAACCAATGTCCCGTTGTGCAATTCACGGGCTGCTCTTATTGTTTTGCTTAAGTTAATATTTTTCCATATTTTTGAGATGAAGTAGAGCACAAGTGTGGGGGTGTGGAGACCCCGTTTGCACACTTTGGTGAATTTTAACCATGAGAATTATTTCGAATAAAGAAGTGCGCGTCGAGAGAAGTTTGAGTACCTCGCGAATGATACCATGAGCGTACTATGAGCATAAATTGATTAATTGTAAATTACACTTGAGCTTTAAGTGTGGGGTGCGTGCGCACCAATGTGAAGTTAACGATAAGCTTGAATTGGACTAGTTTCTAGCTACTTTAAAGAACTCGGGAGTACTTCATTGGCTAATTTCACATTGTTTGGATACAGGTATTCTATTGCAAAATGGCGATTGCAAAGCAACCATCTAAGAGTGGTGGAAGCGGGGAAAGTGGCCAACCACCACGGAATCAACCGGAGGGCAAGGATAAAAGGGAGCAACGCTCAAAGAAGAAACAAGATACACCTGCTCTGGATATGGCCATTCCCGCTCCTCAGGCAGCCACAGGCAAGAGGAAATCAACCATTGCGAAGGAAAAGCCAGTGGTGATCCGTGAAGGTGGTGCTTCTAGACCACCGGCCAAGAAAAGGGAACAATTTAGGGCAAAGGAAAGAAACCAATGGAGCAGGATGATATGGATGACGAGCAGGTTGATGATGATGCTGAGGATGAGTACTGACAGTGCATTAAATGCGGCCTGCTGCCCATTATTACAAACTGCATGCCTTCCTACTTTAATTCAAACTAAAGCTGGTTTGTCCCTCATGTGTATACAACTATCAAAGCAAGTAAAATTCAGCAAGTAAGCTAAGATGTGCCATGTAATCCAAGTGTGCTGCCATGTGGCTGGTCCACATGGCCAAAATCTGCCCCAAAAAGCATCCCATAAGCTGCTTGACTTAGCGGGACGGCGCATGCTACCCCGCCCAATGTTGCGACGACCACGGCGCAAGTAGCCTCCAAGTATGACTTGAGCTTGTCCCGGAACTACCATAAGTCCTCCGCTCGCTCCCACGTAGCCTCTTCCGGTGACTGCCCCTTCCAATGAATGAGGAACATCGCCGTAGGCTTGACGCCTCGCCGCTGCACGGCCTGATGATCAATAATAGACTCAATCTCTTTGTCATGAGACTGAATGATAGTAATGGGAGCCCGTTCAGATTGCCCCCTCTCCGGATCTTCTTTGTCTTCATGATATGGCTTGAGATTACAAGCATGGAAAACCGGATGAATCCTCAAGTATGGTGGCATGGCCACACGATAAGAAATTTTTCCAACCTTGGCAACAATCTCGAACGGCCCCTCATACTTCCGAATTAGATTCTGATGCACCCCATGCAAGGCCTTAAACTGCCTCGGATTCAGCTTGACCATCACCATGTCGCCCACTTGATAATAAGTAGGCCTCCGCTTCCGGTCCGCAAACTTTTTCATGCGCTTGGCTGCTTTATCAAGGTAGGAACGAGCCACATCTAATTGCTCTTCCCACGTCTTGGTTGTTTGATTGGCACAAGACTCTTGCCCTCAAAACTAGCGGGCAAAGAATGTGGAGTAAGCGGCTGCTGCCCCATCGCCAACTGAAACGGAGTCTTTCCCGTCGACTCACTCCGCTGCAAGTTATAAGAAAACTGCGCAATGTCAAGCAGCTTCGCCCAATCAGCTTGATGGGCACTCACATAGTGCCGTAAATAAAGTTCAAGCAAAGCATTTATACGTTCCGTCTGCCCATCTGTTTGCGGGTAAAAGCTAGTGGAGAAATGCAATTCAGTCCCAAGTAAGGCAAATAATTCTCTCAAAAAACCCCGCTGAAACGAGGGTCACGATCACTGATAATATGCTTGGGCAGGCCCCAATACTTGACAACATGCCTGAAAAATAAACCAGATGCCTCGCGAGGATTGCAGCTCGGTGATGCTTCAGCAAAAATAGCATACTTAGAGAAACGATCTACAACGACCATAATCATCCCATAACCTTCAGATTTGGGCAAGGCAGTGATGAAATCCATAGTCATTGACTCCCACAGTTGCTCTGCAATAGGCAAAGGCTCCAAAAGACCCCCAGGAACCTTGTGCTCAACTTTGTCTTGTTGACAAACTAAGCAAGTCTGCACATATGACTCTATATCGTCCTGCATCGAGGGCCAATAATAAATAGCTTCAATAAGGGAACGAGAACGCAGCATACCCAGATGTCCAGCCCATAGAGTATCATGTGCTTCTTTCATCAAGCGCCTGCGAAGATCACCAAATTTAGGCACGTAAATGCGCCTACCTGCAGTCAACAACAAACCGTTATCAAGCCAAAAACGGCGAGTTTTCCCTTGCTTGGCCAGCTCCACAATCTGCCTAGCCAAAGGATCATGCTGAATTCCATCTCGAATAGCATCAATAAGGTCGCTGCTAGCATGAGTAATAGCAGCCAACTCTGCCTTTCGGCTAAGAGCATCAGCCACAACATTGGCTTTGCCCGGCTTATACTCCAAGACATAATCAAACTCCGCTAAGAAGTCCTGCCAACGAGCCTGCTTTGGACTGAGTTTCCGCTGCGACTGAAAGTAGCTAGTCGCAACGTTGTCCATCTTCACAATAAATCTGCTCCCAAGAAAGTAATGCCGCCAAGTGCGCAAGCAATGCACGATGGCAGTCATCTCTTTTTCCTGCACGGTGTACCGTCGCTCTGTCTCGTTACGGGGCTTTTGAGTGGTTGGTCATGCCGTTCGGCTTGACTAACGCACCTGCTACATTTTGCACACTTATGAATCAAATATTCCAGCCATATCTTGATGATTTTGTGGTTGTATATCTTGATGACATTGTCGTTTATAGCAGCTCCTTGGAGGCTCATGTTGAGCACTTGCGGAGGGTATTTCAGACCTTGCGAGATCATGAGTTGTTTGTCAAGCAAGACAAATGTAGTTTTGCGCAGCCGGATGTTCATTTCTTGGGCCATGTTATTGGTCATGGGCAGATTCGCATGGACATTGCCAAGGTCCGTGCTATTGAGGAGTGGGAACCGCCAACGAAGGTGACTGAATTGCGGTCGTTTATGGGTCTTTGCAACTATTACCGCAGGACTCTTATTCCAGTGCCTGAGGACATTCTATCTACCAGTAGCCTAATTGACATGGCATTATGGGAGGACATATTTGAGAGCGAGAGTGCCTACTTGGCGAATCAGTTGATCATTAAGAAGCAGATTACGCAAGAAAGACCACTGAACTATCATACTTGTGAGAATGTTTGCCCGGCTATTTTGGAGGTTGTGAAAGACAGGAAGTGGGATAGATTTATGCAGGGTCCCAAGGGCAAGGGCAATGTTACTGCTGTTTAAGAATTATATGCGAACTGGGAGAATCCGAGGAGCAGCATAGTACGGGTTAGAGAGGTTAAGGTTGATATTTCTGCCAGAGCCATTAATGCACATTACAGGGTGAATGAAGTGTCCATGGATGATTACAAGAAGATGCTAGCAGATCCAAATTTTGAGAATGCCATTGAGGTATTGTGTGACCCACCAGCTGTTATGGATGACCATGAGTCCTCGAAGCCTGCATGGTTGTACAACACAAAGAGAAAATATGCCACCTTTCCTAAGAGGTTTATGTCTAGGGAGAGTCCATCTTGGCTAAATTGGGTGTCTAACAGAATAATGCAAGCTGACCATCAAACAAATGTCCTTCGGGAGCGGGTGCTTCTTATTTATGCTCTGATGAATGGGATAGTGCTGAACTTGGGAGAGCTTATGTACGAGCAGATGATGCGGACTCGTAAGGAGAAGACATTGAAGCTGTATTTTGTGCACACTCTGACGGCTTTGATGAGGAAGCACGGGGTCTCCTTCTATACGGATGATGATCTTTTAGAGGTACCCATTGCCCATGACATTACTTCAGTGCATGACCCGGTCGCAGCCAAAGAAAATAAGAGAACTACATCAGAGCGACTTGTGGGATTTGAAGCCGAGCTAGCTAAGCTGAGAGAGGAGCAGCAGGCATAGCTGACCCAGTTGAGACAGGAGCAGGCAGCTCGAGACACACTGATGCAGAGCACCCTGGCAGAGATCCTTGCCGCTATTCAGAGTACCAGAGTGACGCGTTCCATTGGCGTCCAGACTGATGCAGGGTCCAGTCATGAGGTTGTGGATTTGAGTGCTACTGATGGCACTACTGCAGAGCCAGCTCCGGCTACTGCCACTACTATGGAGAGGTCGCTGATTGATGTGATGGATGCAGATGGCAGTACATTGTTAGATCCCTCCACTTCTCAGACCGCGGATTCACACTGGTCTGCAGCACCTCCAGACTCTGCGGTTTGAGAGAGCTTTCTTGATACCCACTCTTGTTCTTATTTTTATATTTGTGCAGTGGGGACCATGCTCTATTTTAAGTGTGGGGTGGGGTATCATGACTTGTACTTGTATATTTTTACTGCGTTTAATTTTTTTTAGATTAGTAGCATAATCCTTGGGTTTTCTTCAAGCCACGGTTCTTTTCCGAGGATGCTTTTTGTTTTGAATCGGGTGTTTTTTGATAAAAATAAAAAAAAAATATATATTTAAAATACAAAAAAAGTAGGAAATAGGAGTTGCTAAGTAGTAAGGACCTGTGCTTTCTCTGTGAATTGTTTGATACTATCATATTTAGTCCTTTACATGCGAGTTGAACTTCCCTAAAGATTTTTGGTGTGAGTTATGTATCGGATTGCTAGTCAGTCTTGTTAGTGACTCTTCGGCTCAGGCTTCTGACTCTGAGTGCTGACCGAATAGCATGACTTGTCTCGCTTGTTTTTGTTAGGCGTCGGAATTGTTCCGCCTTGAGTAGTTCATGTGCCATGAGTGGTGAGGTGCTTTTATTTCTTCTCGTGCTTGCATTATTGGTCTAGAACTTGCCCCGCGTGTGTTCAAAGCGAAATAGGTTAGCTCTAGTCGGGAGATGATACAGGCTTTCTTTGATAAACCCTTCTGTTGCAACCTTAATTAGCCTGCCCATTTATATATATCCCTTGTGGCCTTTTTGAGCCTAGTAGCCTTTTTGTTGACACCCACATTACAAGCCTATTACTTTTATTCTTAATTACCCTCTTTTTGAATCCGTACTCCTTAGAGCACTTTAATTGAAAATATTTTTTTAGTGGAGTTGTGGTTGGTGGAAATTGGTGGCTTTTGAGTGGAGTCAATGAAAAAAACATTATGATGGTATTTTGAGGAAAAGTACATTGGCAAGGTTGAGAAACAATTGACAAATGTTGGAAAAAAAAGGGGAAAAAGAAGAGAAAAAAAATTGAGAAAAAATGAAAAGTGAAAAATAAAAAGAAAGCAAAAGAGAAAAATTCTCAATCCTTACTAGTGTTGTGCACATTGATAAAAAAAATACTTAAAGGGAGGGAAGTTTTTGGGTTGATGTTCGGATGGTAGCTCGGTTGTTTTTTTTGTGAAGAGTTGAGCTATAAAAAGTGGAAGTGATGTATTAAAATGCTTAGGGAGATAGTCACTAGTTTAACCATATCTATCATACCCCCTCCTTTGGCCTACATTACAACCCTTAAAGTCCTAGTTAATCCCGAGTAGGAGCGAGCCTACATTAGTGGAGTCCTACACTACGGGCAAGCCTATGGTACCATTGTGTGGCACTTGAGATTGTTTTTGAGTGTGAGAGAATTCTTCTTATCTAGAAAGTCCCGTATAATTCATTTGATATATTTTTGTGTGATTGGGACTAGACTTTGATTGGTGAGGGCACATGGATTATGAGAGGTTGGAGCTTTTATTAGGCCCTAATCTTGAGCGAGTGAGCATGTCGTGAGTAAGTTGGTGTGAAGAGTCGTGTCTTGAGGCTTGGTTGTTGCTACTTGATTGCTTTGATAATCCTTGTTTTCTAAATATGTGGTGTGCAAATATGGGGAAGTTGTGTGCTATTATGTTTAGTGGCTAATTGTTGGTATCAACCTATTTCATAGGTGCGCTTCCTTGAAGTTCTTGAGCTGAGTAGTTGAGATCTATTGAGTATAGTATGTTGGGTTTGTTTGTTCGGGGACGAACAAAGTTTAAGTGTGGGGTGTTGATGTTGGGTATATTTTATGTCTCGGCGTCGATTTCTTATAGCTTTTGAGTTATTTTCAGTGTATTATGTTCCCAACAATGCGGGATTTAAAGTAAAATGCTAACCTGAGGTGTTTGGATGTTTTAGGAGTGAATTGAAGGAAATTGGAGCTTGATTCATACAAGAACAAGGAAGAAGCAACGGGTAAAGCCATGAATGCTTGGCATGCTAGGCTGTATGGTCTGGGAAGAGTGCAAATATTTAAGAAATTGAGAGAAGTAGCGCATACAGCCACGGATGCTTGACATGCTACGGTGTATGTGATGGTAAATAGTCCCAAAGCAGCCGTGATTAGCTAAAGCGTGGGCCACAAGGATATTCCTTATTTTTAAACCCTTGTAACGTGTTTTCTAGAATTATGACGTACTTTTTGGAGGCAAGAAACACAGTAGAGGCTAGAGAACTAAGATTCATCAATTGAGTTGTAATTATTCTTTCCTCTTTATTGTTTCATGAATTCTAGATTATTTTGTGAAAAAGCTATCTTGTCTATGAGTAGCTAAACTCTATTATTCTAGGGTTATGGGTTAACCATGAAAGTTGTACTCTGAAGTTGATTGAATTCTATTAAACTTATCAGATTGAGTTGTTTATTTAATTCTGCTCTGAATTACTTGATTTCATGGCCAGTTGTTAAGTACTATCTATGAACCTAAGGTTGAACTCGAAAGTGGGAACCGTAGGTTGCAATAGAATTAAATAAAGTGTGTTCCTGAACCCGGGCATCGGGGAATTGTTTTGCGGTTAGGATAGAAATATACCTAACAGTCACGCTTAATCAGTATACAGGAGAAGCACATGCATTCTTTGTAATTCTAATTCCATAGACATATAGGCGTTAGGTTGGCTTGAATAGGCGAGCAGGGTATCGAAAGAGCTCTGTGAGTATAATCAACCCTATGATTAGCAACTCAGATAAATAAAGTTAAATTTAATTAGCGGATGAGTGCAACTGGATTGGTGATCATCCCATAATCCTGGAATATTTTCTCTCACTGATATATAAAACTCTTGAATTGTCTTGCATTCTATTTACTTTAATTACTTTTAGTTAATTAAATACACTCGAAATCTGGTTAAACTCTTTTGAACAATATTTGAATTAAAGTTTGTCTAGTTAATAGTTAATCAATAGTCCTCGTGGGAACGATACTTTTCTTATCACTTTATTACTTGATCGACCGCGTATACTTGCGTGTTCGTTTGGAGCGACAGAAATGTTGAAGGAAATCGGCGACTCCGCAGAAGAAGAGGCGAACCCGCCGCTGTTCACAGAACATCTGAAATATCTGCGAAATTCAAGAGTTGTCTGCATGCACAAGGGCACCCCGCCGAGCCTGCATCACAATTCACACGGCATGATTAGTAAAATAAGTCATCGGCGAGCTAGCATTTTATTAGGCTACTCGCCGAATATTCGGCGGCTTTGGCGAAAAACAAGGCAAAATGGCAAACTTGTAAATACTAGACTAGTTTTAAAACTCATACCTATAAATAGACTGTTATGCCTCCGAGAAAAGGGAACCTTTTTGAGCTTAGAATAATGTCTTACACACTTTTGAATATTCTTGGAAGCTAAGGAAGGGTTTCAACTTGGATTTTATTATAAGGATTTCATTATCTTTAATATACTCTTACATGATTCTTTCCATTTCATCTTCTACTATGTGTGTGTTAGACCCAAGTATGAGTAGCTAAACTTATACTAGGGGTTTATTCATGAAAACTTGATTATCTTTGCTTAAATCTTGTACTTAATCTTGTAAAAATCAATGGGTTGACATAAATCTAGTTCTCCATCGTACTTTCTTAACTAGGGTTTGAGGCACGGCCGTACATGAACCTAACCTTACTTTGCTTTCATCACCCGAACGGGGTTGAAGGTGTAGGTTAATAGAGACTAGCGAGAATTTAGGTTACATTGGTTGCGGCCTACCCCATCTAAAGGTGAAGACCTAAAAAGGTCATCCCCGCTCGAGTCTTTGGACTAGGATTTCTAGCACTTCATTATTGACCCTAACAGGCTTGATGAAGTAAATCCTCCCTATCTTGAGAGGGTTTTGAGGAATACATTAGAAGTCTGACCATTGACGTTACCCATGAGATTTGCGAGGTTAATACAAGTATTTGGTTATGAGAATCTGGTTGGATTGGATAAACAAATAGCTCATTCTCATCGTTTACATCAATCATATTTATCTAGTTGTTCTACGTTAAGTTGTAGTCGTAGTTAAAACAATTCTGTTTTTATTCTTTAGGAATATACGGACAATTCTTAGAAACCGTTACTATTCACAATAAGATTAATAGATTGCTTTGCTAGCTCCCTGTGGAAATCGACCCTGACTCTTGTTGGGTACTATTATCTTTGATGACCGCCCCACACCCTTCGTGGTGAGTGGATTGAGTGTGGATCAAAATTTTGGTGTCGTTACCGCGGAGCTACGGTACATCTATTAGGTTGAATATTTCATGTTCTCGTCTTGTTAGTTGTTCCTATCATTTTACCTCTTGCTTTGTTTTACTGTGTGTAGGTGAATCCAAGTATGAGAAGGAATCTAAATAGAGCTATGAGGAACCCCCTCTATAATCGTACTAATGAGGGAGTTCCATCTCCAAATTCTCCAATTGCTCCGAAGATTATTATGAAGAATCCGAAGAAGATTATGATGACACTTCTCTTAGTGAGGAGAGTTATGAAATTCATGATGTCTTTGAGAAAAATGAAGACCCTCAAGTTGAAAATGAAGCCCAAAATGATGGAATTCCTCATGGCAATGCTCAAGCCAATGAGAGAATTCGTGTTGGTAACAATGATGGTGTTGCGGGCAATGCAAACCGAAGAGGAAACAATGTTAATAGAGGAGGCCGAGGTGCAAACCGAGGAGGCCGTGGTTCTCAAGCTAATAGGAGAGCCAATACCAATCGGTTGAATGTTCGCAATGACAATCGGAACCAAAGGAATGCAAGGGGAGATCGAAATGATAATCAACATGCCCAAGAGTTGGAAGATTCGGAAGAGGAAATAAATTTGGACACTTTTGCAAGTGCCATTGTGCCACCACCAATTCGTGGGAATGTGACTTTCAATACCCCAGAAGTAATCCTTCATGGATTTATCAAAATGGACTTTTTAGTGGAAGCAAGCATGACCCAATGGAACATTTGAGGAATTTTGTGCAAACATGTCATCTCTACAAGTCGGCACATTGTATGGAAGAATCTTTGCTCTTAAGAGTCTTTCCCTATTCTCTATCGGGGAAGTCTAAGACATGGTTGAACAAGCTACCAAAGAACTCAATCTACACTTGGGAGGAACTTGTGAAGCAATTAATGGCAAAATTCTTGCCAAAAGGCAAGCAAGCGTCAATGAGAGACAAGGTGTATATGTTCAAGCAAGATCTTACCGATTCATTATATGAGGCTTGGGAAGCTTTCCAAGTGGTTTTACATTGACCAACTCATGGTTTTGAAGATGATATGCTCTTACAATATTTCTACCAAGGGCTCAACAAGAATAACCAATCGACCGTGAACAACTTATGTGGAAGTGCTATTATGGACCATACTTTTCAAGAAGTCAACGAAATTCTCAACAAAGTTGCCAAGCAATCTCAAGATTGGCATTCAAGAGCTCAAAACCCAAGCGGTGAAGGAGGAATGAACCAAATGATGATTGAGATATTTGAAGATCAAGCGAAACAAATGGCCCAAATCATCACCAACATTGAGCTTCTTAGAGGTTCCAAATAAGAGAAGGAGAAAAAGGTGACCAAGGTAGAAAATCTTCAAGTTACAAATGCCGGCCACCAAGTGGCTCCAATTGGGTATGCCAATCCCAGAGGCCAACCTCTAACGCTTCTTCAAAGAGGGCAAGAGGAGTATTTTCCGGAATAATGTTTCAATGTCCATAATGAGGAAGAAGACAATCAAAGGCCCTATCAACAAGGCCAATGGAGGCAAGATCAAGGTAGACAAAATTGGAACAATAATCAAGGTGGAAGAGGAGATGGTGCTTCTCAAATTATGCACCAAGAGCTCCTTACAAGAAAAGTGAGAATGAAGGGATAAGTCAATCAAAATTAGAAGAAGTGATGGGAGAAGTCCTCAAGAATCAAGAGATTTATACCGGTGATATCAAGGAGATAAAGCAAGCGGTCAATTCTCATAACACTTCCATCAAGGATCTTGAATCTCAAATGAGCACCCTCTCACACCAAGTGAACTAAAGACCTCAAGGAGCATTACCAAGTGATACGGTAGTGAATCCTAAGAGGAATGGGAAAGCTCATGTGATGGCAATTATGACAAGGAGTGGAAAAACATGGGAGAATCCTAAATCAAAAGAAGATGGTGATGAAGTAGAAATGCAAAAGGAAGAGCTAAACAAGGAGGAGGAGTTACACCATGATGAAGCAAATGATGTGGAAGTAGAGATTCCAAGGCATGAAGTTGATGATGAGTAAATCCCTCAAGAACCAAGTCCCAAAGTCGCTACCCCTAAAAATCCAAATCAAAGAAAACTCCACCACCCAAACAAAGCCTTCCTTGTCCAAGCTCCATTTCCAAAATTCCACTTCCTTTCCCACAAAAGAGTATGAAACAAAAACAAGCATCTCAAGATAAGAAAATTTGGGATAAAATAGCATTAACATCCATCAACCTCTCTTTGATTGATACATTGAGCCAAATGCCAAATGTTGCAAAGCTTGTGAAAGATCTTGTGACCAAGAAGAATTATGAGGATTATGAGCCAAGCAAGGTAACTCATCAATATAGTTCAATTATCTCAAAGCATATGGCAAGGAAGATGGAGGACCCCGGAGCCTTCACGGTTCCATGTACAATTGGAGGGACACATTTCCCTAAAGCTCTATGTGATCTTGGAGCAAGCATCAATTTGATGCCGTATGCGGTTTACAAGACTTTGACTACCAACGGATTTTCGAAGGCTATAAATATGAATTTACAAATGGTCGACCGCTCCATGAAGCAACCAATTGGAGTTGTCACCAATGTTCTAGTGAAGGTGGAGAAATTTATATTCCCGATGGATTTTGTGATACTTGATTACCCGGTGAACTTTGATGTCCCCATTATTCTTGGGCTTCCTTTTCTAGCTACTGGGAGAGCACTTTGTGATGTAGAGAAGGGATAACTCACTTTCTAATTCAATGGTGAGAAGGTTGTGTTTCATATATGCAAAACATTGAAACAACCGATGGAGGAGGAAGTCACTTGTTATTATGTGGACATGGTGATGGATGCACTTATTGAAAAAGAGAGTGTTCAAGTGAGTCAAGTGGATGAACAGGCCGTGGTGATTTGGAAATAGGATATTGATAGTGAAGAGAGTGTTGCCGAGTGTGTAAAGGCATTGGAAGGACTTGGCACTAAACCTTATGTTCCCCAAAAGCTTTCCCTTAACCTTGAAAACCGAACAACTCCCCCCACAAAGCCCTCCATTGAAGAACCTCCAAACCTGAACTCAAGGTACTTCCAAGCCACTTGAGATATATCTTCCTAGGCCAAAACTTCACTCTTCCAATCATCATCTCTTCCCACTTGACCAAAGAACAAGAAGACCAATTAGTTGGAGTGGTCAGAAGGAGAATTAAAGCAATTGGTTAAACTCTTGCAGACATAAAGGGAATAGACCCGGGAGTTTGCACTCACAAGATTCTTGTTGAAGAAGGATGTAAGCCAATGGTGGAACATCAAAGGAAGTTGAATCCTCCAATGCAAGAAGTTGTCAAGAAGGAGATCATAAAATGGTTAGATGCGGGGGTGATTGTTCCACTCTCCGATAGTGAATGGGACTCACCCATTCAATGTGTGCCAAAAAAAGGAGGGATGACTGTAGTTCACAATGAAAAAGGTGAAGCTATATCAACTCGAACCGTGACCAGTTGGCGAGTGTCCATGGACTACCGTAAGCTTCACAATACAACAAGAAAAGATCACTTTCCCCTACCTTTCATCGACCAAATGCTTGATCGTTTGGCGGGCCGTGCTTACTATTGTTTTCTTGATGGATATTCGGGGTACAATCAAATCTCAATTGAAGCAAATGATCAATATAAGAGAACCTTCACATGTCCTTATGGTACTTTTGCATTCCACAAAATGCCTTTGGGACTTTGTAATGCCCCGGCTACTTTTCAAAGGTGCATGATGCACTCTTCCATGACATGGTGGAAAACTTCTTGGAAGTATTCATGGTTGATTTCTCCGTAGTGGGTGATTCTTTTGAAGATTGTTTATCTAACTTGGAGAAAGTCTTAGAGAGGTGTGAAGAAATCAAACTTGTGCTAAATTGGGAGAAATGCCACTTTCTTGTTCAAGAAGGAATAGTCCTACGACACAAGGAGTTTGGCCATTGTGTTTGGCGTTGAAAAATTTCGATCTTTCTTGGTTGGATCTAAGGTCATTGTGCATACCGATCATTCCGCAACCCGATATTTGATGGCCAAGAAGGATTCAAAAGCAAGGTTGATTCGATGGGTACTCTTGTTACAAGAATTTGATCTTGAGGTACTTGATAGAAAGGGAATCGAGAATCAAGTGGCGGGCCACTTATCCCGTTTCGAGGAGGAGGGTCGCCGAAAAGAAACCTTCGAGATCAATGATTCATTTCCGGATGAGAGGTTATTGGCGGTATCTTGGGAGGAAATTCCTTGGTAAGCGGACTTAGCCAATTATATTGCGTGTGGAGAGATCCCGGAAGATTTCTCACTCAAACAAAAGAAGAAGTTAATCAATGATTTCCGGAAATACTTTTGAGATGATCCCTTTCTTTTCAAAGTATGTGTCAATGGAATGAAAAGAAGATGTGTTGCCGAAGCCGAGCAAAGAGCAATTCTTGAAGGATATCACTCCGCTCCTTATGGAGGACATCATGGAGGCATTAGAACGGAGGAAAACGTACTTGAATGTAGTTTCTTTTGGCCTACTTTGTACAAAGATGCTTATTAGTACACAAAGGGTTGTGATCAATGTCAAAGAACATCGGGAATAACAAGAAGGCATGAAATGCCCCAAAACCCCATTGTGGAAGTTGACCTCTTTGATGTATGGGGAATCGATTTCATGGGTCCTTTTCCAAGCTCTTATGGTATGAAGTACATCCTTGTGGCAGTTGACTATTTATCCAAATGGGTTGAAGCAATGGCCTTGCCAAACAATGAAGCTTGAAGTGTCACCGCCTTCCTCAAGAAAATCATTTTCACAGGATTTGGCACCCTTCGCACCATCATATGTGATGGGGGCACCTACTTTTGCAATCGGACCTTTAACCCTTTGTTGGAGAAATACGGGGTAAGACACAAGGTTGATACACCTTATCATCCCCAAACAAGTGGTCAAGTGGAAGTGTCAAATTGAGAGATCAAGCAAATTCTAGCCAAATCGATTAATGTGAACCGGACGGATTAGTCCAAAAATTTGGATGATGCCTTATGAGTATACCACACGACATACAATACTTCAATTGGGATGTCACCATTCCGGTTAGTCTTTGGCAAAGCTTGTCATCTCCCTGTGGAGTTGGAACATAAAGCTCTTTGGGTATTGAAAAAGCTACACATGAATTGGGAAGAAGCTTCGAAATCCCGAGTGGAGAAGTTACATGAACTTGAGGTAATGAGATTTCTTGCCTACGAAAATGCAAAGCTTTACAAGGTAAAGATGAAGATCATTCATGACAAGAGGATATGGAACCGTACATTCAAGACGGGAGATATGGTGCTATTGTTCAATTCAAGATTGCATCTATTTCCTGGAAAGCTGAAATCCAAATGAAGTGGACCTTTCAAAGTGGTTGAAACATCACCTTATGGATGGGTCGAGTTTCAAGAGAAGGGAAGTTCCAAAACTTTCCGAGTGAATGGCCAACGAGTGAAGCACTACTTGGGATGTGAAGCCGAACCTAGAAAGATCGCTTGCATCTATCTCTTGGATTCTTGAAGGATGAGGTAACACCATCGTGCCGCGACGTTCATCAAGCGCTTCTTGGGAGGCAACCAAAGATTTACTTTAGCATTTTTAGTTTTAGCAATGTAGTTAGTGTAAAAATTTCATGTGAAGTTCTGTGATGAAAGCATTTGAACTTAGTTGAAGAGGTGTTAGTACAGAAAAAATGTAAAGAGTGGAAAGCAAGAAACTTTGAAGAAAGTTGAAAAGTCGTAAGGACCGCCGAGTGAAGGGCGGAATCCAAATTGCGGTCGACCATCTGAAGTGTTGGCCGCCGGTTTAATCAGTGAGGAAAATATTTATGTGGAGTGGAGAAATACTTAGCCGTTCATTCGGCGAGTTGCACATCTAACTCCGCAGGCCTCTCTGCAGTCCAACCCACTTGTGCACAACAGGAAGGTCGCCGAAATAGCGGCGAGCTGCAACTTCCGTGGGCCTGGTCGGGTTACCCGACTATAAAAGGCCCCAAGGTAGTTTTTCTTTCTACTTTTCTCCCTAAATCATAAAAAGCACACACCCCATCGCCGGAAATTACTATTCTGACACACCACCGTCTCAAACAACACTCAAAATCACTCACGCACACTCGATCTCACCTAACCACCATTATTCCCTCTACCCGATTTAAGTTTCATCTCAAATCCGGTAAGATACTCAACCCCATACTTTAATTTTCATATTTTACATGTGGGGTAGTTAAGAACATCATGTTGGGCGTGGGGTTTTGTGATTAACTTATTACCCATGATAGGTTGATTTTAGGGTTTGTTCTTAGAACTTGAATTCATGAAATTGAAACCCTAGAGTGTGTGATTTTGGGATTTACGTATTTTAAGTGAAGAAAGGAGTAGAAGAAGAGAGTAACAGAAAATAACCCAAAAATTGAACTTGAGTTAAACCTCGAACATACCTTGTTTGCTTGAAAACTTGAAAAAGTCTTGACCTTGATATGATTTTTGGTAGAATTTTCATGAAAATTGGTTGAAAATATGGTCTCATTCTTGAGAGAGCATTTGAAACTGATAGGAAGATGAAAAGACAACATAAGAGTGTGTTTGGGGGTGTTAAGGGAAGTGAGATTGGAAAAACTTTGAATTTGTGCACTGTAGGAAAAATTGGCCAAGGATTCGGCAACCCGCATAGGAGTGTGTTTGGGGGTGTCATCAGTGAACCTAAAATTTGTGTGAGTGAGGCTTGCCCCTCGCATTTTGAAAGGTGACTCGCTGCTCCTTGTCCACAATGTGTTATGCGAGTCGTTGAGGTAAATTGCGCCTCGCAAGTTGAAAGGCGAAATGATTCGGCGGACCCTCAGTTTCTTTTGCGAGGCTGCCGACTCTCACAGAAGGTTTATAATTTCCTCAGCTTGTATTGGCATCTCGCACTTTATGTGGTTTCTCGCTGGTGCTTCTCAGCACTTGGTTCTGTGGGCTGCCTCTTCTTGTCTGCGAGCTCGCCCCTACTTCTGCTGCCCGCCGTTTCTATTACAACACTAAATCTGTTTGAAAGTTTCAAGCGTTCCATTCCCTTCCATGGACTTCATATGTTAGTTTAGTTTAATCTTAGCCTAGTTTAAGAGTAGAATAGTATAGTGATTCATTAACTAACACATGTTTTGAGTTGGTTTTGCCCAGGCAATCATAAAGAAACAAATAGCTAAAAAAGATGGAGCAAAGAAACCACCCACTAAAGAATAGAAAAGGGAGGCTGAGATGAAAAAGAAAATGGAGGCTAATCGAGCCAGAGCTGACCAGAAGAGAAAGGCACAGAAAAAAGGCAAAAATATTGTGGACCCAAAGCAAACTAAGCAAAAGTTCACCCCTGGCCAAGGACCCTCAAACACTGTTGAAGAAGCTGAATCTGATGTGGAAGATTGGGGAGAAGAGGGAGTACAAATCAAGTTGGAATTTGACAAAAAACCCAGGAGAACACAAAAGATCCTCAATCATAGGTTCAACAAGAATGAAGCAGCTGAAGCAATGTTCTATGCACAAAGAACCATAAACCCAGAAAAACAAGTGCAAATTGAATGGGCCACGAAGTATGGTGATGAGTTCTATAAGGAGATTGTGAGAAGAAAATGGAAATTTTTGCTAGAGCCCCCTGGTGTGTATAATGAAGTGATGATGAACGAATTTTATTCAAACGTCTCCCAAGAGAAAGAGAAATAAATCAAGGTATAGGTGAGAAGGGTGGAAGTCTTCTTTAGCGATGAGGAGATCAATGAAGTTTATGAGTTACCAACACTTGATCAATGGGAATATGAATGTAAAGACAAGATGTGGGGAACAGAACAAGAAGAAAGCTTGAGAACATGGCTTGCAGCTATCATTACTGTACCTAGGATTGTGCCAAATTGGATCAAACCAGGAATTCAAATCAGAAAGAAAGATTTTAATTTGATTTCCAAAGGATGGAATGCAGTTATCAGCAGCAGATTCCTTCCTTCCATGAATGACACAAGAATTACAAATAGAAAAGCAGTCCTCATAGCATCCATCATGAATTACTTCAATATTGATGTGGGAAAAGTCATTTATGACAGAATCAACACCAAAGCCCATCAAAACTCCATTGCCTATGGTTTCCCCTATTTGCTCACGAAGTTAATGAAGCAAGTGCCCATGTTGCTTGATTTTGACTATATAAAAGAAGCTAAGGGCATTGTGGATCTCAAAAGAATCCAAGATGATGAAGTGAAAGAAAGGGAACAAGAAGTTCATATGGACAAGGATGAAATAGCAGCTGCAACCCCTCAGGGAGGAAGAAGATCACCAGTCAGAAAGATCCCAGCACCTCATCCATCAGCAGAACCGGTCTCAGCCAAGCAATTTGAGCTCTTCAACATTCCCGAGGCACTGAAGGAGATCAATGATAATATTTTGGGCCTGGACACCAAAGTGAACCTTCTACAGGACCATCTACTGAGTTGGAGAAAGCTCTCAAACCCATTGTTACTGCCATCAAAGAACTCACCAAAACTGTGACAGAAAACACCACAAAGGTGGCTGAGTTAACCGAAAGAGTGGGAGACCTGGCGCACTCAGATTTGAAAACAAGAACAGCACTAAAGAAGTTGAAGATTGATAAAGAAGCAACTCAAAAAGCTGAATCAAGCAAGGCAAGCAAAGGAGTACAGGTAGAGGTGGCTAGTGAAGAGGAAGAGGTGGCTAGTGATAGTGAAGAGGATGATGAAGGAAGTGAAGAGGAACTAGAAGAAGCAACCACCACAAAAAAAGTGCAAGAAACTTCTGAGGAGATGATGGCAAGGCTCCAAGCTCATAGAGAAGAAAAATTCAAAAGGAAACAAGAAACCAAAAGACAAAAGGAAGAGGAAGAAAAAGCAAGCAATGAAGGCCCTGAATTGAAGAAACAAAAGAGAGAAGAGGATGTGAAAGAAAAAGTGGCTGACAAGCCAAAAGTGGATGAAAAAGCAAGTGCTTCAAAAGAAGACCCTAAAGCATATGTGAGGAAAAGGAAGCTGGATGACATTGCAAAGAAAGGAGAAAAAGAAGTTGGAAAGAAAGAAGGAGATATAGAAGAAGAGAAAGCCAGAAAGAAGGAGAAAGAAAGAGCCAAAATAGAAGAGGATAGGAGGAGAATTGAAGAAGTAGGGAAGAAGGTGCAAGTACAAGCAGCAGAAGCAGAAAAGGCAAGGAATGAACAATTAGCCAAGTTAGAAGAAGCAAACAGAAAAGCATTGGCTACTAAACCTACTGCAACATCATCATCAGCTCACACTGACAAAATCCAATGTCCAACAAGTGAGAAGGAAAAACCAACAACTCCACTTGAGAAGGACAAAGCTCCTCCATCATCATCATGACCATCTTTAGGGAGCACTCTTACCCCTTGCCTATTAAACTCATGTTTTATTTTTTTTAGTTACTTTGGGACATAGCAACTTCTCATGTTGAGGGTAGGATTATTATAATTGATTTTTGTGATATGTCCTAAACTATGTTTCATGTTAATGTATTTTATGTTTAGATGGATGTTTAATTTAGGAAACTTAACTTAACTTACTATGTTTAATATAGGATGTTTATGTGCTGTTTATATTTAAATTCGTGTCTTTAATTTCTGTCTTTAAATTCATAATGTAATTGTTGTTAATACCATATGAAAAATTCAAAAATATTGAAAAAAGAAAAAACCCAAACAAATTGAAAAATTTTGAAAATCCCAAAAAGAAAAGATTCTAAAGGTACTCCCGTGAACTACGCTTAGTATGTTGCCTGCTTTCCTCTAATTCACACTTGTTGCGATGCGTAGGCAACCCTCGTGAAACTCATTTTTACTTGGGCCCGAAACAACAACAACCCCATTGTAAATACCACTTATGTAAATAGTTTTGAATTAGTAAATAACCTTCTTGGTTTTCTTTGACTTTATTTTTTCCCCAAGAATGCAATTCTTTTGAACCAGACACTTTTTAGGACTCTAATCATAGAAGTGCCATCCTTGTTTTGTGACTTGTTTGATACCAACACATTAGGAGAACACATGAGAAATTTTGTGGATTGTTTGTTGAGAGTTGCACCTATAACCTTTAGGTTCTTTTGATGACTTTATGCATGTGTAGTATAGGCTAAATCCTCAACTTAAGTGTTTGAAAGTTGATGTTCTTGTCTCTTATCCCTTATGCTAGTGAGGTGAGTTCTTACTTAAAGGTTGTTAATTCCATATGCATGTTAGAACTTGGCTTGTGTGTCCTTGAAAATGAATGGAGTGTCAAATTAGTGGTTGGATAGGATGATAGGAATTTCTTTGATCCGTTTGAGCCTTTTAAGCCACCAAATGAAATTAATCCTTCATTAGCCAACTCTGAGCCTTAATATCCTTTCTTTTGATAGCCATGTAAATAGCCCGAGCCAACTCTAAGTGCTTAATAGCACTAACCTTCTCTTGGCCCTACCTTCTTGAGGCACTGAAAGACGTGCAACTTAGACTAATGTCTAAGTTTGGGGGAGGGGAACAAAGAAATGAAAGCTAAGTGGCTCTTCAAAAAGGAAGATGATTTTATAGAAAAGTTGCAAAAGAGGAAGAAGAAAATCAAGAAAAGTACAAAAATAGCAAAAGACAAATTGAAAAAGACAAAAATAGAAAGAGAAGCAATTGAAAGAATAAGAGCCACAAAGCAAAATCGAGAATGAAAATTGGGAATAAGAGCAAAATGTGAAAAGAAAGCTCAAAGTGAAATGATTACAAAGATGATGTAGTGCCCAAGGAGGGAATTTAGTCACTCTTTATCGGAATTATACCCTACCTTTATCCAAAAGCCTACATTACAACCTTATAAGTCCTATTTGATCCTCCATTAGTTGACATGAAAGGAAGTGACAAGTGACACTAAGGCCAAGCTTACGGCATTGTATGTGCTTAACTTGCATTCATTTTTTAGAGTGAGAGGTTAAAACTTGAGGGTCTCTTTTGTTTAAATTATATTGAGAGATAGGGACCATTCTTTGTGGTGAGATCATTAAGGGACTTGAGACTTGAAGGTGGAACCAAGAGAGCCTTAGGTGAGTTGAGAGAGAAATTGTGCTACACATGCTTTAGTTACCACTAGAAGCTCTAGTAGATGTAGTTGTAACTTTGGCACTTATGGTTGATTGGTTGGATTCTCTATGTGTGAAACTAAGTGTTAGTGCCAACCGAAGTCATGAACTTCTTCTTGTCTCATTCCATTATGGAACTTAATCCCGGTGCCAAGAAAATGAAACATGAGATAGTTCTTAATGTTGCTTGAGGACAAGCAAAAGCTTAAGTTTGGGGGAGTTGATGTGTTGGTATTTTGTGCATATTTGCAACTCTTTTTAACTAGTTTTTATGTCTTAAAACGTTATTATTTGAGTGAATCTTATGTTATTCTCTGTATTTCAGGTTATTAAGAGAAATTGACATACAAGCCGAAGAAAATGTGAAAAAGAGCAAAAATAAGTGCATTTTGGCTACAAATTGAAGAACATGAAGATAAGGCAGTAATGGGATCAGCGGCTCGCCGAATCTGTGGCTCAAGAGGCCAGCCATTCGCCAAAGGAGGAAAGAGTTCAAGCCTTCTAGCCAACTCAAGGGCAGATCACCAAATGGAATACTGAAGGCAAGCGGCGACTCCGCAGAAGAAGAGGCGAACCCGCCGCTGTTCACAGAACATTTGAAATATATGCGAAGTCCAAGAGTTGTCCGCAAGCACAAGGGCAGCCCACTGAACCTGTATCACAATTCACATGGCATGATCAGTAAAATAAGCCATCGGTGAGTTAGCAATTTATTAGGCTACTTGCCGAATATTCGGTGGCTTGGCAAAAAACAAGGCAAAATGGCAAACTTGTAAATAGTAGACTAGTTTTAAAACTCATGCCTATAAATAGGCTGTTATGCCTCCGAGAAAGGGGAACCTTTTTGAGCTTAGAATATTGTCTTACACACTTTTGAATATTCTTGGAAGCTAAGGAAGGGTTTCAACTTGGATTTTATTGTAAGGATTTCATTATCTTTAATATATTCTTACATGATTCTTGCCATTTTATCTTCTACTATGTGTGTGTTAGACCCTAGCTAGTATGAGTAGCTAAACTCATACTAGGGGTTTATTCATGAAAACTTGATTATCTTAGCTTAAATCTTGTACTTAATCTTGTAAAAATCAATGGGTTAACATAAATCTAGTTCTCCATCGTACTTTCTTAACTAGAGTTTGAGGCACGACCGTACTTGAACCTAACCCTACTTTGCTTTCATCACCCGAATGAGGTTGAAGACGTAGGTTAATGGAGACTAGTTGGGCTACATTGGTTGTGGACTGCCCCATCTAAAGGGAAAGACCTAAAAAGGTCATCCCTGCTTGGGTCTTTGGACTAGAATTTCTAGAACTTCATTATTGACCCTAACGGGCTTGATGAAGTAAATCTTTCCTATCCCGAGAGGGTTTTGAGGAATACATTTGAGGTCCGACCATTGACGTTACTTATGAGATTCGCAAGGTTAATACAAGTATTTGGTTATGAGAATCTAGTTGGATTGGGTAAACCCCTAGCTCATTCTCATCGTTTACATCAATCATATTTATTTAGTTATTTTACATTAGTTGTAGTCACAGTTAAAACTATTCTACTTTTATTCTTTAAGAATATACGGATAATTCTTAGAACCCGTTACTATTTACCCTAAGATTAACAGATTGCTTTGCTACCTCTCTGTGGAAATCGACCCCGACTCTTGTTGGGTACTATTATCTTTGACGACTGCCTCACACCCTTCGTGGTGGGTGGATTGAGCGTGGATTATCATAGCATTTGTAACAGCCAGCTTCGTTTCCTTCTTTGCCATCTTATACCTTTCCCTATTCATCATCTTTTCTTCCTCGTCTTTGCTTTCCAAAAACAAAATATAGGCAACCTTTTTGGCCTCCATTTTCCCTTGGACCTCTTCATTCCACCACCAGCCCCTCTATGTCTATTGGGGTTACCCTTTGAGACATCTAACACCTCCCTAGCTGCTCCTCTAATAACTCAGCAGTCTTAACCCACATACTGAACGCATTCCCATTACTCTCCCACACACCCATAGCCTCTAGCTTCTCTCCTAGTTCCTGAACTTTTTCGCTAATTAAGGCCCCCTACCTAATTCTAGGTCGACCGGAAAATGCCTGCTTTTTCCATTTTCTTACAATGTTAAATCCAAAATCACCTAGCTTATGTTGGGTTATAAGATTCTCAGTTGAAATTACCTTACAGCCCCTGGATAGACCTCTACCGCTCTTTCTAAGAAATAGAAAATCGATTTGAGTCTTCGGCACTTTACTTGGGGAGGTTACAAAATACTCCTCCCTCTTCTGAAAGCTCGAATTGACAATCGCCAAATTAAAAAGCTTTCGCAGAATCCAAAAAACAAATTTCCTGCTTCATTTCTAGACCCAAAAACCAAACCTCTATGAACCTCGTCATAGCCCCTTGAAGATGACCCGATGTGGCCATTGAAATCTCCTACTATGAATAGCTTCTCCATGGCAGGAATACTCCAAACTTCCCGAAATCGCTTTTTAACCTCCTCATACAAGCCCTTCCCCCCCCCCCCCAAGGAGCATAGGCACTAATGATGTTGAAAGTGATCCCGCCCTCAACTAGCTTAATAGCCATCATCCTTTTATTCACTCTCCTCACCTCTACCACTTGCTCCCTGAGGTCTCTATCCACTAAAATTCCTACCCCATTCTTACTTCGTGAGACTCCAGAATACCACAATTTATATCCATCGATATCTTGTGCCTTTGTACCTACCCATTTGGTCTCTCTAACACAAGCTATGCCAATCTTCCGCTTCTTGAGAGTCTTCACTAAATCTATTGATTTTCCAGTTAGTAATCCTATGTTCAAATATCTAATTCTTAGCCTAGATACCGCCTTAACGTTTGCCCCCTCCCCCGATCCCAACCAAGGACAAGACCCGATTCTACCATCACTCCGTAAAGCCACTACAAAGGATCTAAAAGCCTATAAAGTAACAACTAATTCTGCTACTAAAACAACAAATTAAGTACACAAAAGCAAATAAGTAGGAAAGTAATGGGCTTATATATAATAAAGCAAGAAGGAAAGTAATAAATTAAGAAAGGAAGTAAGAAATAAAACTAGGAAGCAAAGTAAAAGAAAAATACTCGTTAAAATATTCTGTAAACAGAGATAGTAGAAATCAAAGCAGGGCCGGTTGTTAACTATGATAGGACTAGCAGTAATAGGTGAAAGTTTTGGTGACACGACCCGAAATCCGGCTAGGCCGTGCGGGCACCCGACATCCTCCCCTAGACCCGTCGGGCGAACCCTTACCAATTAAATCAGAAAAATAAATATAATTCAATTCAATTCATAAATAAGAACAAGACAAAAAAAAAAAAAAATACTGACATATTGATACCTCTAAGCTGTACAAAAGAATTACAGCTGACTACCCAACATACTAGGTTTAGGGCTATCCAGACTAGACATCTAAGAGTACAAAAGAAGACAAGTACCTCCTGAAGGGAGCAAAATGCAACTGAAATAATAACCAATAAACTGGTGGCCATTCGGAATAAAAGCTGGCTCACCCTGACAGCTGAAGTCGTCTTCGCTCCTTCATAACGTGGCGAACTCAATCCTGGAGCGAACCTGCCGAAACGAAATAGATAGACAAGAAACAAACAACAAACAAGGGTGAGTCAAAAGGACTCAATAAGTGGGGCAGACTAGCCACCTCAAAGAATAGGATAACTAGCCAGGGAGAAAAGAAGCAGATAAACAAAATTCCTTTTATTTAAATTATGAAAAGGCAGAGCCAGATAATAACTAGAAACACGTATGGAATCACAAACTCATTAAAACCAGGAACGTAAGATAGCCAGAACATAGAGGTATCTCGAACATATAAACAATCAGAAATACATCCTGTTGCGGCGTGCAACCCGATCCATATATCCATCCTGTTGCGGTGTGCAACCCGATCCATATATTCATATTCCCGAGGCGTGCAACCCGATCCATATATTTATACCGTTGCGGCGTGCAACCCGAGATATGAGCCAGAAATATATAGGCAAACTGAGATACGGTATACATACCGCATATATAAAACACAACACGATAGTCACACAATAGTCAGCACGCGGTGCAATGAAATGGGATGAATGCAGTATGATGCAATGGTGTCATATGTGCCAAATAGATGGAGCGGAATCCTCCTGCTCCGAGGGCGGAATCCTCCTACCCTCAGTATGATGCAATGGAGCGGAATCCTCCTGCTCCGAGGGCGGAATCCTCCTACCCTCAATATGATGCAATGGAGCGGAATCCTCCTGCTCCGAGGGCGGAATCCTCCTACCCTCAATATGATGCAATGGAGCGGAATCCTCCTGCTCCGAGGGCGGAATCCTCCTATCCTCAATATGATGCAATAGAGCGGAATACTCCTGCTCCGAGGGCGGAATCCTCCTACCCTCAATATGATGCAATGGAGCGGAATCCTCCTGCTCCGAGGGCGGAATCCTCCTACCCTCAATATGATGCAATGGAGCGGAATCCTCCTGCTCCGAGGGCGGAATCCTCCTACCCTCAATATGATGCAATGGAGCGGAATACTCCTGCTCCGAGGGCGGAATCCTCCTACCCTCAATATGATGCAATGTGCATACAAATGCAACACGATGTAATAATAACCCATCACCAGTGCGGGACTCTCATCGACAGCTGGAAAGTATATACCAACTCACAGCCAAAGTACAACACTCAGATTCTCAATGCAATACCAATAACAGGACATAACATATAATATAAAATATAAGTTCAAAGCTAAGGCGTAATGAGTACGCCTATCGGCAGCTACACACGTAAGGAACACGTGGTAGAAAATCCACGAGGCCAGGTGCCTCCAAAGAAATGGATATAAACACTTACCTTGTTACAAAGTTAGTACATCCACTCAATAACCGCTTGTCCTTTGGTTCCATTGCCAAATGATCCCACTGTGTTCAATAAGCAAAAAAAAAAATATATCACATTAGACTAAAGGCTTCATTCCTCACTTCTTAGGGCAATCCAGGTAGGAACCTGATACCCTATTCGCATACGCAATACGCAGGCCAGGCCTATATACGGGGTTTATGGTCACATAACCAAACCCTAAATAAATTACATTTATAAGTTGCCCATAATTCACTGAGTGCGAATATATAATCATTTCCATCATCGGGGTCCAATTGACCCTTTAAACTATCAATTTACGCCAATTGGGTGATGTCTAATATCCTTATTTTTACCGTAAAAATATATTCAAAGACACATAATAAGCTAAGATAATGAGTTAACATCATTACCTGAAGATTTGGGGTAGAAATTCCACTATTTTTCTACTCCTTTTTTCCTTTTTTCCTCCCTCTTTTCTAATTTTTTTCCTTCTCTGTATTTGGTTCGAATGTTTCTGATGAAATGTATCATGGATACATGGATACTGCTTATAAGGGAGTAAATCTCCTTAGCCGACTTTCAATTTTCGATTTCTCCCTTTTTTTTTTTTTTTAATAATAAATTCGCTACGACGATAAAAATTAAAATGGAACCCTAGAGAAGTTGAAATGATCCCAAATTTTTCAAGTAAGCTATACAAAATATATGTAACATACTCGCGAAGACGGATCTTAAATCCGACTCCCGAAACTCAAGATGCGAATTTAAAAGAAAAAGGTCAAATTATTTAACTTTCGGCATTTTAGCGGAAACTAGCCGAACGACCTCGAAATTTACTTTCGAAAGTTTACAAAAATCACAAATAATCATACGAACCTAATGGCGCTTTCGGATTTCGAATCGGAGCTCATTCGGCAATACCGAGCTCGAAAATCTCTTTTTAATATTTATCGATAATAAAAACTGAAACCTTCTTCCGATGCCTACCAAACGAGGTCTGATTTAGCTCAAATTTTACAGACAGGTTCTAATGGATATTACGAATATTTTAAAACTATCGGCACGCCAATCGGAGTCCTAACTTCCGAAACGACTGACCGAGGTCGTTTCATTCTCCTCCACTTAAACTCTCGTTCGTCCTCGAACGAGCCTAAGACTAAAGCAAGATTCACACAGATTATAAAAGAACTTGCACGACCTTTATGAGCTACTCCACGTGAATTATTTCCTGATTACAGGATCAGAATTATAGCACGCATATCGAACTCTTGGATAATAACATAGCTGGATAATATCATAACGTCGTTGCCCAACTTATTTTGACTAAACCGACCCTTTCTCAATCATGAGAGAGGAGTTTTATATTTTCGAAACAAAGATACACGAAACTTTGAATGGGTTAACATGATTCAGCCGATAATTACCTCTTCGATATACCCTTCGATATGGAACAGGTCGATGGAACTAAGAATTAACTTACGCTTCAGCAACGCCTTAGAGATTTAATATTATGATTCGGTATCAATTGGAGGAAGACTCCTCCACTTAGAGCATTAACTCATACCGCTAACTTGAATAGAAATAGTCATCCTCGCACAGTCTACCGGACTAAGGAAGACATAGCTAAAAGCTGAACATAGGTAGACCTAAACTACCAAACTACCCTTTCGAGTTGCCAACTAGCTGCAACTCTCGAGTTCACAACTCCATACCTTTGTCGTAAACACCACCGCCCGATGGATGGTACTTCTATATAAAAATTTTGGCAGAGTTTCCCCTGAAACTGGATGATCCGCAAAAACAGAACCAGCACTATACTATACATGGGAATGGATACCCGGATAAACTGATAATATAAACATGTTAAACGGATAACAAGATGAGACAACTGGACCAAAATAATAATATGCTTCCAAAATAATAATATGCTTACCCGGCCACAATAACACGTACTCTGGCTCAACACAGGGAACGTCACAAGCGGCTACCAATCGCCCAAGCTCACTAGTGCCGGACGAAGAAGAAATGGAAATGGATCGAGGATAAAAATAATTAGAGCTTCAGGAAGTTCATCTTCTTATTTTCTTGGCTACCAAAGCTAGACTATTTCCGAGTCAGGCAAGCCCAAGAATCAAAATTGAAGAAATAAACGTTAAATGAGCTCTATGGAGCAACACCCATATCAATTTAACCTCCCAATAAGAAGGAAACTCTGACAATTTACCAGAATACCCTTTTTTATAACTAAGACAAGCTCATAAAATAACATGACTTACTAACATTTCGAACCAAGAGGAGACACATGGATCGAGTATTAATTACTAACCACTTTACACCGGAAGAAACAATGACACTTTCTGGTGGTGACAAATAAGAATCCCATCATCCTACCAACACTGAGTTCCAAAGAGAAGTAGACTGACTTGACATTATAACAGAATGAGGCATAACAAAATGCCAAACAAACAATACCGATACTCACTCACACATCTCTCGCATTTAAACCTGATAAATTAGTAGGGTCTCACAAATTCCAGGAATAAATCATACTAGAAGTTCACCCCTCTACCGCAACCAATTCTTAATAGAAACAACATCCAAGGAAACCATGGAACATGATATGACAGACCATCTCCAGATCGATCGGAAGAGTCAAATCTTACTCACATATAAGGGAAGAAGAAACACATGGGTCTACTACATCGGATGCTTCAGCATCCTGCCAGACTGGCGGTTCATAAAACAGCCTCTGCGGCTGAACTAATCCGCTACACTGATAATTACATTCTGAAGAATAACTGCCACCACGCTCTCAACCTCTACTGGATGGTGGCGTTTCTCTGGCTGATTGAGATCTAAATGAAATTCCCTGCGACTGTGCAGGTACTTGATGACAAGAGAAAGGACGGCTGCTAACTTATCGGAATAAGGAAAAATCCTCAAAGAATAGCCAGACTCACGACAATGACAACAGGAAAACTCCTCAAAGGATAATCAGACTCACGACAATAATAACACCTTTTCACTGACTATAGGAGCTGGACAGATTGTTGATAGCTACAAAGAGAAAGCTAAGTCTAATCTTGATGAACTACCCGCGCACTCTGAGAATCGCACTCTACAAGCTGAGATAACCTGGAAGGTGACCTCCCAAAATAATCAGAACTCTTACCTCCAAATGAGGTACCATGGTTACCCACCAGGGCCGTGGGATCTCTTGCTTTCCCGCTCTAACTTATGGTATGCCTCGAACCTTCGGGCAATATTAACAACAACATCAAATAAAATCCGGACCTCAATTTCTCGAGCCATCTGGGATTTCAAGGAAAAATAAAGGTCATCAATAAATCTTTGAATCTCTCGAAAGGCTCATGAACTAGTTCTAATGCATATCCAGCCATTCTATAGAATTTAATCTCATATTCTGAAACACCAACAGGCTAACCGACAGGCTACCCTCTCCAATCCACTCAAACTGGCAACACTTTTCATCTCGCTCACTATCGAAAGGAACTTTTCCACGAATCTAGAAGAAAAACCGAACCAAGTTAGCTAATAAGAGAGCGGTCCACCAATTCAAGCCTGGACCCCTGAAACTAGAATGAAAAATAATCAACACCATACCGCTCGATACAATCAAGAGCATGAATGATACGCTCACATTATTTTATTTTAAAAAGAATCACAAGGTTTATCTGATGCATTACTTAAGAATATCGGAAGGTTCAACCGCGTAAAATAATTCAACCTCTTTGGGCGCTCAAGTCTAACCATTACCTCCGTTGGCTAACCAGCCAGAACAATTGGTGGCGCAGCACATCCTGCATTTGGAACATATTTTACTATGGCAATATTAAGAACTAGAATAGGAGCTCCCTGAGACCGAACATATGCATCTGCGGCAACCTGATAAGCTGCCTAGCGAATAATAGGTTTTTGCGGTATCTATGTCACCAAGATTCTCGTAAAGCATCGCAGAGAGCCAAGGGAATCACAAGGCCCTGCTCCCTTGCCCATCGCGAGCTCGTACAACTGGGACCTCCATAACTAGATTGTCAGCACGATAAGAAAAACTCTCGGGGCTTCGTCAATGCTAGCCCCTGGCTAGACTGCTTCGTCTTGAACTCATACCATTTGCTGATTTATCGCACAAGGGTTCAGAATTACCACGAAGGAATTAACGAAAATACTTTTGCATCCTTGACCGACGCACGATCAGAAAAGAAGGAAGTGAAACTTCCTAAATGCCATCATAGCCTCTCGTAGATAAGTACGGACATCTACGTACCCATCAGCGAGACTCTACTAGACACTGTCTTAGTCTGGATAGACTCTAAACTGGGCTCTGATACCAACTGACACGACCCGGAATCCGGCTAGGCCGTGCGGGCACCCGACATCCTCCCCTAGACCCGTCGGGCGAACCCTTACCAATTAAATCAGAAAAATAAATATAATTCAATTCAATTCATAAATAAGAACAAGACAAAAAAAAAAAAAATACTGACATATTGATACCTCTAAGCTGTACAAAAGAATTACAGCTGACTACCCAACATACTAGGTTTAGGGCTATCCAGACTAGACATCTAAGAGTACAAAAGAAGACAAGTACCTCCTGAAGGGAGCAAAATGCAACTGAAATAATAACCAATAAACTGGTGGCCATTCGGAATAAAAGCTGGCTCACCCTGACAGCTGAAGTCGTCTTCGCTCCTTCATAACGTGGCGAACTCAATCCTGGAGCGAACCTGCCGAAACGAAATAGATAGACAAGAAACAAACAACAAACAAGGGTGAGTCAAAAGGACTCAATAAGTGGGGCAGACTAGCCACCTCAAAGAATAGGATAACTAGCCAGGGAGAAAAGAAGCAGATAAACAAAATTCCTTTTATTTAAATTATGAAAAGGCAGAGCCAGATAATAACTAGAAACACGTATGGAATCACAAACTCATTAAAACCAGGAACGTAAGATAGCCAGAACATAGAGGTATCTCGAACATATAAACAATCAGAAATACATCCTGTTGCGGCGTGCAACCCGATCCATATATCCATCCTGTTGCGGTGTGCAACCCGATCCATATATTCATATTCCCGAGGCGTGCAACCCGATCCATATATTTATACCGTTGCGGCGTGCAACCCGAGATATGAGCCAGAAATATATAGGCAAACTGAGATACAGTATACATACCGCATATATAAAACACAACACGATAGTCACACAATAGTCAGCACGCGGTGCAATGAAATGGGATGAATGCAGTATGATGCAATGGTGTCATATGTGCCAAATAGATGGAGCGGAATCCTCCTGCTCCGAGGGCGGAATCCTCCTACCCTCAATATGATGCAATGGAGCGGAATCCTCCTGCTCCGAGGGCGGAATCCTCCTACCCTCAATATGATGCAATGGAGCGGAATCCTCCTGCTCCGAGGGCGGAATCCTCCTATCCTCAATATGATGCAATGGAGCGGAATACTCCTGCTCCGAGGGCGGAATCCTCCTACCCTCAATATGATGCAATGGAGCGGAATCCTCCTGCTCCGAGGGCGGAATCCTCCTACCCTCAATATGATGCAATGGAGCGGAATCCTCCTGCTCCGAGGGCGGAATCCTCCTACCCTCAATATGATGCAATGGAGCGGAATACTCCTGCTCCGAGGGCGGAATCCTCCTACCCTCAATATGATGCAATGTGCATACAAATGCAACACGATGTAATAATAACCCATCACCAGTGCGGGACTCTCATCGACAGCTGGAAAGTATATACCAACTCACAGCCAAAGTACAACACTCAGATTCTCAATGCAATACCAATAACAGGACATAACATATAATATAAAATATAAGTTCAAAGCTAAGGCGTAATGAGTACGCCTATCGGCAGCTACACACGTAAGGAACACGTGGTAGAAAATCCACGAGGCCAGGTGCCTCCAAAGAAATGGATATAAACACTTACCGTGTTACAAAGTTAGTACATCCACTCAATAACCGCTTGTCCTTTGGTTCCATTGCCAAATGATCCCACTGTGTTCAATAAGCAAAAAAAAAATATATCACATTAGACTAAAGGCTTCATTCCTCACTTCTTAGGGCAATCCAGGTAGGAACCTGATACCCTATTCGCATACGCAATACGCAGGCCAGGCCTATATACGGGGTTTATGGTCACATAACCAAACCCTAAATAAATTACATTTATAAGTTGCC
This sequence comes from Petunia x hybrida, assembly GCA_037355625.1. Lineage (NCBI taxonomy): Eukaryota > Viridiplantae > Streptophyta > Magnoliopsida > Solanales > Solanaceae > Petunia > Petunia x hybrida. The sequence goes on from JBBBVM010000036.1 coordinate 10,988,013, forward strand.
CATAATTCACTGAGTGCGAATATATAATCATTTCCATCATCGGGGTCCAATTGACCCTTTAAACTATCAATTTACGCCAATAGGGTGATGTCTAATATCCTTATTTTTACCGTAAAAATATATTCAAAGACACATAATAAGCTAAGATAATGAGTTAACATCATTACCTGAAGATTTGGGGTAGAAATTCCACTATTTTTCTACTCCTTTTTTCCTTTTTTCCTCCCTCTTTTCTAATTTTTTTCCTTCTCTGTATTTGGTTCGAATGTTTCTGATGAAATGTATCATGGATACATGGATACTGCTTATAAGGGAGTAAATCTCCTTAGCCGACTTTCAATTTTCGATTTCTCCCTTTTTTTTTTTTTTTAATAATAAATTCGCTACGACGATAAAAATTAAAATGGAACCCTAGAGAAGTCGAAATGATCCCAAATTTTTCAAGTAAGCTATACAAAATATATGTAACATACTCGCGAAGACGGATCTTAAATCCGACTCCCGAAACTCAAGATGCGAATTTAAAAGAAAAAGGTCAAATTATTTAACTTTCGGCATTTTAGCGGAAACTAGCCGAACGACCTCGAAATTTACTTTCGAAAGTTTACAAAAATCACAAATAATCATACGAACCTAATGGCGCTTTCGGATTTCGAATCGGAGCTCATTCGGCAATACCGAGCTCGAAAATCTCTTTTTAATATTTATCGATAATAAAAACTGAAACCTTCTTCCGATGCCTACCAAACGAGGTCTGATTTAGCTCAAATTTTACAGACAGGTTCTAATGGATATTACGAATATTTTAAAACTATCGGCACGCCAATCGGAGTCCTAACTTCCGAAACGACTGACCGAGGTCGTTTCATTTGGTGACCGGCGACAGGACTGATACTGGCAGCAATAGGCGAAAGGTGTATCGGCGTAATGGCTGTCACGGTCGACGGTACTGGAAGCAAGAGCGATAAGAGGTGCGGCGTGGAGATGATGTATGCGTCGGTGATTCGTAGTGCTGTTAGCAGGAGAAGAAGAGATGTTAGCGGGAGTTCAACCGTGTATCATAATTATTTTCCTTTCTATTTAGTTTTATACAATATGCAGAACATATTCTTAGATAATTAATATTTTAGACATAAAATATGCTCTTGATATGTATATTCCATCAGTCATATTAGCAAAATACACTTTATAAAATACATTATTATTTGTTTAACCAATTTTAAATGGTATATTATGTATTAGCCATGAGAACCATACTTCCTTCTACACCAACACCATAGCCGGAGGATTTACACACATAAATCTATTGAGGATATCCCAATTATTAAATAAGCTCTAGAAGACAGGTTACTGGAATTGTTCAGGCAATCATGCTTTGGACATTTTCTCGACATCCCTGAGTTTGTAACCTGCAACAAATTGTTGAATGCACTTTTGATGCGATAGATATGTCCGCCAAGGGATGATTCTGACGTGTTGTGGTTCAAATGGAAATAAATTTAGGTTTAGTCTTACTGTGTTTGGGTTAGTAACTGGTCTAAGTGCATCGGTGCTCATTTAAATGAGTATCATTCTGACGAGCTTAATCGGCAGCTCCAGTTACACTTTGGCGGAGCAACAAGAGTAACAAAGAGTTCATTGGTTGAGTGTTTCGTCGGTAAGAAGTGGCAAATTGATGAAGATGCTATACAGTTTGCAACTTTATTTTTCATCCACACATTCTTGTTTTCCACTAAGAATTTTGCAAATCATGACACCATTATTTCGGAGAAGGACTTTAATCTTGTTGAGTGTGGCCGGTGGCAGACTTTTTCTTGGGGTACAAAAGTGTTTATTGCAACCATAATGACAATGCATGACAAGTAGAGACCATATAGATAGTGCTAGTGGGGGCATGTTGTATGCCCTGCGACATGGTTCTATGAAAGCTGCCCAACTGTCCACAAAAAAATTGCGTATCGGATTACAAACTCATCCCCGATTCCTTAACTGGCATGTTAAAAGACCTCATGGCTTTAACGAACTGCAAAAAGACTTCTTCAGCTTAAAGCATGATCAAATATATTTGTCTTTGTTGAATTTCGAAATATAGTAATATTTAGGGATAATTTTGGAGATCTCCTCATGTTTGGCTTCGTAACACTAATATTTCGTGTGTTTTGGATATTTTGATTACCTCCCTTATTTTAATTTATTTGTAACAATCTTTTTAATTTAATCATCATTAATGTAAATATTTATGTTTGGACTAATTTTTCCATGATACCAACCTAAAAACCTTGTTTTCAACCACTCAAAAACCTTGCCCGCAGAGATCAATTTTCCACCACGTCCTTTAGCTCGCAGACAGCCAACTTCATTTGTCTCCTTGTGGTGGAAAAAACCATTTACTATTCCCTTAGTAGTGTCTTGCTAAGTTTTACTTTTGATGGCAGAAGATTGAAAGAATTCTTCGTTAAAACTAAAAAGCAAAGAGACGACAAATTGATGGATTTTCAAATGTATATGTGGCGAAACAAGAGCACCTTAATTAAGAGACTCAACTCCCTTCAAAATAGATTTTTTTAATGTTTGAAGATACGTTCTCAATTAGGAAAAATGCATGGCTGCTCTTCTGTCATACTTCAAACTACTCCATACAGCAATAAATAGCTGCTCAATTTTCAGTTATCGATGAAGCTGCTAAGCTTAAAGAAATTAAATGAACTATCTCCTTACAAATTCCTGATTACCAACATGCCATACTCATATTCAATTTAGAGGGCTGAAGTGGTGAAAAATTGATCATGCCGGCAAACGTCTATGAAGGGTCAAGAACATAGGATAGGATTCTAGCTAATATTTATATTAAAAAATAATATTAGTCGAAACATAATATTTATATTAAAATATTGTTATACAAAAAAAAAGGGGGGAATATAAGTATAATATCGCTAAAATTAAATCTGGGGGAGGTCTCTCTAATATCTATGTGAAGGAAATTTCGTGTTGTGATTTACAAGTTTTGTCTAAATGAAACAATTTATTTGAATTGGCAGAAACTTGGAGCTATTATAAATTTCATCGTGACAACGAATTGTGTTTTGCAAATGCTATTGATGCTATGTAAAATGATTCCATGTGGTGCCAAGATTGGTTGAGATTGTTTTTTTTGTTTATTTTACCAAAATTTGAAGAGACTTACATGTTCACATATTAGTTTTAAGATTCTAACAATTTTTTTGCGCGATCACATTACCGATGAGAGATTCAAAGGTGATCTTCTCTAAAATGTGCGATTTGAGATCTTTAAAAATAAGATAAGTAACATATTATAACAGATAAATATAACATGATAGTGTAAAGTGTATTTATTGTTAGTGCAAAAAATTTAATCCTTAATTTAAACCATTCTCTAGGGCACTTGTAACTTGTTAAGTTAAAAAAATATGCGCGCAATGTTTAAATAGGATAAGTCTTATACATCAAATTAGGAACTTGGGTAATGGAGAGAAAAGCAGTGAAAGAATTTCCTTTTACATCCTTGTTAATTCCTAGCTGATTAACGTAGTGGATGAAGTTTCCTTTTTTCTTTTCCTTTGGTTTAACGATTTTGTATATGATATTTACTTAGTCCGGCTAATTCGGATTGTTTCGCATGAGCCATTAAGAGGAAGCTTTCCAGGTTAGATGTTTGCCTACAAATTATATTCTTAAATTCGAGAGCTCTAATTAAGGATATATGAATCTTATCTTTCTCACCATATTTCGTATTGACAAATGTTATTATATTCTTAAACCTAAATTTTTTAATTAAAAGTAAATGAATTTCATCATTCTCATCACATTTCTTATGAACAGTTTTATATTGATTTGACTATATTGTTAGAGCCATGTTGCTCTCTATACCTATATATAGGTTCCATGTTGAGGTACTCTTTTAATTTAGGTTGATCATTTCACGTTATCACTAGCTGTTGACTATCACAACTTGCATTAATAACTGTCAAGAAATTTGGTGGGGTAGTTATACAAAATTGTGATTTTAGTGATATGATTATTTTGCAATTAATATTGAAAAAAATACGTAAAAATTATTTATAGAGTTATCTTTTTCTACTCAACTAGTAAAATGACACAGGAATCAACACAATCAAACTTATATTACCAACTAGTAGTAATTAACTGAGTAATCTCTCTGTTTCCAATTGTACTCCCTCCGTTCAATATTAGTTGTCCGCTTAGCTCCAAAAATTTGTCACAAGTTGTTATTTTGAAAAGTCAAGACTAAATTTGTTGGTTGTTTCCAATTATAACCTTAATCATTAAAGAAGTACTAGTTCTTTTTAGTATTGCCAATTCTCAAAAAGTATTTAATAGAGATAATATTGTAAAATATAAATATTTTAATTTCTGAATGGACTTAAAAAAAATCTAAAAAGAACAACTAAAATGTGACGGGGGAGTATTTATTTTATGATTTCCCGAGACTTTACTATGTTTATTTATGTCCAAGATTTTTAAGAAGTTTTAAAAGTTAATGTTCCAACTTGTTATTTTTCATGAAACTTCTAAATATCTAGCTATCATTATATGTATGAATTAGTAAAATAATTAAATATTCTCCTACTTAAATACAGATTAAAAATACATATTAGGCCATTTGACATATTTTTAGGATATATAAAAATAAATAAAATAAATAATGATTTTTTACCATGACAAATAAGATTATGTACGAAGAAATAATTCATAATATATCCTGACTCTTTAGTCGTATCTTTTCTGTACCCTTCTTGATAAGACGAAAAGCTGATTAGAATCCTTTGAAAAAGTCCTCAAAGTTCATATATAGGTGATAGATTTATGCAAATAACCGTCTCCCTTATGAATGGTGATTTGATTACTCCACCTTGCTATGATCAAATATTACCTTGCTATGATCAAATATTGCTTACCTTGGTAATCGACGATATTATTTTACTTTATATTCAAATTTTTTGGTTGCTTCAAAGCTACTATACGCTTTATATTGACACGGTGATTCACTTTAAAGTGACCTATTAGGGTTTGCTATTTGACCTATTTATATAACACCTGATGCAGATATCTAATATTTTCATCCAAACATTCATTTGAGTACATATATATCTAGGCTCAAGAATATGACCGCTTCTATTCGTAAATGATTTGTATATAAAGACTTACTTCTCCGGTTACCTTTTTCAAAAAAAAAAAAAAAAAAAAAAAAAAAAAAAAAAAAACATATCATACTTTTAACATGACTCTATCTTACAAGAAATAATTGTTTATTTGGAAGTAAGAATTGAGTGATAATTTTAAAGATTCATGTTGTAGTAAAATGCCGAGACGAGCTGGGAAGCAGGAAAAGACAACAGTTGAGATGCTCAATATGATTCACCAACCTTTAACATGCATGCTATCTAAAAATGACTTTAGTAGTTGCGCTTCGCTTATGTGTTGCTTACTCGTACCTCTCAGGTGAGACGGGTGCAGTATCATACCATTTCTTGGTTGAAAGATGCTCAATCTCCTCTGTTCCTATGTTTTGATCCCCATCCAATAGAGAAGAAAAAAGGGAGACAATTGATCTTCTATTCTTATGCTTCGATCTCAATCCTAAGAGGAAAGGTTTATTGATCTTTCATTTTTATTTTTTACCTCCTGACTAGCTAGTTAATGTAATTTTGTTAGTATTTTATTATATCTGGTAAATATTTGTAAAATGTAGATAAAAAATGCTTTTCGCCTTGCATCGTGAAGACAAAATGTATGTAAAATTATGTAAAAGTGAAATCCAGATCCCACATACTTTTAAAAAAGAAAATTAAATAGAATAAAATGATAGGTGTACACCATCACATCTATTCATAAAGAATCTAAAATATATAAATGAACAATTTAAAATTATGGAAAAAGTTCGTCTCAATTTGTGACAAGACATATGAAGATAAATAAAACAATAATACGATCGTGAAATTATAGCGGATATCCATGTAATATTGTACGTCAATTTATATATGTCCATATTGCATTACACTCAAGCATTCTGTTGAATAAGTTATTTTAACGTGGCTTTAACTTATGCCCACGTGCACACTTTCTTTTCCGTCACATATATATTTAGCTATATTTGATGGTATTAGACTTTATACCACGTTATATTTCACTAGAAGTCTTAGCCACATATAAACATTGTTTCACCATCAAATATGACTCTTTCTATTGTAGTGACCATAAACGTTCGGAGAAAAAGTGGTCTGAATTCTCTATTTGAACTGCGAGAATACAATAACAACAACATATCATGTATAGTTTTACAAGTGAAGTTCGAGGAATGAGAGGTACGTGCAGATCTTATTCCTACCTCATACGAAATGAAATGCGAGAATAATTACTAATTAATCATCAGTGCCATACTGAGAAGTAAGAACCTTTTTTTTTTGTTTTAAATTTTTGTGCAGCAACGTTTATTTGAGTGCTAATTTTTATGTTTTTTTTTTTTTTTTTTTGCAATTAAAAAAAAAAGCACAAACAAATAGAATTTGCAAACCTCCCAATATTTGGCGTACTTATGCGTATTAACACACTTTTTAGAGTCCAAGTTCATGTTACCGACGTCTCTTAACTGCTAAATATTTGCGTAAAAGGCTTAGTTGTTGATTATTGGTGTTTAAAAGTTATTCGAGACAAAAAGTAAGTCATTGATGCTTGCATCAGGTTTGACTGCGTGCATCACGTCTCTTGAGATGAGGCCCTTATCCGAATCCTGCATGAATGCGAAATGCTCTGTGCACCGAGCTGTCTTTTAAAAGTAAACCATTTGGAGTAAAAATGAATGTTGGTCCATACCCGAAAAAAGAAAAAGAATATCGGTACAAAATTTGAAGAATAGGGGAAGGTCCACTGCGGGCGTCGGGCTACTAATACACCCTCAAAATCAAAGCCGTGCAGTGTTTAATCATTGCAGCAACACAAGGGCAAACCAAAATTTTGTTGCTCCCAAATGCACACGCAAGTATACATGGTCGACAAGTAATAAAGTGATAAGATTGAGTATCATTCCCACGAGGACTAGTGTTAATGACTGTATCCTAACAAACAAATTTCTAAAAACTATTCAGGGATCTTTTTCAGTAGTGATTGTGATTTTTCTATCAAAAGCAAACAAAAAAAAAAAACAAGTAATTGAAATAAAGTATCAAGAGAACGTTTTGAGTTGTTTCAGTAAAAGAGCAACGGTCCAGAGTCAGAGCGACAAACAATCCAGTTGAGTTTTTCAGTGTATCCTACTTCTTGATTTCCTAGATTGCTAACTAACAGGTTAAATATATTCGTGAAAACCTGTCGATTCTTTACGACTCTATGCAAGCTACTCTAACGCCTATATTTCTATGGAATTAAATCACATGCATGCATTAAAGAGCTTTGTATTTAGCTAAGCAAGACGAATAGGTATATGTCTATCCTACCCGCAAATCGATTCCCTGATACACAGGTTCACAATCAAGCCCTATTTTTTCTTATGTGGGTTCATAAATTTCTTCAACTTATAAATCGTAGATAGTGTTCAATTAGCGGGCCCTAATAACCAAACAATTAGGCTCAAGAAATAAAAAATAATCTGTAACGATAAATCAATAGGTAGAAATCAACTTTCAAACGTCAACCTTTATGTAATTGCCCTAACTCTAGAATAAGAATTAAAGAGAAGGAAAAGGGAAAGAGAGAAAGAACTCGTTTAGAAGACATCTAAGCCTCATATGCTCTCCTCCACGTCCAACCTCCTAAAAGACCAAGTCATAATGTATTTATAGTGTTTACAATGTGCTAGGATAAGTTACACCAAATCCTAAACTAATTGGAAAAACTTGTCCTTGCCAGACTTGAAGCTTTCTTGGAAGCCCCGCTTCCAGTATAGCTTTCAATTTCAAGGCTATCTCTACAGCTTTGCTCTCAAAACAGCTTCTAATCTTCAGAGCTTTCTTGGAAGCTTTTCCTTCAAAACAGCTCCCAAAGTATCAATCTGGTCCAAGTCTTGCTTTTCAAAGTATTTTCCTCCGCATGATAAGTGAGCGCAACAATCACAATCATTACATTTAATGAGCGCATAAAATACCAAAATGCGAGGAAATATTAAAGTAAAATAGGCGAATATCGCCAAACATCAGATTTACATTAGTAGGATATATTTCAGCGCCAGAGTTTAACTTTTGGTCACGCAATTAGACGATACAAATAAATTTTCTTGGTGGGAAATGTTGAAGCTCAGGTTTTGGAAATTTTCAACCAAACGCCAAGAAATCAGCTAGCTGTTGTTTCAATACTGTTATTTTTTTTCTCCAAAATTAGAAGAAATGCACTAAACTAGAAAGAGAGCAATAATTTCAACGGAAAATGGTCAAATATACCCCTAATGTATTGAAAATTGTTCAATTTTACCCTTCGTCCACCTATGAGTCCCCAAGTACTACTACCGTTAAATTTTCGCTTAAAAATGCCCCAAAAGCTAACGGTCAGTCCATGTGTGTATTGTGGGTCACACCTAATCCTATTTGGCACAATATAAATGCTCCACGTGGATTCCCCATCCTAGTCAGCTTAACCCCAAATCAACCATTTAACTCTAATTCAAATAATAACCAAACCCAATCCAATATTAACCCACCCCATTAGCCTAAATGAAACCATCCTGGCAAGTGGCAACTATATACCCGACTAAAAAAGCCCATGATAATAAGATAATGATCTTCATTCTCTTAACTTTCTCTCTTAGTTTATCCATTTTGACCAATTCAGAAGACTTTGCAACTCCACTATCATCAATCATCTTCTTCAACATATCCCTTTATTCACGAACATCCTCCAATGAGCTTTTTAGTTTAGAAATAGCGGATGAAGCTTGGCGGGGAAACTCGTCATGCCATTCCCAATACCAACAAGAAAAAATCTAAAAACAACATGTAAAAACCAATATACATAATAATATGATCAATATTTCAAAACTAATCGACAAGCAAAATACTTACACTATTGCGTGGACATTTGAAGAATCTATGTCCAAAATTATTATCTGTCTTTGCCATTAATTGAGTCGTAATAATCCAACACCTACATCTACAAGGCTGAAATAGGTCACCTGAACTTTCTGATTTTTCTCATACATATGGCTTCAAATTTTGGAAAAAATTTGACTGAGATGAAGAAACAAAAAGGCTGAAAATGGAGTATATTGTAATATAAGTGAGTGTATTGCTGAAGTTTTGAAGTGGGAAGTGTTTATTACGTGGGTTGGGTTATAGTATTGGATTGGGTTAGGTTAGTATTTGAATTAGAGTTAAGTGGTTGAGTTGGGGTTAAGCTGACTAGGATAGGAAATCCACGTGGAGCATTTATGTTGTGCCAAATAGGATTAGGTGCGACCCACAATACACACATGGACTGGCCGTTAGTTTTTAGGGCATTTTTAAGCGAAAATTTAACGGTAGGGGTATTTGGGGACGCATAGGTGGACGAAGGGTAAAATTAAACAATTTTCAATACTCTAGGGATATTTTTGGCCATTTTCCGTAATTTCAACCCGAAAAGAACTAATAATTTGAAACAAAAAATTAATTGAATGCAGTCATTTACTTTTTAACAGTCAAAAATCTCTGGAACGCCATACCTAACTCACACAATTTCACTACTCTATAAATACATTCTTTTGATGACTTTAGATGACATGTTACCTCTAAATCTAAGCAACACCAAACAAGTTCCTTAGAAATGTCAGCAACAAGTGAAAGTAGTTCCAGTCATGAGCTTCTTCAAGCTCAAGCTCAAAGTTGGAACCATATATTCAGCTACATAACTCCTTATGCAGTAAGTTGTGCAGTTCAATTGGACATTCCTGATGTTCTCCACAAACATGATAAGCCCATGTCACTTTCTGACCTCTCAGCCCAACTTCCCAATATCGACCCTTCTAAAGTTTCATTCTTGCCCAGTCTAATGCGCTTTTTAGTTCATTCAGGTTTCCTAAATCAACATTTAGATGATGAAAATCATAATTGTTACTATTATTCTCTTACTCCAGCAGGTCGCCTTTTCGTGAAAAATGAGCCATTGAATGATAGGTCACTCTTGTTTATCAACCAAGATCTTATCTATTTAAAAGCATGGTTTGAGTTAGGTAATTGGTTCCAAAACGATTCTTCTTACCCTACTGCTTTTCATACTGCACATGGGAAATCTTTTTGGGATTTTATTAACAATGAAAAGCCGATAAAATTTGGATATAATTTTCATGACGCAATGGCTAGTGATTCAAGATTGATAACTGATATTCTTATTTCTGAGTGTAATAAACATGTTTTTGAGGGGTTAACTTCTCTAGTCGACGTGGGAGGTGGCACAGGCACTGCGGCAACTGCTATAGCCAAATCTTTTCCTGCCATAAAGTGCACCGTTCTTGATCTTCCTCATGTTATAGGTGACCTCAAGGAAAAAAGTCATGAGAACTTAAAGTTTGTGGGAGGAAGTATGTTTGACGAAATTCCTCATGCTAATGCAATTTTACTCAAGGTATAATTTTATTTTTAAACCTATAATCTAAATGTGTATTGTTTTATTTTTTATTTTTTTTATAACTATTGCAAAGACAACTAATACAGATTTGATGCTACGTAAGCCCATTAAACGTGGAAGTGTTCACTATGGGAGGTTTCTCCATTCTTATATGGCTTGAACTCGATAACGGTTTGAACTCGATAACTTTTATTGAGGGTAGAGGGATTCCAATTCATCCCTCTACTATCCATGGCAATACATTTTAAATGTGTTGATTAAACTTCTTTTGTTGCTGAATGTCTCATTTGACTCAACATGCCCATTCACCAGTACCTCTAATGAAGTTTTTCCCCCCTTCTCAATAGTGGATATTACATAACTGGAGCGATGAAGATTGTGTTAAGATACTGAAGAAATGCAAAGAGTCAATTCCTAGTAAGGAGAAAGGAGGGAAAGTAATAATCATAGACATAGTGATGATGGATGATGATAATCCGAACCAAATAAGCCAAGAGTTTGTTCGAGCACAACATTTCATGGACTTGCTGATGATGGTTCTTTATGCTGCCAAAGAGAGAACTAAGAAGGAATGGGTGAAACTCTTCACTGAAGCTGGTTTCAGTGAGTACAAAATAATTCCCACGCTGGGCTTAAGATCTATCATTGAAATCTATCCTTGATTAGCTTGAAGCAGTCTTGGATGGAAAAATGAACCTCTAGGATGCATTAGTAATCTTACTGTTATAGCTTTTTTCTCGACAATATGTTTTGATAACTGTTTCTTATCATTTTATGATATGATGTATCGTTCAATACCGTATTGTATTGTATTTTATTAATGAACCAATGTTTGAATAAATTGTACTACTGTTCTTAAGCATTTTGCTTAATTATTGGATTTGATTGTAAAGTACTTACTTTAAAGTTTACTAAGATATCCTTAACTAATGAAAGTACTTGATTCACGTATTCAAAACATAAAAAAGAAGAAAAACGTCAATAATTACATACGTATAAAGTAGTAAAACTGCTAGAAAAAAGAGTATGGGGGGTTATTAATTGGTTCGAAGACAAGTGTAATAGCAATGTCAGGATTAATTATGTAGAGATTAGCAATATAGAATATAGCAATGCATCGTTGTTGTATAAAGATTATTGTATTGGGTAAAAATCGACGTGCTCGGATAGCACTTTGGTATAATGAACCAAAGACAATCGAGCCGATGCTCCAAAGGAGAGAGACCGAAGCAGACGATTGAACCACCGAAGTCGATCGCCGATGTCGTCACCGAAGGCGAGCCGCAAGCTGTGCTTCGATGACACACACTTCGACCGAACAGCTAGGTCACACCACCGAGGTCATGCATTTGGACTTCGGTGAAGCACCTCGGTTTTAGCGGCTTATCAGCCCACTACTGCAGCCCACTAACTCCACTCAAAGATGTGCAGAACGTGGGCATAGGCATGATCAGCCATGGAAAACGTGGGCAAGGCTTCCTGTACCTATAAATAGCACTAGTTTTTACATTGTATTCATTCAGAAATACTTACAGAAACTCTGGCGAAATTTGTACTCACAGCAATATATTGAAATCATATTATTTTCTCGCATTTTCGGTTATTGTTCATATTATCTCGACTTTGATACTAAGACTTGCTTGTATTCGCTACCCAAATTCGATTTGTGATCCTTAATCAGTTTAGGCCCAACCAAATTGGCGCCGTCTGTGGGGATACAGGCATAAACGCTTTGTTCCAAAGTTGAACGTCTTCTTCATTCAAATTCACGTTTTCTACTTGACGATATGGCTGACAACAGTAGAAATCCCACTGAACCATAGTTAACTCCCGATGGACAGACTAGCGGTCAGTCGAACCCAAATTCTTCATCTCCGATGACAACAGAACCCTTTCAAGCTTTTGTTGTTGCCTCACTAAGAGCTTTTCAAGAGCAACAGGCCGAGCAAGCTAACATCAACGCCGAATTGTGTGCCTCGCTAGAAGCGAGGAATAGCTCAACCCCGAACGGAGCCCAGTCTGTGGCCCCAAATGGAGGCATCCCGCTCTTCGTTCCTACGGGCGCGATAACAGGGGGTCCTCAAAATGGGGCCACATCTGGGGGTTCGGGCACATTACCGACAACAACGCTACACTTAGGGACGATTTCCACCGTGGCGGAAACTACCTCTTCGATTGATGTTGAAAAGTTAACCAAGGAGATCGAAGCCTGAATCGAGGCACGCGTCGAGGCGCGCGTGGAAAAGCACCTCGAGAGTGTTCCCAGCGTGACCAAGGTTCAAGACGATCTTGATATTGACCAATATAGGCAGTTGCCATTCAGGCCCGAGGCCGCTCCAACCCCAACTCCCAAAAATTTTAAGCTCTTCTTCTTGAAAAAATATGATGGGATCACTGACCCCAAAGAACATGTGACCGAATACATGTCCATGGTGAAGAGCAATGACTTAGCGGCGGTAGAGCTCGAGTCAATGTTCTTGAAAAAATTCGGCGAGTCCTTGGAGAAGGGAGCACTACGTTGGTACATGAGCTTACCATCGGGGTTGATTTCCACGTTTAAAGAGCTAGTTAACGCGTTCGTTAAAGTGCACACTAGGGCGCAGAAAATCCTCAAGAGGAAGGAGGATATATTTGAAGTCAAATAACGGCTCGGTGAGCCACTAAAGGATTTCCTCGAGCGCTTTCATGCTAAGCGCATGGAACTACTTCCTATGGATGATACTCTAGCCATCATGTCGTTTGAGCAATGCATCAATGTTCGCAATTCCGATGCCGCTGCTAAATTGCGAAAGAAGCTTCAGCAATATCAGACCCTCAAGTGGGATGATATGCACAATAGAGCTTATACCAAGATAAGGCTGGAGGAAGCCGAATGGAAAAACAATGGCCGAAGCCACAACTACAAGAACCGAAGCGAATCTTCATATCGCGCCGATGCGCCGATAGGAAATTCGAAGTGGAGGTACGAACCATATACCTCACCGAGGCAGCCTGTTAGCCAAAGGCTGGAAAATTCGCTCGGGAACTCGTTTGGAAATCTGCATGTGAGCCAGCGGCCCAGAGGAAAGGTTCTTCCCAACACGAACCAAAGAATTTCCTCAAGCCCAGCTCTGGTCGCAAAGAATAAGGAGCTACCACGCATCCCCGACTACAACTTCAGCATATCGACCTCGGAGCTGGTCAATATAGTGAAGGGGACAGCCGGGGTAAGAATACCAAAGGACATGAGAACTCCAGCTGACAAAAGGGATCAAAACTTGCACAGCGAGTTTCATGCAGTTTATGGCCGGCGCACCGAGGACTACAAAGCATTGCGCCTCGATGTGGCACACTTGTTGAAGAAGGGCATGTTAGCCGAATTCCTCATTGATAAAGGGAAGGAGAATTACACCAAGAATCGAGGTGAGGGACAGCCACCTCGGGCACCGCCCCCTGAGAGAGTTGTGAATGTTATCACCGGGGGGTTAGAGGTGAATGGGTGAACTTTGCAGCTGCTAAGAAGTTCGCCAAGCTGTCAATCACCATGGAGAAAAGAACTGGGATGATGTTCCCCATCACGACGCTTTGGTCATCATGTTGAGAATAAATGACTCGGATATCAAACGAGTCCTGATTGACCCTGGTAGCTCGATTAACATAATCAGCTATGGGGCCATTGAAAAGATGTGGCTTAAGGGAGAAGTCATCCCCAAGGCAACAGTGTTGACTAGCTTCAACAATTCTACGGAGAAAACATTGGGTGAAATCACACTTAAGGCGTTTGCTGAAGGAGTTAGCAAGGAAACACTATTTCAAGTCTTACCCGAGGATATGGCATATAACGTGATCCTCGGTAGACCATAGATCCAATCCATGGAGGCTGTTCCGTCTACTCTTCATCAAGTGATCAAGTTCCCTACCCTATGGGGAATTCGGTCAATAAAAGGAGAGCAACGAGTAGCAAGAGAATGCTATTCGGTTGCATTGAAGAGTGGAGTCGTCCCGATCGGACAAAAAAAATAGCAACCAATGCACCCGGGGTCGAGCGAAGAGGATCCCTGAGGAGAAACAGAAAAGATCCTGGTGTGCATTCAAGAGCCTCGAAAACAAAAGACCGAGGACTCAACTATTGAAGAATTGGAATCTTTCACGTTATTGAATGCTTTTCCTGAAAGAAAAGTATTTGTCGGCTCGGAGTTGGACCCAGAGTCGAAGCAAGCTATAATCGAAGTCTTGAAGTCTAACAACGATTGCTTTGCTTGGTCCCATTAAGATATGGTCGGTATCGATCCAGAGATCATGACCCACAAACTTAATGTCAATCCATGTTTTACCCCGGTAAAACAGAAAAAGAGACCACACGCCGGGGTCAAGAAAAAGGAAATCGAGGAAGAAACTATGAAGGTGCAAGAAAATGGCTTCATAAGGGAAGTAAAATACCTCGAATGGTTGGCTAACGTCGTTGTCGTGCCCAAGATGAACGTTAAGTGGAGGATGTGTGTAGATTACACTGATCTCAACAAGGCGTGCCCCGAAGACTCTTATCCACTGCCACAAATAGACAGGTTAATAGACTCCACGGCTGGACACAAACTATTAACCTTCTTGGATGCCTATTCGAGGTACAATCAAATCCTTATGGATCCGAAGGACGATTAAAAGACCTCATTCATCACGGACCGAGGCATTTTCTACTACAATGTGATGCCCTTCGGTCTGAAGAATGCTAGGGCGACGTAGCAAAGACTAGTATGTCGCATGTTCAAAGAATACATTGGAAAATCTATGGAAGTCTACATAGATGATATGCTGATCAAGTCTGTCCGAATAGAAGATCATCTGAACCATTTGAGAGAAGCCTTCGCCGTTTTGAGACAATATGGCATGAAACTGAATCCTGAGAAGTGCGCATTCGGTGTAGGCTCTGGCAAATTTTGGGATTCATTGTCTCCGAACGGGGAATCGAAGCCAACCCAGATAAGATCAAAGCCATCGAAGAGATCCCCGATGAGTTAACCGGGGTAAAAGAAGTCCAGCGCTTAACTGGCCGAGTCGCTGCCTCAGTCGATTTATCTCAAGGTCTTCGGAGCGATGCCACAAATTCTTCTCGGTATTAAGGAAGAACAGTCACTTCGAGTGGACACCGGAGTGTAAGAAGCGCTAAGGGAATTGAAACATTATCTGGCTAACGCGTCGTTGCTCGCCAAGCCAAAAGATGGTGAAACTTTGCTAGTTTACATGGCTGTATCCGAGGTGCCAGTCAGTTCTGTGTTGGTTCGAGAAGAAGATGGAAAGTAATAGCCCATCTACTATGTGAGCAAGACACTCCTCAATGTTGAAACCAGGTATCCTCATTTGGAGAAACTAGCACTTGCTTTAATCGTTACTGCTCTGAAACTACGACCCTATTTCCAATGTCACCCAATAGCAGTAGTTTCCACCTTTCCCTTGTGAAGTATATTGTACAAACCAGAGTTATCATGGAGGTTATCTAAATGGGCAGTTGAGTTGAGTGAGTATGACGTCACCTATCAACCCCGAACAGCCATTAAATCCCAAGTCTTGGCTGACTTCATAGCTAATTTTAGTGTTGGGATCCTACCCGAAGCCAAAAAGGAGAACTCAATGTCGAAAGGGACAGCTTCGGGACTATGGATACTTTACACTGATGGGGCAACTAATTCAAAGGGTTCGGGATTAGGCATAGTGTTGAAAGCGCCCACCGGAGAGAAAATCAGGCACTCAGTTCGGTTTAAAAAGGTGACTAACAACGAAGCCGAATACGAAGCAGCCTTAGCAGGCTTGGAGTTAGCCAAAGAAATGGGGGTGGAGAGAGTTGAGTTAAGGTGCGACTCACAACTGGTCGTAAACCAAGTGCTCGGCGAGTATATGGCTCGGGAGCCCAGAATGCAGCTATTTTTGGACCGAGCACAGAAAATCTTATCCCAATTCCAAAAATGGAAATTAAACAATTACCTCGGGAGGAGAATACCGAAGCCGATGCCTTGGCAAACTTGGGTTCGACGGTCGACGAAGTACACTCGGGGACTGATTTGGCGGTTCGGTTGCTTTCTGCGCAAATGAGAGAGATAAAATTGCAAGTCAACTCGGTGGACCACAAATGGGATTGGCAGAGTAAGTTTATCTCCTACTTCGACTTGAGGACTCTCCCCCAAGATATGAAAGAGGCCAAAAAGTAAAGGACCCAAGCGGCTTCGTACTCCATGATCGAGGGAAATTTATATAAAAGGTTGTATTGTGGCCCGATGGCCAAGTGTTTGGGCCCAGACGAAGCTAGATATGTGATGGCTGAAATACACGAAGGCAAATGTGGCAATCACTCGGGGGGAAAGGCCTTGGTGTGCAAATTACTTAGAGCTGGGTACTACTGGCCCACTATCAGCGCAGATGCAAAGGCCTTCGTGCAAAAATGTGATAAGTGTCAATGCCACTCCCGAATGATTCATCAACAAGCTGAACCTCTGCATTCAGTCGTGTCACCATGGCCCTTCATGAAGTGGGGAATGGATATTGTTGGCCCCTTACGAAGGAAAAAGGTGGTGTTCGGTTCTTTCTTATCTTAACCTATTACTTTACAAAATGGGTGGAAGCAGGTGCTCTCACCGAGGTCAAACAGAAGGAAGTAATTGATTTTATCAAGAAAAACAACATCTAAAGGTTCGGCATCCCAAGAAAGATCGCTTGCAATAATGGTAAGCAGTTCATGGGGGCAGCTGCCACTGATTTCTTCAAGCAATGGGGAATAAAGAGAATAGAGTCAACCCCTGCCATCCAAGTGGAAATGGCCAAGCCGAATCTTCAAACAGAGTGATAATTAAAAGTCTCAAGAAGAGACTTGATGAGAAAAAAGGTTCTTGGCCTGAGGAGTTGCCAGGTGTGTTTTGGGCTTTGCGAACAATAGAGAAGAACAGCACCGGTGAAACCCCTTTCACCCTTGCTTA
Organism: Petunia x hybrida; assembly: GCA_037355625.1. Classification (NCBI taxonomy): domain Eukaryota; kingdom Viridiplantae; phylum Streptophyta; class Magnoliopsida; order Solanales; family Solanaceae; genus Petunia; species Petunia x hybrida. The sequence continues at coordinate 11,005,523 of JBBBVM010000036.1, forward strand.
TGGCATGGATTCACTTATTCCCATGGAGGTGGGCGAACCAAGCCTTCGGTACGCCCACAGCATCGAGGACGCCAATCAACAAGCCATGCGCATAGAGTTGGACCTGCTCGAGGAGAAAAGAGAGTTGGCTTTAGTTCGGTTAGTAGCATAAGAGAGGCAGATCGAGGCATATCTAACCAGGAAGGCCAAAATTAGAGATTTTAAGGTTGGCGACTATGTGCCGAAGGCTATGAATCAGTCAACGAAGGAGAAAAATGGGGGAAAACTCGTTGCAAACTGGGAAGGACCCTACAAAGTCAAAGCAATTGTTGGGAAAAGGTCCTATCAAATCGAAGATCTACAAGGCAAGCCCGAACCCTTGAATTGGAACATTTCCAATTTGAAGCGGGTACTACTTTTAATCGAGGTAAACATTCCTTGATCATTTAAAATTTTACCCACAGCCTCGAGCCGAAAAATTGCTCCTAGGCCTTCGGTCGAAATGTACTAACTTGCTCCCCGTTTCATTTTGCTTAACCTTTTCAGGAAGCGGATAAAATGATCTTCAGCGCTCGGATCTTCATCAAGATTCAAACCCGAACACTGGGGGGGAATAAGAGGCAGGTTGTAACCGAGGTCGACACCGAGCCTCCCAACCGAAGTCTCTCAATTTAGCAACCGGGGACTAACACCAAGGAAATAGATTAGTACATTGTAATTATGCCCGATAGTGGCATGTTGATTTGTTTTCGCGCCCAAGTTCTACTTCGACGTGGCCCTATGAAAAAGCCGATTGTGGCTCGTTGATATTATCAATGAAATAAACTTGATTTCGTATCTCTTTGTTTCTATGATCTTGCACACCGAAGTTGCACTTCAAATGCATTGACTCGAGAACGAGACGTCGTTCTAAGTTTGCATCAGTTTTATTTGATTAAGTCTTGCAAGCTACTTTGAGTGTTTGCTTCATACAAAAGCTAACACTTAAAACAAGAAATACGAAATCACTTCATTAAAAAGTCCCAAGGCTGCGAATTATTTACAACAAAAGGGACCCGAAGGGCGAAAGCATATACATCAAAAGCCCGAAGGCTTACATCAAGAAGGCCCAAGGGCCTAAACAAAAAGCAAAAAAAATAGAGGGTGAACTGTCTCTTCCCTAAGGATTTCCTCCTTCGGCATCTTCATTACCCTCCTCGGCACTTTCGCCCCCCTCAGCGCCTTCGGATTTATCATTATCCGAATCCTCACTCGAGGGCAAATCATCTACAATTTTCTGGGCTTCGGCAGCAGCATCCTTGGCCTTGACTATCTCCTCTTCGACCACGATCTGCCCAGCTTGGACTTGCTCAAGTGTGCTAAGCCTGGTCTTAACAATGGCCCAAGCCTCCTCAAACTTCGCCCTCATCGCTTTTACTTCGGCCCGCTGATTGAGGTAGGCAACTCTTTCTTGGAGTTTGGAGGCCTTGCCCCGAAGAGCAGGCACTTGGTCTACTTGGCTCTGCAACCCAACAAGCTTGGCGTTGTACTCCTCTAGCTTGCCACGGTATTTTTCACCTGTCTCGAACACTTCGGCCTTGGCACAGAAGAGGTCAGCTACAAGTCGAGCATTTTCAAGGCTCAGCCTCGAACGCTCATTAACAAACTCATTTGTCACAGCTTGAACTCTTGCCTTGGAAGATGCCAGAACCCCGTGCAAATTAGCCTCGGCTTTAGCTGCTGCTTCGTTAGCACGCCCTAAGTCTTCGTTCAATGTAGCGAATTGGGCTTCAAGCTCGGCGTTCCTATCTAAAACTTCCCTTTTCTGATCACCACAGCCAGCGGTCGCCACCTGAACTTGCTCTGCTCGGTCGCGTTCCAGATAGATAGCTTGCAGCGCGAGGACCATGCTCTGCACAAAACTCAAATATTAGTATTGAGAACAAAGAAAAGGTAAGTCGCGTGAACAAGAAGGCATGAAAACTTACGCAAAGAGCAGAGGCAGCTGAAACTCCCATCAAGCTCATGGGGCTTAAGTTCCGAAGAGCGTGAGCCTCAGTAGGTCCGAGCATAACATCGATGGCGGCAATGTCCTCCATGGTGGGATCCAGCACATTGGCCTCGGGAGCAATTTCCAATGCCCAAGGTGCAGCATTCGAAGCCTTGGCTGAAATTCGGGAGGCCTTAACCATGCTTTTGATAAAGCTTTCGCTTGCTTTAGCTTTTCCCTTCCGCTTGGCAGCCTCTTGGTCAGACTCCTCCACGTTTATAACTTCGGTCTCCCTAGGGACCTCGGTAGCTGGCTCCGGAGTCACCTCGGGAATTGGCTCTGAAGCTACCTCGGGAGCCGCTATATGAACCTCTTCGTCACTGGGCTCATCAACAAGATCTCGGCGCTTTGCGACCGCCGCTTCGGAAGCAGGGGCAGCAGCTTCCTCGACCCGAGGTCCTTTCGCCTTGGTAGCTCTCTTCGATTCAGCCCTTGTTAGCTTGGAAAGCTTGGAGTTTTGACTGATGACTGAGGAACGGATTCAAAGGACCTGTTCCTTTGAATTACTGAAGCAGAATAGATAATTCATGCAAAATCATTTAATTGAGATATTATTATTTATCCTAATACTGACGTGTATCTTGATAATTATGCAGGCCTAATCAGATACGAAAAGATTGCATAACTAAGGGATAAAGGATTCGGATTCAAGAAGGTAGAATCCAATTAGGATTCAAAGTCAAGGGAGCTTTGGAATTCTAATTCATTGGGACTTCTTGGCTGCTGGAAACTATAAAACGAGAAGACTATCAGCCATAGAAGTGGTACACAAATACTGAGAGCATCGAGCAAAAGCTGAGAAGAATTATTAGCTTATTTGTGTAATCAGTTAGCTACAGTAGAACTAAGGAAGAACCTGTTCCTTAGATTGAGTCTTGTAAAAGTTCAAGTCTTAGTTCAATTGTAGTAAGCAAAAATCGAGTTGTAAACTGTGTAGTTCAAGTCGTGGACTTGACACAACTTCACTGATCGTGAGAAAGATCACTAAAGGATTAGAGTTAGTCCTAGGTTAGTAAGAGTGAGTCTTGTAACCAAGTGGGTCTTTTTACATAGTGAAGTTGAAATCCTACTTGAGAAGTAGGTCGTGGTTTTTTGATCCCGTGTCTAGGGGTTTTTCCACGCTAAAATCTGGTGTTCAATTACTTACAGTTTTTATTCCGCACATCGTAGAGTAAAGGAACACATTTTAAGGAACTGGTCCTTAAAACAGTAAAGTGGTGTATTCGTGGGAAATAACAATTGGTATCAGAGCAGGTTATCCTTGAAAAGGCTAACACCTAGGATTAGATGAGTACATCACGTGAGAACAGTGAGGGTCAGTCAATGGTTAGAGCACCTTACTTCAATGGGAAATACTATTCATGGTGGAAAGAGAGGATGCGTGATCATCTTCAAGCAGAAGATTACGAATTGTGGGACATAGTAACTGAAGGTCCCATGATCCCAATGAAGAAAGATGCTGATGGGAAAGATGTTCCCAAAACCAGGAAGGAATGCAATGCTGAAGACATAAAGCAATGGGAAAAGAATGCTAAGGCAAGGAAGTGGCTGGTTGGTGGACTTAGTCCTGACGAATGCACAAGGATCAGAGGGTATGCCACTGCTAAGGAGATTTGGGATGCTCTACAAGTTGCACACGAGGGAACAAGTCAGGTAAAAAGGTCCAGAGGTACACTTCTTTATGCTGAATATGAAAGCTTTAAAATGAAAGAAGAAGAATCAATCTCTGAAATGTATACTAGATTTAATGCCATTGCCTCTGAACTTATCTCTTTGGGAAGGATTTTAACTGTGGAAGATAGGGTAGAAAAGATTTTGACTAGGGTTATTCCAGACTCTTGGAAAAGTAAAGCATGTGCTATAATTGAAAGCAAGAATCTTAGTACTCTCTCCTTAGATGAACTTATAGATAATCTAAGAACATATGAACTGAGGAAGAAAGTCAAGAACATAAGAGAACCAGTTAAAACTGAACCTGATTTAGCTTTATCTACTGCTAACAATTTTGTTGATGATGAGAAGGAACTGGTCCTTATAGCCAGAAGTGTCCAAAGATTCCTGAATAAGGAATCTAGTAGACAAGATAGATCTTCTAACATGAAACAGGGAGGAGAATGCTTCAAATGTGGAAGCATGGAGCACTACATCAGCAAATGCCCAGTCATGGAAGAAGAATGGAGAAAGAAGTATGTTGAAAAGAGAAGGAAGGCTAAGGAACAGTTCCGAAAGAAGAATGGAACTCTGAAAGCAATGGTTGCAGGATGGAAAGATAGTAAGGATGAAATATCTGATGATGATCTGGATGAGGATCTTGCTCTAATGGCTCTTGAAGACTCAGACAATGAAGAAGATGGTGAGGTATTTATTTCTAAACTTAGACAAGATGTGAAAAGCATGCCTAGAGAGAGATTAGTTAAAGTATTCCATATTGTGCTAAATGAATTTAAATCTCTAAGGGATGGCAACCATCAACTGCATGATGAAATTGATAGTTTAGGAGCAGAATACAAAGAGGCAGCAATTAAAAATGACTTTCTGAAAAGAAAGATTAGCATGCTTGAGGAACAGGTCCTCACACTCGAATCAACTGTTCAGGAATTAGAAAATGTTAAAATAGTTGAAAAGGGTAAAGGTATTGCTAATTCTCATCAGATCATTGCTGAAGAGAAACTGAAAGTCACAGTTGATGAATTGTGCAAAAAAGATGAGAAGATAAGATCTTTGGAAGAAGACTTGGTTAAAACAAAAGTGGAGCTAGGAAAAACTGTAAAAAGGAACAAGTCTTCTGAAGTACTAGAATGGTTACAGGAAAATCATAGTAGTAACAGGAAGGGTATTGGATTCATGAAAGCACAGTTTTCATCCAAATGGGATCCAAAGAGTAAGTACTTATCACTTCCTGAAAACTGGCTATGCACTCATTGTGGGAACACTGGTCACCGAAAGGAAAATTGCAAATCTTTAAAAATGGCTGCACAGAGGAACAGGTCCTATAAACCTGTTCAAAATTATGTGAGAAAGAAAACTGTTCACACAAAGAAACCATTACCATTCTGGACTAGGAGAGATTTAATTCACCCTTTTGTTAAAGGAAAGGGACCCAAACTAGTTTTGGTTCCTAAAATTAACCCCTAGTTTTCTTTTGCAGGCTAGAGTGAAGGAGGCAAACCACAAATGGTACATGGACAGTGGTTGCTCAAGACATATGACAGGGCATAAGGAACTGTTCCTTTCACTCTCAGCCTTCCAAGGAGGAAGTGTTTCCTTCGGTAATGGTAAGAAAGGGGAAATTATTGGAATTGGAAAGGTAGGTAAGTCTGACTCACACTGCATAGATAATGTATTTCTAGTAGATGGACTGAAGCATTGCTTATTGAGTATATCTCAATTGTGTGACAAAGGTAATAATGTTAATTTCTCATCTACTGGATGCACTGTGACTAATCAAGCTTCTGGAGAGGTTATTTTGCAGGGAAACAGACATGGAAACATCTACAAAGTAGACTTGCTGACACTATCTGATGGAAGCTTGAGCTGCTTAAGTGTGGTGCAAAATGATCCCCTCCTATGGCACAAAAGACTAAGACATGCTAGTCTTTCACAATTGAACAAACTTGTGTCAAAGGACTTGGTGATAGGTCTTCCTAACATCAGGTTTAATGATGAAAAGGTATGTGAAGCTTGTGCCAGGGGGAAGCAGGTAAAATCCTCCTTCAAACCGAAGAAACAGGTAAGTACCACTAAACCTTTGGAACTGGTCCATATGGATTTGTGTGGTCCAATGAGAACAATGAGTCGTGGAGGTAAGAAGTATGTTATGGTATTGGTGGATGATTACTCTAGATTTACATGGACTATATTTCTTGCATCTAAAGAAGAAGCATTTAATGCATTTTCAATTTTTGCTAAGAAAGCATGCATGTAAAATTTGATGAAACTGACAGTCTCACTCTAGAACAGGTACAGGAGGATGAAGAAATTGGACTGCTGAAAGCTTATGAACTTGATCCACAAATGCAAGGCCTGGATATGAGAACTGAACTGCAAGGAACTGTTCCTCAGAACAGAATTGAGAACAGTGGCACAGATACAGGGGGAACAAATGCTGGTTCCACCTCACAAACTGGCAGTGCTACTCTATCAGGAACTGTTCCTCAGCAGAGGACCTCTGACAATGGATTGACACCCAAGCCTTACAAGTATCAAGGGTCACATCCTGTGGATCAAACAATCTCAGACAAGAATGCAGGAATTCAAACTAGATCAGCAGTCAAAAATCACAATCTGTGTGCCTTTAGTGCTTTCCTATCTCTTGTTGAACCCAAAAATGTGAAAGAAGCACTGAAGGATGCAGACTGGATAAATGCTATGCAGGAGGAATTGAATCAATTTCAAAGAAGTCAAGTTTGGCATCTGGAACCCAAGCCAAGGAACAGGTCCATAATTGGAACAAAATGGGTTTTCAGAAACAAACTTGATGAGGATGGCATGGTAACAAGGAATAAGGCCAGACTGGTTGTTCAGGGATACAGTCAAGAGGAGGGCATCGACTATGATGAGACTTTTGCTCCAGTTGCAAGATTGGAAGCAATAAGACTTCTTATAGCTTTTGCCACATACATGGATTTTACTCTACATCAAATGGATGTCAAGAGTGCATTTTTGAATGGTTACTTGAAAGAGGAAGTGTATGTCAAGCAACCTCCAGGTTTTGAAAGTGAACAGTTCCCTGAACATGTTTACAAGTTGGACAAGGCCTTGTATGGGCTCAAGCAGGCACCAAGAGCATGGTATGAAAGGCTATCAAAATTTCTACTCCAGCATGGATACAAGAGAGGTAAAATTGATAGTACTTTGTTTTTAAAAGAAAAAGGTAAGGATCTTTTAATTGTTCAAATTTATGTAGATGATATAATTTTTGGTGCCACTTGTGAAAATTTAAGTAAGGAATTTGCACACTTGATGGGGAGTGAATTTGAGATGAGCATGATGGGTGAACTCAATTTCTTTTTGGGTTTACAAATTAAGCAAACCTCAAATGGAACTATGATCCATCAACAAAAGTATGTTAAGGAATTACTTAAAAGATTTGATATGGATAATGCTAAGGGAATTGACACACCTATTGCCACTGCCACAAAATTGGATCTTGATGAACATGGAATATCAGTTGATCAAAAATTGTATAGGGGCATGATAGGTTCCTTACTTTATCTAACTGCTAGTAGACCTGATATAGTATTCAGTGTTGGTTTGTGTGCTAGGTTCCAATCAGATCCTAAGGAATCTCACTTGAAAGCTGTTAAAAGAATATTGAGGTATCTGAAAGGAACAGGTCCTTTGGGACTTTGGTATCCAAAGAATGGTAACTTTAATCTTGTTGGATACACTGATGCTGACTATGCAGGTTTCCTTGTTGATAGAAAAAGCACCTCAGGTATGGCACATTTTCTTGGTGAGTGTTTGGTTTCTTGGGGAACTAAGAAACAAAATTCAGTGGCACTTTCTACTGCTGAGGCTGAATATGTGGCAGCTGCTTCATGTTGTTCACAGTTGTTATGGATCAAACAACAATTACAGGATTTTGGTGTTGATGTAGGAACTGTTCCTATCTATTGTGATAACACTAGTGCTATTAATATGACAAAGAATCCAGTGCATCACAAAAGGACTAAACATATTGATATAAGACATCATTTCCTAAGAGACAATTATGAAAAAGGTTTGATCACCATAGCATTTTGTCCAACTGAAAAGCAAATAGCTGACATTTTTACAAAAGCTCTAGGTAGAGATGATTTTGAAAGAAATAGATTGGAATTAGGGATGATTAAATTCACATAAAATCTTCAATGCTTTACTTCATAATTGGCTAGAAAATTTCTCTTAAAATGAATTTTATTCAAGTCATTATGAATTATTCAGTCCAATCTTCATACTTAAATGTATACTCTCATGCTACATATATTATTTAGAGTTGCTAAAATTGAATGATGTTACCCTTATGCTCTTAGAATTTCAGATGATCAAAAATTGCAAATTGGAAGGACACCGAATTATGGTGTTAAAAACAGGTATGTACTCGTAATTATTCAATTAATTTAGGAGTATAAAGGCTATAGGTAACTTGTGTTTAGGATAAAATCCCACTAAGTTTCCTACCCATATCCAAATTGCAAAAGAGTCCCATCGGAGGAACAGTTCCTGTTCTGAAAAGGTGTCCTGAAGCCTAACGGCTCTTTTTCTCCGGGAGACTCCCAAGAGTCCTTAGCCGTTGCATGTTGTGCTGAGGTAAGCTGATCGTCCCCTACTCTAATTGCACTACTCAATTCACTCTATAAATACCCTTCTTCTCCTACATTATTCTTTTACCTTGTTCATCAATTAAATTAGCAAAATTTCAGAAAGAATTGTCAATTATCTTTTGATTAGAATTGCAAAAATGTCTCTTTCTTGTGATAATTCTCCATCTGCACCCACTGTTGAACAACCACAAAATCTCAACCCTCCTTCACCCATGGAAATCATCGACCCAAACCCTGAAGTTCCTGAACAAATTCCAGAAATACCTGAACCTGAAATTCAGGGGGAAGGACCAGTTCCCACGGCTGAATCAATTGCTGAGCAGATTGAGGATTTGTCAAGGGCTATGGTGTTGTATCAGTATCAGGTAAACTTCACATACCCTTTGAATGTTGTTATTGACGAGGAGGAAAAGGGAGAGGGGTCTGGGGCTGCTCTTGAGGGGGAACCTATTAAGAGGTTGGAAACACCTTTGCATGGGTCACCAGGGTCTCCAGAGGTTGCTTTTAGAGCACCCATGGAGGATGTTATTGATGTTGAAGAGGCTATTAGTGATAGTGATAGGCCCTTGGTTGATTTGATCAATATTAGGAGTCTGCAAAGAAAATTGGCTAGGAAGGGACCCGTTGATGCTAATGTGACTGCTGATATTGCTGCTAAGTTGAAGAAAATAGGAGATAGTTATAAGCCTGGAAATAAGAAGAAAGTAGAAAGTTCTTCCAAGGCAAAAGGACCTGTTCCTTCTGCCTTAACCCCTGCATCTGGGGGTAGGAGGACAAGAAGTGCTGCTAAAGCTGCTGATGAACAACTGGCTGCTGCCTTGGAAAGGAGCAGAAAAGGGAAAGGAAAACAGGTAGTTGAGGAAGAAAAAGTGGATGATGATTTTGATCTTGCTGATTTTTCTGATGATGATGAGATGGTAGAGGCTGAGGAGGAGCCTCAGTCAAAGAAAAGAAAAGTTCCTGAGAGAAGAGTGACAAGAAGTTCAGTTAAAGCTGCTGAGAAAGTTGCTAAGAGGACCAGGTCCTCTAAAAGAGTGGTGGTTTCTGAAGACTCTGCTAGTGACAGTGATGAGTTAGTTGCTGAAGATGAGAGTGATAGTGATGCTGAAGATAGTGACACTGTGCACTGTGCACTGCAAAAGCTGCATGCTCAGGGTTGGAGGGACATGGTCCTTAAGATCTCTGGTAGGTGTGCAAAGGGAATGGTGCAGGATTTCTATAAAAATTGCTCCATCCGAGGTGATCAAATTACTACCTCTGTTAATGACAATGTTGTCATATTTGATACAAGGGAACTTGGTGAGTTGCTGGGGATTCCTGCCACTGGGTATGCTAGTTATGTCAAGACTGTGTGGCCTGACTTGACAAACTTGCCTACTGATCTAGAGATCACTAGGAAGTTTGCTGAGAATGATGGTGAAGAAAAACCCAGGGCAGTGCAAAAGAGTGAGATGCATCCACAGCATCAGGTTTTATTTGAGTTTGTGAACAAAGTGGTGATGCCAAGGCAGGAGAAAAGAGGAGTTGCCAGTTTCATGGACCTGGTCCTTATGGAACTGTTGGACACTGAAAAGCAGATCAATTGGCCCAGCTTTATGATCCACCTGATAAAAAGGGTGATTGCTGGGAAGAGAAAACACTCCCTGCCGTTTGGTTTCATTTTGACTGATATCTTTGCCAAGTTGAAGATTCCCTTGGAAGGGGTTGTTAAGGCTACAAAGAAGGAGAAGTTTGGGTGTGCTACTTTGATAAACTGTGATTTGCCAGTTCAGGCTGATCCTCCACAGGCTGGTGTTGGGAGGCAGCCTCTGAACAACAAAGTGAGGGCACTTAGGCAACAAGTTGCTATGCAGGCTGCTGAGATTGCAAGGTTGGAAGAAGAAAGGAATTCCTGGAAGGCAGAGGCCTCAAAAGCAAAGGAGACCAATGAGGGAATGCTCAAGCAGATGTTTGATCTGCTTAACAAGTCTCAGGGAACTGGTCCTTCCACATCCTGACCACCTTAGTCCTAGCCTTTAGCCATCTTTTGTCTAGTGGGATCTAGCCTAGCCAAGTGCCTTAGCCTTTGTTTTCTTCTTTAGTAGTTGAATAATTCTGTAGTACTTGCTGTATCCCCTGATTTTAATATTTGGTTAAATGAATTGTCTTGGATGGCTAATATCATTGTTTTGCAGTTGCTTTATTTAATTTATGTTTGCATTTTGAGTTGCCTAAATGGCTATGTGCTGATTAACTCTAACACTTGGAATATATTTTGATATGCAACCTTTTCAATGATGCCAAAAGGGGGAAGAGTACGCTGATTTTGCATGATTTTATACCTAATAAAAATTTGTTCCTTAATGATGAATTAATTCTCCACTCATTGATTGTCTTTTTGAGCTTACATTGTACTTCAGGACATTAAGGAGATGAAGCTATAAGTATAAGTTTGTCATCATCAAAAAGGGGGAAATTGTTAGCTTGGAAAGCTTGGAGTTTTGACTGATGACTGAGGAACGGATTCAAAGGACCTGTTCCTTTGAATTACTGAAGCAGAATAGATAATTCATGCAAAATCATTTAATTGAGATATTATTATTTATCCTAATACTGACGTGTATCTTGATAATTATGCAGGCCTAATCAGATACGAAAAGATTGCATAACTAAGGGATAAAGGATTCGGATTCAAGAAGGTAGAATCCAATTAGGATTCAAAGTCAAGGGAGCTTTGGAATTCTAATTCATTGGGACTTCTTGGCTGCTGGAAACTATAAAACGAGAAGACTATCAGCCATAGAAGTGGTACACAAATACTGAGAGCATCGAGCAAAAGCTGAGAAGAATTATTAGCTTATTTGTGTAATCAGTTAGCTACAGTAGAACTAAGGAAGAACCTGTTCCTTAGATTGAGTCTTGTAAAAGTTCAAGTCTTAGTTCAATTGTAGTAAGCAAAAATCGAGTTGTAAACTGTGTAGTTCAAGTCGTGGACTTGACACAACTTCACTGATCGTGAGAAAGATCACTAAAGGATTAGAGTTAGTCCTAGGTTAGTAAGAGTGAGTCTTGTAACCAAGTGGGTCTTTTTACATAGTGAAGTTGAAATCCTACTTGAGAAGTAGGTCGTGGTTTTTTGATCCCGTGTCTAGGGGTTTTTCCACGCTAAAATCTGGTGTTCAATTACTTACAGTTTTTATTCCGCACATCGTAGAGTAAAGGAACACATTTTAAGGAACTGGTCCTTAAAACAGTAAAGTGGTGTATTCATGGGAAATAACAGCCCTCTTCCTTTTAGAGCCTGGGGAAGGGAGAAAAGCAATCTCATAAGTATGAGATGGAGTAGAAGTGGGTATGCATATAAACCGACCTAAAAAGACGTCATCACCTTGGGAAGTCCCTTGGCCCGACGAGCCCTTAGCTTTCTTGTCCCCGACGAGCTTCTTCGCCAAACTCAACATTTGATTGACAAATTCGGTGGTGTCAATCACCTTCTTTTCTTTCTTTTTCTTCTCTTTCTTCTCCTTCTTCTCTTCCCCTTCTTTGTCTCCCCTCTCCTCGGTTTCCTCATCATCCTCTTTTTCGGCATCCCTAACAACCCTGCTGGAAAAACCTAAGTAGGAAGGGAAAAAGAAAACATCAAGGAGCAATTACTCAAAGCAAATATTAGGGAATTTCGAACATCGGTAGTTGACTCACCATGCCTCTTGCATGACCATCGATTTGCTGGCAAAGCAGCCAAGATCATCCACTGCCGGCGAGGACGTTCTTTTTGCTTCATTACCTCGGTTACCCATTCGAGCAGATCCCCTGGTGGGTCGACTGGAACCTTTTCAGCTGCACGTCACAAACATAAAAGTAAGTACAAGTTATAATGACCGAAGCCCAAGAAATGGTAAGAAAACTTACGTTGGGCATTCCATTCCTCAGGAAAACACGGGTCAGCTGATAGTAACCTCGTGGGAATGAGCACATAACGATCGTTCCAACCTCGATCACCATGATCTTCGCTCTTGCTCAAAATAGCGTAAGATCCTCGAGGTAAGAGAGCCACCACCCCGGCTTTGTGAAAATAGGGGCAGTAGAGGGAAATCAAGTGCTGGAAGGTAAAGGGCAACTCAGCCAACCTACTTAAATATTCGAGGGCTTGTAAAACCCTCCAAACCCCAGGGCCTAGTTGAGCCAAGCACAAATTGTAGGATCGTCAAAATATGTCGATTATAGGGTGAACTGGCAAGCCAAACCCTATGGTGAAAGGATACGTGAAAACCGAAGAGTACCTTGGAACATGAGTGGAGGCAGCCGAATCCGGGGCTGGAACCCTAATTTCAACCTCGGGTCCCCAGCGGCAATCTGCTCGAACAGTCTCAATCACGTCCTCGGTTACCATGCTCGGAGTAACGTGCACTGGTATGTTTCTTTTCTTCCCCTTTTGGGCATCGGATTGAACTTGGACCTTGAGGTCCTTGTCATTACTGAAATTTGAATGGATAACCAACTGAGGGTCTATCTCCACCTCGAGAGGAATCTTATTCCTCAATTTTTACGAGGTTCCAGCTTCAGTTTGTGATCCCTCCTTGCTGGCCTCGGTCTCGCCCGCTTGGCCACTTGTCTCTCTATCGACTTCGGTCCCGCCCACTAGGCCACCTACCTCGTTGGTACTGATGACATTGTTGCCCTTGACGTCATCCCTGTCACCATCGTGGTCGTCACCACCAACGTCAACATCGAAACTGACCTCAGCGTTGTCGCGACCAGCCCTCTGCTTGCGTTGCCTTGGAACATTGGCCATCGACGTCGCTTCCCCACCACCCTCTGCCTCATGACTTGCAACACCGGGACAGTGGGGATAAAATCGCCGCTCACAATCGCGGCGGGAAAACGCATGGCTCTCTCACCAGAATCACTAGATCCTTGTCCAGAATTTGCAGCAGACATGATGTGGGATTTAAAGAGAAGATGAACTTCAAATTCAGGTGAATCAACGGATTATCAAGTGACTGAAATTTCTTCTCTCTCTATGTACAGTGCAATAGTCAGATGAAGAAGAAAGACGCCAAATGGAGTATATATAGAGGATATGCACGTGCAAGTGGGAAAGTAATTATGATTGTAACGTTAGAAGAAACAAATAAGTCGGCACGACTGTTCGATGACCAATGAACGGCCGCCTCGCAACGCGGAGCAGTAATTCGAAAAGGCGTGCAACTTTTCGAAAACTCTTGGATAGGGTTGAGCCACGTCATCTTCCCGCTTAAACTCATTCCACTTCTCGGCGACCCTGACGCTCGCCCGAGGAGTTGGGGGACTATCTGTATTGGGTAAAAATCGACGTACTCGGATAGCACTTCGGTATAACGAACCAAGGATAATCGAGCTGATGCTCCAAACGAGAGAGACCGAAGCAGAGGATTGAACCACCGAAGTAGATCGCCGATGTCATCACCGAAGGCGAGTCGCAAGCTGTGCTTCGGTGACACAGACTTTGACCGAACAGGTAGGTCACACCACCGAGGTCATGCATTTGGAACTCGGTGAAGTACCTCGGTTTTAGCGTATCAGCCCACTGCTGCAGCCCACTAACTCCACTCAAAGATGTGCAGAACGTGGGCATAGGCATGATCAGCCATGGAAAACGTGGGCAAGGCCTCGTGTACCTATAAATAGCACTAGTTTTTATATTGTATTCATTCAGAAATACTTACAGAAACTCTGGCGAAATTTGTACTCACAGCAATATATTGAAATCATATTATTTTCTCGGATTTTCAGTTATTGTTCATATTATGTCGACTTTGATACTAAGACTTGCTTGTATTCGCTACCCAAATTCGATTTGTGATCCTAAATCAGTTTAGGCTCATACAATTATTAATGTAGGAATTGTAATATGGGGATTGATTCTTTTTGAGTGTTTGTATAGTTATACCAAACAGTAGTACACATTGTATTATCTAAGATATTTGTTCTCTTTTATTTGCTTAAAAATGTTAAATTAAGTTTATTTTGTAAATTGATGGACTACCGAAGATATTTCTATTACGATTATAATTGTGCACGTGCAGTAAGTTAAGTGTGCATGTGCACTAATCAAAGGATGTGATTGTGGACTAATGAAATGGTGGGACTGTACAGTAACTTGATAGTTTTTTTTAAGGTATGATGGTTCGGTTTTATCGGGTATGAATACGCTGCAATGAAAGGGTGTAATTGCATTAACTTGAAAGTTTTCATTGTGTGGACATGCAGTTTTTTAAGGGTGTCAATGTGTCGATTTTAAAGGGTGTAGTGTGGCAGTTACTTTTTTCAGTTTTTGACCACACTAGTAGTGTATATGTATACCACACTCTCTTCCCAAGTTTTCCAAGTTAAAGTATCAGCAAAAAACACAAAAAAATGGCCCGTACACTCAATAACCCAAGGACATCTACACCAACAACAACAAATATTGTTGTGGAACAAATAAGGGATGCACTTCTAAATGTAAAGACCATGATTGAGGAATTCCTTCAGAAGTACAAGAAGGATTCTTGTTGAATGAATTTGGACCCTTATTTCAGATCATAGAGCTTCCGAAGTTGCTCATGTCGATATTTGGAGGTTACATACTTGGCATCCATCACTCTTTTGAACTGCACCCAAGTAAGAATCTCAAGAAATACATGTCTTCTCCTCATTCGCTTATCAGATTCCCACCAAGTAGAAGCATATGCCTCCAACGAAGCAATAGCATGTGCAACTTTTCTTTCCTCGGTCATCTCATTTATCTCAAAGATTCGTTCCAAACGAACCTTCCAATCAAGATATTGGTCCGGATCACTAGTTCCTCTGAAGGGTGGAATAATGATCTTGACACTGTTCAACTGTGAATCTCGAGCACCTCGGATTGGTTCTGGATACTCATTATAATATTCGTTAGCCTCACACTAATAATTTCTTTCAACATATGCACCTCGACCTCGACCTCGAGGGTTCCCACGACCTCGTTGACTCTGCCTTCGTTGACCGAACGGTGGCTCATACTCAGCTTCAGCATCGGGAAACTCTCAATCATCAACCTCTTCATCAACGACCACGACTTGTCTTCGGAGCCTTGGAAGTGGTAGTCTATCACCTCGGGGATTGCCCAAGTTTTGTTGTTCAGCTTGGGAATTGCCTAAGTTCTATTGATCCTCTCGGGGAACACCCAAGTTTTTTTCAGCTCTGGGATTGCCCATAGCTTCATTTCGAATGGCCTCGTTTCTCAATCGTTGTTGACGAGCCAGTTCTGCAAATTGCTCCGGCTTCATAGGAGTTGAGTTGCTAGTGCCAGCGCCGGACCCAGGTAAGACCATAGACACTTTCTCTTGCTCGAGGTTAGCTACTCGAGCAAATACTCCTTTAACCTCAGCACTGATGCTTTGTATCGCAACTAAGAGGTTGGCTAACGACACCTCAGGCGCTTCAACGTCTTTCTCTCTGTTTCAAGCCATTGAACCTGCACAAATCAAAGATAAGAAAATGTTAAAGGTTAGAAATCACCTCACACACTCCCTTACTTTTGTTGGGTGGCGCTCGAGTCCACTCAATTCGTAGGTTCGGTCACTCAAGAATTTGTAATCAATGGCTTCCTCAGTTTGATCAATTTCTCTAAAATCCTCCGGATTTGACAAGTCACACTGTCTTCTTCGGATAGAGTGAACTGATTCGACTCGATATAATGGACACTATTTAATTGTGCACGGGAGGTCAAGAATTTACTACGAATTTGGGAATTCGGTCACCCCACGCACGAGTTCCTATTAGCTCAAACAAGTTAGTAGTATTTTGAGTAGAAGAATTTACTCCAGAGATCTACTAACGAGATTTCACGGGCCCAAAAAAAAAAAAGGATAACCTAGAAGAATCTACCTTTCGTTTCCCCTTTTGGAAACCTCGGACACATCACCTTTGTACGGACAAAAAAAGTGGTCCCTCCTTGGTACGAATTAGGGTTTAACCTTATCCACTTTCATCTTTCTACCAACAATTTTCACCTAAGGGTTTTGGGCAATGGCACCTTTTCCCCTTCTTCTTCAATAAAACAATGAACTCTTTAGCTGTACGGATATTTTTAAACTTTGTTCACAGCCCAGAAGTCGAACAAGATTTGAGGTTGCTTCTCAGTTAAATTTTAACGACGAACGGAGTAAACTTGAGTTCCAAGCAAGCTAAGAACAGCTTCAACGTCGTCCGTATACTGTTAACAAGTTAACAATTTTATGGCGTACGGACGATGGCTAAATAATGGACTTCAAAATTTAAGCACAAAACTCGACCTAAATCAACCAATAACCACAAATTTTAACATCAAACAAGCAAAACTCACTGGGGTTTTAAAATTCAAACACCAACGTCGGACCGTACAAATTCAAGAGAAGCCCTAGTCGTCAAATGTCATACGACAGGTATGCTTCAGAATCACTCACAATTCCATGGTTGTTTAATCCAAACAACCAACCACAAATAATTTTTGAATTTTCTTCTTTCTACTTTTTTTATTGTAAATAAGAACAACAACAACACAGTAACAACCACAAGAACATGAAACTGAAACAAAGACACAAGATGCACGAAATAAAGATAACGTAAAACAGGATTGGGATTGTAAGAACAAGCCCAAACCGTGCTCTGATACCAAGATGGTGCAAGCTAATCAGAGCTTAGCAACCGAATACAAACGACAGTGGAAAAGTACAATGGAAAAGTAAAGATAGAAGCTAGACAGTTCTAAGCTTCAATCCAAACGAATCCAAGGAACGAGTCTTGGGCCACTCGGTTTGATTAAGAAAGAATCACCTAAAACTAGGCAACAAATCCTCAAGAAGACTTAAAAATCTTCTTGTAAATTGAATAATCAAAGAAGAAAATATTCAAACGGAATCCATAGATTGACAAAAGTTCCATAAAATCCCACGACGGGGTTCGGTTTACAACGGAGACACAATAATAAACTTGCTAATCATTCAATATTCAAAAACTAGGTGTCTAAAATGAACTACGCTAAGGGGTTTATAGATAGCCCCAAGGATAAGCTAGTAAACTGGTCATAGTCGACCAATAAAACAACACTACGTAGGACTAAAGTAATGCGCTCGGGCGCTCTTGACTTGCGTTCCGTCGCTCAGCCTCGACAAAGTGAAAACGGATGCTCTCTTGCCTGGGGCACACTTGTATCCTTTCGGTCATTCATCGATCGACGTCAATGATCAGCATTTGGTCATTTCCAGTCTTGGGCTCGAGCTTGCAGATGTAGCTTTCATATCTCGAGCTCGACCACTCAGCTTTCGAACGGTTGGTTCCTCCCGGCCACGCTAGCCGAATGTGCACATCATGAAAAAGCTTGGCTTGACTTCGTATAACTAGCCTTGATGGGTTGAACACTTGATCAGCACGGACACGGGCTGCGTCACCTATGGACCTGGTTGTTTGTATGCTTCTAGTTGCTTTTACGTTTCAGTCTAATATTTGCTCATCTCTACTCCCTAGCTAGCTTACATGTGCTTCGAGGTGGCTAGTCAGCCCTCACTTATTAAGTCCTTTCTCCGTTGCTTATTTTTATTTGTTGTCTATTTGTTTTGGCAGGTTTCGCTCCAACACCAAGTTTGTCGTTTGATTGAGGAGCGGAGACGACTTCAGCTGTCGAGGTGAGCTAGCTTTTGTCCAAGATGGCCACTAGTGGTAGTTTTGTTTTAGTAGTCTTGTTTTGCTCACTTCGAGAGGTGTATGTATTCTCTTGTACTCTTAGATGCTTAGTTGGATAGCCCTAAACCTAGTACATTGGGTAGTCAGTTGTAATTTCTTCTATACAGCTTATATATATATATGTATGTATGCTCATGTTTTCTAAGTCTTGTTCTTATTTATAAGTTAGTTTTACTTTTATTTTTTCAATTCAGTTGAAAAAAGGGTTCGTCCGACGGGTCTAGTGGAGAATGTCGGATGCCTGCACGGCCTAGCTGCAAATATTGGACGTGTCAATATATGCCCTTTGTTTTAAATTCTTGGTGGTGTTTGATCATTTGACATGATGAGTTTAAGATAAAAAGACTGACTTCTGCTCTTAAAATCAAACTAATATTTTAGCACTAATATTTCTCGTCTTTTGCAATATTATGGTTATTTTCACAGGGGCGATTTTAAGCAATCAAACCTACCGAGGTTTACCCCGTGCTGCAGCCAAGCAGCCCGCCTGCAAGGCTTTCAGCCGTTCCAACACTTAGAATATTTTTGGGGTCGTTTTTTTTAGAAATAGAAATAGGCAGCGATGTTATAATTATTTCGGTAGAGGATTGAAGAAATAAGTAGTATAGATCATTCACAAGACTGAAACGTAAAGGTAATAATCAAATGAGATAGAGTTTAAGGAAAAAATCTCAACCTTTATATTATTCTAGAAAACTATTGTGTTTTTTTGTCTAAGTATTTAAAATGACATACAATGACTTTAAATACAATGGGGAATCAGCCAAAGGCTTGTATAAGTGGAAGAGGACGTTTTTCCTACTAGACAGGTCAAGTCAGCGACGTTTCGGACACCTCAGCACATGTCTAGGCCATTTCTGCCCACGATTTCCCCCAACTTCCGCTTATGTGCAGGGCTGTGCCTTTGGCCAGCCGCTCTGCTTAAATCGTCCAGCTGCCTTTGCCTAGTTTCAGCGCACTTTGCCCCAATCTTGGCCAAGTGCCATGCACCAAACACTTAGCCGCGCCACACCCTTGTCCTGCCTTGGCATCAAGACACCAAGTCTTCACACCCCGTTGCCCACAAAGTCATTTGCCCTCCTTAGCTCACTTGTCACCCAACAAGCAGCCCGATTGCCATCTTAGTACTCACAAGGCACAAGGCTGCGTAGCCCTTGTGCTACATTTGCTTGTCAATCAGCCCACTCTTGTCTTGATCCCATCAAGCCAATCTCAGCTCGTACTTGAGCAAGCAACAAAAGATCAAATTGCTTTCAACCCGCATTTAGCCATAACTAGGAGCAACACCCCAACTCACATTATAGCCATGTCATGCCATAATCCGTCAAGTATAAGGGGCTAACAGACCACCCCCACCACTTGAATTCGACGCCCTCGTCGAACCAATTTCAGCTTTACTCACGACCAATTGGCTACAAAATACAGCAGCTACATACTCTTCTTCATTTTTTTCCTTAGACACATCATCTTTATTAGTAAGAAGAGCATTTAGCTTTGCATATTTTGGACAGTCCGCTACCCTATGTAGCCCATCATAAATAAAACAACTTATTTCCTTGGTCCTTAGCTTTCTCAAACACTGCATTGCAATTTTCAAATTTTTTCCACTCCTTTCCCTTGTTCCCGTTCCTATTTTTGGACTTAGAAGTAGAAAATTCAGCATCCTCCCGCCTAAAGTCGCCCAATGCATCGGCAGCCGCAATGGCACTAGAGAGGTCTTTCACGTTCTGCCTCCTTAGTTCCATCTGAGCCCACCCTTGCAGTCCAAAAAAAAATTGTGCTACTTATCCTCCTCGGACATATTGCTTATACTCAAGATCAAAGAAGAGAATTCTTTGACATAGTCCCTCAAAGAACCGGTTTGTTTTAACCGTTTCAGCTTGTCCCTAGCAATCCAAGAGTAATTACTATGCAAGAATTGATCCTTCAACTCTTTCTTAAGCTGCTCCCACGACTCAATCTTAGGTCTACCCGCACTCACATCATCCGCAATACGAATACGCCACCATAATTTAGCATCACCAGCCAAGTAACATGTTGTCAAAGACACTTTCTCATCATCATCGACATGGGCTGCCTCAAAATATTGCTCCATATCCGAAAGAAAATTCTCAAGCACAACAGCATTATGAGAGCCCTCAAATGCCTTAGTTTCAAGGATCATTTCCTTAGGACGTTCATCAACCCATTGAACACCCGTTCCAATAGCTCGCCTAAGAACAAAGACTTCCAAGTTCAAGTTTTTGTCGTCCTTGGTCTGTTTTTCAATCTCACCCGCATCAACCACTTTGAACGATTGTCTCTCCACTTCAAGATATTCACAATGAACCTTTAGACGAACCAATTGAGTAAGCACGTCAACCAGATCCACCCCGTCCTCAGTAACACCTACTAAAGCCTCAAGTTTGGCCAACCGTTCCTTCATCTCCGCGCTACTGTTCCCACATGCCATGATTTTCCAAGCAACGAACCAACAACCTTCAAGCTCTGATACCAAGTTGTCACATGGGTGATTTTAAGCAATCAAACCCGCCGAGGTTTGCCCCGTGCGGAAGCCAAGTAGCCTGCCCGCAAGGCATTGAGCCATTCAAACACTTAGAATATTTTTAGGGTCGTTTGTCTTAGAAATAGAAATAGGCAGCGATGTTATGTTTATTTGGGCAGAGGATTCAAGCAATAAGTAGTAAAGATCATTCAAAAAACTAAAACGTAAAGGAAATAATCAAACGAGACAGAGTTTACAGGAAAATTCCAACCTTTATATTATTCACAACAAATACAAAGGAACCAATACAATGCCACCCTTGGCAAACGTTTTCTCCCTAGAAAACTCTATTGTGTTTTTCTGTCTAAGTGTTTAAAATGACATACAATGACTTTAAAATACAATGGGGAATCAGCCAAAGGCTTGTAGAAGTGGAAGGGGACGTTTTTCCTACTAGACAGGCCAAGTCAGCCACATTTTGGACACCTCAGCGCACGTTTAGGCAATTTCTGCCCAGGAACTCACCCATGTTTAGCGCCCAATTTCCGCTCATGTGCCCTTTACATGCGGCCAAGGCTATGCCTTTGGCCAGCCACTCATCTCAAGTCGTCCAGCTGCCTTTGCCTTGTTTCAACACACTTTGCCTCAATCTTGGCCAAGTGCCATGCACCAAACACTTAGCCACGCCACACCCTTGCCTTGCCTTGGCATCAAGACACCAATTCTTGACACCCCATTGCCCATAAAGTCATTTTCCCGCCTTAGCTCACTTGTCACCCAACAAGCAGCCCGGTTGCTATCTTAGTGCTCACAAGGCACAAGGCTGCCTAGCCCTTGTGCTATATATGCTTGTCAATCAGCCCACTCTTGTCTTGATCTCATGAAGCCAATCTTTGCTCGCACTTGAACAAGCAACCAAAGATCATGTTGCTTTCAACCCGCATTTGGCCATAACTAGGAGCAACACCCCAAATTCCATCATAGCCATGCTATGCCATAATCCGTCAAGTCTAAGGGGCTAACAGTTATCTCCCTCATTTTGATTTATTGTAACAATATTGCTAAAGTTATTTTCATTAACGTAAATATATGTGTTTGGACTAATTTATCCATGGTACCAACATAATAAACCTTGTTCTCGACCAGTCAAAAACCTTGCCAGCAGAGATCAATTTTCCACCACGTCCTTGTGCACCCCAACATCCAACTTCACTCCTCTCCTTGGGGCGGGCAAAAACTTACTATTCACTAATTACAAGTACTATCTTGCAAAGTTTTAGTTTTGATGGCAGAAGATTGAAAGAATTTTTTGTCTAAAACAGAGAAGTGGAGAGAGGAGTAACTGATGGCTTTTAAGATGTAGACGCGGCCAAACAAGAGTGCCTTAATTAAGAGACTCAACTCCTTCATAATGGATTCTTTTATGTTTCAAGATAGTTCTCAATTCTTAAAAGGGTCATTATTGCATATACTTCTCGGTTGGCGATGAGTGTCCCGCGCCGGTGAAGGGTCATAATTGCATATACTTCCCGGTAATCGAAGAGAGTCCCGAACCCGTGTAGGGTCATTATTGCATACACTTCCCGGTTGGCGATGAGAGTCCCGCACCGGTGAAGGATCATTATTGCATATACTTTCCGGTCGATGAGAGTCCCGAGCCGGTGAAGGGTCATTGTTGTATACACTTCCCGGTAATCGATGAGAGTCCCGAGCCGGTGAAGGTATCAGGTACATGTGACTGCATTGCATCATACCACATTCATCCCATCTCATTGCACCGCATACCTACTAGTGTGTGACTATTGTGTTGTGTTTTGTGTATGCAGCATGTATACCATGTTGTGGACATATTTGAGTTTGCCTTTACATTTCTGGCTATTTAGTCTCCTTAATTGGTTTATATGCTTTAGTTATATGGATCGGGTTGCACGCCGCAATAGTATAAATATATGGGTCGGGTTGCACGCCGCGACGGTATGAATATATGGATCGGGTTGCACTCCGCGACAGTATGAATATATGAATCGGGTTGCACGCCGCGACAGTATGAACATGTGGAACGGGTTGCACGCCGTGAATGTATTATGTTCGGGATACATGAAAACCTATACATTCTGTCTATCTTATGACCGTGGTTGTTTATGAGTTTATGATCCCATATGTGTTTCCAGTTATTATCTGGCTCTGCTTTTTATAATTTAAATAAGAGGAATTTGATTTATTTATTTTTTTTCTCCCTGGCTAGCTATCCTATTCTTTGAGGTCGCTAGTCTGCCCCACTTATTGAGTCCTTTTGACTCACCCTTGTTTGTTGTTTGTCCTTGTCTATCTATTTTGTTTCGCCAGGTTCGCTACAGGATTGAGTTCGCCACGTTGTGAAGGAGCGAAAGAACTTCAGCTGTCAGGGTGAGCCGCCTTCTGTTCAGGATGGCTACCAGTGGTATGTTTATTATTTTAGCTTGGGGGGCAGTGTTGGCGGGGTGAAGCTGGTTGGAGTTTTCTTCGGCATAGTTTGTATGATGCGATGCTATGGTATATGATGTGAAGGCAAAATAGGGGCTGCCTTAGTGGTGTTTGTTTTGTGTTTAGCTGCTGTCTTAGGCAGTGATGGTGTAACGCAGCAGGGGCTGTTTTGTTGTGATTTAATTGCAGCTGTGATGATGATCAATGGTGGTGAGGCAGGTTTTAGGTTTCATAGTGACTCGTTGAGGGTTGTTCCTATGGTGCTGCAGCTGTATGGATTGAATTCGAAGCTATGGTTGGGTCATGGCAGCGACGATGCGGGCAAAGCTGCACTGTTTTTGTTTATTTTGTAGTGGCGATGCTGCTATGACGATGCTGAGTTTGTTTTCAGTGGCGAGGCAGCTGCGTCAATGAGGAAGAACGAGGCCGTGGAGACGGACAGCAGCGGAGACGAAGGCGCTGCGACGTTTTTGACAGTGATTGTGGCAGCCTTGCCTCAACTGGTTAGACATGAACCTAGTTCTCTTTGTTTCCTTAATTTACTTTGATTTGATAAGTTGTTTAGCCACGTGTTTATGTATGTTTTTTGGGAGATGCCAGCTTTTGTCGCTTCCCGCGTATTTGTTTGTCTTTAAAAATAAAAGAAAAATTATGAGAGATGTCGTCTTTTGTCGCTTCCCGTATGTTTGATTGTTTGCGTATGTCATGTAATTAAAATAGCTATCGTTTATGTTCCGATGTGGTTCGCTCGTTGAAAAATCATATGAATACTGTTCTATAAGTTCTTTGGTTTGTAGTTACATTAAATCAATGTCTCTCTTGCTCGTACTCAACTAGCATGAGTTTGTGTCAAGCATGAAGTCATAAACTTACCTTGGTTTGTTCGAATTGGTCGATATTCAGTATTTAGTGCATATTTATAGATTTTGTGTGTTTAGCTCACTGGTGAGTCGATACTTGAATTTTGTCATAGGTAACTACAAGGCGACAAGTTGTTGCTTCAAGGTTTTAATTGTAAAATATCATACGGTTCATTTACGCACAAATTGTGAGCTCTTGACTCTGTTGTCCACTATTCAGCCATGAAGGTCTACCTTGCCATTAATTTCATTGAATTTGAAACTGCCTTTTTTTTGTTCTTATTTTAATGACATCTTTTATTCCATAAAGTTGTCTTGCTTATCCAGGTTCTATTAAGTATCAATTAAATTTTGGAGGTGTTGGTCTAGATGTTCATTAGGCATTAAAGTTTCGGTCTGACTATGGAATTTTAGTTTGTAAGAGTTTTTGTTTGAGCATAATTTCCTAGCATGTAAGTGTCTGATTATGTTGGTTTCATGATAGTATTGAGTGTGGATTGGATTTTTACCTGTCTATGTCTTGAAAGAATCCTATACTTTTAATCTGTTTGTTTAACTTCGGCTTTGAATAGCAGAGCAGGTTAGTTCTGACGAAAATGAGTTAGTTCTGAAGCATGGTTTGTTTAAGAGTGAATTAAACACTTTTATCTAGTGAAATTCTTTAATTACAATGCTAGATTTGGTTTGCTATAATTTTATGAGTTAGTTACCAGTTACTTGGTCTTGTTAGCTAGAAAGTTTTTTGTTTTGTTTTGTAGACTTTAGTACATTTCTGATTCATTTGGCCAAGTTAACTGAGAGTTAACTTATAGCCCAATGTGTGAGTCTTGTAATTAGTTTTGTGGGCTTGAAATAAGAGATATGTTGTGCAGACTTTGGGGTAAGTGCACGAAAGGCCACTTTTGCCACTGGTCTTTGGGCACAGGCCACTAATACCAAAATATTTAGTTTGTGGCCACTTTTGCTTAAAGAGATAGAAGTTCAGTCCAGAGGCCGGATTGAAGTGCGGTCCTTACTTCAGTCCAGTCCTTAAGATGGAACTTCAGTCCAGGGCCATATGGACTGAAGTTCAATCCTGGAAGTTCAGTCCATGGCCATACCATTGACTGAAGTTCAGTCCTTAGAGATGGAACTTCAGTTCAGGGGCCGTATGGACTGAAGTCAATTATCAGAACTTAAGTCAATATTTATTTAGTAAAGGCCCAAAAATGGCCTCTAGTGTAAGACCAAGAAAAATAGTGGCCTCAAACTAAATACTAGTTTTAAAAGTGGTTGCTGGGCGAAATTTTTATGCAGACTTTTTAAGTAAAAATTTCGCCCGGAGGCCACTCTTAACACTGGTATTTAATTTGAGGCCACTTTTTTCAGTGGCTTTACACTAGAGGCCACTTTTGTGGCAGCACACAAAACGGGGCATATTTAAAAGTCCAAATTACCCCTCATCTTTTCTGAATTGACAGGGGTTTTTAAAACCCTTCTTCTTCATTTTAACCGTTCATTCATGCATTTTAACTTTTTTCTTCTTCACTGAATCTTCATGCAAACTAACCTTCAAACGTAGAATAGTTAATGAACTGAATTTTAGTTGCATTACGTACGTTGAATTACATTTCTCTCTTCACCTTTGCATTTTCGCAGGTATAACATTTCTCTCTTTTCATATACTACTTTTTTGTATTTTTTTTTTTTGTATTTTTTTGTGAAACATGTTGTTGTTAAGTTAAGTAACGTTATTTAAGTTTAAATTTGTATGTTTTTTGCGTATTTAGTAGTTAATTTTTATTCAAGTTCTAGTGTGTGTGTAGTAAAGTTATGTGTGTATGCGTCTCTGTGATCGTCGTGTGTGTGTGCGTGTGTGTGTTTGTGTGTGTGATTGACTGAATTTACGTTTGTGTGTGATGGACTGAAGTTCCACTAGGACTGAACTTCTGTCTCCAGTGATTGAAGTTTATTCCTAGTGGACTGAAGTCCCCCCCCCCCCCCCCCCTTCCCAATGCGTCTGACTCAGTGTGTGTGTGTGTGTTTGTCTGTGTTTGTGTGTGATGGACTGAACTTCTGTCTCTGTGTGTGATGGACTTAACTTCTGTCTCTGTGTGTGATGGACTGAACTTCTGTCTGTGTGTGTGTGTCACAAGCACTATCTCAAAGCAAAAAACACAGTATGTGTCACCATTGCATTAGGTAGGAAGCAGTGTTTGTAAAAGCGGTCGCTTCATCGCTTAAAGCGGTCGCTTCATCGCTTAAAGCGCTCGCTTCATGCTTCAGTTGCTTCACGCTTCAGCACATGAAGCGTGCGCTTCATTGAATACATTTTGAATAGTGCAGCTTCCAGTTTTTGACTTATCTTTCCAATCTGTGAAGGAATATCTTCACTTTCTGATTGCACATTATAGGCAGAAGGACCACTTTTTCTTTTCTTGTAATCTTGAGGGTAGGCATTTAGTTTCCAGCCGCCATTTAGTCAGTTTGCAGAAATCACAGTAGAATTTCTTTGCCTGTCTCTTGAAGTTTTGATTTCCCTGGTTTCCTCTGACCTTAGTGTACATTGCACCCTGATTCAAGTTGCCTATAGCTGGTGCAGCACCAATAATTTATGTATGTGTGTATGCTCAGTCCACATAGGACAGATGTTCATTTCTAGTGGACTGAAGCCTATCGCCCATATGTGTGTGACTCAGTGTGTGCTCTCAGCCTACTATTATTATACTTCTGTCTCCAAGGAATGAACTTCTGTGTGCGTGCGCGTGTCTGTGTGTATCCTCAAACCTGTATTTGTTTATTTTGTATGTGTGACTGATTGTTTTTTCTTTTATTGTTAGCTTTGTGCAATATGGATGCTGGAATGGAAGGTAATCTAGTGTATCCATTTGACCGCTGGTTCAACATGAATGCATATTGGCAAGGGTAGCACAATTTGGATAATATCATTTCAAATTTCAGTAAAGCACAGCGTAAGAAGCTTTCGGATGGTGTGTTTGGAAACTTTCTGAAGTTGCAGTCGTACAAAACTTCTATGAGGTTACTGCATTGTTTATTATTGTCACGTATTGTGAGCAGTGATCCGAATAGATTAAGTTTTAATATTTTTGGTCATCTCATCCATTTTGGTCCCGAAGAATATCATGTTTACACTGGTTTGAGGTTTTCTGCAAACCGTGAGGAATTGTTTGATGGACCTGCTATAAATATGGATCAGAGGCTTCTGAAGCAGTACTTTCGTGGCAAAACCAATCTTCAGGTGTCAGACGTTCGTAAATTTTTAGTATCAATGACCCCGGCATCTCTGGTTGATGAAGATGATGCAGTGAAGATTGCAGAGTTTTATATTTTTCAGTCAATCATCTTGTGTTCTAACAAAAAAACAAGCTTGGTTGAAGTGCATTACTTGGATATCATTGACAACGAGGATCTTTGTAGAGTTTATCCTTGGGGGAGTGCGGGTTTTGAAGCACTAGTTAACTCTGCAATGAGACCTCTTAAAAGTGGTGTTAATTACTATGTGCTGGGATTCCTGCTTGTGTTATGCGCTTGGTTTCTGGATTTGTTTCCAACACTTCGTTCTAACTTTTGTACATATAATGATCGTGGCTTCCCAAGGATGGTTAGGTTTATTAGTTTCAAAAATCCTCAGTACAACACTTTGGTTGATCAGTATTTTCATAATGTAAATGTAAGTTTCTATATCTGTGTCTCAGTGTGTGTGTGTGGTTACTTAAGTTCTTTGCCCTCATGGACTGAATTCTATCCTAATGTACTGAACTTCTTCAGCCTTACTGAAGTTCTATCATTATGTACTGAACTTCCCTTCCATCTATGTATCTGTCCTCATGGACTGAACTTCTAAAATAGTACCAATTGAAGTTTAGTCCATGAGGACAAATCTTTTATTTCTGCATATAAAAGTTTTATTCTTATTTTACTGTGGTGCTAATATATTTCTCATGGTTTTTTTTTTATAGAGTTTTGACAAATTTAAAATGGTTCCAATTGTTCTGTCTGAGGAAGAAAAACGGTCGGTGGAATTGAATGTGACAGAAGCAGGTCCTGTTGTACCTGTTGTTGCATGTAAACTTTTAAAAGGAAAAGAAGTTGTTGAAGATAGTGAGGATACGTCTGATGATTTTGAGGTTGGTGGGGCTCAGATATCTCATGGTGGTGCTGAGAGTGAAGATATTGCTGAGACTGAGACTGAGGATGGTGGTGCTGAGAGTGAAGATATTGCTGAGTTTGAGGATGGTTCTGAGACTGAGGATGGTGGTGGTGGAACTGAGGATGGTGGTGCTAAGAGTGGAGATGTTGGTGCTGAGACTGAGGATGATGACGATGATGATATTCATGCAGGTGAGGCTGCTTGTGATGATAGGCAGGATGCTCGACATGGTGTAGAGCTTGATCAAGATTTAGTTAATGCAATTGTTAAAGTGAGTTTTCAAGTATCATATGCATTCATCTTTTGCTGTTTTTATTTTAATTGAATATTTTTATCAGTTGTATCGATTTTTTTTTTGTTTTTGCAGAAGGTGAATATAAAATTCCGAAAGAGGATGCGTAGCCAGCGACGGCGCATAAGGAATTATATTCGTGGTGTAGAAAACAAGGTTCATGGTGTAGATAACAAGGTAGATTGTGTTCTGGATTTTATGAAGAAGTTTGCGAAGAATTTTGAGGAAAAGGAAGCAAGTTGGAGGAAAGATGTTAGTGGAAGAAGGAGCAAGGAACAATCTGGGAGCGTTCGTAATTCCTTAAACGTGTATTCATGTGGAGGCAATGCTAGTGATGGAAGGAAGAGGAAGTCTCCTCCAGATGTAAGAAAAGACTTCAGTCATGGAGCTGTATCCGGGAAAGATGTTAGTGGAAGAAGGAGCAAGGAACAATCTGGCAGCGTTCGTAATTCCTTAAACTTGTATTCATGTGGAGGCAATGCTAGTGATGGAAGGAAGAGGAAGTCTCCTCCAGATGTAAGAAAAGACTTCAGTCATGGAGCTGTATCCGGGAAATCAAAATCTCCTTCAGATGACAGACAAGACTCCAGCGAAGGCATGTAGTTAGGAAATCAAAAAGCTGTTCAGATGTCAGAAAAGAAGTTAGCGGTGGTGGTGCAGGTCTAAATTCAGCTATACAATTGCATGGAGCTTTACAAGGTGCGTTTGTCAATGAAACCCCTAGACAAATTCATGAACGAATTGATAGTGAATTAGACATGTTTGGTGAGTTGACTACAGCCCAGAGGGAGGTGCTGGAAATTCAATTGCAATGTATAAGTGGAGAGCTTGATCTATCGACACCTCGCTTGCTCCCTCAGGATATGATTGTGGAGAAATCAGGTACAACTTCTGCACCCATCCAACCAAAAACCTATGAAAGGAAAAGGAAGAAGTTGAAGAAAAATAGTTCACATCCTGATATTCCTACTTTTAATATACTGCCACCGACTCAAGAAAGTGTTAGCGAGGGTTCATGTGATGCTGAAGATACACCAAGAGCTGAAGAAATTCAGCAAGATATGTCGAAAAATCAGCAGCAGGTTGAACTTGGAAAAGAACAAGGCATAATTCTGCAACAGGAGAGGACTGATGACGTTGAAATGTATAATGTTGATGTGAGTTATCAAGCAGGAAGAGAAGAACTAGAAGGGCAGTCGGTCAATGAAACAGTAGAAGAAGAGGTGATTTCGCACGGAAAGGAGGTGCCTGTTGATGTCGTTATGGAGAATGCTGACAGAAGTAACCAAGTTGAAAGAGATGGGGATATGACTGAAGATCAGCATGCTCTTGGCTGTCAGTCAATTGATGAAGCACCCAAAGAAGAGATTATGACACAGGAACAGGAGATGCCTCTTAAGATTGTTATGGAGAATCCACAGGCTATTGAGCAAACAAGAATAGAAGTTGATTTGACTGAACCACAGACTTTTGAAAGTCTTGTCGACAAACAACAGTCAGTCGGTGTAGCGGGCAAAGAAGAAGTAATGACTCAGGAACAGGAGAAAGAGGAGCTGAACCAAGAACAACAGGCTGATAGAAGTAACCAAGTTGAAAGAGATGGGGAGATGACTGAAGATCAGCAGGCTCTTGGCTGTCAGTCAATTGATGAAGCACCCAAAGAAGAGGTTACGACACAGGAACATGAGAGGCCTGTTCCGATTGTTAGGGAGATTGCCAAGGCAAGTGACCAAGCCCCTGTAAGTACTAAGGTAGAACAGGCGGAGCAGCAAGGTCTTTTGGGGAAAAGGTACCGAAAGCCCAGTCAGTGGTTACTATCTCCATATAATACCACAAGGACTAAGAAGAAGACAACTGACTGGAAGGCTAATTACAGACGTATTTGTCCATTCCACCACTTGAAGAGTAGTCCAGCAGTGTTGGATGAGTTTAAATCTTTTTTGCTATTTCAAAGAAATGGCACTAAACTTGATGAGTAAGTCTATTTTGTATTTTTTTATGATTTCTTGTCTGTAGTTTTATAAGTTCAGTGCACAGTGGATGAATTTGGAAACCTATAGGTCAATCCCCTATGGACTGAACTTCTTATCCCATGAGTTCTGCTCCTATGGATTGAACTTCTGTGTATATGGAGTAAGTTCTGTCTGTAAGAATTGAACCTCAGTCAAAAGGCCATGGACTTTTTTGTCCACAAGGACGTGCAAAGTTCTGTCCCCCTATAAGATTGAACTTCATTGCCTATTATATTCTTAAGTTCATTCCTGATGGAAAAGTAATATGTGTTTTGTATTTTGTATCTTTTTAATTAGGAACAACCGTGCTTGTTATATACGCGATAATGATTACGACAGTAATCCATATCAGCTGGAAACAATGAAGCCAGACAAGCAGTGGTTTTTGGAGTTTGTAGATGTTGCCTACCCTTTGTCTGATAATGTTAGTGCATTTTCTGTTCTTTGGTTTGTTCCGTGTTCGTTATTCTGTGTATTGACTAAACAGGTTCATTTTTTGCAGCATATCGATGTTGCTATGTATTATCTTAGGAAGAGGGCATGCTACCATTTGTTCCAGTTTCCTCATACACTGTCAATTACCGATATTGTTTTTGATAGTTATATGTGCTCTATTTATAAGTCAGAATTCAAAGACAAAAAGAAAAGACCAGGTGATGAAATCTGGCTTGACGGTATTGGACAGTATATGTGTGATTACCTTCATGGCCTGGAACGGAGGTGTTCAATTCCCTGGGGTGGGGTTGATAAACTCTATTTTCCGTGCCGATTGCAAGCAAAACCTGGTGAAACGGTCACACATTACTTTTTGGCAGTCTTTGATTTGCACGACAAGAAAATACGTGTATATGATTCGATGGTCAAAACAAAGAAGCCACCAGCAGACAAATTCGACCACGTCAAGGCTTATGCTGTTGTGCTCCCACATCTGTTCAAGTATGTCAACTTCGGGTCTCTGCATGATTCTTTCAAAAACGACAAGTTCAATGCTGCCTATAAAGCCCATTGGGTAGTATCACCGAACCAAGAAGATCGGTAAGTCTTTTCATTTTTGTGCAAGTTTTAGTGCAAAATTTGATATAATTGACTGAACTTATAACCCCTGCCTACTTTATGTCTTACTCTTTGTATTGGTGCCTCATTTTTTAGGACTAGTTGTGGCGCTTTTGTAATTTGGTATGCTGATCTGCTGACCCGAGGTAAAATTGTTGACAAGGTTAAACCAGATCAAATTCATATTTACAGGGAGCGGTTTGGTTGTCAGCTTTGGGCTCATGGTCGTGCAAAGGCTAGGGATGGATTTGAGACTCGACCCGAATTTGTTGAGCATGATTATGGGCAACATAATGAGGACATGTGCCAGTTGTAAATATTTTTGTTTTTATCTTAAGAATTCCTAGTAATATTTTTTGTAAAGTTTTTTTGGTAAAGTATGGTGAAACAGATATTATGTACAGATGAACAGATTATTATGCATAGAATTATGTAAATGCCATTTTTTTTGCAGTGATGCAATTATGGAGTGAACCTTTTTTATACCCCCCATGCGTTTGTGTGTGTGTGTATGTTTGTGTGTATGTGTGTGTTCAGTCCATCAGGGGATGAATGTCTCTGTCTCCAATTGATTGAAGTCCACAGAGGACTGAAGTTTTATCCTCATGACAGAAGTTTTACGTCAACTCTGTGTCTGTGTGTGTTTTCAGTCCACTAGGACTTCTGTCTCCAAGGTTGGAAGTTCAAACCACATGGACTGAATTTCTACCACACATAGATTGGACTTCTATTTATATGCCATCAATTTCAATCTACAGGGGGACTGAAGTTTTATCCTCAGAGACAGAAGTTTTATCTTCATTGATGCACTGAACTTCTATCATCATTGGTTGAACTTTATTACCCTCATTGTGACTGTTCAATATTTATTTTACCTGTTATGGACTGGTGACCTTTGAACTATAAGTTGCAACTTTTAAAATGTTATTGTGCCTTTTTGAACTATAAGTTGCAACTGTTAGTATTTTATTGTGCCTTTTGAACTACAAGTTGCAACTGTTATAATTTTATTGGTTTTTTTCTATAAATACATAACAGACTGTTAATTCTTATCATCTTATTATTTTAGGATTATCTATTTTTGAGATTTCTAAACTTCAGGCGCAAGAATGTCTGGAAGTAGTGTGAATCAACCACCACAAGCAGAACAATCAGGTGCACCAGGGTTTGCCCCAGCACCAGGATTTGCACCAGTACCAGTAGGGATTCCAAATAATATACAATGGGAGATTGCAGTCCTAAAGCGGCAGATGCAGGACCAGGAGAATGCAATACAGGAAATGCAAAATGATATTTTGCATATGCGCAACGTCCAAAGGCGACAAGTGCGAATCATCACCCAGGCTATTGAAGCTATAGCAGCACATGTTCGTTTTGATCTTTCTGCTCTTCCACCACCATCTCCATAAGTGAATATGTATGAAGTTCCTATGGTGTAGAGTTTTTTATAAGTTCTGCGACTATATATATGTAACAACAGTTATTAATGTTTATTGTTAATTTTTTACATTTACATATATTCCAAGTATAGTCTTTTTCTTAATTCTGTGAAAGAAGATAATCAAATGCAAGTGGCTAGAGACTTCAGTCCATGATAATAAGAGTTCTGTCCATGATGAGTTGTGTTTACTTAAAGAGAAAGCTTCTAATCGAGTTATTTTCAATTTGAAACTTAAAATCCTCATGGACAGAACTTCAGTCTATGATGATAGAAGTTCTGTTCCATGTTGATTTAAGTTCTAGGTTTACTTAAACAAGGAGCTTCTAATCCTTATGGACAGAAGTTCTGTCCATGATGATAGAAGTTCTGTTCCATGTTGTTTTAAGTTCTATGTTTACTTAAACATGGAGCTTCTAATCCTCATGGACAGAAGTTCTGTCCATGAGGATGCTTCTACTTTACTTATTTTCAGTTAATAATGAGACATTCAAATATATAAAACATAACTAGGTTAAAGTTCATATTTAAAAATAGACATTGTAATAACAAAACAAACCGTACTGCATAAACTAAAACAACAAACAAGTACTAGAAATTAGTCAATTAAAATTGGATTGTCTGCTGATGCTCCACCATCATCGTCATCATCATCATCACTGCTTAAATCATCATCATCATCATCTCCTTCACCAGCATCATTGTTTACGAGAAAAACACCAAAAACAACAGATGGAACACCATCGATCATCTCGTGCCATAGGTGATGAAAACTAAGCGTATGACCTATCCTGAAGCCTTTCTTAGTAAGCATAGCCTTCCAACCGTTACACAGCCTTGCATGTCTCCCAACTTTGAAGTGCATCAAATGTACATCATCCTCTCCACCGTCACAAACTATGCATGCCAGCCCATTTATATTTGGCAGCTTGTGCTTCCAACTGTCTGGAAAAATCTAAAAGCAAGAATATTTCACAGTAAATAAACAAAATCACAAAACACTGAAAAATTAATTGAAAAATATAAAATATACTCTGGTCATTTGTTTTTAACATACAAAATCATCTCTGTTATAGTAAGACGATGTTATTTTCTTCCTGAAACTGCCTAGTTCCTCCACACGATTGTTTTCGTTTGCCATATTTTGTTTTCTTTAAAAAAAAACTATGTAGTATGTATCAGATGAAGAGTGAATAAACTTTGTAGTTTCCTCTAAATGCAAAGGGGGTATTTATAGTTAAAAAATCAGTAACTGGCAAGTGGATGGTCTTTTTACAGTTTTCTGTACGGTTATGGTTTCTATGGTTCATTAAATGTAGTCAAAGAAGTTTATGTTTTCTATGGTGTTACAGTTTCTGTACAGTTATGCTTTTTATGGTCTTACCGAAACTGTACAGTTATGGTTATTAATGGCAGTTTCTGACTTGAACTTCAGTACCCGTCCGTTGACTGAACTTCACTAAACAGATATGGACTGAACTTCACTACCCCTCAATGGGGACTGAAATTGCACAGCACTTTGCTAAATCCCACAGAATGTTATATATATATATATATATATATATATATTTTTTTTTTTTTTTTTTATTAATTGCAGTTTTTGACTGAACTTTTAGTCCCCTCATTGACTGAACTTCAGAACCCACAAATTGACTGACCTTTAGCACCCCTCATGGACTGAAATTGCAGTGCAGTTGTTAAATCGTTCCGGGATTATGTTGTTTTTTTATTAATTGCAGTTTTTTGACTGAATTTCACTCCCCCCTAATGGACTGAAATTGCAGTTCAGTTGTTAAATCCTACTGGGGTCATGTATTCTTTGAATTGTGTAGTTAAATCCTAGTGGGGTCATGTACTCTGTCAGGTGTGTTGGGTTAGACTACAGAACAAAAGAAGAAAGAATCTTCAGCTTTATCCAACAGTGAAATGACAACACAAAAATACAGAATATCTTTTCTATAATTATAGCAATACAAATAGACCTTGCTATTATTGAAGAGAACAACCAAATAATTTCTATTTCTAAGATGGCAGCACTCATTGATGCAGTTTTGACTCAATTGGACACTGAATCAGATCAGTTTGTAAGCTATTCATAACATTTTTGTCTTTCAAAAGTATTATTTTTTGTTATTTGTTGTTAAAAAATAACACTGTTCATTTTTCTTTTTGTTGCAAAGGTTTTGCCAGCATTGTTGTCAATTAGGCTTCCCAGACGTAATGTTCCAGCAATTGTAATTTGCCATGATACTCATTTCCGGATGAACTACCTAAAAGTGGGAAGGGAAAGGTGGTTGTCTAATGGATGGAGTGAATTTGTCCGTAGTAATAATCTGGGAGTAGGAACTAGGATACTTTTTGGAGTTGTTGAATCCTCAGATCGTGTGGTTTTAAGTGCTACTATTTGGCAGGATGTTAGAGAACCTTTAAGTTCCAGTTCTAGTTCTAGTAGTGGGTCTGTTGTTGATGATGCCTGATAAGATAATATCTATGTGTTGTCTCTTATATTTTGTTGGTAATAAATTTTGAGTTTTCCAGAATTTTTTGTTTTCAAGTTCACCGATGCTGCAACAATGACTTTGAACTTTTGTCTCTTAGTATTTGATTGAACTTCTGTCTTGTTTAAGGATGGATGTTTTTAATTCATGAGATCAAACTTCTACTCACACAAGGATGGAAGCTCAAACTTATGCGCTTTTGGTTTGTAGAATATAGACTGAGCTTTCTATCCACCAGGAATAAACATTTGCTTCCAAGTATGGAAGTTCAAACCATATCGACTGTAGTTCTCTTCTACCCTCGTTGACTGAAGTGGTATCATTATGGGAAAGAAGTTCCTACATCCCACTTTTCAGTTCATATTTGAAAAGGCCGAATTTACACTCCATAAGTACCTACAAATTCAGTCGTATATGGACTGAAAGTGCTTCGAATACTAGTATCCAACTTATTAACATACACACAGATAAAAAAATAAACTGCAATGCATTCAGAGTTTGAATACCTTCATTATCTTGAATGTTTGATAAGAAACTATCAGCAATTTGAATATCTTCATTTATTTCTGCACCGTCATTGACAGCCAAGCAGTTTCATGAAACAAAAAGAAGTTAGAAAATCAAATTAGTAGGTGGGACATATTTAGTAAAAAAAAGTTTATGGCTAATGAATGAAGTAGGAGTACCTATATCCTTGAATAGGGTCGGACTACTGGAGTATTTATGCATGAGGTTCTATCATGTCCGCTGCGTTTGCATCGACTACATTTGTTTGTTTTGACCGTACAGCCTCAGCAATCGAGATGTATCTCTTTGTTTTCCTTCTTCCTCGTTGTATTTTGACATTAGGAGTCTCTATCCTCTGGCTCTTCACGGTATCTGGTACAGTCCAAGAGGTTTTGTGCCCTATCATATTCACCTCACCTTGATATGCGTTTAACCAAAACTCTCGTGAATACCATTTTGAACAGAACTTAGATTTCAGCAGGCGTCTTTTCTCCATGCATGCAATTGCATGTACACATGGGAGTTCATCAGTCTGGAATTGAAGACAGTCACATGTCCTCTTCTTTAAGTCGACGTTGAAGCTTTTTCCTTCATCCTGCACATTGAATGTTGCTGTACCTGTGGGGAATACCTATTTGAAATGAAAAATAACAACTTTTGTGAGTCAGTACAGATTTTATTTAAAATCGGCTATTAGTGAGTCAGAGCAAGAGTTCATGAGTACAGTTCTAATGGACTGATTGGAGTTCAAATTATATGGACTGAAGTTCAATCCCACAAGGATCGAACTGTCTGTACTGGAACTTGCTTAATGTTATGGACTGAATTTTGTAGCAACAAGTATTTGAACTCCACCCCCCAGTGGTTATGTACAGAAGTGCTATCCTCAAAAGGTTGAACCCCCCTCCCCCTTTTTTTTACTGAAGTTCCAATCACAGTCCTGAATTTTCAGTCTATCTGTATCTGTATTTTTTATACAGTATTAGGATTGCATATTTGGCGCTGTATACTTACATTCATTGTGAAGGCCAGCTGAATCTTCTTGTTCAATTCATCTTCTGCCCACCTTGATAAGCTATGAAAAGTCTCTAGAGCAGCAGTTCTTCTTTCACAAAACCATTTCTGCTTCTTAAGAATGATTAAATCCAAAAGGCTTAAAATGGGCAACTCTCTTGCTTCAAGTAATGCAGAATTCATCGACTCAACTATATTTGTTGTAAGCATATCATATCGTCGCCTCGGTGAGTAAGATCTAGCCCATCTTTCAGCTGGTTCTTCCATTATGTAGTCGTACGTGTTTTTATCCATTCCCTCTAATTCGGACATGAAATAATGAAACTCTTCACGCTTATAAGCTCTTGCAGCAGTTTGAAACAGACTTATCACTGTGGTTCTCACGTTCTTTTGGTTTAGATTCTTTTCAAAGTGGTAGATGCAGATACCATGGTGGCTATTAGGATAAACTTGTGCAATTCCATGCGCAATTGATTTGTTTCTGTCTGATAGAAACACCAGTTCAGAACGAGTACCTATTGTCCTTCGCAGCTCAGTGAAGAACCAAGTGTAAGCTTCATTATTTTCAGAGTCTGCAATCCCATAAGCTAGAGGGAAGATTTGATTATTTGCATCTTTTGCTACAGCAATGTTGAGAACACCTAGATATTTCGCCTTCAGAAACGTCGCGTCTACTGCTATCACTGGTCGACAATACCTCCACCCGTCTATTGATGGCTTGAAAGCAACAAACATATACATAAACCTGAAATATTTTAAAAAATTCTCAGAAAGTTTTCAATTTCCGTATAGCAATCGAACTGACTTTTGAGAAATGCTTACCGATTAAGACTCTCTATCTTTAGATTTGTGTGAGCACCTGGATTTCTCTCTTTCAGCACATGCAAGTATGAAGGGAGCAGATGATAATGATCATCAGGCCGTCCCCTATTTAATGCGTTTGCTGCTTGAATTGAACGCCATGCCTTGTGATATCCTATTTCAACCCCGTGTATCCTTCTCATTTCGTTGACAATAAATGTCGGTCTAACATCTGTTCTGTTGTCGCGGATGTTTTCAAGAAAGTACTCACATATCAATGTTGACGTGGCATGTTTTTTATCAGCCTTCTTAACGTTAACAGAGCATGTATGTGTATTCTGAAACTTAATTACCTTAAACAGTGAGGAATCTTTTATCCTTCTTGCTCTAATGTTCCAATCACAGTTTGGATCGATGCATTTCAGTTCATATCTCGTTCTATTTGATCTGATAACCTTGAACTCAAAATGCTCCTTGATTGCCATCTTGACAAAACACTTCATCATGGTTTCCTTGGTGTCAAATGTTGAGTATGCTGCTACATCTTTCGATGATACATCTCCTGTTAATATCATCGCTGGAGATTGTTTCTGTTTTACCCTGGACCTTTTCCGTTTGCTTTTGGCAGCTGGTGTGCTAGTAGGGCATTCAAATGTTGGCGCTGGTGACTGAAATTGAGTATTGTTTGGTTGCAGTGTCTCAGCAATGCCAGGTGTTTCAAGTGCTAGATGGGAGTCAATCTGCATTATCAAGCTTCCCTCTTGTTGTGGAAGCTCTGTGCATGGAGTATGATTATTTTCAACTGCTTGAATGCAGTCAATCTGCATTATAAGGGTCCCCTCCTGGGGTGAAACTTCTGTACGAGGAGTTTTATTCTCTAGCTTCTCAATCACGAAACGACTATTCTTGAAAGTCGGATCATTCTTTAACAAAAGCATGCATGTCCTCAGTTCTTCTTCTGTAGTTACAAGCATTCCCCTGCTCGAGTCCATTCCAATATCAAATCATATATTGACAGTGCTAGTGAAATGTGTTGCTTCTTAAATCTTGTGCATGAATGTTCTGAATTCGATCATTTGATTAACAAGCAGAAGTTTTGTTTCATGATCCAAGTACTTGTAATCTTTTGTCCAATTCCCATTGAAAGCAATAACTAAACAAACTGTATCCATTCTCCATTGAATAAGTAAACCAGAGAAAGAATTGTGTTAGTATGAAGTTCAGTCTTAATAACAATGGCAATAAGTAATCACAAAGTCTTGAGGTTGCTTCTTTCAGTTTATAAAAAGCTTTTACGGCATGTGGATTGAAGTTCAGTTCATGTGGACTTGAGTTATATGCATAAGGATTGAACCAATGAAGTTCAGTCTTATGAACTGAAGTTCAGTCCTAGCGTGCTGGTACTTAATATGGCAATGCCAATAAGCAATCGCAAATATGAACTGAAGTTCAGTTTATAAATGAACTTTTTCATCCCTTAAGCACTGAAATTCAGTCATAATTAACTAAATTTTAGTTGAAAGACTGAACTTCGAGGTATCCTGATAACACGACAATGGTGATACTGATGTTCAGTCATCAACGACACATTGAGGTATAAAAACTAGTAAATTTTAAACGAATTTCTCTGAATTCAGTTCACATAGATTCAAACTCAGTCCTAATGCAGCATGACGTAAAATTCAAACGTAAAGTACTTAATGAACTGAATTTTAGTTCAAACTTCAGTGCTAGTATGCTTATACTTAACACAAAAATGGCGATACTGATGTTCAGTCATCAACGGCACATCGAGGTATAAAAACTAGTAAATTTTAAATAAATTTCTCTAAATTCAGTTCACATAGATTCAAACTCAGTCCTAATGCAAACTCAGTCCTAATGCAGCATAAAGTAAAATTCAAACGTAAAGTACTTAATGAACTGAATTTTAGTTCAAACTTCAGTGCTAGTGTGCTGATACTAAACACAAAAATGGCGATACTGATGTTCAGTCATCAACGGCACATCGAGGTGTTAAAACTAGTAAATTTTAAACGAATTTCTCTGAATTCAGTTCACATTGAATGAATTTAGTTGAAACTCAGTCCTAATGCAGCATAACATAATATTTAAACGTAGAATACTTACAATTTTGAAGCAAAACTTGTGAAGAAATTTGAAAAATTGCGATTGGGGCGTGAAGAATTGGCGGAGAATTCAGCAGCAGCAGCAGCGACAAAGTATGGAGAATAACGAACTCTCTGTTGTATATATAAAACGAGGGGTAATTTAGTCTTTTTCCTTTTTCATTTATTGTGGGTGTAACTAAAGTGGCCTGAAAGTTAATGTTTTGGGTTTAGTGGCCTCTACTATAAGACCAGTGGCCAAACTGGCCTTTTGCGCACTTCCCCGACTTTTTAAGTTAAAATTGGGCTTGAACTTGTAGTAAGACAGAGCCCAAAAGGTCCATTTTAGCCCAGCACATGGGCTGTCACTTTTATTGACAGCCAACATTTTCAGCTTTTAAAATTTAAGAAGCTGTCCACAGCCCAAGACCTCTTGAAAAATATGATTTGAAATATAATTATGAGTAAGGCTGAGAGGTATGACAAATGGGTGACCTCACCCTACTACCCCTCTATTCCCTTTCCATAAATAGCATCCCTTCTATACACAAAAAGTAGGAGTCTGCTGTATAAAACAGAGAGGAGCGAGCTGAAAAAATAGAGGGTGGGCTGCAGAAAACTATAAGCTGAAAAACAGAGAAGATATTAATAAGAACACACAACAGATCTGAAAAATGAGAGGAGTGTGTTGGAAAAAATAGTGAGAGCAAGAGAGATAATAATGTCTTTAGGGTCATTGGTCCTTGTGTACAGCTCAAAGTTAGAATTCATTTTTTTCTGGGCTATTTCTGGAGTGTTCCAGGCTGTTTTAGTTGCTGTCGTTACTGGTTGTTGTTGCTATCTGGTTTCGCTTGGTTTTTTTCTTGCTGGTTTTGCTTAAGGACTGTTCTACACGAGGTATTTATTTTTAGTTTTTCTTGTATTTATGTAATATGGTAATTAAGGTTTTTTTAACTTGATAAATATCTTGGTCGAGACTTGGTTTTGAGCTTTGGTCTGGACCAAGCTCTTAAGTTATGTTTTGCATGTCTACTGCTTTATTTTTTTATTTACAAAGTTATTCATATTTGATAACATGAGTGGTATTTGAAGAAACAAGGGATACTGAAACGTGAAGGACCATAAAATAAGTCAGAATTTTTATTTCGGCCTTCTTTTTAGGGCAAATTACCCTCTATGTCAATTTAGGGATTTTTTTTACCAAACATAGCAACATTTTACACATTTACCAAACATAGCAATACTTTTTCAAATGCTACCAAACATAGCATATCAAACAAAACCCTAACCCTAACATTTCCCTCACTCCTCTCTCTCTTCTATCCCCTTCCCTGCCGCCGCTCAGGCCTCCCCGTCGCCGGCGAGGCCCCTACCCCCATCCCCATCGTCTTTCTCTCTTCCCCACCACGATCCCGACGTCCTCCTC
This sequence comes from Petunia x hybrida, assembly GCA_037355625.1. Classification (NCBI taxonomy): domain Eukaryota; kingdom Viridiplantae; phylum Streptophyta; class Magnoliopsida; order Solanales; family Solanaceae; genus Petunia; species Petunia x hybrida. Next base: position 11,046,645 of record JBBBVM010000036.1, read on the forward strand.
CCTCCCCCACCCCGATGCTAAACAGATCTGGTTGTTATTCTTCTGTTTTTCTTTTCTTTTTATTTTTCCGGTGGTACATTGCGGTGGTGCTGGAGTATGTTTGGTGTTTGTGGATTTGGTGGCTGTTCCGGTGGAGATCCGGTGGAGCAACTGATTTGTTCAGCTTTTTTTCGTTTTTGAATTTTCCGGTGCGATAAGGCGGAAACACGGTGGTGTATGGTGTGTGTTTGGTGTTTGCGGACTGTATGACAAGTGTATAGGCTTTGTATGTGTGTTGTATGTTATGTATATACAGTGGATATACAACATATATACAAAGTATATACACTTATTTCCCAGTGTGGCGGATCTGCGGCGGCTAGGATTTTGGTGGTTGTTGGTTGTGTAGATTTTGTATGGCAAGCGTATAGACTTTGTATGTTTGTTGTATGTCATGTATATACAATGGAAATACATCAAGTATACACATTATATACAAAGAACATACAAAACTATACAAAAAAAAAATGGAAAAAAAAATTCCAGCAACCAACAGTGGTTGCCGGCGCCGGAAGGGCAGACGGGGGAGGGTTGGGGGGGGGGGCGGCGGCTGGACTATTGGCAAGTGAGTGTAGGGAGTGAATTTTAGGGTTTTGTCTACTCTTTTATGTGTTTGTTATGTTTTGAAAAAAAAGTATTGCTATGTTTGGAAAATGGAAAAATGTTGACATTTTAGTGTAAGAAAGAGGGTTAGTTTGTATAGTTTTGTGAATTCCAAATAGTGGTTGTTCTGCAAAATTAGTTACGTATAGTTTCTTTCCCTAAAAAAAAATTACACTTACAATCCTAAATTTCCTGATTGTTTCGGATTTGTTCCCTTTGCACAAGGTGAAACATTTTACAGTTTTGAGCTCATTCCTTTCCTGACTGTTTCCATTCATTAGATGGGCCTAAACATTGCCTAACAAAATTATTCGCAAACATTAAAATAGGAACTGGTATAAAAAGAAGGGCAATTCACAAAACTATACAAACTAACACTCTTTCTTACACTAAAATGTCAACATTTTTCCATTTTCCAAACATAGCAATACTTTTTTTTCAAAACATAGCAAACACATAAAAGAGTAGACAAAACCCTAAAATTCACTCCCTACACTCACTTGCCAAAAGTCCAGCAGCCGCCCCCCCCACCCTCCCCCGTCTGCCCTTCCGGCGCCGGCAACTACTGCTGGTTGCTGAAATTTTTTTTTTCCATTTTTTTTTTGTATAGTTTTGTATGTTCTTTGTATATAATGTGTATATTTGATGTATTTCCATTGTATATACATGACATACAACAAACATACAAAGTCTATACGCTTGCCATACAAAATCTACACAACCAACAACCACCAAAAATCCTAGCCGCCGCAGATCCGCCAAACTGGGAAATAAGTGTATATACTTTGTATGTATGTTGTATATCAACTGTATATACATAACATACAACACACATACAAAGCCTATACACTTGTCATACAGTCCGCAAACACCAAAAACACACCATACACCACCGTCGTTCCGCCTTATCCCACCGAAAAATTCAAAAACGAAAAAAAGCTGAACAAATCAGTTGCTCCACCGGATCTCCACCGGAACAGCCACCAAATCCACAAACACCAAACATACTCCAGCACCACCGCAATGTACCACCGAAAAAATAAAAAGAAAAGAAAAACAGAAGAATAACAACCAGATCTGTTTAGCATCGGGGTGGGGGAGGGAGGAGGACGTCGGGATCGTGGTGGGGAAGAGAGAAAGATGATGGGGATGGAGGTAGGGGCCTCGCCGGCGACGGGGAGGCCTGAGCGGCGGCAGGGAAGGGGATAGAAGAGAGAGAGGAGTGAGGGAAATGTTAGGGTTAGGGTTTTGTTTGATATGCTATGTTTGGTAGCATTTGAAAAAGTATTGCTATGTTTGGTAAATGTGTAAAATGTTGCTATATTTTTAAAAAAAATCCCTAAATTGACATAGAGGGTAATTTGCCCCAAAATAAAAGTATAACAATCTTTGCAAAACAGCCTTTAAAACATTCTATTTTCGCAAATCAACCAGCCCAGGGGGATTTGAGAAAATATGACACGGGAAGCTTTGGTTTACCAAAATGCCCTCACTAACAGATGTTTAGCAAAAATGCCCTCATTAGTTTAATAAAACTTTTTTCGAATCAAAATACCCCTACAAATCAGTAAAAAGACGCGCCCCAGTCCCTTCCCTTTCTTTTCTCCATTCACGCTATCAAGAAAACCATAAAACCCCATTCCTTTTATAGATTGCTTTGTTCAAGAGAAGATTCAACGTAAGATTTCTTCAAGTTGCAAGAGTAAAGTTCTCTGCAACTATTGCCAAGAGTTTAAGTTCTGTTGCAAAGACTGAAAAATATCTAAAGTATTGGCAATAGCCAAGACTTTAAACTCTACTGCAATGGGAGGCTGTGTAGAGACTTCTTGCCTATTGCCAAGACTTTAAGCCCCGTTGCCATGGTCTCTACAACTACAGAAAAAGTCTCTACAACTATTGCCAATAGCCAACACTTTAAATTTCAGCGGAAGGAGGAACTTGTACAAATAGTCTCTGCAAGTATTGACAATTGCCAGAACTTTAAACTCTAGTGGAAGGAGCAACTTGTACAAATAGTCTCTGCAAGTATTGGAAATTGCCAAGACTTTTACCTATATTGCAATGCAAAACTTGCAGAGAAAGTCTCTGCAACTCTTGGCAATAGCCAAGACTTTAAGTTCTGGCAAGGGGGACCTTACACTAAAAGACTCTGAGAGTATTGGCAATTGCCAAGACTTATACCTCTACTGCAGTGAACAAGTTTGAGACAAAGTCTCTGCAACTCTTGGCAATAGCCAAGACTCTAAGTTCTGGTGGAAGCGACAACTTACACAGAACATCTCTGTAAGTATTGGCAATAGCCAAGACTTTAAACTCTACTCCAATAAGCAACTTGCAGAGAAAGTCTATGCAACTCTTGGCCATGGTCAAGATTTTAAGCTCTATGCAAAACATGAATATCTAATAGCCATAGGCAATAAAAACCTTCAAATCACTGGAATCAAGCAAACACAAGAAAAAAATCCCAAATTTCTAGCACACAAAGAAGAAAGAAGGAGGCCAGGAATGGGGAAAGAGAGAAGGAAATCTTTCAGCGTGAATTAAACAGGTTGGGGGCCACACAAAAAAAAAAAAGGAGGCCAGGAATGGGGAAAGAGAGAAGGAAACCTTCAGCGTGAATTAACACAAGTTGGGGGGCAAAATAGTCCTTTCATAAGGGGGATATGATGTGGAGGGCATTTACTTAAAACATTTGTAAGTGGGGGCAATTAGGTAAGACCATGTCTTATTGAGGGCACTAGGTGAAATTTTTTTACCAGCCCACTGTCTTGTAAACCAGCCCATAACAAAAGCCTTGCTAACTACCAATTTAGTATCAATACCTTTTTAAACAGAATCTGGGCCTGTTATTTTGACAAATGGTCATTTTTTTTACAAAACAGTTTCTTTCTTTAATAAACATGCACTATTTTTATAAAACAATCCAACAGTTTTGCAAACACATGATGCCTACTAAATCAATATCAACAAAAAAATAACATAACAGAATTAGGAAAATCGATAAGGATAAGTATGATTTGTGATCTACTTATTAGGTAAAGTAATTAAACCGAGAAAAGTCATTTTTTAAAAAATATACCCTTCGAGTTACTTATTACAAAGTTGTGTTACAATCTACCCAGTGGGTGACTTGATGAAATCTTTATTTTCAACCGTTAAAATCAATGCGCCTAATATTTTCAATAATAAAATCAATCAAAGCGTAACTTCAAATAAACAACAAATATACAACCATTTTTAATAAATCAAAATACGACAATAAAGCAGCTGTGCTTAGCACAGGATTCGGGGGTGCCTAATACCTTCCCGCGAGTCAATCGAGATCCTTACTCGGATTCTCTGATGCAGACCGTTGACAAATTATTGGTGGTCTAAAGGTACACCTTTTGGTAACTTAGCACACATTTGAATTTGTCAAGTGGCGACTCTGAATCTCACAAATTTTTGTACCTTTTGAAAACACTAGTCACAACCTTTAAAATTAAACGCCTTCGTAAATTTAATTTTTTTGGGGCGTGACAGCTTGGCGTTTCCGCTGGAGATATAGTGAAAACTAGAATCTCTGGATTTTTGAATTGTTGTTATTTTTATTTACTAAATATTGGTTTTTATTTTATTGTTGTGTTCACATGAAAAGTTGAATGTTACGGCTTTGATTATTTGGACTGTATATATAAACTGTCTTCTCCGCGTATACTTTTGAGTTTCTGAACACATGCACACGTACACTTACCAGATTGCTTGTGACATCTGGGAACTTTCTTACTAAATTGCCCATGATTTAGGAAGAAGGTGTGTTGAGATTTTAGGCCGGAGACACTGTTTTCGGATGGCCCCGACGCATTTTCCACCCGGTTTGTCCACCGGGTTACAGCCAGTCTAGACACCGAGTCAGCCGAGTTATCTAGAGTTAAACATTTAGGCCCTATTACTTGTATTCCATCTGACTTAATGAGGTGCGGTACACCGGCATTGCACTTGTCTAGGCTAACGACCTTTGTGTCTAAGCGGGACTCACTTCCCGAGAAAGACACGTCTGAGACATTTTATGTGTTGTATGCATATAGGAAAAGTTATTGGAGAGGAATGGGTTTCTAAAGAATAGAGAAAAAATGAAAAAAAGAAATGGAAAAGAGAGGAGGTAGGGTGAATACCAGATTTTTCTGTAGATGTCTTATTTTTGTAATTTTGAGTCATACCGCTATAATGGCGAAATTTTTTCAAGAATATTTGTCAGTGCCAGTATTGGCCAATTTTGTAGATGTCAGTTTTGTGTTGTTATAACAACACAATTTTACAAAAATAAAAAATCTTTTAATACTCAGAAGTCAGAAAAGACTTTTACCGTCAGTCTTTAAGTCATTATAATGGCAAAAATTTTTCAAAACACGTATGTATTGATGTCAGAATTCTTTTTTGGATCCAGTTTCTCACGCCGTTATGTTGGCGAATTTTTGTAAAAATACTTTTCTTGACTTCATTTTTTGCGTCGTCGTGCTACCGAAATTTTACTTTTAGATATACTAAATGTCGTTATTGGCAATTTTTTTTTCGCTGTCAATTTTTGTGTCCTTACTATGGCCAAATTTTTCAAAGCAATTCAAAGTGCCTTGGTTGGCCTAGAAATTCTTTTGGACCAAATTTTACGCCGTTATGATGATAAATTTTTGTTAGAATTTTTGGATCCTAATATAGCAAATTATGATATCTCAATTGTGTTTGCCTTATTTTGCAAAGATTGTCAGAATCTGATTTATTTTGTTGGTCATTATTTTATTAAAAAATAATTTTCATGTCATTTAAAGTCCAGACACATGTTTTTATAGGAATCTTGGTTGCGCCATCTTCTAGGTCTAACAAGAGAAAATGCCCTGCTAGTACCACTCCACTATCTATCATGATGACTGATGACCCACGCGCTGAATTAAAGCTTTGGTTGAAGGGAATGAACGAGATGCAAAGAGATTTAGTCCATGAGAAGATTGGTTTTTTGACTGACCTTATGAATAAAGAGATGATCCCACATCGAGATTTGGTTAGTGCGCTAGTTGGATTTTGGAAACCAGACCGAAATACTTTCTGTTTTCAGGAATTTGAGATGATACCGACCCTCGAGGAAATAGACGGGCTCATTAAGCTAAAATTCGAGAAAAAGAAAATGATTCCCCTGAAGAAGGTCAATATGCATGATGATGTTTGGCATTTTATGCCTATATTTCCTTAATATTTCCTCACGTTTGAGTATTTTATTCGCCCGTTTTCTAGTTAATGAATGTGATTCTGCACTGATTCTATGTCGTATGTGTGTAGGTTGTTATGAAGTGAAATTGGAGCTTTAAAGAGCATGATCGAGCAAGAAAAGATTGGATTTTGATTGAGGATTGGATCGAACACACGAAGGCACAATGCGACGCGAGCTGCAGATGAAGGAAGCAGGAAATTGGCCTGGCGCCCCAGGTGGCGCGCCGTGCCAGGCACCGCGCCCAACTTCTGGCGCATTTGGCTTCGCGGCGCGGGGCAAAGGCGTGTGGTTTTCGACGGGTTCTGCCTAGGGTGGCGCATTCGGGGGCGCAGGGCGCCAACTACAGCGCCCTTGGAGCGGGTTTCGGAGTCCTATTTCGTCTAGGCTTAGGCGTAACTTATTTCGAGGCTTTTGTAAACACTATAAATACTCTTTTACTTAGTTTTTGAAGGGAGTTCAGACTTTGGAGCAATTTGGAGAGCTCCTAACATCTTGAACAAGGGTTTTCTTCCTTCCATTAATCTATTACATCATTATTTCATTCTTACATCAAATCCTTGTGTTATTATTATGAGTATGCGTGGCTAAATCTATCATTCTAGGGTTAGAGTATTTCATGAAAGTTGATGTTTGAAGATTGATTTCCATTAAATTGAATCGCATAACGGATTGCTTATTCTTTCTTGATTTCACTTGTGTAATTGTCAGGGCCCTATTATTATGCATTATCTATGGTGTTTAGATTGAACTCGAAAGAGGGAATTTATTAACGCAATAAGAAAGAGTAGGGCTAGATTGTGAACCTGGGCATCGGGGAACCAATTTCTGAGTAGGATAGACATATACTTGCTCCCCTAGCTTAACTAATTACAGAATTCGTTAATGCGTGCACGTGATTCAACCCATAGACATATAGGGATTGGAGTAGCCTGCATAGACCGTGAAGAATCGAAAGGTTTTCATGGGTACATTTACTCTGTTAGTTAGTAATCCGGGATTTGAGAAGTGGAATCAATTGGAAAACTCAACTGGATTGTTCGTAACTCTGACCCTGGACCGTCTCCTTATTACTGACAACAACCAATTTTTGCTCCATTGTTTGAATTCACTTTTACCCTCTTAATTACTGTTCTTTAGTTAACTAAATTATCACTATTGGAAAAAGATCCCTGGATAGTTGGTTAGAAATTGTTTGTTAGGAGTCCAGTCTGAATAGTCCTCGTGGGAATGATACTTGACTTATCACTTTATTACTTGTCGACCACGTATACCTGCGTGTGCGTTGGGAGCAACAAGTTTTTGGCGTCGTTGCCGTGGACTAAACAATTGACTGTTTTCTTTTCAGACGATTTATTATTTTCTATTCAGGTTTAATTTTTGTTTTGAGTTTTGTGTTGTTTCAGGTATTAGGTCCTGCTTGATCTTTACCTACAGGAATGGCAGCAGAACAAGCTTTAGCTGTGCGAGATGTTGCTCTCCCCAGCCTAGAGGGAGTAGCCTCGAGCATAGTTAAGCCTGAAATTATTGGAAACTTTGAGATTAAGTCCGGCATGATACAACTGTTACATGCGACTGGACAATTTGCTGGATTACTTAGCGAGGATCCACAACAACATATCCAGAATTTCTTAGAGATCAGTGATACTTATACACCGGCGGGAGTTCCTATTGATTATGTTCGCTTGACATTGTTCCCGTTTTCACTGATTGGGGCAGCAAAGAGGTGGTTAAAGGCTGAAAAGTCTGGGTTTATCACTACTTGGGATGACTTGGCTAGGAAGTTCTTAGCTAAGTTTTATCCATCTGCCAAGACAGCCCGGGTGAGGAGTGCAATTATGTCCTTCAGACAGGTAGAAGGAGAGTCTTTGTTTTTAGCCTGGGAGCGGTTTAATGCTTTATTGAGAGATTGTCCACACCACAACCAATCCAATGAGGTTCTTGCACATACTTTTGTTGAGGGGTTGACTGCGCATACTAAGATCGTGGTAGATGCTGCTGCTGGAGGCCAAGTACTAGCCTTAAACTTTGACCAGATCTATGAATTACTAGATAAGTTTTCACAGAGCAATCCTGATTGGTAGGGAGATGGTAGAGCTACTACGCAGAAATCTGCTGGGGTACTTCAGTTAGATGCAGTTTCAAAGCTGAGGGCGAGGGTGGATGCTATTTCCAATCAAATTAGCAAGGTAGCTCTGCCAAAGACTCAGCAACCAGTGGCTCCAGTGCAACAACTCCAGAGTTTTTATGAGGTTTGTGGTCAAGATCATACTACAGAGGTTTGCTCCTCTAATCTAGAGTCAATTTATTACCTGGGTAATCAAAACAGGCAGCAGGGTCAAAATCAGTTTGGTAATGCTTATTATCAAGGCAATATGAGAGCCCCAAATAATTACCAACCACTTCCAGCTCCACCACAGCAGGTTAGCAACTCAGTTGAAGATATGTTAAAGCAGATAATGGCAGGCCAGCAGAGAGTGATAGCTGACACTGCAGCCAATGCACATGCCATACAAGATCTTGTCAATGCTCAAAAGACCCTTGAGCACCAGTTGGGGCAGTTGGTGGGAGCAGTAAGTAACTGTTAAAAAAGAGCCTGAAAAATGTCTTGCAGTGACTTTAATTGAAGGTGGAGAGCTGACGGCCAAGTCTGAGGAAAGAGTTGAAATAGAAAAAGTTGAAAAAGTGGAGAAGGTAAAGAAGAAAGAAGAGAAGAAGGAGGCACCTCTGCCGCTTCCACCATTCCCGCAGAGACTTATACCATCGTCTCACAACAAGTAAAATATGGCCCACCCTAAGTTCCTGCCCAAGCATTCACTGTTCGTGGGGGACCTACATTGCAATGGTCGAACGGCGACTCACAGTTAAGGAACTAGGATCAACAATTCGGTCAAGCTCAGGGGAATGTTCTCCGCCCGAGTGAGTCATATGATCAAATACACCACTTAGAGTCACGTGGTGGTATTGATAGATCGGGAAAGACAGAAGAGAATGATTTGGCTCAAAAAGTGAAAAGTTTATAGCAAGCTGTGAAAAACATACAGGGACAAGGGGGTAAAGCTAATATTTTATACAAAGCCTTGTGTTTGTTCCCTCTTCTGCCATTGCCTGAAGGTTTTGCTGTCCCTAAGTTTGATCTGTACATTGGACAAGGCGACCCTAGGATCCACTTGAAGGTCCACCTTAAAAAAATGAGGGACATTGAGAAAGATAAGTTACTGATGGCGTACTTTGCTGATAGTTTGAGAGGACCGGCAACAGAATGGTTCATACAACAAGATGTATTGAAGTGGGTCACCTTCGATGACATGGCCAACGCCTTTCTAAACCTTTTTGGTTACACAATAGAAGTTGCTCCGGATCGTTCTTCTTTGAAGACGATCACAAAGAAACCAATTGAAAGTTTCAGAGAGTATGCCTACATGCGGTGTGAACAGTCGGCCCGTGTGAGCCCTTTGATTCTAGATGACAAGATGGTTGAAGAGTTCGTTGAAGTTCTTGATGAGACATACTACCAAGCGATGGCCTCTGGAAAACATTTCAGTGAAGCAGTAAAAATTGGTGAAATTATTTAAGGAGGAATCAAGACTGCTAAGATTGTTAGTCAAACAACTTTGAGAGCCACTACCCAGGCACTGCAGTCTCAATCAAATGGTTTTGGGAAAAAGAAAGAGAAAAAAGAATAGGTGTAAATGGTAGGATCGTGGCCAAGAAGAAGTGACGGAAGATATAATGACCGTCCAGGATACAATCAGACAAGTTTCCCGCAACAATTTTATCCGTCGCACAGCCAATAATATATTATGCCACAGTTCTCATTTCCTGTAAGTGCAACATCTTATGCTAAACCAATGTCAGGTCCACACTGGTGTGCACCCACTGTCCCAGTCCAGCATAACAATCAACAGGCACATGGTCAATTCCCGGCTCAGTGGGAGATGCCTTATCGACCACAGAGTCCACCAGGTTTTCATCTGAACATGCAGCAAAGAAACACGCATCAAGAAAGGAAACCGTTCACCTCGTTGGGGGAGCTTACACCAATCTGTTTGAAAAGTTGCAACAAGCTAATTTGTTAAAGCCAATCTCGGAAAACATGAACCCGACTGGGAGAACTGATCATACACACTGTTGTGCGTTCCATTCTAGAGTGCCTGGACATGACACAGAGTCCTGTTGGGAACTTAAAAAGGTAATCCAAGAAATGATAGATAACAATAAGATAAAAGTCATGGGAGACGAGACACAGAATGTGAATCAAAACCCTTTGCCAGTTCATAATGTTGAGAATGATGTGCACATGGTAGCAATGGTGTGCACGGAAGAAGATGTGAAAGGAAAAACTGCCAAATAGACTGTGGCAGTTGGTCCTTCGACTGACATTAGAAGTCATGAGCCGTTTATTGTTATATCCGCCACGAAGCCAAATGCACTTGTTGTCAACAAAGCAAAGCAAGATGTGGGTATTGATTCAAGTTTCACAATCCCGGCCGCAAAGCAAGAAAAAGTTCAAGCCAATAGGCCAGTGTTTATTGTATAAGAGGCATCATGCCAGAAAGCTCCGACCTTTGAATTCAAGGCAAATAAGTGTGAACCTGTTATCATCACACAGACCACACAACTCCCTATTTCCTTGGAGCTACAACGAGACGATCGTGTCTTATGAAAGGAAGGAACTTATGGAGGTTGTTGCTGATGTAAACGGTTTGACTCAGTCTGGGAGATGTTTCACCCAGGAAGAATTTAGAAAGGCTAAGCCAGGTCGAGAGGACCAAGGACCAATCAAAGAGCCAATTTCTGGGAAAGAAGCAGAAGAATTTCTAAAGAAAATGAGAGCGACAAAATATTCTATCGCCGAACAATTGAGAAAAAATTCAGCTCAGATATCGCTTTTGTCCTTGCTTATGAATTCTGAATCACACCGCAATGCATTGTTGAAAATACTGAATGAGGCTTACATTCTAGAGAAAACTATTGTGGCTAATCTGGAAGCATTTGCTGGTAGAGTATTTGAGACTAATCGTGTGACGTTCACTGATGAGGAGCTACCAGCAGGAGGAACCGGTCATAATCGGGCGCGTCATGTTTTAGTTAAGTGTGAAAACTCTTACGCCACACATATTCTAATAGATGGCGGTGCAGGATTGAACATTTTTCCTTTGTCTACATTGAAAAGTCTAAACGTGGATATTAGCAAAATCAGAGCCAGTTCCTCTGTTGTCCGTGCTTTTGTTGGAGGGGTTCGAGAATCTTTGGGCATAATTAATCTTGGGTTAATTATTGGTCCTGCAACATTCAACATTGAATTTCAAGACATGCTAACGGATGTGTCTTACAATCTGTTATTGGGTCGACCTTGGATCCACATGGCATGTTATGTACCTTCTACGGTCCATCAGGCAGTCAAGTTCACTTGGAATAATCAAGCTGTCGTGGATTTTGAGGAGGATGATTTGCAGTTTGACAACAGTCTATATATACCAGCCCTCGAAGTTGTCACCACGCGTCCGACCATCTTGTATCAAACCTCTGACGTGGTGTATGTGGAAAAAGTAATAGTGGGGCAGCCTATGCCCATCCCAAGAGTTTCAGAGGCGTCCATTATGATGCTTCTGAAATGCTGAAACATGGTTTCCTAGTTGGAAAAGGTTAGGGATCATCGCTACAAGGAAGACTGAATCCAGTGGAACCAATTGGCATGCTACGCACGCGGGGACTAGGATTCAAACCAAAAGCAGCTGATTGCAAGCAAGCAAAGAAGAAGAAGTTGGAAGTTTGGAATCTCCCTAAGCCAATTTCGTGTCTCACCCAATCTTTTGTGGGCTATGTCATGAAACCTAAAGCTGTTGCTGAAGATGTAAACATAGTTAATGATGATCAGGATGCACCATTTGACTTAGGTGGAATCCTTGAAATCTGCATGATCCAGCCGGGTGAAGGTTGCATCAATGCTTCAATACAGTACATTGGCCCCGATGTGCACCTAACCAACTGGAATGCAACTCTCCTCCCCATCAGAAGAGGGTCTTGGTAGACTATTTTAATTTGCAGTTCTCTTTTGAATACACTTGGATATTCAAAGGGTTGTATACAAAGTGTATTATTTTTCTCATCTTTTTTGTAATTCAAACTCATTTTTTATCAATAAAAGGCCTGAGAGCCAAGATTTTCTTCGATCTCTATTCATATTCCAAATTTTATTGTACTTTCATTTATTTGTAATGATGTATCTGCTGGTCTTGATATCATGACATGTGCAAGAAACTTACTATCTATCCAGGACCCACAACTTGATTTTGGCTCCGTAACTATAGTTGAGATTGAAAGTGATGGAGAATACAGTGAGGAATTTGTTAATGGGGTTGAATGTGATAAAGAAGAGGCAGATTTTGAAATAGGTCTAGAAGTGGAACGCCATGAGGGCAAGCCTAAACCTAATTTGGCTGATATAAAAGATGTTAACCTTCGGAGCCCTGATGATGTGAGGGAAACAAAGATAAGAATGTATGCCAACCCTAAAGGGAAAGATGATATTCTGCAAGTGCTTTTTGAATATCGGGATGTTTGTGCATGGTCATATGATGAAAGCCAGGTTTAAGTCTGATTTTATAGTCCATAAGCTACTGATCCAACCTGGTTTCCCTCCAGTGAGACTAATGCAGCGAAATTTAAAAACTGATATGATTAAGAAAATTCGTGAGGAAATCATGAAACAGTTGGAGGCGAAAGTGATTCAACAAGTCCAATACACTACTTGGGTTGCAAATGTTGTTCCATTACCTAAGAAAGATGGAAAAATAAGGATATGTGTCGACTATCGAGATTTGAACAAGGCAAGTCCCAAAGACAATTTTTCGTTGCCTAATATTCACACTCTCATAGCCAATTGTGCCAAACACGAGATATAATCCTTTGTTAATTGCTATGCCGGATACCACCAGATCCAGATAGATGAAGATGATGCATACAAAATGGCATTCACTACGCCTTGGGGAACTTACTGCTACAGAGTGATGCCGTTCGATTTGAAAAATGCTGGGGCAACCTACGTGAGGGCAATGACTACCATTTTTCACGATATGACGCATAAAGAAATAGAAGTGTACATGGATGACGTGATTATCAAGTCTAGAGTGGCTGAAGATCACGTTAAATATCTCAAAAAGTTCGTTGAAAGGCTCCATAAATACAATTTGAAATTGAATCCAGCAAGTGCGCATTTGCCGTGCCCGCAGGAAAAATTGTTAGGTTTCATTGTCTACAGGCGAGGTATTGAATTGGGTCCTCCAAAGGTCAAAGCAATACAGGAATTACCTCCGCCTCGAACCAAGAGGGATGTTAAAAGCTTTCTAGGCAGACTGATCTACATCAGTAGGTTTGTTGCTCAACTTACCACAATATGTGAGCTGATCCTCAAGTTGTTGAAAAAGAATGCATCAATTGCATGGACCGAAGAGTGTCAAGAGGCCTTTGATAGGATCAAGCGATATTGATCTGTTGGCGGAATGAACTGGCTGATGTATTGGCTAAACTAGCCTCAATGCTTGTCCATCCAGATAAGGTCCATATTGATCTGTTGGAAATCCAGGTCCAAAGTCAACATGCACATTGCAATGCGGTTGAAGAAGAAATTGATGGTCAACTGTGGTATTTTGATATCAAAAATTTTCTTCAAGATGGGACGTATCCGCCAACGGCAGAAAGCAATCAGAAAAAGAACTCTTCGACGACTGGCAAGTGATTTCTTTTTTAGTGGGGGAGTAGTATACAAAAGAACACCAGATTTAGGAATGTTCAGATGCGTGGATACAAATGAAGCCACGAAGATTCTTAATGACACACATTCAGGGATATGTGGACCCTATATGAACGGGTTTGTGTTAGCTAAGAAAGTACTCAGAGCACGATACTTCTGTCTTACCATGGAACATGACTACATCACTTTTGTGCGAAAGTGTCATCAATGTCAAGTACACGACAATTTGATACATTTGCCCCCTTTAGAGTTGCACATAATGTCAGCTCCTTGGCCTTTTACAGCATAGGACATCGATGTTATCGGGCCTATCGATCCAAAAGCATCAAATGGGCACAGATTTATTTTGGTTGCAATAGATTACATCACCAAATGGGTTGAGGCTATCGCTCTCAAGTCTGTGACCAAGAAAGCCGCGGTGAATTTTGTTCTTTCAAACATCGCATGTCGCTTTGGTATCCCAAATACCGTAATCACTGATAATGCAGCAAATTTAAATAGTCATCTGATGAGAGAAGTGTGTGGGAGATTCAAGATCACGCACAGGAATTCTACACCTTATCGGCCAAAGGAAAATGGTGCAGTCGGAGCAGCAAATAAGAATATCAAGAAGATCCTTAGAAAAATGGTGCAAAGATCCCATGACTGGCATGAAAATTTGTCTTTACCGCACAACTATGCACACTTCCATAGGTGGGACCCTGTATTCATTGGTATAAGAAACTGAAGCATTCATACCAACTGAGGTTGAAATACAATCTCTTAGAATCATTGTGGAAGCAGAAATTGAGGATACAAAGTGGGTTAGAACCCGACTAGAACAATTGTCATTCATTGACGAGAAAAGACTCAATGCAGTTTGTCATGGTCAGTTGTATCAACAAAGATGCACACAATAAGAAAGTTTGCCTTCGTGATTTGAATGAAGGGCAATTGGTTCGTAAACGAATCTTTCCTCATTAGGTAGAAGCTAAAAAAAAATTTGCTCCAAATTGGCAAGGGCCCTACCTGGTAAAGAAAGTATTGCCAAATGGTGCCTTGTACCTTACAGATCCAGAAGGCGGGACAACGAATATACCCGTCAATGTAGATATGGTCGATAGGTACTACATTTGACTCCAAGGCAACACATTTTTGTGAAGCATCTTCAAAACAAGATGATGGAATGCTCTCATTTTTTTCTATCCCAAATTGTATACCTATCTAGTTTTTGAGTTTTGTACTTTTTGTGGTATATCCTCAGATGGAGTCAATGTAATTGTACTGAAAATGAAATGAAATTGAAAAACATCAAAAGAAAGGCTTGCATTTAGCCCAGAGCTACGTCTTGACCTGATTCCTCTTTAAAGGATACGTAGGCAACCATTCGGATGCGGTCATGACAAGAAAAAGTTTATTTTTCCCCTGTCTCACATTGACGCAAATCCTTGCCTCTAAGTTTACGGCCAATGCTAAAGAAAATTCAGAGAATTTTTTTTTTAAGAAATAATTCAAGAGCCGGGTCATTCGTCCCGGTTATCCCAAAGAGCTCCAATTTATTCTAAACTGGGGAAGAAGTTTGTCTTTATTTTAAAAGGAAATATTTTCAAAGGCTGTGAATTTTACTCAGTTACCTGATGATGCATTATGGGCATTTATATCGAACCTTCTTTTATGGCAAGTCAAGGGTGTCATTGAAAAGGTGAAGTTTTGCTTTGTAAAGTGATGCTTGACTTTGGGAAAAGGAAAAAAAAAACGAGAAGAAAAAAGTTAAAGAAAAAAAGAATGACGTCTTGCTGGTGAATACCCGAAAGGGCGCCACAACATAAAAGTGAGGCAAAAGTCTAAAGAGAGAGATTAGTTGGCAACAATCCGAGAGGGCGCTGCTAGTCGACCTGAGAGTCACCCCAACTGTGTTTGATTATAGTTTGATGCCTGTCATGGAAAAACATTCAATTAACAAGCGGCGCTGGTCGGATGGGAATCACCCAAGATACATTTCATGATTATCAAGGCTGCCGGTATATCGCCAGATAAGTTCTTCTTTTTAGAAAAAATGTTTCTTGTTCAAACGACTTGTGCCCTTAAAATTTTTGTAACCTTTATTTTATCTTACCTTGCTATTAACTCTTCGCCCTTTCGGCACTTATCTTACATGAGAAATAAATGAGATTTGACAAAATTCTGTCTTCCAAGATCGCAGTTGACTTCAGCAATTAGGGCACACCCTTGACAATAGAAAAATTTTGGAAAAACTGGGGCGCAACCCTGACAATGCAAGAGTTTAATTCCAACAAATAGGGCACTCCCTTGATAATGGAATAGGATACTCCCTTAATAATAAAAAAGTTCAGCAAAGTAGAGCACTCCCTTGATAATGAAAAAGTTCAGCAAAGTAGGGTACACCCTTGATAATGGAATAAGGCACTCCCTTGATAATGGAAGAGTTCAGCAAATTAGGGCACTCTTTTGATAATGGAATAGTTCAGCAAATTAGGGCACTCCCTTGATAATGGAAGAGTTCAGCAAATTAGGGCATTCCCTTGATAATGAAAAAGTTTAGCAAAGTAGGGCACACCCATGATAATGGAATAGGACACTCCCTTGATAGTGGAAGAGTTTAGAAAATTAGGGCACTCCCTTGATAATGGAATAGTTAATCAAATTAGGGCACTCCCATGATAATAGAAGAGTACAGAAAATAAGGGCACTCCCTTGATAATGGAAGAATTCAGAAAATTAGGGCACTCCCTTGATAATGGAAAAGTTCAGCAGTCGGGGCACTCGTCCTACAATGGAAGTCAGTTTAGTTTCAGCAATCAGGGCACAGCCTTTACAATGGAAGAGTTTATTTTCAGCAATTGGAGCACTCCTCTTACAATGGAAGTCGGTTTAGTTTCAGCAATCAGGGCACACCCCTTACAATGGAAGAGTTTATTTTCAGCAATTGGAGCACTCAGCTTACAATGGAAGTTAGTTTAGTTTCAGCTATCAGGGCACACCCTTTACAATGAAAGATTTTATTTTTGGCAATTGGGGCACCCCCTTACAATGAAACAGTTAATTTCAGCAATCCGGGCACACCCTTTATAATAGAAGAGTCGTCTTCAGTAATCGGGGCACATCCCTTACAATGGAAGATGTTTAATTTCTACAATCAAGGCAAACCCTTTATAATGGACGAGTTTATTTTTAGCAATCAGGCAGTTGGGATGCACTGTATACAATGGAAGAGTTTTCAAGCTTCAAGACAAGTCATGATAATGAAAGAGTTTTCAAGTTTCAAAACAAGATCATCCAGAGCAATGATTTTAACTTTCAATCAAAGCAAGACCGACCTTGGGAAGCGTGAAGATTTAGTATAGGAATTGTAATTTTACATTCCATGTTGTACTTTCATTTTATATCTTTGTAAAGCAATGACCACCAGCTAGCAGCATACCGCCAGTGATCAGCAGCAACAGTCCCTAGTGTATCAGAAGTGTTTTGAGTCAATCCTAGTTAGCTTAAGCATCCAGTATGTCTAAAAAGTGATTTAGTTTAGTAAGTCTCAGGAAGTCTAGAATTAGTATAGTTTAGGTCTTAGCGAGTCTAGAATTTGTCTAGCATCTGTAAAAGTACGGTAGTCCCAGCTATTGCATGTAAGAACCTACACTGACCTGATTTCTTTGTCCGAGGATAAGTAGGAAACCCTAAGTCGAGGTTTGGTCACACTTTTGATTATGTACTCTCTCACACAGTCTAAGAGGCAAAAATTAGTTGTGATTATGTCTTTGCCCTAAAACTCTTCGAGTTCTCGGCCAAAGAGGGGCAGCTGTAATCACCTAATTTTTGCTAATTAAAGTTTTAAAAAAATAGCCTTGCTAGTTTTAGAATTTTTGGTACAAAAAAGTGTTTGTATTTGTGAGGAACGTTCAATTGAACTCTTTGTGTTATTCAAAATGTTTCTTGTAAATTATGTAGCATAATTTATTAATTGTCATTTGATTTGTTTAATTTAAATGGACTATGTGGTATGAATTTGAATTGGGCTAGTTGAATTTAGAAAAATAGGAACAAATATGGGCTGGCCCATACCCTAACCCGCCTGACCCGGTCCAACCCCCATTCTAATTACCAAAATCCCTCACCCTTATCAAATTCTCCTAAAAAAAAACACTGCCCTAATTCCCCAACCCAACCAAAAACCGCCTGCCTCCGCAACCCGAGACCTCAACCACCAACTTCCGCCCAAAATATTTACACCCCCAGACCTCCCGCCACCTCCTCTATCTGGATTTAAACTCAATTTCTCCAAATTCTCACTGAAATGGCATGGATCGAAGGCTAAGTTCGGGCAAATAATTCAACTCCGGCGAGCCCCACTTTTTCCAGTCGAATCATATATCCGTGGGTACGTATTATTCTCCTCTACACTATCATCAAGGTAATTTTTTCATAAAAGCCCTTCGCTTTCCTTTCTCTCCTCCGCTGCCCGTTTCCCAATTTCTTTTGCTCCTGCCTTTTGCTCGTTTTGTTTCAATTGAGGTGTATGTGTTTTGTGACGTTGAAAATGGTGGTGATGTTGGTTGAAAATAGTGTGTTGGTGCAGTATAGTGGTGGCGGCGCTGTTGCAAATAAGGCAGTGATGGTGATGCATTTACTTGAAAGTTTTGTTTTGGTTATGGAAAGGACGTGTGCGAGGCACACCTTTGGCCTTGTTTCTCCCTTTTATACTTGAGACGACCCTATTAAGGGTCGTTTAAGTTAGAAAAGAGAACGACAAGGCAGCAGTGGTGTCGCTGCATCGCTTGGGGGCAGTGTTGGCGGGGTGAAGCAGGCTGGAGTTTTCTTCGGCTTGGTTTGTTTGTATGGTGCGATGCTATGGTGATATGATGTGAAGGCAAAATAGGGGCTGCCTTGGTGGTGTTTGTTTCGTGTTTAGCCCCTGTCTTAGGCAGTGGTGGTGTAACACATCAGGGGCTCTTTTGCCGTGATTTAATTGCAGCTGTGATGATGATCAATGGTGGTGAGGCAGGTTTTAGGTTTCATAGTAACTCGTGGAGGCTTTTTCCTATGGTGTTGCAGTTGTATGGATTGAATCCGAAGCTGTGGTTGGGACATGGCAGCGACGACGCGGGCAAAGCTGTCCTGTTTTTGTTAATTTTGTATGTGTCGACACCAAATTTTTTTCGAACAGGTTAGAGTTCAAAAAAGGACTCTATTTATTGGAACTCATGGGTAAGACTTGGAGTCACCACCTAACATATTTTTTAACTAGGCGTATTAGGGCACCTGCTTTGTTTCTAGCCAATTTTGATATTAACTCCAAAAAGATGGTCATGCGAACTTAAAGATTCTGGGTAAGGGTTCAGATTAACCCGGCCTTTCAGGTTCCGCCAAACGTGGTTACTGGCTGGACTAAATAATTGGGATTCGAAAATAAAACTAACTAGACAATTTCTACTATAATATACAAGTTAGATATAAAAAAATTTTAATAAAAGGTTCTTGTTTGCTAGTTGCTTCTTCCTTAGCAAACTTCAACAAAATAAAAATAGTATACCAAAAATAAATTAATAATAATAAAATAGAAATTGAAAGAATGCGATAGTAAAATGTAGTAGAAGCATTTTTCCGGATCGTCGTCTTTTGAAAATATGCACCTTGCAGAAATATAAAAATAAGTTAGTATTATAACTAATTAAGCGAAAAATAAAAGTAAAATAAAGTGGTAACAACAACAACAACAACAAATAATAATAATAATAATAATAATAATAATAATAATAATAATAATAATAATAATAATAATAATAATAATAATAATAATAATAATAATAATAATAATAATAATAATAGTAAAATAAAATAAAGGAAAAATGAGTTTAGTAAAATTTTATGCTCGGATCAGTGTATTGCATCAAGTAGAGGTTAGGGATATCGGTATGGCTGCACCGACCTGTTGCCATGCCAAGTACCGTCAGTCCCACTACTCTACCATTGCTTACTTTGCAAAGTAAATGTATCATCATCGCCTATTTGTTTTCAGATTGACACGTAGGGACATTGTATCTATACGGGACGGGATTTATATTAGGCCCCCAAAATTTCATCGGCTGAACGGTGTAACATCCGTTCAAATCAGTGCCAAAGCCTCAAATAAATTATTTTCATAGGCTAATAATAAGTATAGCATTTTCTCAAATCGGAAGAGTATTCCAGCCGAATAACATTTGGGAATACACATTTTCAAGAACTGAGTATTCACGAGTCAAAATCTATCAACAAGCAATGGCCCATATTAAGCCTTTCTAATAATTATTTAAGACGAGTGAAGGAGATCCTCAAAATAGGGGCATATGCTTTGGAACTGATTAGATCAACATCAGAGTTCCAAACTTCATCAAAATAAGTCATATTGAGAAATTCAACTTGGAGCAGTGACCCAAACGAAGCAAACATGCCACAACCAAACGTAGCCAAATTGATCGCGGAGAACGACCATAACAGAAACCTAATTAGACGGAGGAGGAAGGAGCAACATTAGGTGGCGTCGCTGCCACTTCCCCTCTCCCATTTTCAGTTACCAATAACAAATCGGGACAGAGCATGAACAAACGAAGCAAGGATCAACACTAGAACCAAGAAACTATTTTTACGGAACTAGTGGCATAAGCTCCGACGATAACAGAACTCCAGTGGGACAAGGAATGGCGGTGACATGTAGGAGAGGGAGAGATGAGGGCTAGCGTGTATGTATCTGTGCTTGGTGTATCGGGGTTTGTGTATGTGGCTGTGGGTCTGTATTGGTTTGTAGATGTGTGTGTATGTGTGTGTAATGGAAAGGAGAGAGGATGTATTGTGATCTTCCGTATATGGTGCCAGGGTGATGGGTCTATGATGTGCAGTGATTTAAGAAGCAGAAGGAAGGGTCATCCCCTGTTTTTTTTGTGCCTGTCTTCTATGCCTCAAAAGGGCTTTAAATAGCCAATTTGGACTAATCTCCAACAGGCAGAAACTATCAAAAATAGAGAGAGATATTGTCAGATTGAGGAAGATGTGGGGAGTGGATCAGGGAAAGAAATATGATGAGAGTGGAGAGATAAAGAGCAAATTGACGTTGGGATTTGTCCAAGATAAGATTGAAAGGATTGAATGGGATACATGGATTTTTAGGAGATTAAGGATGGATTTAGGATGATTAGTAGATTTGGGGAGTAGATTAAGGGATTGGGGGATATGATGGAGAGATTTTCACTTATTTAGGTTTTATATATATATATATTTTATAGTAAGGTTATATAAAATATATTTATCGAGTAGTAATAAAGCTGCTCGTGATGAAAGAAATAGATGGACGAGATATAGGACTTTAGACTACAATAATACACTATTCAAATATTTTATTCTACAGATAAATGCATGTCTTCTAATGCAAATTTCATCAAACAAACAATATTGCACCTTTAGGTTAAATATAGCCAATTATAGAGAAAAAAGAGGGACAAAATTGGGTGTCAACAGCTGCCCCTCTTTGCCCGGGAATGATGAAAAGAATCTTCTGGCAAAGATAGTTGACGGAGAAGCTAATTTTGTCACAACAGGTGGTTTTTAGAAAAGAGACTGAGAGTTTTGGAGTGTTTTCGGCTGAACCTCGGTCTCTGAGGTTCCTACATATCTCGGGTTTCACGAGAATCAGGCAGTGTGCAGTTCTGCAATGGCATAAGCCTGTGTAAGATGCTTATGACGAATGGTTTTAGATGTCAGGAGTAAACTTATTAGAGCATGCAAAGTTCACGTTTGAATGTACCTTGAGATTCGCTGAGATATGATTGATGGATATAACAGAGGCGCCATCGAAGACGAGGTAACATCGATAGATCGAGCGTGGAAAAAAAGGCTCACAATTATCCTAGTTATGAAAATGTGGCGCGCACACACCCATAAAGAGGAGTTTATACGTACATAGTTTCCACTTCATCTCGATAAATGAGTCATCTTGCCTTCAATATTGTATTGGCCAAGATGAAGAATATCGAGAAGTAAAGCACGGTAAATGTGCATGATTCAAACAGATGAGCACGATAAAGCACGAAAAACACGCACGATTGACACGGGTAGGCTTGAATAGGAAGGAGTGCAAACTGACGTCCAATCAGGGATGAAAGATTAGGTTAATCACTTGGTGCGAGTATAGAAATGTAGATTTGAGCACTTTGGAACTCGACAGGATAGATAGTTTGTGGGTATAGCAAAGACATTGTCGAAGGGGCTAGGCTTCTTGAATGGTGTTCCTGAATGGCGTATAATATGTATTTGAGTTTTTGTAGTTGCACAAATTCACGTGCAGTAGCGATTTTTGGGGAGCAAGTGAGTGTATGTGAAATGATGTTGGGTTTTTGGGGAGATAGGGGAGTGCCCTGCAGCAAAATCGAGATAAACTATATATATAAAGATAAAGATAAAGATAAAGTAAACTTCCCTATGTCTATTTTTGAGTGCATTCAGTGCTAGGGAATATGTGCCTCTCCTCTGGGGATATTTACTTGCTTGTCTGGAGATGCTAAGTGCCTCTTGTCATGAGATAATTGTTTGTCGCACCGGGCTGTATACCCTGGAACGCTGTCGCGCTGTTTCTCGCAATAAGGGTGAGCTTTTGCAAATAATATTTATAAATGTAAAGTAGACTTTCCTTTCGTTGGATCGTCTTGCCAGTTCCTTTTGTAAAGAGACCTATGTGCTCGTCAGCACTGCTACTGCCTCCTCGTAAAGAAAACGTACTACTACTGCCTCTCGTCGTGAGATGTATTGCCTCCTCGTAATGAGAACCTATGTAGTCATCAGCACTGCTAACTACTGCCTCTCGTCGTGAGATGTACTGCCTCCTCGTAATGAGAACCTATGTGCTCGTCAGCACTGCTACTACCTCCTCGTAATGAGAACCTACTGCTACTGCCTCTCGTGGTGAGATGTTTGCCTATCGTGTCGGGCTGTGTACCCTGCGAACAAAAGTAGAGTGAAGTGCTAAAAATATAGAATGATGTTACCATGCGCATAGTATTGCCAGGGGCATTATCACACTGATTGTAATTTTATTGCGTCTTTGGTGAATTTTGAGGTTCAATCTCAAAATTCGGCCGCAGTGTTGGCTTGCATTTTTTGGAATTTTTGAGGGAGTCCTCAAATATGCTGCCCCAGTTTATTGCCTATTATGTTAGTTCCTGCAAAACTTGTGTTTGTGCTGAAAAATCTGCTCTCAGAGAAAGATTCATTAGTTGAAACAGAGTGGTTGCATTGCACTTAACACCAAAGTATTGGCTTGAATATGAATTTGTCCTTTAGTGTGATGATTGGATATTTTGATGACTCTGATTATGTGGATACTTGCATACTCAGACTGAGGTTTGGTGTTTGGATTTTGCCGGATTTGGAGGTTGTCCAAAACTGTATTGGTCTTGGGTTGTGCTAAAGTGTCTGTATGTTTTGTGCTTTTTTTTTTTCAAAAAGTTATAGAGCTAACTTTGATGGATTGGTGTGTGTAGAAAATGTATTTGTAGTTCAGGAGTTGTGGTTTCCATTTGTTGGTCATGTTGTACTATTGGGTCAATCAGACTTTGAATTTTTTGTGTTTTAGTGCAGGATGTTTTGTGGTGTCATAGTATTGAATGTTTGAGTGATGAGTATAGATCTTTGTTAGATCGAATTTTAGAATTGGTATCTAGGGAGCAGTTCGTTCGTTGGGTGTAATATCTTTTGATTGAGCTAAAAGAGCAAAGGTGTGAGGTTTTGTCTTTTGTCTGTCGTCCTTGATTGTGTTGAGCCTGATAATGTGGTTGCTAGAAGTCTTGATAGAGGGGAAGTTGATTATTGTGTAAGTTGGGTGCGGTGTGAGGTTGTGAGTTTTGCCAGTTTCGGTTGTATAGGGATTGGATTTCTTTTTTGCGATTTTTGTGTGAGATTGGGATTGTTTGGGTTCTCTTGGTGTCATATGCTGGTGCTTCAAAAGGCTTTATTCTAGAAGAAAATGTTTTTAGCTTGGCTTTCCATTTTAGCTTTTTCCTGAATGCAGATTCTCGACCAATTTCAGTGTTCGAATGCAAGGCAACCGTAACAGAGTGACAACATGCACAAAATAGAGTTAACATATTGGCTGGTTTAAAGAAAAAATGACACATAAGCTTAAGAGGATGCCTAGACCGCGGATGATGGATTAACACTTGAATTTGGAGATTGAGATAGAACGCATGGATATCACAAAACATTGCCTAAGTGCTTTATATAGCAGTCAAGGCAAGGATTTTGGTCGAATATCTGATCCTTGTTTAAGCAAGAGATAAGGAGTTGAATGTCAATGAAAAGTGATAAAGATGTTCTGCAAGGAATAGGTTGTGTTGTGCGATAGAAAGGGAGGTTGGCTTTATTGAAAACCAAGACTTTAAGTGCATTTGTCATCCTTCCTAGCGAACTTGTCTGTCATGATGCCTATATGTCTTCCAAAGAGAAACTCAACGTCTTCCATACTTGTCAACCAACTGTTGCGATTCAATCTTTGCACCAACTTTCCTTTGTTTGATAATAATTTATTGGCAGAGAGACCGAACCCAATGTAGGTCGCCCACATATCATGTATATTCTTAGATTGCTGCTTCATATTGTAGTTGTGGTCATGAGGATTCACATCACTCCAATAAAGCATTTGACCAAAATTTCTCCAAGAAGTCTATTTGCATGTGCCTTTGTATCAAATCAACGCTTGGTCTTGTAAGTGTCTCAAACAACTCCATCTTGAGTTCATCTTCTTGTCTTGGTTTAGTCGGTCGAGATAGGCTTCTAAATACTCATGGAGTTTTAGGCTCCGTCATATAATAGAACATTTGTCACTGCGTCTTTGCATTCTTTTCCAAGTTGTACTAGCCTGCTAATTTCTGTTGTTGTGCATAGACCTTTGTAACATCCAACGGGTTCCTTTTTTCCTCAAAACTCCTTATTGCTTTCTGATAACCCTTTGAACGCTTTTTTTGATCATGAATTGGAGCAAGTTTAAAACTCTTGGGATCGCCTTCAATGTGTTACAATGTGGGCAAGAGCAACAAAAGAATTATCTGACATTGTGTCAAAAGGTATTGTGGTAAGTCAGGTGTGCCTTTGAGTTTGACCAATATATCTTTCGCCTTGTCAATTTTCCTCTTCATGTGTATAGTGTGTGCTATACCAAACTTTTCTTGTTTCAACGACAAATGCACTTTGTTTAACCATATCTTCTGCCTTAGTATTCAACTTAAGCCACCTTTTTGGAGAATAGGTTTTGAGATTATAAGGGATAGGAAATTATCAGGATATACGAAAGATTTCTGATATTATGATTTGGGCATAGAGTAGGAAGATGAGGTGCCTTGGTAGGAGATTGGATTTGGGGAAGGGATTGACTTAGGTAGAAAGAGACCTAGAGCAACAAACAAACAAATTCATACAGTGCACACATATCTGATAAGAAATGCATCCTATTATGCGAAGGACTGGTTGACAATTTGAAAAGCTCTTTGTGCCACATGTATCATTTTATTTACTAACGAAATGCGGAGTCTAAAAGAGAATATTGCATTTATTGGTCTTTATTACATCGGCTGATATTGAAACAGTGTAAGAGAAAGAAAAGACTAAATATTGCTAGGAGGTTAGATCATGGCCAGTTGAACATCATTCATGTTGATCCATTCCAAGAAGAACCCTCTTCTTCTTCGGACGAGTCTCCCTCGGACAAGCTTGCCTCTGGTGAGTTTCCTTTGAGGACGATATTGTCTGCATCGGTTAAGAGCCGGGATATGTCAAATGTGAAATTCTTCAACATTTCCCAAGCCTTCATTCCTTTCTCCTCCCTTTCTTTGTTAGCCACATAGTCCATTTCTTCGCTAGCCCATACACAGATAGACTTTATGCGTTTTGTCAAGAGTTCTGCCTTATTACGCCATTTGTCTTCTTCTGTGTCCTTTGCTTCGACCAAAATTTGATTTTTTGCTATTTTCTCTCGTTCCCTTCCTATTTGTTTGTGTAGCCTCTTGTACTCGATTTCTAACTCGTCATCATTTTTTTTCCTCTGGTTAGTGCTCTTTGTTGAACTGCCTTTGCTATGTCTTTGTTGAGCCAGTCCAGGTAATCTTCATCATATCTTGCATCAAACCTGTGTCTTCCAATAGTCTCGAATTACATTCGATGCCTTGCATTCCAAAGTTATAATATCTTGTCTTTGAATGGTATCCTTCCTCCAAAAATGTCTGCTTTAAAACTTCTGACGTTTGCAATTTGGGGTGCAATCTGCGTTCTCCCTGCTTGTCTGAGTGCCTTCAAAGGAGTGTATGGGTAAACTCCTCTAAACCCAACCAAAATGAGAAATGAAGCTCCTTTAGATCTTGTGATTACTGTTGTACTGGAAAAGTAATCAAACATCTATTGTATGTTTTCAGATGTCAGCTGAGAAAGCATATGGTGCCAACCTTTGGCAGTTTTTGGCTGGTCCCATTTCTCGAGAGCATTGTCCATGCGGGCGGTATGAGTCAAGATGTAGTTTTCTCTTGGTATGGAGTGGAAGGCTTGGTCTGTACTGTTCATCTTTCACAAATGTTCCATTAACCAAATTTGTAGAAGCAGATTGCAACTTAAAAAAAGCTAGCACCCTTCTTGCATCTTTCTAAAGTTCGATATATTTCTGCAACAATTACCGATACCAAAGTGTACTTCTTGTCAAAGTCCTTGAGTAGGGAATCAGCAATTGATACCATGCAAATGTCAACTCGTCCTTTGTGTTCTGAAAACACGACAACCCCTAAAAAGCTAGTAACAAAAGCAATTATCCTCCGCTCTTGCCAATCTTCCTTGTTAATCCTAAAATTATCTTCGAATTTTTTAAATGCTTCTTCGTACCCAAATTTGATGTAGAGGGAAATCAAAGAAATTAATGCCTTCCTTACACTGTCTGTGCATAATTCGGGCTTAAACCCTACCATTTCGAAGAACTACTCGGGTGTAATGTTCTTAGGCATCAATATTTCTTCACTTTCAAATGGTAATTGAGTTAACCGCCTATTTTTTTCAGCAACGGTGCCAACTCTACACTCCCAAAGTGAAAAACTGATCGGTCTGCATCCCAATAGTGTATTTCTGCTTCTACAATCCCTTTTACTGCAGTGTGTTCTATTAGTGAAATCAGATTCCCCAACACTATTTTAACTCGGTCTTGTTGATCTATGCTTAGGTTTTCCCACCAATCTTTGAGTAACTGCAGGACTCCAGTAACTATGTCGAATGTTCTGGTTGCCATGATCTTTGGAAAAGATGAAGAAAGGAGAAAAAAGGGAAGGAAGATGCCTAAATTCCGCTTGTAAGCAAACGATTAACGTATGGGATTGGTTTTTTGAAAACAATGCAGTATGGGATATGAAGAGAAGTGTCGTTGTGGATTCAGAACCCTTTGGATACTTTTTAGAAGAAGGTTGCTAATGGACTTTTGACATTCCAGGGATGTCAAGTCTTTATATAAGTGCCTCAAGGATAAATGCGCATTATGTGTCATCCCGCCTATCAAGCGGTCTTTTTTGCTTCAAATTGGGCTTTTAATGCCTTTTCGGTTACCTTTTGTGCGCGTGAATAGCATTAAATACAGAATGATTTCAATCATTTAGGAATAAACGGTCGTTTCTGATTCAATTTAGGCTTTTGATACCTTTTAGGTTACCTTTGTGCCTTTAAATAGCATTGAATACAGAATAATACCGACTATTTAGGAATAAACAACCGTTTCTGATTCAATTTGGGCTTTGATGCTTCTTCGCCTATCCTTTGGTGCCTTTGAATGACATTGAAAGCAGAATAAATCCAATAAACTGTCCACATTTGCACGTTCAATCCTTTAAGCTAATGAAAATAAATCATGTTCAATGCTCTTTGGGGATCAAAAACCCGTTCGGATTGTTTAAAAAAGTTGGCATATTTGACTTAGAAGTAAGTCGATCAATGATATGTCATGATGCATGGTTCCTAGCGTTGCTACTAAATAATGGAGTTAGTTAGACCAGGTTTTATTATCCTCCCAAGCGGACAACTTGGGAGCGGGAACGTTATGGACCAAATCGATTCCAAGTCGTTCCACCTAAAGAAATTTTGTGAGGGAGAGGTAGTCGCAACCACCGTATTTTTCAACGCATGATTTGAAACTGCCAGGAGTGGCGGGAAGTATGTGCAATATGCACAAGTTTAAAAATGTACAAGTTTTAAAAGAAAAGACACATGTAATCTAAAAAAATGTGCGAGTTTTGAAAAAAGATGCTAATGTTGAAGTACTTCACAAAAAATATTTAATGTAAAGAAACAAGTTAATTTCGGAAATAAGATAATCGAAGCAAAATAATATAAAAAATACAAAAAGAATCATAAAGAGAAACCGTTAAAAAAAAGATTTAACAAACTTGTGGAGAATTTTGAAAATCGTTGAAATGTGAGGTGTAAAGCATTCTCCTAATAGGAACTTCTAAGAGTGGGTTTCTAGACAAAGACATGTTTCCCCTAGTGAACAACCAAGGGGTGGGAGCATTTAGAATTGTTGGCTGTACCACAGAACAACTATATTCCAAACCATTCCTCCTAAAGGACTTTTTGAGAGTGAAACGGCCGTGAGATCCACGTAACCGTTTATGGTGTTTGCAGGTGTAGAACTTTCCAGGAGTGAATGAAGTGTAAAGACAATCCAATAAAATTAAAATAATAAAAGAAATGCCATGGAAACTAAGTTTCACTCCTGCAAAAAAGGAAAATAAAAAAGTTAGTCTCAAAATGTCAATAAAATAAATAATATAGAAAATCCAAATATAAAGTCTGTTATGGTTTGAACCTTGCTATCCCCAGTAGAGTCGCCATTCTGTCGACACCCATTTTTTCCCGAACCGGTTAGAGTTCGAAAAAGGGCCCGACTTATTGGAACTCACGGGTATGACTTGGAGTCGCAACCTAACATATTTTTTAACTAGGCGTGTTAGGGCACCTACTTTGTTTCTAGCCAATTTTGATGTTAACTCCGAAAACATGATCATACGAACTTAAAGATTCTAGGTAAGGGTTCATATTAACCCGAAAGGACGGTGTTAGGCACCTTTCAAATTCCACCAAACGTGGTTACCGGCCGGACTAAATAATTGGGATTCAAAAATAAAACTGACTAGACAATTTCTACTATAATATACAAGTTAGATATAAAAAAAATTAAATAAAAGGTTCTTGTTTGCTAGTTGCTTCTTCCTCAGACAAACTTCAACAAAATAAACCTTGCAAAATAAAACCAGTTAGTTAGTATTCCAAAAATAAATTAATAACAATAAAATGAAAATTGAAAGAATGCGATAGTAAAATGTATTAGAAGCATTTTTCAGGATCGTCGTCTTTTGAAGATATGCAGCTTGCAAAAATATAAAAAAAAAAGTTACTATTATGACTAATTAAGCGAAAAATAAAAGTAAAATAAAGTGGAAACAGCAGCAACAACAACAACAACAACAACAACAATAATAATGACAATAATAATAGTAAAATAAAATACAGAAAAAATGAGTTTTGTAAGATTTTAGGCTCGGATCAGTCTATTAAATCAAGTAGAGGTTAGGGATATCGGTACGGCTGCACCGGCTGGTTGCCATGCCAAGTATCGTCAGTCCCACTATTCTACCATCGCTTACTTTGCAAAATAAAAGTATCATCATCGCCTATTTATTTTCGGAGGGACACGTAGGGACATTGTATCTATACGGGTCAGGACATGTATTAGGCCTCAAAAATGTCATCGGCGGTACGGTGCATCATCCGTTCAAATAAGTGCCAAAGCCACAAATAAATTATTTTCATACGCTAATAATCAGTATAGCATTTTCTCAAATCAGAATAGCATTCCAGCCGAATAACTTTTGGAAATACACATTTTCAAGAACTGAGCATTCACGGGTCAAAATCTGTCAACAAGCAATGGCCCATATTAAGCCTTTCTGGTAATTATTTCAGAACATCGAAGGAGATCCCCAAAGTAGGGGCATATGCTTTGGAACCGATAAGATCAACATCAGAGTTCCAAACTTTATCAAAATAAGTCAAATTGAGAAATTCAACTTGGAGCAGTGACCAGAATCAAACAGGGCACAACCAAATATAGCCAAATTAATGGAATAGAACGACCATAACAGAAACCTAACAAGACGGAGGAGGAAGGAGCAACGTCAGGTGGCGTCGCTGCCACTTCCCCACTCCCCTTTTCAGTTTCGAATAACAAATTGGGACAGAGCCAGAACAAATGAAGCAATGATCAACACTAGAACCAAGAAACTATTTTTACGGAACCAGTGGCACAAGCTCTGGCGAGAACGGAACTCCGGTGGGACGAGGAACGGCGGTGAAGTTGAGGAGAGGAAGGGATGTGGGCTAGCGTGTATGTATCTGTGCTTTGTGTATCGGGGTCTATGTATGTGGTGGTGGGTCTTTATTAATTTGTAGGTGTGTGTGTGTGTAATTGAAAGGGAGAGAGGATGTATTGTGATCTGTCGTATATCGTGCCACGGTGATGGGTCTATGATGTGCAATGATTTAAGAAGGAGAAGGAAGGGGTCATCCCCTGTTTTTTTTTTTTTTTTTTTTGTGCCCGTCTTCTGTGCCTCAAAAGGGCTTTAAATAGCCAAGTTTGACTAATCTCCAACATGCAAAAACCATCAAAATTGGAGAGAGATATGGTGAGATTGAGGAAGATGTGGGGAGTGGATCAGGGAAAGAGATATGATGAGTGGAGAGATAAAGAGCAAATTGACGTTGGGATTTGTCCAAGATAAGATGGAAAGGACTGAACGGGATACATGGATTTTGAGGAGATTAAGCCCCCGTTTGTTTATAGTTTTTGGGGACATTTTTTGGGAGTTTTTGGGAGAAAAACTGTTTGTTTATGCTATTTCATCAAAATTTCTCCCAAAAAATCCCAAAAACTCAAAAAGTGCTCAAATGCTGTTTTTGGACAGTTTTTGGGAAATTTAAAAAACTACTCACAAAACTTAAACTATTTTTTCAAGTAAATCTTATGTCCAAACACAACTTCAAGTTCCAAAAATTATTTTTCAACTCAACTCCAAAAACTCAAATTCCCAAATTTCAACCAAATCTATGTCCAAACGCTAGCTAAGGATGGATTTAGGATGATTAGGAGATTTGGGAAGTGGATTGAGGGATTGGGGGATGTGATGGAGAGAGAAATCATTGATTATATTGTAGGGAGAGATTTAGGGAACGTACCTAATTGGAATGGTGTCTAGGTTCAAAAGTAGAGAAAATTTTGATATAAAATATTTTAAAATGGTAGAGATATTTTGTGAAAAAGATTGAGAATAAAGAATTTTAATTGGGCTGATATCTAATTTAAAGGCGCTGATAATAATAAGAATATATATATATATACACACACACACACACACACACACACAACATGAAACAAGCAAAATTCACATACAACAATAATTGGGAATCAAATAAAATTAATTAAGTATAGATAACTACAAATAATTACTAAATGTTATTTATACAGTAAATTGTATAAATAACCACAATTTTGACAAATAACCTAAATGGTGCAAATTACGTAATACAATCACAATTAAATATATATTATATAAATAGGGGATAACACAGATAAATGCATGCTTTCTAATGCAAATTAATCAAATAGTCAATATTGCACCTTTAGGTTAAATATAGCCAATAATAGAGAAAATAAGGGACAAAATTGGGTGTCAACATAGTGGCGATGCTGCTATGACGATGCTGAGTTAGTTTTCAGTGGTGAGGCAATGGCGTAGATGAGGAGGAACGAGGCAGTGGAGACAGACAACAGTGGAGACGAGGGCGTTGCGATGTTTTTGACAGTAATTGTGGCAGCCTTGCCTCAACTGGTTAGACATGAACCTAATTCTCTTTGTTTCCTTATTTTACTTTGATTTGATAATTTGTTTAGCCGTTAGATGATGATGTTTACTAGAACCAGTGTGTGTATGTGTGTTTTATGGGAGATTTTGGCTTTTTTCAATTCCCGCGTGTTTGTTTGTCTTAAAATAAAAAGAAAATTGTGAGAGATATTGGCTTTTGTCACTTCCCGTATGTTTGATTGTCTTAAAATAAAAAGGAAAATAGCTATCGTTTCTATTCCGATGTGGTTCACTCATTGAAAAATCATATGATTATTTTTCTATAAGTTCTTTTAGTTTAATTTGTAGTTAAATTAAATCGATGTCTCTCTTGCTCGTACTCGACTAGCATGAGTTTGTGTCAAGCATGAAGTCATAAACTTACCTTGGTTTGTTCGAATTGGTCGATATTCAGTGTTTAGTACATATTTAGTATAGATTTTGTGTGTTTAGCTCATTGGTGAGTCGATACTTAAATTTTGTCATAGATTTCTACAAGGCGACAAGATGTTGCTTCAAGGTTTTAATTGTAAAATATCATACGGTTCATTTAGGCACAAAATATGAGCTGTTGACACTGTTGTCCACTATTAAGCCATGAAGGTCCGCCTAGCCATTAATGTCATTGAATTTAAAACTGCCCTCTCTTTTTATTTTTATTTTGGTGACATATTTTATTTCATAAAGTTGTCTTGCTTGTCGTCGCATATTAATGTCCAGGTTCTCTTAAGTATCTGTTACATTTTGGAGGTGTTGGTCTAGATGTTCATTAGGCATTAAAGTTTCGGTCTGACTATGGAATTTTAGTTTGTATGAGTTTTTGTTTGAGTATAATTTCCTAGCATGTCTGATTATATTAGTTTCATGATAGTATTGAGTGTGGATTGGCTTCTTACCTGTCTATGTCTTGAAAGAATTCTATACTTCTAATCTTTTTATTTAAGTAATGTTTTGAATAGCAGAGCATGTTAGTTTTGACGAAAATGAGTTAGTTCTGAAGCATGGTTTGTTTAAGAGTGAATTAAACACTTTTATCTAGTGAAAATATTTAATTACAATACTAGATTTTGTTTGCTATAGTTTTATGAGTTAGTTACCAGTCACTTGGTCTTGTTAGCTGGAAAGTTTTTTGTTTTGTTTTGTGGACTTTAGTACTTTTCTTATTCATTCGCCCAAGTTAACTGAAAGTTTAACTTATAGCCCAATGCGTGAGTCTTGTAATTAATTTTGTGGGCTGGAATTAAGAGTTTTGTTGTACAGACATTTTAAGTAAAAATTGGGCTTGAACTTGTAGCAAGACTGAGCCCAATAGGTCCATTTAGCCTAGCCCATGGGCTGTCACTTTTAATGACAGCAACATTTTCAGCTTTTAAAATGTATTAGGAGGCTGTCCACAGCCCAAGACCTCTTGAAAAATGTGATTTGAAACATAATTATGAGTAAGGGTGACGAGGTATGACATAGGGATGACCTCACCTCACTACCCCCTCTCTTCCCTTTCTATAAATAGCATCCCTCCTATACACAAAAAGCAGGAATCTGCTGTATAAAAATGGAGAGGGGTGAGCTGAAAAAATAGAGGATGGGCTGTAGAAAACTAGAAGCTGAAAAACAGAGAAGACATTAAAAAGAACACACAACAGATCTGAAAAATGAGAGGAGTGTGTTGGAAAAAATAGTGAGAGCAAGAGAGATAATAAAGTCTTTAGGGTCATTGGTTCTTGTGTACAAGTCAAAGTTAGAAGTCATTTTTTCTGGGCTATTTGGGGACTATTCCAGGCTGTTTTAGTTGCTGTCGTTACTGGTTGTTATTGCTATCTGGTTTAGCTTGGTTTTTCTCTTGCTGGTTTTGCTTAAGGACTGTTCTGCACGAGGTATTTATTTTTAATTTTGCTTGTTGTTATGTAATCTAGTCATTAAGGTTTTTTTTTTTTTTAACTTGATAAATAGCTTGGTCCAGACTTGGTTTTGAGCTTTGGTATGAACCAGACTCTTAAGTTATGTTTTGCATGTCTACAGCTTTATTTTTTTATTTACAAAGCTATTCATATTTGATAACATGAGTGGTATTTGAAGAAACAAGGGAGATTGAAACGTGAAGGACCATAAAATAAGTCGAAATTTTGATTTCAGCCTTCTTTTTATATCATCTTTCTTTAACAAACAGGCACTATTTTTGATAAAACAATCCAACAGTTTGGCAAACACATGAGGCCAACTAAATCAATATCAACGAAAACATAATATAACAGAATTAGGCAAACTGATAAGGATAAGTATGATTTGTGATCTACTTATTAGGCAAAAAGGTAACTAAACTGAGAAAAATCATTTTTAAAAAAATATACCATTCGGTTTACTTATTACAAAGTTATGTTACAGTCTACCCAGTGGATGACTTGATGCAATCTTTATTTTCAACCGTTAAATCAATGCCCCTAATATTTTCAAAAAAACTCAAACAAAGCGTAACTTCAAATAAACGGTAAAAATACTACAACCATTTTTACTAAATCAAAACATAACAATAAAGCAGCTGTGCTTAGCACAGGATTCAGGGGTGCCTAATACATTCCCGCGAGTCAATCGAGATCCTTACTCAGATTCTCTGACGCAGATCATTTATGAGTCATTGGTGTTCTAAAGGTACTCCTTTTGGTGACTTGACACGCTTTTGAACTTGTCAAGTGGCGACTCCAAATCTAACAAATTTTTGTACCTTTTGAAAACACTAGTCACAACATTTAAAATTAAACGTCTTCATAAATTTATTTTTTTAAGGGCGTGACAGTAGGCCAGCCACTGATAAGGAGCTGGAGGAGTTAAAAGCAGCCTATGATAGTGCAAAAAAGAGGAAAACAAAGCTGGTTGTAAAGAATTTTGAGCCTACACCAGCTTTAGCGCATGTTTTTGACAAACCGGTTGAAAAGCAGGTGGAAATTGGTGATGATGAAGAGCTTGATACTGAGTCTACAGTTTAGAATTATGTCAATGCAGCTTAAAATGGTGATATATCACCTAGACAGGTGGCGGCCCAGAAGAAGAAGACCAAGCAGGTTTGGGGAAAAAGAGAAAAAAGTGTTCCTCCGCCAACCGGAGGGGTATCAACAAGGTGGACAATTTTCAAAACCTCTGGTTTTCAATGAATAGCTCACTCATATAGAATATAATATTTATTAATACTCAGTAGGCCTTTGATAGAGTGGTCACAATGCATAGGCAGAAGCACTTTTCATTTATTGCATTAATGGAGCCGTTTCAGCACTATAGACATAATGACAAGTATCATCGGTGGCAATGTATGGGTTCTTCTTCGCATAACTTCAATGGTAAAATATGGGTGCTTGTTGAGGATGAATATCAGGTGGAGGTTGTGTATGATTCATCAAAAATGTTTTCTTTGAAGCTGACACATTTAGATAGTTCACTGAAATTTGTAGTATTGTTGGTTTATGGTAGTACTGATCACACCACTCGGGTGGAACTGTGGGACTTGTTGTATGCTCAGGCTAGTGATATGACATCCCCGTTGCTAGTGGGGGTGATATTAATGTCATTGATGTCTTGAGAAGTTTAGGGGCCTACCAGTTTACTACCGGAAGGTAGAAGATTTTGTGCACTGCATCAACACTTGTCAGCTGATTGACATGAGTTTCTAGGGCAGCATGTACACTTGCTGGAATGGTAGATCGGATGATGAATGGATATTTGAAAGGCTTGATAGGTGTCTTGTGAATCAGGCCTTTCAACAGCTATTTCCTCAATTTGAAGTGGAGCATTTGATTAGGGAGGGGTAAGATCATGCGTCGTTGCTGATTACTACTAACATGGATAGCTTTGCGGTAAAGAAGTCGTTTAGATTTTTGAATTTTCGGGTGCAGCATGAGTCTTTCCAGACCATTGTTAGAGAGAACTGGGCTGAGATTTGTTGCGCAGATCCATTTTATAACTTTCACTGCAAGCTGAAAAAATTGAGAAAGGCATTGTCTGTCTGGAGCAGAGAGATGTATGGTGACATCTTTAGGCAAATTGCTACGTTAGAGGAGGTGGTCCAGATATATGAACATGAGTTCGAGGAGCATCCTAATGGGTACAACCGAGAGAGACTACAGAGAGTGATTTCAGAGTTGATTCGATTTTATACTCTGGAGAAATTATTTTGGAAGAAGAAAGCTGTTATGCAGTGGTTCAAAGATGGGGATAGAAACACCAAATATTTTCATGCTCGTGTAAATGGAAAAAGGAAGGTGTTGCACGTTAGAAGAATTCAGGATGCTACTGGTTCTTAGCTTGGGAACGACACAGACATAGCCCAGGAGGCGATCAGATTTTTAAGGCTCAGTTTTCTACTGATCCGGTGCCAGATAATTTTTCTATACTTGATCACCTGCCTAGTCTTGTTACACAAGACCATAATTATGCTATTGTTGCTGAGCCAGATGAACAGGAGGTGAAGAAGGCGACTTTTGGCCTGAATGCTGACTCTGCAGGGGGGCCTGATGGTTATATTAGTGCCTTTTATCATTCTTGTTGGGATATTATTGGTGCTGATGTTGTTAAAATGGTACATGTATTCTTTCGGTGTCACTTTCTACCTCGTTACATCACCGTTACTAACTTGGTTCTCTTGCCTAAAAGGAAAGATTTTCATACCTTTTCAGACATGAGACCAATGAGTCTAAGCAACTTCATCAATAAGGTATTTTCTAGGGTAATTCATGACAGACTTTCTATTTTATTGCCTGGGATAATTTCACTGCAACAGTCTGGTTTTGTGAAGGGGAGGAGCATTTTTGAGAATATTTTGCTGGTGCAAGAAATTGTGCATGATATTGCTGATAGGGAGAAGCCAACTAATGTGGTAATCAATCTAGACATGGCTAAGGCATAAGATAGAATGTCATAGCTGTTTCTGACAAAGGCCCTGAGAAGGATGGGATTTGGTGAGGTGTTTA
This sequence comes from Petunia x hybrida, assembly GCA_037355625.1. Lineage (NCBI taxonomy): Eukaryota > Viridiplantae > Streptophyta > Magnoliopsida > Solanales > Solanaceae > Petunia > Petunia x hybrida. The sequence goes on from JBBBVM010000036.1 coordinate 11,083,170, forward strand.
TTGACATGGTCTATAAGACCCTGTGTAATAACCGATATTCTGAGCTAATAAATGGCCAGCCCTATGGTTTTTTTTTTAGTCTTCTAGGGGGGTGAAACAAGGTGATCCTCTGTCGCCTACCTTATTTTTGGTTGCTGCTTAGTGCCTTTCCAGAGCTCTAAATGCACTGTATACGGATGATAACTTTGTGTCGTATGGGATGCCAAAGTGGAGTCCCTATCTTAATCACCTGGCGTACGCAGATGATATGATTATTTTTTCATCTGCTGAGGAGGGATCATTAAAACTGGTGATGGTGACTCTTGCTAGTTATGAGCTGTCTAGCGGTCAGAAAATCAATAAGAAGAAGAGTAATATGTATATGAACAGCCAGGTTCCGCAGTTGATAGTTGACATGGAGCTTGATGTTACCGAGATACCGAGGGGGAATTTCCGTTCAAGTATCTTAGAGTGCCTATCTATTATGCTAGGAGGAAAAACTGTCACTACAATGAATTGGTGGAGAAGGTGCAGAGAAAGCTTGACTCCTGGACTGGTAAATTGCTTTACACAGGTGGTCAGGCGACTTTGATTTTCTCAGTGCTTCAGAGTATGCTATTCACTTGTTATCTGCCGTTGACCTCCCTGCTTGGGTGGTAGCTCAGCTTCACAGGATGTTTGCCTTGTTTTTCTAGAGTAATTTTGTGGGTCAGAATAGTAGGAACTGGGCTTGTTGGAAGACTTTGTGTCATCCTCTGAATGAAGGTGGAGTAAGCTTTAGGAGCTTTTCTGATAACTCCAAGGCATTATTCACAAAGTTGTAGTGGAATTTTCGTACCAAGCAGTTTTTATGGAGGGATTATATGAGCAACAAATACTTGAAAAAGCATCATTTTGTGGTGGTGCCATGGAAGAAGGGGACTTACGCATAGACGAAGATTTTGCACAGTAGGCCTGAGATCGATCATGAGATAGTTTGGCAACTGAAAAAGGGCAATTCTTACTTCTGGTTTGATAACTGGACTGGACTTGGTCTGTTGTATCATGCAGCTCCCCTTGAGTTTGCATGTGATTAGACTGTTGGATGTGTTTATAAAGTTGCTGAGGGTAGAGTATGGCTGGAGCAGCGCCTCAGGGAACATGTGATTCAGAATGTCAAGCCTCCTACTTGTCCTTAGCAGAGGGACATGCTTTTTTGGATATTGGAGTCTCGAGCCACATTTTCAGTGCGGTCAGTGTATCACTTGGTGAGACAAAGGAAGAAGCCAAGCGATCTTTACAAGCACATCAGGATCAAAGGTATTCCTTTTAAGATGTCATTTTTCTTATGGAAGTTATGAAAATTTAAGTTGCAATTAGATGATATATTGAAGAGGTGGGGAATTCAATTCCCCTCTAGGTGTCATTGTTGTGTGAATCTTGATGTGGAGCCTGTCTCACATGTTTTTTAAAATTGCACTTGTAGCACGTTGTGTCTTGAAATATTTTGGAGGTCCTGCAGGTCTTAATTTTGATGGAATGCACTTGACATAAGTGATAAATTTGTGGTGGGACGCCCCTGGTAGCCCAGTCCCTAGATTGATTTACTATATTATTCCCATTTTATTTTGTGGGAGTTGTGAAAATGGAGGAATAATTTGGGACGTGGTGGGCCGACCTTAGCTCATAGGTTGGTGTATCTTGTCACTCAGCTTATTATCATGTTGCTCAGAGTTCGCAGGAGAAACTTTCAGTATGCGCTTGGTAGGTGGGAGGACTTGTTGCCGGTATTAAGGGATCATATGCCTAAGCTTGTGATGACAAAGGTTGTTTGGAGTCAGCCTCAGGTGGTGTGGATTAAATGTAATACAGATAGAGCTTCTATTGGTAATCTAGGTGTTAGTTCTTGGGCTTTTTGGATTCGGGACTACAGGGGGATATTGTACATGCTTGTGCTAAGAAGATGGAGGACTGTATGACCACGAATACTCAAGTGGAGGCAACTGCAATTCTTATGGCGTTGAGGTATGTGGTTGCTAGTTCTTACTCACAAGTTATTGTCGAAACGGACTCGATGTTGCTTAAAAATATAGTAACAAAAACTTGGGATGTGCCTTAGCAAGATTTGGAGTTTGATGGAGGGTATAGAGGTGGTAATGATGCATGTGTTTAGATAAGGGAATAAATTGGCGGATTACTTGGCGAACTTGGCTATTGATCTAGGAGATATCGTGGTGAATTCGTTTCATGAGTTAGATAGGCCGAGGAGGAATGTATAGAAACAAGGGAGGTGGAATTTTCCTTAATGCTCGAATCTATAAAGAGGAGAGCATGGAGGCTTTTACTACTAACTTTATTTTCTTTTTTGTAGGTACTTTCAAGCTTATAATTATTGTGGTGAGGATTCTTCATGCTTTGTGTGAAGTGAATGGAGTTATAGAATGCATTGGAATGGAAATATTGCTAGGTTGGATGAACATTTCAACGTGTTTCTTGTGTCTTGGCTGCATTGGGACAATGAACAAAGGATTGGAGCGCAGATTTTTCATATTCCAGGCGAAACAGTGGCTGAGGCGACACACAAATGGGTGTATCACCTGGAAGAATGCTCAATTTCAGCCGATACACTGTGCCATGCGACACATCAGTGAGTGTTTCGGCTATTTCTGTTGGGATTTATAAATTTGGACCAGCTGCAATTTGCAAATGCGTCAACGCCTGTTTGGGACTAAAACGTCCGTGTTCCAGTCTAGAAAGTCACCCACGCGAAACATGGACGAATGTATGCACTGAATTTTCAACTTCAGGCCACACAGCCCATGACGAGAGGCATGGGATGATGTTTCACTTGTTTGATGCATCAACTACTTGGAGTGAGCTTGAACAACGTCCATGGAATAGTTTCAACGTATTAATACTCATTGGATTAGATTTTGTCATCGTTCCATCATTACATTTTCTAGATTATTACTCACTAATTTTATTACTAGCTATGGATTTTTTTGTAAAGCTATTTGTCAAGATGATATACTTATTTCACTTGGTGGTATTCGCATTTGATTATGCTCAACCCAAGGGAGTAAGTGTAAAATCTAGGCATGTACTTCTTAGTATTCTACCTAGACATACTTACTCTTAGCAAGGTTAGATTTTTTCATAATTGTAAAGATCGTATTCATTTTTTATTTGTTTATTATTAATAAAATTAGCCACTAAGCTACAAGCTTAATGGTATTTACTATAAAAAAAAAAAGCAGAAAACAATGCCAATCTAGTTGTGTTTCACGTCAATTTGTGAATAAATAAGGCCAAATTGTCATTGTTTTTCTCATATACAAGACATCCAATCCGTCTTTGTTTCACGCCTATTCTATGAATCAATAAAGTCAAATCGCCATCATTTCGCACATATACCAAAAGCAAAGCAAAACATAATGTAAAAGCAAAGCAAAGCATAATGTAAAATCAATCCGGCATCATTTGTTCATGCAATAAGCAAAAAATTATGTGCATTCTGCAAATAAATAATGTCATCGTCCTTACTTTATTGATTCAACAAAAAAAAAACTATTCAAGTCCTATATTTAAAAATAACGATGATTCGGCTGTGTTTATGCTTATGTTGAACCAAAAAATGTATCTGTATTACAAACAAATGAGTCCAAATCAGCCTTAATTTGTTCATCCACAGAAATACATATAATACAAAAATTAACAAAAATTCAAAGAAAAACATAATTATCCCAATTCGTCATCATTTATTCATAATTTGAGCCAAATTTTAAGTACATTTTGCAAACAAATGAGTCCAAAATCGTCTTCACTTCATTCATCCACAAAAATACATATAAAAATACAAAAAACAACAAAATTTCAAAGGAAAATATAACTACTTGAATTCGTCATTATTTATTGATAATGTGAGCCAAATATTAATTATATTTTACAAACAAATGAGTACAATTCGTCTCCACTTCATTCATCCATAGAATACATATGAAAATATAAAATAAAGACAATTCGGCTATTTATTCATAACTAAGTAAAACTACTATGTCTATTTTACAAGCAAATGACATTAAATCGTCATCACTTCCATTTACAATATAATAAATCAAAAATAACACCATCACAGTGAAAACAAACAATGTCTCAATGCTTGTTATCATCTTAGTTAATTCCACCAGAACTGTTTTATCATCGTCATCATCTTCACAAATTTTCGTGATGCATTTACAAAATAACCATGTGAAACAAACAAAAAAATCACAAAAGGATGGATATGCTGCCAAAGTAACTCTTTCACTGGCCACAACAACAGACAAAATTAATAGAATACGAAAATCGATGCACCATATCTGTTACTCCTATTACTCCTTGTAAAAAATAAGAAGGCTACCGATGACGATATAACAACACATAATTTCATTTTCCTGGCTAGGATGATTTAAATTACTAGTGCAACACCTCCGCGCTCACACAAAAAGCATAAGTCGTTCATCCCGTTCCAAAATCAGAGCTTCGTTAATTTAGTATAATTTTTTAAAAACAAATGGTAGAAACAAAAAGAGGAGGCCAAGACGAAGCTAGAGATATAGGTTTTGTCTGGCGGCAGTCGATGGTGGCCCGGCGGCGGTCAATGATGGTCAACACAACAGAACTATGGTGGTGAAAGGGAAGAAGTGTGATATGAATTTTCTGGAAAGAGAAACTGTGAAAGAAAAAGTTTGTCAAATAATTATAGAAAAATGCTTAAAAGGTAGAAATGGAAATATTTTAAAAGTGCTCAAATTTTTAAGACTATGAAAGTGCTCAAACCCACACTATGATTAAAAGTGTTGAATTTACATTAAAAAAAATTAGAAAAAGAGTATATTTTATCCCTTGTGTAGCAATGTTTACTTGAATAGTAGCTTTTGTATGTTTATATTTTGTAATAAAATAAAATAACACAGACAAAAATAATTTGCAAACCTCTCAATATTTTGCGTATTTATGCTTATTAACACATATTTTATAGTCTAAGTTCAAACCGACTAGTCTTAACTGCTAAATATTTGTGTCTAGGCTTATTTGTTGATTATTGGTATTTAAGAAAATACTTATTAAAATTAAAATATTTACACACTTCTACCCATAAGTTTCATATTTACAAGCCCTACCCATAAAACTATTTACATGCCCTACCCATCTAGACTTGTATACTATTATTTATGCGGTATACCTTAAAGGTATACACTCATATCTAGACTTGTATACTATTATTTATGCAGTGTACCTTAAAGTTATACACACATAAGGTATACAGTAATAAATTGGTAGGTTGGGTAAATACTTTTATTTTCATGGGTAGTATAATTTTTAATGGGTAGGGCTTGTAAATACTTTGAATTTCATGGGTATATAGTGTAAAAAAATCCCACTACTAAAGCACCATCCTCAATTTCATGGTCGTGCAATATTTAATGCATTGCACCCACACAAGCGCAAACGGCTGAATTGCAAAAATATGACACGGGAAGCAATGGTTTGCCAAAATGCCCTCAAGAATAGTGGTTTAGCAAAACGGCCCTCCATTAGTTTAAAGAAACTTATTCCAGACCAAAAAAACCCCTCAAAACTAATAAAAAGACCCACACTATCCTCCCTTTCCTTTTCTCCCTTCAAACAATCTCTAAACCCTAAAAGCCTACAACTTTTACAGATTCCTCCATTGAAACGAAGACTCAAAGTTAGATTCCTTCAAATTCCTACTCTCTTACATTCATTTAGATAACCTTGTAGAAAATCTACGAAAACAGATATCTTACACAGACTTCTAGGCAATGGGCACCTTGCACAGACTTCTTGATAATTGCAAAAACTTTATGTCCTGTTGTATCGGGCAACTAGTCTCTGCAAGTCTTGGCTATGCAAAGAGTTTAAGCTCTGGTGCAATGGCACCTTACACAGACTTTCCTGGCAATTTCCAAGACTTCAAGCTTTATTGTAGTGATCAACTTGCAAAAGAAAGTCTCTGCAAATCGTGGTTATTGCCAAGAGTTTAAGCTCTAGTGTAATGGTCACCTTACAAAGACTTCTTGGCAATTTCCAAGACTTCAAGCCCTGTTGTAGTGGCCAATTTTCAGAGAAAGTCTCTGCAAGTCTTGGCTATTGCCAAGAGTTCAAGCTCTGGTGGAATGGGCACTTTGCACAGATTTCTTGGCAATTGCCAAGACTTCAAGCTCTGTTGCGGTGGGTAATTTGCAGAGAAAGTCTCTTCAAGTCTTGGCTACAGCCAAGCGTTCAAGCTTTGGTGCAATGGGCACCTTGCACAGAATTCTTGGCAATTGCCAAGACTTCAAGCCTTGTTGCATTGGGTAATTTGTGAGAAAGTCTCCGCAAGTCTTGGTTATTGCCAAGAGTTAAAGCTCTGGTGCAATGGGTACCTTAACTAGGAAATCAAAGTGGAATCCAATACAAGAAAAATAAAAACAATATTGAATGAAAGTTATAAACATCGTCATTAATGGTCAACTTATCACTAGACAAATCAAGAAACCAACTTCTTTTATCAATGGTAACACCACCCAAGTGATGTTACCAAATTCTCTGCAATTTTTTGCAGTAGCAACACTTTAAGGTCGAGTGGAAGGAGGCAACTTGTAGGGGAAGTCTCTGAAAGTATTGGCAACTACCAATACTTTACGATCTGGTGCAATAGGCAACGTGAATACAAAGTCTCTGCAAGTATTGGCAATAGCCAACAGTTTAAGCTCTATGCAATAGGCAACTTGTAGAGAAAGTCTTTTCAAGTCTTGGCTTGCAGAGAAAGTCTCTGCATTAATGACAATACCCAAGACTTTAAGCTCTATGCAATGAGCAACAACAATATCTAATTGCTATTGCCAATAGGAACCTTAAAATCATCTTAATCAAGCATAAGAGTAAAAAAAATCACAAGAACGTCAAATTTAATTCAACGATCATCAATCAAAATGGAAAAAACTTACAGATAAGTGTATAGATAATAATTACCAAAAAGAAATACAGAAAAAAATAAATACAAATAAAGGATTAGGCAAAATAAAAATTACATCATAACACAAATTAAAAAATAATAATAAAATAAATAAAAATTTTACAGATTTCCTAAATCTCTCTAGGACACAAAGAAGAAAGAAGGAAATGAAGGAGAAAGGAGGAACGAGAGAAGGAAAGGAAGGAGGAAAGAGAGAAGAAGACTGTTCCATGTGAATTGGGTTTACGGAAGGGTAAAATAGTCCTTTTGCATACTGAGGGATGGTGTGGAGGGCATTTACTTAAAACATTTGAAAGTGGGGGCAAATTGGTATGACCAGTGCTTATGGAGGGCACTGCGTAAAATTTTTAGAGCGTAAACGATGATTTACATTAATAGGATAATTCAGCGCCACAGTAAAACTTTATGCAACCCACTTAGAAGATACAAACAAATTTTCTTGCTGAGATTTTATGTTGGCCTAAATCTGATTAAAACAACAAATCAAATTTGTTTTGGGTTAACTAGCAATTATGTGTATCAAAGTCGTAAAATGATAAGAAATTTGGCAAAGAAAACTGGATGATGGCTAAGAAACAAAGAGTAAGTGTATCTCATATATTTGTTGATGCCTTTACATAGTGCTTTCATGACTATTTATAGTATACAAGAGTAAAAAGAGCAGTAAATGCGTTAACTAGCCATTATTCCACGTTCTGATCATGGCTGGCCCATGTTCGCCTCATTTAATATGTAATAACGGTTGACGGTTACATAAGGCTGAACTTTTGTCCACCGAGGGGTGAATCCCACGTCTCGTTGGTGATTACTTTCTTGCTGCCCCGAGCAATAACTTATAGCCGTAACTTTTTCTTTCCTAAGGCATCTAACCTCGGGGTTATAGTGAACTTCTTCGAGGGATGATCTTCAGAGGATTCAGCCAAACCATGTCCCGAGCCTTATCATCGAGGCCAGGTAAATTTTCATCCAATACAGATGGTCCCACCATCCCTCGGATAATAGGCAAGATTACTCGAGGGGTGGAATAAATTCGATGGGAGAGTGACGTGGCAAATTGTCCGCCAAGGAATTTGAAAAGCTAGCCGTCCTTTCAACATCTCATTCACTGCACACGCCGTCTTCTGAACGGTTGTAACCCTTCGTTATACCTTCCCAAGATAAAAGTAATGATGGCAATTTTTTCAGAGCACTTGAGTATCACCTCTCCTATAAGTCGACCAAATTGCTCACCTAAGAGTTATGATAGTACACCTAAGAGTTTATATGCAAAATTCTCAAGAGTTAATATTAATTGAGTTGTTTGGTGTTGTAGGATTTGAACATGGTGAATTGAGCAATAAGCTGCTAGATTTGGAGCTAAAAGTGAAGATATTGAAGAGTTCAAGTGATCCGTGTGCCACGAGAAGAAATAGAGTCTTTGCTGAGGAATGGAGAAAAAATTTCAGCGCATTTAGGCCAAATATGCGAGCACCACGCGAGCTGAATTGCCTGCAGAAATTTAGTCCGCGTGGCACACTGGCTGATGGGCAAAAAAATAAGGGTGTTTTTGTACTTTTGCTTAGTTTCCTACAGGGTATAAAAGCTTCTTTTGCCTCCATTATGAAAAATACACGGGGAAAGAGGCAAAAAGGAGGCTAGAGCTTTGGAGACTTGAAGAACACGAGTTTTTCCTAAATTCTTCCTTACTTTTTGTGATTTATTCATTCATGAATTATTTTGATATGACTATCATGAACATGAGTGACTAATTCACCCATTCTAGGGTTGATTGAACCACTCCAATACTTATATGCTATGAATATTTGTTTTGATGAATGAAACTTGTGAATTCTTCCTATCTAAGTGTTTATGTTTTGATTGCTATTGATTGGAAGGACCGCCAATTGATTGTTCCCATTATTCGTGTGTGTCTAGGGATAGATTTATAGGTTTGGGTTAAACACTTAGCAATATTTCAACCTAAAACCAAGGTATTACTTAGGTTGTCAATAAGGTGATCTGTGACCATTGACCCTGATTGTGAACAATACTTGTAGTCTTATCTATCTTCATTAGTTAATTGGAAAATTAGTTAGTGGAAGTTACAGTTATTACACGGAAGTGAATAGTTGTGAATTTGGAGCAAGTGTTCAATAGAAAGAACCTAGTTGAATTCGTTAAATCATTATTCTAATACATAGGTAGGAATTGGGTAGATCAATCCTAGGCTTTACATCCTTGAATCAATTTTATTCTCTATTAATTGTTGTTTACTATATTATTAATTTTTATTACTTAGTTGTTATTACACAATCAACCTTAAATCAAACACCCTTAGGAGTTAGTTGATAGGTAAATTAGTTAGAATAACAACTAGATTTCGAGTGTTCCCTGTGGAATTCGACCTCGGAACTTTAAGTATCGAGCTATATTTGCTGCGACCGCTTAGTCCCTTTTATAGGGCGTAGTTGGGCGTGATCAAATTTTGGCGCCGTTGCCGGGGATCACGGTGTTATTTTAGTTGTTAAAATAACTAGTTTTATTTTTTCAATCGACTTCACTTTTGTCATCTTGAGTTAACTCTTTGGAATTTGTGTGTTTCAGGTGTATGCGTAAAACAAGATCTCAGTCTGCAGAGTTGAAACCGTTTGACCCAGAGATTGAGAGGACATTCCACGCCTTAAAAAGGGCGAATACTGTTGGCAATACACTTTGAAAATCAGAAACCAAAGAAATTGAGATGGCTGAAGATTTAGCACTTAATGCTTTTGCTCACCCTGTGGCTGGAAACTTGGTATCTGCTATTCGGCTTCCGGAATTTGAAGCTGAAAGTTTTTACATCACCCAAACTATGGTCAGTCTGTTGTCCAACGCTGGACTTTTTGCGGGTAAATTGACTGATGATCCTCAAAAGCATTTGAAAAAGTTCATGAGGGTGTGTGAAACTCAGAAGCATGCTCGAGTTCTGGTTGAGGTCGTGCGATTGATGTTATTCCCGTTTTCTTTGACGGATGATACTAGTGACTGGTTTGATTCTTTGCCAGTCAATTCTATCACTTCGTGGGATGAGTAGGTTATCAAGTTCATGAAGAAATTTTTTCCACCAAACAAAACTGCGAAGTTGGTTGATGAGATACTCATGTTCAAGCAGAACCCGCTAGAGACTTTGTCAGAAGCGTGGGAGAGGTTCAAGAGCTGCTTGCGAAAGTGTCCCCATCATGGAATTCCTGATCAGATGTTGGGACAAAGAATTTACATGGGCATGAGTGATCAAATCAAGGGCAATTTAGATGCAGCTGCTGGAGGAGCATTCTTGAGTAAAACATTTACTGAAGCAATAGCTCTCCTCGATACCATGGCTCAAAATTCAGGCTGGTTGACTAGAGATGCATCTGCTGGTTTAGGCCCAAAGGTTTTGGCTGCTGGAATTGATCATGGGGTTGAAGAGCAAATGTCAAGGCTGCAGACTACGCTGGATGTGGCTTTGAAACAATTTAATGAAAACATGCTGAAACCCGTTAACCAAGTGGACACACCTGATCCTGGTAATTTTGCTGACTCTGATTTATTGGGTTATACTGAAGATGCCAATTTTCTGAACTATGGGCAGAGGCAGCAATATAATCAGCAGACTCCGGTTAGGCAGGCACAGCAACCAGCTCCATACACCACTATCTGACAGCAGGGACAACAAGTTCCTTACCAGAGACAAGCAGCTTATAATAACCAGCAGGTAGTATTACCTACACAGCAAGCTAATGACATAGCTGACATTAAGAGTATGGCGCAGTCCATGGTGGGAGTACACAAGAAGTTGCAAGATCAAGTTACAGCCCATGACACTGCCATTAAGGGGATAGAGACACAGCTGGGACAACTAGCCATTGTTCTGAACAATAGACCTCAGGTTACCTTACCAGGAGACACAATGGTAAATCCAAAGGACACAAATCCTAACCAAGTGATGGTAGTTAGCTTGAGGAATGGTAGAGATTTAGACAAAGAGCAAGAATTGGCTAAGGAAGAGCTGCCCAGTGTGCCAAAAGCTAACCCTGTGGATGTTCCAGCTAAAGTTGGTGGCAATGATCATGCTGAGAAAAAGATCACTCCAAAACCTTTTCCTGTACTGAGAAGGTAATTGCTAAAGAACCTAATATAGAATCTGATAGGGTGGTTGAACAAGGTAAAATGTCAAGGGAGCAGAACTCCAAGGCAAAAACACCACCACCTCCTTTTCCTCAAAGGTTGGCAAAGCAACAAAAAGGTTTGAAATTTAATAAGCTTTTTGATTTGTTGAAACAATTGAAGCTTACTATGCCTTTTATGGAAGTTATGCGAGAGGTCCCTGGACACGCTAAATTGTTAAAAGACCTTTTGTCTAAGAAGGTTGACTTTAATGAGGTAGAGATGGTCAAGTTGAATAAGGTGTGTAGTGTTGTCATCACAAAGCCTGTTGCTAAAAAGAAGCAAGATCCTGGTAGTTTTACAGTCCAGTGCTCGATTAGTGATCTCACCATTGGTAAGGCCTTGTGTGATTCTGGTGCAAGCATTAATCTGATGCCGCTGGAAGTATACAATATGTTGGGTTTGACTGGAATGAGAGAGACTTCAATGCGAATCCAGCTGGCAGATAGAAGACAAAATCACCCAGTTGGAATAGTTGAGGATATACTTGTGCATGTGGGTAGTTTCATGTTTACAGTAGATTTTGTGGTTCTTGACTGCCCCGTTGATAAAGATGTTCCAATTATCTTAGGCCATCCATTCTTGGCTACTGGTAGAGCAGTAATTGATGTTGATAAAGGAAAGATGACCTTGAAGCTGTATGATGAAGAAATAACTGTTGACATTGGCAAAATGCTGAAGGGACATTGTGATAAAGTGAATTGTTTGTGTGTACATACATGTGAGCCTGGATGAGCCATGGGTTGAGTTGATTGAAGTCGTGCCACGACTATAACTAAGGCGCTTCTCGGGAGGCAACCCATGTTTGTAATTGTAAACAAAAGAAATAAAAAGAAAATACAAAAAGAGTCGTGCCACGACATTAAATGAGGCGCTACGTGAGAGGCAACCCACGATTTTAGTTAGTATTTATTGTTTTACTAATTTTTATTTTAATTGTAGGGTATTAATGTTTGATCAAGTTTTTTAGGATTAATTGACAGTTGCAGAGTTCGTGAAACGGGTGAAGGTGAATCAAGATGAGCAAGTTGAAAAAATGGCATGAAACGAGGTGAGTAACAGTGAGAATGAGAAGAAATTGGAGCTCATGGCATGCTAATGCCACGTGAGATTTTTGGCTTGAGGCTCGTTTTAGTCTCTTGCCACGAGATGAACACGCGCAGTTTTTTAAGGGAGAGCACGAAATATATAGTTCATAGAGGCTCAAAGACGAGCCCATCACGTGAATTTAAACTGATCAGGTATGTATTTTAACTTAAACTCACCCGTTTAATTAACACAAGACACGTACCTTTCATAAAACGTTTCCTCCTCCCCATAATCAGTTTACTACCACGCTCTCCCCACCTTCCCCTCCCCTCAAACTCTTCACCTGTACAACCCACCACGCTGAAGTTGCCGCTGCAGGTAGCCACCACCGCCGAACTCCGACAATCAGGTATGCTTCTCTCTCTCCTCCTTTCACTTTCTCTGCTTCCCTCTCTCTCTCCAACCCTAGTCACACCCCCACTCCCGTTCCCCTCACCCCAGCCTATTCCCGTCACCCCAAGCCCCGTTCCAGTCAATCCCCACCAACGTTCCCAGTCCACACCACTTAACCCCGTCACCTTGACCCCCCTTAACTTCCCACCCCCGTTCCTGTCACCCCACTCCCGTTCCCCTCACCCCAGCCTGTTCCCACCCCTATTTCCAGTAACACCACCCTCTAAAACCCCCACCCCGGTTATCGTAATATGTTGTGCGTATTGATACGAACTCTAGTGATGCTATATTGTCGAATATATACTGGGTGTCGCATTGTTGTGAGGTATTGCTAATGGGTTTTGATTGTGCAATTGTTGTTGAGGTTGTTAACAAACGAGGGTATTTAAGTTGTCGCATTGTTAGATATATTATTTGCTGGACTCTATGGTTTAAATTGCTATTTAGTTTGCTAAGCGAACAAGTGAGTATGTATGTGATTTAATGCTAGCATGTAGACTGTGTGTAACTGTTTGGTGGTGAATTATAAGGCGCTGAAGGGGCTGGTTGTTTCATGTCTAGTGTGATGTTTTTATTGGTAGAAAATTAGTTCAGGACCTTATTGATACTTTGAATCAAGGCGGGGAAGTCTGATTACCCGTCTACTTTTTGTGTTATTGAAATAATTTTTACAGTGTCACTTGCTGAGTACTTGAAGTAGTGCAAGTCGTAGTTGATTCACAGGCTCTTTGTCGCGGTGTTTTATGTTCTGTATTGCTCTTTATGTGTTGCTAAGTTAACTTTTTGAATTTTAGCCTATTCTGTTTTATTATTGGGTTGTTTGCTCTTTGATTGTAGGAGTCCAATTGGGACGTGTCAGAAAGAATACTGGGCAGGAGAAGGAAATTGATTCGGCTACTACTGCTTGACAGGGAGTACCACCACCCTACTTGTTAAATATGTTTTTTGTTATAATGCAGTGAGGACACTGTGTACTCTTAAGTGTGGGTGGGTGTTTATTGTGTGGTACTTGTTTATTTTAGGATGTTTTCATACTTTCTTGTCACTTGACAGTTTTTGATTTATTTCTTGCTTTCTAGTTTTGTTGGGTCTGTAATATCCTATATATTCATGGCCTGTAATAGAATAGTATTATAAATATTTAGTAGTTCATAAATATTAAAGCTAATTTTTAGTTTAGTTAATTCTTAGTTTATCAATTATCTCTTTGGATTTTCTTAGCCTTGGTTCTTTCCCATTGAGTTATTTATGCTGAACCAGGCAGTCTATAGGTTAGATAATAATTAAAAATAAAAAAAAAATGCCTAAGAGCTCAGAAGGAGGAAAAATGGAGAGTAGGCAGAAAAAGAGAGAAGTGAGGGAGTCGAAAGGCAGCCTTTAGTTAGAACTACCTACATATTTTTTAACTTCCTTTTTGAGTTCATAGTGAGGTATTGCGAGGTGAAGCTGAATTGATCTTTGAGTTCCATGTACAGTGTGTGGTGAGGTTATTTTTATATACTTCTCATTGTTTCATGTTAAGTCTAGAACTTGCCCTGCTTTTTGTTTGAGGCGAAATCCTAGGTAGTCTTGATCTTAAGAATGAAAGTAGGCCTTCTTTGGCCCGCCAGTTCCCAAATTAGCCTACCTAATGAATATATTCCGTTGAGTCCCCAATTTGAGCCTATTGACCTTTTCTTTGGCAACTTGAATTACAAGCCTTATCTATTTTTCTATTTACCTCTCTTGTTACCCATCTTCCCCTTAACTACTTTAGGTTGTGTGTTTGGAAAGATTGTGGGTTATTAATAAGAGTTGTTGTGAATCTGGGAGGAAAGTTGCAAAAGAATGAAGGAATGAAATACTTGATATTCTCTTCGTATAAAAAAATGAAGGATGGGGGCAATGTTCCTATGCTCTGTTAAGAGTGATAAAAGCCTCGAGTATGAACACGCCAAAGGCACCCTAGGGAGGATGATGTATCTCATTGAACTCTTAGGGCCCCAATTATCCAAGTGTTGTGAAAATCATAAAAAAAAAAGAAGAAAAAAAAACGAGGAGAAAGGAGAGAAGAGAATGAGTTGATGAATAAACGAGGAGAAAGGGAAAATTAGTAGTGAGTGATGTTTAAAGTGTTGAGGGGAAGAATTAGTCACTATATACCCAAAAGTGTACCACACCTTACCCCAAGCCAACATTACAAGCTATGAAAAAGCCCTACTTGAATTTTGATTGAGACTCCTACATTAGTGGATAACGACAAAATGGGCAAGCCTATGGTACTTTTCTGTGGGACATAAGAAATCTCTTTCTGAGTGTGAGAGTATTTGATATTTGATATTTGATATGCCACAATGTCTCTTGAAATAATATGTTGTGTGTTTGGTGGTATCTTCTTTCTGTGAGGTACATTGGAACTCGAGTGGAATATAAGTTTCTACTTTCAATACTTGACTATGACCAAAAGAAAGGGTGCTTGAATTTTTGTTGGGTGAGTTTTGCTAAGTTGTTGTCGCGAGTCCTTATCTAACCCTGATGTCTTGCTCGCTTTCTGTGTATTCTTCTTCTTTGCTCGAGGACGAGCAAAAGTCTAAGTGTGGTGTTGTGATATTTGGCTATTTTACCTATATTTTCAGGGTAGTTATACCATGTTATGATAGTACACCTAAGAGTTTATATGCAAAATTCTCAAGAGTTGATATTAATTGAGTTGTTTGGTGTTGTAGGATTTGAACATGGTGAATTGAGCAATAAACTGCTAGATTTAGAGCTAAAAGTGAAGATATTGAAGAGTTCAAGTGATCCGTGTGCCACGCGAATGACACGAGAAGAAATAGAGTCTTTGCTGAGGAATGGAGAAAAAATTTCAGCGCATTTAGGCCAGATACGCGAGCTGAATTGCCTGCAGAAATTTAGTCCGCATGGTACCCTGGCTGATGGGCGAAAAAATAAGGGTATTTTTGTACTTTTGCTTAGTTTCCTACAGGGTATAAAAGCTTCTTTTGCCTCCATTATGAAAAATACACGGGGAAAGAGGCAAAAAGGAGGCTAGAGCTTTGGAGACTTGAAGAACACGAGTTTTTCCTAAATTCTTCCTTACTTTTTGTGATTTATTCATTCATGAATTATTTTTATATGACTATCATGAACATGAGTGGCTAATTCACCCATTCTAGGGTTGATTGAACCACTCCAATACTTATATGCTATGAATATTTGTTTTGATGAATGAAACTTGTGAATTCTTCCTATCTAAGTGTTTATGTTTTGATTGCTATTGATTGGAAGGGCCGCCAATTGATTGTTCCCATTATTCGTGTGTGTCTAGGGATAGATTCATAGGTTTGGGTTAAACACTTAGCAATATTTCAACCTAAAACCAAGGTATTACTTAGGTTGTCAATAAGGTGATCTGTGACCATTGACCTTGATTGTGAACAATACTTGTAGTCTTATCTATCTTCATTAGTTAATTGGAAAATTAGTTAGTGGAAGTTACAGTTATTACACGGAAGTGAATAGTTGTGAATTTGGAGCAAGTGTTCAATAGAAAGAACCAAGTTGAATTCGTTAAATCATTATTCTAATACATAGGTAGGAGTTGGGTAGATCAATCCTAGGCTTTACATCCTTGAATCAATTTTATTCTCTATTAATTGTTGTTTACTATATTATTAATTTTTATTACTTAGTTGTTACTACACAATCAACCTTAAATCAAACACCCTTAGAAGTTAGTTGATAGGTAAATTAGTTAGAATAACAACTAGATTTCGAGTGTTCCCTGTGGAATTCGACCTCGGGACTTTAAGTACCGAGCTATATTTGCTGCGACCGCTTAGTCCCTTTTATAGGGCGTAGTTGGGCGTGATCAACTGTCTCTTAAATTTGATCAACAGTAACAAGTTTTTCTGCAACATTTCCCTCTATCAAAACCTTGCTATCATGTATTCTACTAAAAATTATTTTGGATAACCAAAAGTAAGAACAATGGATGATAATACCACAGTAACGAGTGGTGAGTTGGCGAATGTACCCGTGCCTCTAAAAGTTATTTCACCGGAGGAGGGTGACAAAGAAATCATCTCCGACCATCACGACACCACCAACCAGGAGGAGGTATCAGTCGGAGATGATGGAGCTGTGATTGAAGAGGTCACCAATGACGACAATAATGAGGCTAAAACCGCTGATGCTTCAGAGCCCAAGAAGAAATCTTTTATCGGAGAACCTAAACCCCATCAGGTGATTCCTTCAAAATATGACCCAGCTATAGATTTTAGAATGCAAAAGCAAACGGTTTCCGACCTTGAGAAAATTAGGAATGTGCCTGTTCAACAATCCCCGAGCTTAATTACATAAGCTCACGTAGATCAGGTTCGTGAAGATTGCAATTGGGGCCCCGAGATCCAAATTGTGGTTCCTACACCGGAGCATCGTACTTGCGATAGAGTTCCTCGGCTCTCATTCGTCTACACTTATCCTTTTACGATAGGTTTCATACTCCCAGTTCATCACATAGCTGACACCTTCTGCCGAACATACAATTTATGCTTGGCTCAGCTCGGCCCAGGTGTTTGAAGGGTCATTCATTGCCTTGACTTCCTAAGTCAACGGGCCAAGGTCCCTTTTACTTTTGACCATTTTATTTCACTTTTTCACCCCACCATGCATAAATATGGCGTTGTCTAGTTGAGCAAACGGGGCAAGTTTTCTTTAATCACGAAGGGTGATGACACCAAGGATCGTGGTTGGTTTGATCGGTTCGTTCTCATCCCAACTACTCTTCTTTCTTCTGAGGCTGGATTCCCTGAACTGTGGAACAGAACTTATAAGTTGTCGAATCCTGAATTTTTTTTATCTGCATAACTCCTTAAGCTTTAATCGATTTTTTGTATTTTTAGCAAAGAAGCTTCCAATCAACCCCCCGATGGGTTTGACTGCCTAGGTTCAGGCACTTATCGACGCCAAGCCGAGGCCCGAGAGATCGTGGATGGACTTGGAGGTGCTGAAGGAGAACTAGTGGTCGTGCAAATGGCATGGTAAGTGTGTATTATGCTTTCTTCTTCTAGGGTCAAAGACTTTTCCTTACTCGACCTTCTCTTTTACAGGTTTCCTAAATAATGCGGTTACAAAGCCGGAGGAGGAAGAAAAGGAAGAGAAGAAAAAGGATAAGAAGAAGAAGAGAAAGAAGAAGGAAGAGAAGAAAGAAGTGGAAGTCCCTGAGGCTGGGGATAGCTTGAAGGACCTAGAGGTCTTCGGGGTCTTCTCTAAGGACAAAGCTTTAAAGAAGTCGCCCGGCCGCAAGACTTCGAAAGGTTTGAGTCTTCGGCTTAACTGCCTTCTTCATCTCTTTTCTTGCTTCTTTTTTAATGATCCTCTCATCTTTCAGATTCAAGGAAAAGGAAGGGAGTAGCAGTTAACCTATCCAAAGCTAAACGTCCTCGGGTTGAGTCACCTGAAGTTCCTCAGCGTGACAAAGTCGACGAGCCTGCAGATGGTGGTGCCCATAATGAGGTCGAGGTGGCTGATCTTGAAGAAAACTGAGCCGCTGAAAAGGCTAAGGGCAAAGTCAAAGTGGCTAAGGGTCTTTTCGCCGAGGAGAGGGTGATTGATGATCTTGCCCAAGGTTAAGAGGAAGTAGATGAAGATTCCGCTCGGGCTGATCACTTCTCGGCTTCTGAAGCGAGTCCTACCTGTGCATGCTGGACGATACAGTGGTTGTTCCCATCAGTCTTAAAGATTTGGTCGGCCTAGCAGAGTGAGAACACCTTGAGGGTTTGCCAATCGACGACTTGATGGCTTATGCATCTTAGCACATAATTCATATAATTTTCTTCTCGACTCAAATTGCTTCATTCTCAATTTCATTTGTACTATTGTAACTCTTTTCCTCCTATTTGTAGAGTTTTGTCTACACTATGAAGGCAGCCGAGATTGAGGCTTATCGAGCGGCAGACCTAAGGAAGATTGGGGAGCGATGGGATCGCATAAGGGCTAAACTTCAAGCAAAGGTTGCTGAGCTCGAGAAGCATTTGCTTAACTCTGAGATTGAACTAGATCGAGCTCGCAAAGTAACTGAAGAGTCAAACCTCGAGCTGGATAAGTCCAGAGAGACCATCACAAAACTTGAAGCTAAGAAGAAAGCTCAAGAAGAAATTATCCGGGCTGATATTGAAGCATCAAATGCAACGATCGATGATTTGACAGACCAGCTTCAAAGCCAATGAAATGAGCTTTCATCTAAGGTGATCGAGCTTGAGGCCCAACTTCAAACCCTCGGGGCAAAGGTTTACACCCTTCAGAGTGAGGGAGCCATGTTCTCATCCAAGCTTAAGTCCAAGATAAAGGCTAAGCTGAAGTCTTGGGATACTAGAGCCCGAGTTGACAGAAATTGGGCTATTATCCAGACCAAGCTTAAGACCCTCGAGCAATGTAAAACTAGAGCGGACTTCGATGAAGAAATAGCCAGGGCAAAAAAGGATGTCGCCAAGGCTCAACTGCTGATGAGAAATCTTCCTTCAAGCATTGAAAGCTCGAGTGATGAAGAGAGTGAGGGTTCGAAAGCTCCGTCTTCTGACGAGTGAACTTTGTTTGTGCTCCTTTCTTTGTTGTTTTGTTTTTGTTTGGGCCATCATGCCTTAGGCCTCTGTGCTGTTTGTAAATTTTCTTACGCTGGCTTCCAAGCCGTTAGTGAACATTTGAATGCCTCAAAATGTCATATCTTTTACTTCGGGCTTGACAATGTTCGTCTCATATCACTTGAGTTTTTTGCTTGTAAGGCTTAGACACTATAAAATGAAGCTAGCTTAGAATGATGTCTCGTTCACGAGTCGAGGCGTAAAAATTAGAACTAACTTTAAACATTGAATAAAAAAGAATCTGGATCATGTTTTATTGATGAAATTCGAGTCGATTTACATAAGTTCTAGTCATGACAAGACTTAGGGAAATTCTTATTACAACAGCCACTTCGGGCGATTATGATAAACAACTAGACTAACTCCTAAGGAAACAGTTCCCGGTGTATTTGCTAGTCTTCGGGTGCCGTTTGAAGTCCCCGGTTATGGAGCAAGTGAGTCGAAAATTGACTGATCCAACTCCCCTTGCATCCCCCAATGTTCGAGTGTGAAGAATGAAGACTCGAGCACTGTTTGTCGTTCCCTCCACTTCCTAAAAAGGATAAGCAAAGAAAAATGAGGGTTAAGCATCATTCGACCCAATTGTTGGGGTATTGATAGCTTGACGTAAGCGAAAGATTGTACTTGACGAAGATTAACGTACCTCAATGTCAGAAGTCATGGGACCTTTTCCACTTCCCCTTCGAGAGCCTATTTTAAGAACCGAGCTCTCTTCCTCATTTGGCACTGGGCCATGTAATTGCTATTTATATGGCTCGATCGGAGCTACCCCACTCTTCATCGCAACTGAGTAACACTCACGAGCTATTCGTTGGTCATCTCGGATGGCACAAACTCCCCATGGTGTCGGGAACTTGATTACCTGGTGCAAGGCAGATGGAACAACTTCTATCTCATGGATCCAAGGCCTTCCGAGTATAACATTATAAGCCATATCCCTTGCTATTACTTGGAAAACAGTCTTCTTATCATCTCATCCAGCAGTTGTAGTGAGAGTGATCTCCCCAAGTGTCTTTTCAGTTAAATTGTTGAATCCCGTCAATATGGTTGCTTTTGGGATGACCAGATCCTTCAACCACATCTTCTTAACAACTCCATAATTGATGATATTTACCGAGCTGCCAGGATCAACCAAAGCATCATGATAGGGAAACATCATCCAATCACAGTCTTTTTTCTAAGACTATCTCATTTTGCGACCCACCAGATCGGGTCCTCCACAGTGATTGAAAGTTTTGTGAATTTCTTCGCAGCGGAAAAGTTGAGACCATTCACCTCCGATCCGCCAGTTATAACATTCACCACTCTTTTTGAAGACTGTGCCTTCGGCGGTTGTGCCCCTCCCCTATTCTTGGAGAAATTTTGCTTTCCCTTACCGGTGAGATACTCAGCTAACAGACCCTTCTTGAGAAGATGCGCCACCTGAGACGCAACACCTTGAAGTCTTCGGTGGCGTGCCCATAATCCATATGAAACTCACAATGCTGAGTCTGATCACTTTTCCCTGGGGGCGTTCTCATGTCCCTCGGAAACCTCACACCTTGGTCCATCATCCCTTTTATGGCGCTTACCAGCTTGGAAGTGGAAATGTTAAAATTATAATTCGGGATTCGAGGACAGTCCCGAGGAGTTCTTTTGATTGGTATTCGTGCTGACTTTCCCTAGCCATTGACTTACATGTTGTTGCCCCCCCGCCCAAGGCGTTGGCTTAGGTGCTTCCTCTACGAATTGTAAGGATCGTATCATTCATTCCAGTTCCTTCGTAGTGCATCGGCGCGTCGAGAGGACTCTGCTTGACCACGGTATGAACTGTACCGACCTATCATCCTCCATTCGGCCTCTTCAAGCCTGATTTTTGCAGAGGCTCTGTCGAGCAGTTCATCCCAAGTTTAGGCCTGAAACTGCTGGAGCTCTTTCTTCAGCTCGGCAGCAGCCTCGGAATTACTCACATTTATATTTTTTTTGAAAGCTATGACTGCCAAAGTATCATCCATTTTTGTCAAGTCCATCCTTTTTGCTTAAAAGCACTTGAGGAAGTCCTTGATTGGCTCGAGGTATTTTTGTTTAACCTCGAAGATGTCCTCTTTTCGTTTGAGGATTTTATAGGCTCCAGTATGGTCTTTGATAAACGTATCAGCCAATTTTTTAAAGTTTGATATTGACTCGGAAGGAAGGTACATGTACCAGCACAATGCCCCATTCTCCGGGGTGTCACTGAACTTCTTAAGAAACATTGACTCTCTTTCCACCGGGGTCAAGTCGTTGCTCCTGACCACAACCATATATTCAATTATGTGATCAACGGGGTCAGTTGTCCTGTCGTACTTATTTAGGATTTCCAACTTGAAATGTTTGGGAATAAGAGAGGGAGCATGATGTTTGGCATTTTATGCCAAAGTTTCCTTAATATTTCCGCATGTTTCAGCTTGTTATTCGCTCGTTTTATAGTTTGTGAATGTGGTTTTACACTGATTTGATGTCGTGCGTGTGTAGGTTGTTACGCAGTGCATGTGGAGATTTTAGGAGCTTGATTGAGCAAGAATTGATTGGAAGTTGATTGAGGATTGGATTGAGCACACGAGGGCACGACACGAGCAAGATTTCGGACCAAGAAAAAAGGCAAAATGGATGGGCGCTTTGGGGCACGTCGCGCGCCAGTTATAGCGCCCAGTGCCCCAGTGCGTTTTCTCATGCGGTGCG
Organism: Petunia x hybrida; assembly: GCA_037355625.1. NCBI lineage: Eukaryota > Viridiplantae > Streptophyta > Magnoliopsida > Solanales > Solanaceae > Petunia > Petunia x hybrida. The sequence continues at coordinate 11,105,115 of JBBBVM010000036.1, forward strand.
TGGCTGTAGCGCCCGGATTTCGACGTCTTCTTTCTCGGTGCACGTGTTACGAGGCGCGGGGCGCCCTTTATAGCGCCCCTTGTGCGCATTTTTACTTCCTATTCCGTCTAGCATTGGGTCTAACTTATTACTAGGTGTTTGTAAACATTATAAATAGTACTTTACTTAGTTTTTGAAGGGAGTTCTTACTTTGGAGCAATATTGAGAGCACCATACTCATTGAACAAGGGTTTATTTCTAATCTTTCATCTATTACATCAATTACTTCATTATTACACCAAATCTTTGCCTTGTGATTATGAATATGCGTGGCTAAACTTTACGTTCTAGGGTTAGAGTATTACATGAAGGTTGATTGTTTGAAGATTGATTCCCATTGATTGGATCCCATAACGGGTTACTTATTCTTTCTTGATTTCACTTGCTTAATTATTAGAGCTCGATAATTATGCATTATCTATGGTTTTTAGGTTGAACTCGAAAGAGGGAATTTAATTACGTAATAAGAAGGAATAGAACTAGTTTGTGAACCCGGGCATCGGGGAACCAATTTGCGAGTAGGATAGACATATACTTTCTTGCCTAGTTTAACTCATTACAGAATTCGTTAATGCGTGCATGTGATTTAACCCGTAGACATATAGGGATTGAAGTAGCTTGCATAGATTGTGAAGAACTGAAAGGTTTTCACAGTTACATTTACTCTGTCAGTTAGTAACCCGGGATTTAAGAAGTGGAATCAATTGGATACATCAACTGGATTGTTCGTAACTCTAACCCTGGACCGTCCTCTTAATATTGTTAACAACCAAAGTATTGCACCATTGCTTGACTGCACATCTAGCACTTTAATTACTGCTTTTTGGTTACAAAAACTCTCACCATCAAAGAAAAAGACCCCTGGATAGTTTGTTTAGAAATTGTTTATTAAGTATTAGCCTGCACAGTCCTCGTGGGAACAATACTCGATTTTATCACTTTATTACTTGTCGACCACGTATACTTGCGTGTGCGTTGGGAGCAACAAGTTTTTGGCGCCATTGCCGGGGACTATTACTAACTAATTTCTTTTTGAACGATTACTTAATTTCTATTCAGGTTTAATTTTTTGTTGAGTGTCTTGTGCTATTTCAGGCTACAGGTTTTGCATGCAAAGGAATAAGTAGGACGAACCATGACCAACTACTGAGATTCTGCAGCTGGCTGATAGATCATTGACATGCCCCGAGGGGATTATTGAGGATGTGCTTGTACAAGTGGGTCAGTTTATATTACCTATTGATTTTATTATTCTTGATTATGAAGCGGATCCTGAGGTTCCTCTCATATTGGGAAGAAGATTTTTTGCTACTGCTGATGCTGTTATTAGAGTCAGAGCTGGAAAGATGATCATGAAGGTAAATGGGGAAGAAGCTGTGTTTAATGTGTTCAGAGCTACCCAGCTTCCTTCTCATTATGAAGAGTTGTCCATGTTAAAAGTGATAGATGATGAGTTGACTGCTGAAGAGAGGTCATTCTTGGCTTCTAATGTTGATTCTTTAGAAAGGGCACTCTTATGTGATGATGATGATATCCTGAAGGATGACGATACTGAAGAATATTTGGAGGTTCTTATTATGCAGAGTAGATTCATCCCAGGGTAGAAGAAATTTGAGGAGCTTGATAGACCGTTGACCTTAACTCCTGCTAAACCGTCTATTGAGAGAGCTCCCAATCTTGAGCTCAAACCTTTACCCGAGCATTTACGTTATGCTTATTTGGGTGAAGGTAATACTTTGCCCGTGATCCTTTCTTCTTTGTTGTCTGATGTGCAGGTTGAGAAGGTGTTGCGAGTATTGCGAGAGCGCAAGAGAGCTATTGGCTGGACTATTGCTGATATTAGAGGGATTAGTCCTTCTTTCTGCATGCATAAAATTCTCTTGGAGGAAGATCATAAGCCATCCATAGAGCAGCAGAGGAGGCTAAATCCAATTATGAAGGAGGTGGTGAAGAAAGAAGTTATCAAGTGGCTGGATGCTGGTATTATTTTTTCTATCTCTGACAGCAAGTGGGTGAGTCCAGTACAATGTGTTCCTAAGAAAGGGGGCATGACAGTGGTGATGAATGAGCATAATGAGTTGATTCCTACAAGAACAGTTACAGGGTGGTGAATTTACATTGATTATAGGAAGCTGAACAAGGCCACCAGGAAAGATCACTTCCCACTCCCTTTTATTGATCAGATGCTGGATAGACTTGCAGGGCACGAGTATTACTGTTTCTTGGATGGGTATTCGGACTACAATCAAATTGTGATAGCCCCTGAAGACCAAGAGAAGACTACTTTTACGTGTCTATATGGCACCTATGCATTTAGGAGGATGCCATTTGGGTTGTGTAATGCCCCAGGGACTTTTCAGCGGTGCATGATGGCTATTTTCACTGACATGGTGGAAAAATTTGTGGAGGTATTTATGGATGATTTCTCAGTGGTTGGTGACTCTTTTGATGAATGTTTGAAAAATCTTGATGCTGTGCTGAGCCGTTGTTAAGAAACAAATCTGGTGCTGAATTGGGAAAAATGTCACTTTATGGTTCAAGAAGGCATAGTACTTGGGCACAAGGTGTCAAAGCAAGGGATTGAGGTTGACAAAGCGAAGATTGAGGCTATTGAGAAATTACCACCACCTATCTCTGTTAAGGGGGTACGTAGTTTCTTGGGACATGCAGGGTTCTATAGACGTTTCATAAAGGACTTCTCCAAAATTTCCACTCCCTTGTGCAAATTGTTAGAGAAGGATGTGAAATTTGTGTTCAATGATGCTTGTCTAAAGGCATTTGAAGAGTTGAAGAAAAGGTTGGTGACCGCACCAATCATCATTGCTCCTGACTGGTCCTTGCCATTTGAATTGATGTGTGATGCGAGTGATAATGCTATTGGGGATGTTCTAGGCCAAAGAATTGGAAGAATCTTTCACTCTATCTATTATGCAAGCAAGACGCTTGATGCAGCCCAGTCTAATTATACCACCACTGAGAAGGAGTTGCTAGCCGTAGTTTATGCTTTTGATAAATTCAGATCTTATTTGGTTGGCACTCGTGTTGTTGTCTACACTGATCATGCCGCAATCCAGTATTTGTTTGAAAAGAAGGACTCCAACCCAAGACTCATTAGATGGGTTCTCCTATTGCAAGAGTTTGATATTGAAATTCGAGAACGCAAGGGGACTGAGAATCAAGTAGCTGATCATTTGTCAAGGCTGGAGAATAGAGATCATGTAGATGAGGGGCTTGAGATTAAAGAGGTATTCCCTGATGAGTAACTTTTTGCTCTAGATGCAGCTGAGGTGCCATGGTATGCTGACATGGTGAATTTACTTGTGAGTAATGTGTATCCCCCTGGGGCTACTGCTGAGCAAAAGCTTAAAATCCTTCATGAGAGCAGATTTTATGTGTGGGATGAGCCCTATTTGTACAAGATAGGAGTTGATCAACTAGCTAGGAGATGCATTCCAAGGAAAGAAGTAGAGCCGATTCTACAGAGCTGCCATTCCTCTCCTTATGGTGGCCACCTTGGTGGAGATCGAACAGCTGCAAAGGTACTTCAATCTGGTTTCTTTTGGCCTACTTTATTTAAAGATGCTCATGCATTAGTGAAGCAATGTGATCGTTGCCAAAGAACGGGTGCTATTACTAGGCGTCACGAGATGCCTTTGAACAATATCTTGGAGATTGAGCTGTTTGATTGTTGCGGTATTGATTTTATGGGTCCATTCCCACCTTCTATGGGCCATAAATATATACTCGTAGCAGTTGATTATGTGTCTAAATGGGTGGAGGCTATTGCACTTCCAACAAATGATGCGAGTGTGGTGGTGAAGTTCGTGAAGAAGAATATTTTCACTCGTTTTGGGACACCGCGGGCTATAATCAGTGATGAAGGTACGCATTTTTGTAACCGGTTATTCAATAAATTGTTGGCTAAGTATGGGGTTCGCCACAAGGTGGCTACTGCTTATCATCCCCAAACTAGTGGCCAAGTGGAAATGTCTAATAGAGAGATCAAGCAAATCCTTGAGAAGACTGTGAATACCTCGAGGAAGGATTGGGCTATGAAGTTAGATGATGCTCTCTGGGCCTATCGAACCGAATTCAAAACACCTATTGGAACCTCTCCATATAGGCTCGTTTATGGTAACGCCTGTCACTTGTCGGTTGAATTAGAGCACAAGGCGTATTGGGCAATTCAAAAGCTCAACCTTGATATGGCCTTAGCGGATGAGAAGAGGATGCTCCAATTGCATGAGCTTGAAGAGTTCCGGTTCCATGCATATGAAAATGCGAAATAATATAAGAAACAGACAAAGAAATGGCATGATAAGCACATTGAGCGTCGTACTTTTGAGCCCGGGCAGCTGGTACTGTTGTTCAACTCGAGGTTGAAATTATTTCCGGGCAAGTTGAAGTCGAGATGGTCGGGGCCTTTCGAAGTTGTTCGTGTTACCGCACATGGAGCGGTTGAATTGAGAGCCCCGGATTCTGAGAACACATTCTTGGTTAATGGTCAAAGGGTGAAACGTTATTGGGGAGGAGCGGTGAATCACCGCACTTCCATTACTTTGAGGGACCCTTGATTTATACCCGTCGTGCCACGACGTTAAATAAGGCGCTTCTCGGGAGGCAACCCGAGCTTGTACTTGTAATAGTTTAGTAATTTTTTTTTATTTTATAGTGTCACATAGTTTGTTGTTTTTGTGTGTCGTTTTTGCAGGAATCGGGTAAGCTAAACAAGGTGAAATTAATGCATTGAGGGGTACGGGATGTCTCGAGACATGTCCCGCACTTGGGTTCGCACTTGGAATCAGAAATTGGTGCGAAAAAAAAGTGTTCGGGCGCGTTTGGGAGTGCCCCGCGCACCCCAACGCGGAAAATTAAAACTGGAAAAATTGGCCTGGCGCGTTTGGGAGCGCCCCGCGCCTCCCAACGCGCCGGGCTTGGCAGAATGCAAGAAATACTCACCGCGTTTGGCCCGCGCCGTGGTGCTTAATGCTCCCAGCCAAGTTTTTTAAGTTTTTCGGGTCAAACGGGTCTTGACCCGCGACCCGGTTTCCCCCAACCCCTTATACCCGATTTCTATTGTAAATTCTTCACTATTTTCACTCTAATTACTCTCTAATCACTCACCAATTCACCTCTAACACTTGGGGTCATTCCAAAGCTTGTTGCAATCCACTCTAACACATTCAAGTAAGTAAATTCCTACTCCTCTCTCTCAATAACATGTAAGTTGAACTCATTCTTGTTCATGGAAGGTTGCTTAACTAGTTACAAGCTTATGCATAAAATTCACTCTTGTTGTGCTTAAATTGTTCATGGGGCTAGATAGATGGCTTGTGACTTGTAAAAACAGATCTCCTAACAATTTGGGAGGGTTGGCACATTCCAAAACTCATTGAAATTGATAGCTTTAAAGTGTGCACACCAAGTGTTTGTGAAAAAGCCTCAATGATGAAAATTGCATGACATTGTGAATTCTTGAGTAGCAATGCATTCCTTAGGCTTATTATGGACATTAAGTGTCGCACACACATAAGAATTGCTCATGATGCACCCACACTAGCTTAATCTTGAAAAATAAAAAACGTGGCATACTTTGTCCGAAGGTAGTTTTGTTTAAGTGTGGGGTTGCTCGTGCCATTGAGTTAAGTGTTTGACACATAGAGTGTGTGATAAGTGTGGGCTGGTACCCTACCAATTGAGCTTGAATTGTATTTTTGGTGCTTAGTTATCCATCTCACATTGATCTATTGTTGTGTAGGTACCATGGTGACCACACCTCATAAAGCTGGTTCTTCCTCTGCCTCGGCCCCGAGGAGAGCACTCCAAGCCGGGCCTTCTTCTTCAAAGCAAAAGGGCAAGGCACCGGCCAAGCCCAAGGCAAAGGCAAAGGCTAAGGCAAAGATGCCTAAGGACGCGGTGCCAATACCACATCCCGGAGGAAAGACACAATATGGCATCACTTTTGTAAAGAGAGGTGAGTGCCAAACGTGGTATAAGAATGTGAGGCTTGCGGGGTACATCCCCGAGTAAGCAATTGATAAAAGGAGGGTTATGCAGAAATATCGAGGGGTGGCCGAGGCGATAATTGCTTTAAAGTGGGACTCGGTATTTGAGAGTCTGGGGCACGCCAACCTTGATTTGGTGCAAGAGCTTTATGCCAACTAGGAGCCGGACGACGCATGGAAGGAGGATTATATGGTCACGGTGAGGGGGGTGAGAGTGAAGCTGGATCATACGGCATTGAATGCCTTTCTGGGGGTCGAGGACCCTGATTATGATGATATGAAGGATTTCATTAAAAAGCCAGACTACAAGGCTCTGCGAGACACACTTTGTGGCGAGAGCTCCACTCATAAGTGGGCGCGCAGTGCGGCCGGAAGACACAAGTATATGAACTTCTCGCAGTTTCTCAAACCGGCTCGTGTGTGGATGCGGTTTATAAATGCACGCATATTACCATCTTCTCATTATTCCGAGGTCACCAAGACTCGGGCATGCATGGTATACTTCTTTATGAAAGGGAAGCCGGTGAATATAGGCTACTACATGTTGCGAGTGATGAGGGAGCAACAAAAATTAGATTCATGTAGTCGCTTGTATTTTGGGAACATCCTGACCCGATACTTAGAGGAGGCTGGTGTCCCCGTAGATGAGATTGGGGATCACATTGTCCCTGACATAGGGAAGCCTTTTGATATTTCCTCGGTCAAGGGTGTGATCACTACTGCACTGGTGAAGCTGACGGCTGACGAGTGGCGGGAAGCAGACGCCAACTTGTCTGCGCGTCAGTATTTGATGATGGAGCAGATGGCCCGGCGGTCGGGCGTGGATTTTGCAGCGATTGATCGCACTGTCCCTCTACTGGAGACATCGAAGTGTCTGCTAGGCATGACTCGAGCAGTAGTGGTGCCTCCGGAGGAGGATGAGAACCCGGATTCGGATGTTGTTGCTAACGATCCGGACAGTGAGGTTGAGGCGACTGATGCTGAGGGCGGTGGCTCTGATGAGGAGGAGGACTAGGTCCACACTCCTGCGCACCACCCGGATATCAGGGCAGTTTTCTTTTACTTTTGCACTTACTTCTTTGTCGCACTGGGGACATTGCTTAGTTTAAGTGTGGGGTGGGGTACTGCCCTTTATCTATTTTTGAGGTTAGGATGCATGTACCGTAGGATTTTTCTTTTGTCACTTGACTTTATTTTGATTTATTTCTTGCTTTAATATATGAAAAAGAAAGAAAAAATTAGAAAACCAATGAAAAATTCCAAAAAGATTTTCCTTTTAGTTTTATTAGTGGTACATGTCATCCGCCCCGTGGTTTTTCTTATGGCCACGGTTATTTTCCACGGGGAGGCCTTTGAACCGGGTAGTTTTTTATTTTTAGGATTAGGATAGTAGTTGTAGATGGCCCTAGACGAAGGAACTAGGTAGAATGCTAGGTGCCTTTGATTTGTTTGATACCGGTGGACTTGAATTGATTGCATGTGCTATTTGTGGCGTCCTTGGGTTTTAATTGTGATGCATGCCTAGGAAAAAATGGAACAACCCCCTTGAGATGCTTGAGTCCGCTTGCTTGACTTTATTGTGAACCTTTGTGCATTAGTGCTTAAATTTCCACAAGTTGCATTCTAGAAGCTTGGTTGAGAGTTGTTGATGGAACCTTTTTGTGTGGATCATGTGCAATGTGTGTGTGAGGCATATTTTTGTTTGCTCCATGTTGCATATTAATGTCTAGAACTTGCCCCGTGTGTGTGCAAAGCGAAATCCTAGGTTTGCTCTAGTCGGGAAATGATACAAGGCCTACTTTTGATTTGCCTACCCTTACATATATACCTTGAGAAAAAAAAAATATTGTTGTGATTTCTTTGACCCTTTTTGTTGGCACCCACACCCTGAGCCTACCCATTTGTTCTAAATTGTCTCTTTTGGCCCTTTACTCCTTAAGCACTTTAGTTGATATTGTGTTGTTATGTGGGAGTTGTGGTTGGATATTGGGAGGTTTTTGAGTGGAGCTAATGAAGGGGAATAATTGTTAAAACTGTGAAGTAGTGAAAAACATTGGCAAGGTTGGAAGATAATGAAATTGAAAAAGAAAAGAAAAAAAAATATAGCAAAGATGAAAAGAAAAAATTGTGAAAAAAGAAAAAAAGAGAGAAAAAGATATCCATCCCTTGCTAGTGTATGCTTAAAAGAAAAAAATGCTACTTGTTGAGAAGGTGTATGTGTGGAAGTGTTGATTGGGTGGCTTGTTGAGAATTGTGATGAAATATTTGTGATGTATTAAAGTGCTTAGGGAGGTAGTCACTATTACCATATGTATCCTAGCCGCCCCTTAGCCTACATTACGACCTTTCTAAAGTCCTAGTTAATCCCGATTGGAGTGAGCTTACATTAGTAGAGTCCTACACTACGGGCAAGCCTATTGTACATTGTGTGTGACATGCAAGACTTTCATGAGAGTGAGTGAATTCATTTGTTATTGCCCCCGTTCTATTCATGATATCTATTGTTGTGTGTGATCTTTTGGGGGGCACTCTTTTGCTTCATATTTGTGAGGGCACGTGGTTTGCATGAAATAGGTGAAGTTGATGGTTCTTGGTTGAGTAGATAGGTGTGATTTTGTGGGAGCATGGTTGCAATAAGTTGAGTTTGTGCATTTGAGCTATTTTGGGGTGGTTGTTCTCATATTTTTTGTTTTGGTAAATTGTTGGCATGTTGTGGATCCATAGTAGTCATGTTTGCATTGATTCAATGGTCGGTATCAACCATAGTAATCGGCAGACCTGTTTTACCTAGGTTGGGAAGTGAGATGTGACTTGCTCGAGGGCGAGCAAAGGTTCAAGTGTGGGGTGGTGATGTTTGGAATTTTATGCCAAAGTTTCCTTAATATTTCCGCATGTTTGAGCTTATTATTCGCTCGTTTTATAGTTTGTGAATGTGGTTTTACACTGATTTGATGTCGTGCGTGTGTAGGTTGTTACGCAGTGCATGTGGAGCTTTTAGGAGCTTGATTGAGCAAGAATTGATTGGAAGTTGATTGAGGATTGGATTGAGCACACGAGGGCACGACACGAGCAAGATTTTGGACCAAGAAAAAAGGCAAAATGGCTGGGCGCTTTGGGGCACGTGGCGCGACAGTTATAGCGCCCAGTGCCCCAGCGCGTTTTCTCATGCGGCGCGTGGCTGTAGCACCCGGATTTCGACGTCTTCTGTCTTGGTGCACGCGTTACGAGGCGCGGGGCGCCCTTTATAGCGCCCCTTGTGCGCATTTTTACTTCCTATTCCGTCTAGCATTGGGTCTAACTTATTACTAGGTGTTTGTAAACATTATAAATAGTACTTTACTTAGTTTTTGAAGGGAGTTCTTACTTTGGAGCAATATTGAGAGCACCATACTCATTGAACAAGGGTTTATTTCTAATCTTTCATCTATTACATCGATTACTTCATTGTTACACCAAATCTTTGCCTTGTGATTATGAATATGCGTGGCTAAACTTTACGTTCTAGGGTTAGAGTATTACATGAAGGTTGATTGTTTGAAGATTGATTCCCATTGATTGGATCCCATAACGGGTTACTTATTCTTTCTTGATTTCACTTGCTTAATTATTAGAGCTCGATAATTAGGCATTATCTATGGTTTTTAGGTTGAACTCGAAAGAGAGAATTTAATTACGTAATAAGAAGGAATAGAACTAGTTTGTGAACCCGGGCATCGGGGAACCAATTTGCGAGTAGGATAGACATATACTTGCTTGCCTAGTTTAACTCATTACAGAATTCGTTAATGCGTGCATGTGATTTAACCCGTAGACATATAGGGATTGAAGTAGCTTGCATAGATTGTGAAGAACTGAAAGGTTTTTACAGTTACATTTACTCTGTCAGTTAGTAACCCGGGATTAAAGAAGTGGAATCAATTAGATACATCAACTGGATTGTTCGTAACTCTGACCCTGGACCGTCCTCTTAATATTGTTAACAACCAAAGTATTGCACCATTGCTTGACTGCACATCTAGCACTTTAATTACTGCTTTTTGGTTACAAAAACTCTCACCATCAAAGGAAAAGACCCCTGGATAGTTTGTTTAGAAATTGTTTATTAAGTATTAGTCTGCACAGTCCTCGTGGGAACGATACTCGATTTTATCACTTTATTACTTGTCGACCACGTATACTTGCGTGTGCGTTGGGAGCAACAGAGCATCCTCAGGCTTAAAAGGTTGCTGCATGCATTTCTCAATATTTATAGCTCATTGGGGCTTCCTTAGCCCAGGGACATTTTCAAGACGTTTTTCCATGCTGGCCTCAAACTCTTTCTTCCATTTCTCAAAGTCCGACGGGACGCTAGTTTCAGCCACCGTTGGAGCTGCCCCGAAGGGTTGATTCCCTAATGGAGCAGACCCCGAGCCACCAGATGCGGCTCCATTTGGAGGTCCCCCTGTTGTTGCACCCATATGAACAACGTTTGGGGTGCTTCCATTGAGTGTGGCAAGTGGAGGCTCGGTGGGATTTGTTGCATTTCTCCTATTTCTAGAGAAAGCAGCAAATTACTCTTGAAGCCGTTGCAAAGTGGCCATCACATACAGCTGGAAAGGATCACTTGAACTTGATGAAGAGAGATCAGTTAGTAGTGGAGTAACCCCAATTGGAGGGCTTAAACCAGTTGAAGGAGTCAGACCAGCAGGCGTTGTTAAATAAGGTGGTGTTAAGCTAGGTGGTGTCAAGCCAAGTGCTGTTAAGCCAGGTGGCGTTAAGCCATGTGGCGTTAAGCCAGGTGGCGTAATCGGCATTACACCACCTAATGAAGTGATGCCAGTGATTGGGTCGGTAGTTTGGATCGTTGTGTTATTGGAGGTACTAGTATTGTCTGCCATTGAACGATATTGGTAAGAATAGTATGTAAAACTGGGAATGAGACTCGAAATAAATGTTATTGCTAGTTCCCCACAGACGGGGCCAATTTGTGTTCGCCTACATCTGATTAGAACAACAAATCGAATTTATATTAGGTTAACTATCAATTATTTGTATCTAAGCCGTAAAATGATAAGAAATTTGGTAAAGAAAATTGGATGATGGCTAAGAAACAAAGAGTAAGTGCATTTCATATATTTGTGGATGCCTTTATATAATCTTTTCATGACTATTTATAGTCTACAAGAGTAAAGAGAGGAGTAAATGCGTTAAATAGCTATTATTCCACGTTTTGATCATGGCTGGCATATGTTCACCCCATTTAATATGCAACAATGGTCGACGATTACAAAAGGCTGAACTTTTGTCCACCGAAGACTAAAACTTCACCAAAGGGTGAATCCCACGCCTCGTTGGTGATTACTTTCTAGTTGCTCCAAGCAATAACTTATACCCGTAACTCTTTCTTTTCCGAGGCATCTAACCTCGGGGTTATAGTCATCTTCTTCGAGGGATGATCTTCAGAAGATTCAACCAAACCATGTCCCAAGCCTTATCATCGAGGCCCGGTTAAATTTTCACTCAATACAGATCTAGAAATGAAACCTACGATAAAAATCCTCTTGTCGGGGGGGGGGGGGGGGAGGGAGGAAGCAATTAATCGGTTCAAAATTCATTTGAAGCTCAGCTTTTGGAAATTTTCAACCAAACGCCAAGAAATCAGCTAGTTTTCGTTTCAATCCTTAAGTAGGGAACACACGCAGCCAGCCTACATTAAAAGCTGCCTTCACCCAGCAATACTGTTCTTTTTTCTCCAAAATGAAAAGAGATATCCTAAACTAGAAAAATAGCAGTAATTTGAACCCGAAATAGAACTAATACTCCATACCAAACTTAGACAATTCCAAATAATCTCTAGAACACCAAATAATTTGAAAAAAAAAAAAAAATGAAAGTAGTCATTTACTTTTTAACAGTAAAAAATCTCTGGAACGCCATACCAAACTCACACAATTCCACTACTCTACAAATTCATTCTTTTGATGGCTTTAGATGACGAGTACTGTGAAAAATAGTAAAGTAGATTTTTTGGAGAGGTTCTAGAATAATGTAGAGTAGTATCTTGGATTGAAGAAATATCAAGATACTCTAGAATAATCTAGTGTAGAATATTAAGTGCATAGTATAGATATTTTAGAGGAAAGAAATATCTAGATATATTCTAGATATTCTAGAGTCTTGGATAGCTTGAATACTCTTATGGATGTATCTAGAAATGCATCTAGAACCATCCCTTGTCAAGTATAAATAAGGGTGATCTTACTCATTTGTAACCAAGTAAAATCAAGAAAACATTTCTAGTTTACAAAGTTCTTTCTTCCAACTTTCCTTCTTCTTTTCAAAAGCTTCCTCTTCTTTAGTTGAATCTTCCTATATCTTGCTAACGATCTTGGGCTAGCAGAAGGTTTCCAACAGTAACCTTTTCTTCTGCTATTCTCTAAATGGTATCAGAGCCATAGGTTGGCATCTAGAGTATTTTTCAAGATCGGGTTTTGGTGGTATATTCAACTGGTTTATTTAAATGGATTTGAGTGGTCGTGTTGGTGGATTGGGGATGGAATTATTGAACCAATCCAACTACAAGGTTTGGAAGATTTGTATGGAGTCTTACCTTGTTGGCGAGGATTTTTGGGAAGTTGTCAATGGTAGTAACACAAATCCTCCTGCCGACAAGCCGGAAAATAGCAATGCACTCAAGAAGTGGAGGCAGACGAATGCTAAGGCGGAGTTCATTCTAAAGAGGTCAATATCTCACAATTTGTTTGACCATATTATAAGGTGCAAGTCGGCTCATGAAATATGGAGTACCCTCGACCGGTTGTTCAACAAGAAGGACGAAGCTCGGCTACAGATATTGGAGAATGAATTGGCTAACACAACTCAAGGTAATCTTTCCATCGCCGAGTATTTTTTGAAGATTAAAAATTTATGTTCCGAAATTTCTCTATTAAATCCGGACGAGGCTATCTCCGAAGCACGAATGAGAAGAACTATCATTCGTGGATTGAAGCCCGAATATATTCCCTTTGTTACATCAATTCAAGGATGGGCCCAACAACCATCCTTGGAGGAGTTCGAGAATTTGTTGTCATCACAAGAGCTACTAGCAAAACAAAAGGCTGGTGTATCGATCAAAGAAGGAGAAGGAAGTGCTCTTGTAGCAAACAAGAGGAATTTTAGAGGAAAGCAAAAGCAAGGTGGCTCAAGTGAGAGGTCACACTCTCAATCCCAAGGTGATTCAAGCTCGCCCGAGAAGAAAGAAGGGTCTTCTCATAATTCTGGTAAGAAGACTTTTAAGTGCTACCGGTATGGCAAAGCAGGGCATATAAAAAGTTATTGCCGGGCCAAAGAAGGCAATATAGCTCAAGCTGAAAAAGCCGCTGAGGTAGAAGAAGACTGGGGGAAGTGCTTCATGGCTGAAACACGATCAGTAGATGCCATGGCTTCCATCAACTTTGAAAAAGATTGGATCGTGGATTCAGGATGTGGGCATCATGTTACTGGTGACCAATCCAAGTTTTCCACCCTTCGAGATTACAATGGCCATGACGTCATTGTAACGGCAGATAATACAGTCCATCAGGTGGAGAAGGAAGGCACTGTGGTCATCAACGAGAAGCAAGAAGGCCCTATCACTCTCACCAGCGTCTTCCATGTTCCAGGTATGAAGAAAAATCTCTTCTCAGTTGCAAGTGCCGTAGATGCTAGAAGCTACCTACTATTTGGCCCACGTGACGTGAAGTTCCTTCGAAATATCAAGGAACTCAAGGCGGATATTATTCACACCGGTAAGAGAGTTAATGATCTATATGTTTTATCTGCCTCTGATTCATATGTTGAGAAAATGAGTAGCAATGATAATGCGCATCTATGGCACGCTAGACTTGGACATGTTAACATGGATAAAATAAAATCCATGGTGAAATTTAATCTAGTAAAAGGTTTGCCTAACTTAAGAAACTTTGGCGGAGGAGAGATTTGCGAGGGATGTCAATACGGAAAGTCACATCGACTTCCGTTTGACAAATCCTTGTCAAGGTGCAATGCTCCACTAGAACTAATTCACAGTGATTTGATGGGGCCAACAAGAACTCCTTCATTCTCTGGGTACTCTTATATGCTAATTTTTATTGATGATTTTACTAGATTCACGTGGGTTTATTTCGTGAAAAATAAGTCAGAAGTCTTCAACAAGTTTATGGAATTCAAGAAAACAGTTGAAGGCGAGCTTGGTTCCAGAATAAGGAGGTTGTGAACCGATAATGGCGGTGAGTTCACTTCAGAACAGTTCCTCCTATTTTGTCATCAACATGGGATTAAGAGAGAACTCACCTGTGCTTATACGCCACAACAAAATAGAGTGGCGGAACGGAAGATTCGGCACTTAACAGAGATATGGGCTGAGGTATGAATTGTGCAGCATATGTGATTAACAGGATGCCACTTTCTCCAAACAACATGAAGTCGCCCTATGAACTGATGTTTGGAGAAAAGCCAAGTGTCAAGCATCTTAGAGTGTTTGGCTCCATATGTTATGTTCATATCCCAGATTCTCAGCGAAGCAAGTTGGATGCCAAAGCCAGGAAGTGCATCTTTGTCGGATATGATGAAAGAAAGAAAGGCTGGAAGTGCATGGATCGAGAAACTCATCGCTTCGTTGTTTCGAGGGATGTCATATTTGATGAAGTTTCTTTATATTATGGAGCCGAGTCAGAAGGAGCGGGTTCTAGCACATTGAACCCTGAAGCTTCGAGCTTGCCTGTCATAGATGTTTCTCCAGATAATGCAGCTGACGAGGAGCTAATTGAAAGGGGGAGTCCAGGAACTCCACAATGTGAATCCCAACAAATAGATGATTCACGGAGTTCACAACGGCCAAAAAGAGTCATCAGGAAGCGAACCCGCTACAGAGATGAGAATTTTGTCAGTACATATTCCTGCTTCCTTTGCAGGACCAATAGATGACGAAGAACCTTCATCATTTGAAAAAGCAAAAGGAGTCGAGCAGTGGGAGCTTGCAATGGATGAGGAGATGGAGGCTCTAATGAAAAAATCAAACTTGGAGTCTCGTACCGAAGCCTAAGGATGTGAAACCCGTTTCTTGTAAATGGGTTTACAAGATTAAAAGAAAGGCAGATGGTAGCATCGATAGATACAAGGCAAGGCTGGTTGCTCGAGGATTTTCTCAGAAGTACGGAGAAGACTATGAAGAAACTTTCAGTCCCGTAGCAAAGATGATCTCAGTCTGAGTTGTGCTAGCACTGGCAGCCTCGCGTAATTGGAGATTATGGCAACTCGACGTGAAGAATGCTTTCTTGTATGGTGAGCTTGACAAAGATATTTATATGGAGCAGCCACCCGGGTATGTATCTAATCTACATCCTGATTATGTCTGCAAACTTAAAAAGGCTCTTTATGGACTCAAACAAGCTCCGCGAGCATGGTATGGGAAAATTGCACAATATCTATATTTCTGTGGTTATGCTGCGTCATATTCGGATCCTAGCTTGTTTGTTAAGAAACAAGGGGATCTGCATATGGTTGTTCTGTTATATGTGGATGATATGATAATAACAGGAAACAATGAAGATGAAGTTTCAAAGCTTCAAGAGGAGCTTGCTATAAGATTTGACATCAAGAAGTTGGGAGAGCTACATCATTTTCTTGGCTTAAAGGTGACAAACACGGATAAAGGAATTTTTGTCACCCAAGAAGGATATGCCAAGAAACTTATTGATATGTTTGGGATGAAACAAAGCAAAAAGTGCTCTACTCCTCTGCAGGTTTATGCAGTCACCAAGAAAGCCTCACTGGGAAGCTGCAAAGAGGATTCTGAAGTATATCAACTCAACACCAGATTTGGGCTTATTCTTCCAGAAGAAGAACGATTTGGTATTAATTGGATACACGGATGCTGATTTTGCTGGTGATTTGGATGATCGAAGATCAACATCAGGCTATAAATTTCTCTGCGGTGGAACAAGTGTTTCTTGGCTAAGCAAGAAGCAAGACTCGGTTTCTTTATCAACCACGGAGGCGGAATATAAAGCAGCTGCTCTTGCTGCTCAAGAATGTGTATGGCTCCAAAGACTCGCTGAAGACTTGCACATACCGATATCAAATCCAACGGCAATTTTTGGAGACAACCAAAGTGCAATCAAGCTGGCAAATAATCCGGTGTTCCATGCAAGAACTAAACACATTGAGGTGGAACATCACTTTATCCGAGAAAAGGTTCTTGATGGTACAGTAACTACGTTGGAGGTGCGGAGTTAGGAAAATATCGCTGATATCTTCACGAAGTCACTTTCCAAAGGTTCGTTTGAGTTCCTCCGTGACAAGCTTGGAGTAGTTTCCAAAAAATCACTTTAAGGGGGAGTGTGAAAAATAGTAAAGTAGATTTTTTGGAGAGGTTCTAGAATAATGTAGAGTAGTATCTTGGATTGAAGAAATATCAAGATACTCTAGAATAATCTAGTGTAGAATATTAAGTGCATAGTATAGATATTTTAGAGGAAAGAAATATCTAGATATATTCTAGATATTCTAGAGTCTTGGATATCTTGAATACTCTTATGGATGTATCTAGAAATGCATCTAGAACCATCCCTTGTCAAGTATAAATAAGGGTGATCTTACTCATTTGTAACCAAGTAAAATCAAGAAAACATTTCTAGTTTACAAAGTTCTTTCTTCCAACTTTCCTTCTTCTTTTCAAAAGCTTCCTCTTCTTTAGTTGAATCTTCCTATATCTTGCTAACGATCTTGGGCTAGCAGAAGGTTTCCAACACTAACCTTTTCTTCTGCTATTCTCTACAAGTACCTCTAAATATAAGCAATACCAAACAAGTTCCTTAGAAATGCCAACAAGTGCGAGTAGTTCCAGTCATGAGCTTCTTCAAGCTCAAGCTCAAAGTTGGAACCATATATTCAGCTACACAACTCCTTTTGCAGTAATTTGTGCAGTTCAATTGGACATTCCTGATGTTCTCTATAAACATGATAAGCCCATGTCTCTTTCTGACCTCTCAGCCCAACTTCCCAATATTGATCCTTCTAAAGTTTCATTCTTGCCATTCTAATGGGCTTTTTAGTCCATTCAGGTTTCCTA
This sequence comes from Petunia x hybrida, assembly GCA_037355625.1. Lineage (NCBI taxonomy): Eukaryota > Viridiplantae > Streptophyta > Magnoliopsida > Solanales > Solanaceae > Petunia > Petunia x hybrida. The sequence goes on from JBBBVM010000036.1 coordinate 11,122,248, forward strand.
AATCAACATTTAGATGACGAAAATCATCATTGTTATTATTCTCTTACTCCAACAAGTTTCCTTTTCGTGAAAAATTAGCCATTGAATGTTAGGTCACTTTTGTTTATCAACCAAGATCTTATCTATTTAAAAGCATGGTTTGAGTTAGGTAATTGGTTCCAAAGCGATTCTTCTTCTCCTACTCCTTTTCATGCAGGGCATGGGCAATCTTTTTGAAATTTTATTAACGACGCAAAACAGATACAATATGGAAGTAATTTTAATGACACAATGACTAGTGATTCAAGATTGTAATAACCATATTTTTAATTTGAGGGGTTAACTTCTTTAGTCGACGTGGGAGGTGGCACAGGCAATGTGGCAACTGCTATAGCCAAAGCTTATCCTACCATAAAGTGCACTGTTCTTGATCTTCCTCATGTAATAGGTGACCTCAAGGAAAAAAGTCATGAGAACTTAAAAGTTTGTGGGAGGAAGTATGTTTGACGAGATTCCTCATGCTAATGCAATCTTACTCAAGGTATAATTTAAACCTATAATCAAAATGTGTGTTATTTTATTTTTTATTTTTTTGTATAACTATTGCAAAGACAACTAACACAGATTTAATGCTACGTAAGCCCATTAAACGTGGAAGTGTTCCCTACGGGAGGTTTCTCCATTCTTATATGGCTTGAACTCGATAAATTTTATTGAGGGTAGAGGGATTCCAATTTATCCCACTACTATCCATGGCAATACATTTTAAATGTGTAGATTAAACTTCTTTTGTTGCTGATTGTCTCATTTGACTCAACATGCCTATTCTGTTGGGAAATAATATTATACCCAGGAATATTTCCCACAATAATCCACAAGAATTGAAGAGTACAACAACACCAAATTTCTTAACGTGGAAAAACCTTTTAACAAAAAGTAAAATAACCACGTATTGAGAAGAGCAAAATAACTTCACTATAGTGAGAAATATTACACACTGTAGTCGTAGACTACTACACACTCAAAAGAAATAACTCTCTTTATTTTAAAGACACCTCACTATAATATTGCCCACACTCTCTTTTTCCTACACAGACTATTTTCTTTCAGTCTGTGGAATACTTTAAGCAACTACTGCGTTGCTTTGTTTTGGTGTGTTTGTAATGAGCGCAAAGCTCTCCTTTTATAGATGAACTTGCCGCTAGGATAGCCAATCAGATTTCTCAATTGCAGTAGGTATACCAACTGCCTACTTTTGCCTTTCATAACAACCAATCACAATTTGTTCTCTTCTTTTTTGTTACTTTTCTTGTTAGGTGGGGTGGAGCCCACAAATCTCCCCCTTAATTTTGATTTTTTTCTCTTCATTCCAAGCATTGCTCTCATTCTCCGAAAGTCTTCAAATTTGAGTGGCTTTGTAAAGATATCTGCAACTTGATCGTGAGACTTCACATACTTGAGCTCTACCTCCTTCTTGACAATGCATTCTCTGATGAAGTGGTACCTTGTATCTATGTGCTTGCTTCGATCATGATACACTGGATTCTTTGCAAGTGCTTGTGCGGACTTGTTATCAATGCAAATTGTTGTGACTTCAATTTGAGGCAAATTGAGCTCCTTTAACAATCTTCTCAGCCAAATAGCATGACACGTACAAGACGTTGCTGCTACATATTCGGATTCACAAGTTGAGAGAGTAACAATGCATTGTTTCTTTGAACTCCAGGTAATAACACAATTACCCAAGAAAAAGACAAAGCCAATTGTGCTTTTTCTATCATCAATATCTCCCGCAAAATCACTATCACAAAATCCCACAAGATTGAAATCATTAGTAGGTGAATAAAATAGCCCGTAGTCAATTGTACCTTTGAGGTAGCGAAGAATTCTTCTAGAAACTTTCAGATGAGTTGAGGTAGGAGCTTCCATGAAGCGACTCACTACGCCAACAGCAAAGAGTATATCCGGCCTCGTACAAGTCAGGTATCTTAAGCTTCCCACAAGACTTTTGAAAAAGGTTGGATTCACCTTTTCTCCATCATCAAACTTTGACAGCTTTGTCCCACTCTCCATTGGTGTGTTTACAGGGTTGCAATCAAACATCTTGAATTTCTTCAATATCTCTTTTGTATAGCTTTTTTGAGATATGAAAATGCCTTCCTCCATCTGCTTTACTTCCAGACTCAGGTAATATGACATCAGCCCTATGTCCGTCATATCAAACTCACGGGACATAGCTTTCTTGAAATCTTCAAACAAACTGGGGTTATTACCCGTAAAAATAAGATCATCAACATAAAGACAGACAAGTAAAATATCTCCATTAGTATGAACTTTAATATAAAGAGCATATTCATGGAGACAGCGAGTAAACCCATTGTCCTGAAAATACTTGTCGATGCGACTGTTCCACGCCCTTGGAGCTTGCTTCAATCCATATAAGGCTTTGTTCAATCTAAACACTTTATCTTCATGGTTTTTGACCTCAAAGCCCAATGGTTGCTCAACATATATTTCTTCTTCAAGATAGCCATTCAAGAAGGCTGACTTGACATCTAGTTGATGGATCTTCCACTTCATTTGTGCTGCCAAAGAGATAAGCAATCGGATCGTCTCCATGCGGGCAACAGGTGCATAGACTTCATCGTAGTCAATGCCATGCCTTTGTTTGTAGCCTTTAGCCACAAGTCTTGCCTTGTATCTTTCTATATCTCCATCAGCATTCTTCTTTGCCTTGTATACCCATTTCATTCCAATTGCTCGATGACCCTTGGGAAGAGTTGTTAACTTTCAAGTGTTGTTCTTCTCTATTGACTTGATCTCCTCCTCCATGGCTTGTCTCCACCTTTTGTCTGTAACAGCTTCATTAAAGTTCATTGGTTCACTATCAGCAAAGAGACAATACAAAAAATCAAAATTAGTAATTTGATCTGTATTATCATAGAGTTCTGCAATTGTCCTCGTTCTTTCAGGCGCTTCATTTGAACTTCCTGGAGAGGAAGAAGATGCAACATTGGTTGGGGATAGAGGTGGAGTTGTATCGTGTAAGGGTTCCTCGGCCTCTTGTGCTTCTTCTTCATCATCTTCAAAGTACGGAAGAAAATCATATGTATTTTCTTCCTGAGACTCCCAATTCCATGTCGCTTCTTCATCAAATTCAACATCACGACTCACCACCACTTTGCCATTGCCAGGTTTGTATAACTTGTAACCTTTTGAACTCGTGTCATAGCCAACAAACACATGCTTAACACTTCGATCATCAAGCTTAGCTCTTCCTTGATGTGGCACATGAGCATAGGCTATGCTCCCGAAGATTCTCAAGTGATTGACACTTGGCTTCTTTCCGCTCCATGCTTCTTGAGGAGTTTGATCTCTAACATTTCTTGTTGGAGATCTGTTGCTCAAATAAACTGCACAAGAAACAGCTTCGGCCCAAAATTCCTTGGGCATGCTTTTAGCTTTCAACATGCACCTAGCCATATTAAGAATTGTTCTATTCTTTCTTTCAGCAACTCCATTTTGTTGTGGTGAGTAAGGTACCGTTAGAGGGCGGCGAATTCCATGAGATTGACAAAAGTCGTTAAATTCTTTTGAGGTGAATTCGCCTCCTCTATCGGACCTTAAAGCTTTTATTTCATGGCTACTTTCCTTTTCCACAAGTGCTTTAAAGTTCTTAAAAGCAACAAATGTTTCAGATTTTTGCTTTAAGAAATAAACTCAGGTCTTTCTACTAAAATCATCAATGAATAGCAGAAAGTATTTACTTTTACCGAAAGAAGGTGGATTGATTGGTCCACACACATCGGTATGAACAAGCTGGAGTGGCTTGCTTGCTCTTGACGTGGCCTCCTTCGGAAAACCCTTCCTTGCATGTTTGCCAAGAAGACAAGCATCACACAATTGATTGGGATGGTTGATTGAAGGCATTCCATTCACCATCATTTTTTCTCCCATTGATTTGAGCGCTTCAAAGTTCAAATGCCCAAATCGCATGTGCCAGCACCATGACTCATCTTGCACATTAGCCTTCAAACACTTTGCATCAATTGTCTTAAGATTCAAAGTAAACAATCTATTCTTTGCCATTTCAACTTTAGCAATTAATTTTCCATTTGAATCTCTAAGCCAAAGATGCATACCTTTCATATGAATATCATATCCTCTTTCAAGAAGTTGACCCAAACTCAAAATATTACTTTTAAGTTTTGGCACATAATAAACATCTTTAATCATCTTATGGCCACCATCTTTAGAGGAAATTAGAATCGTACCTATCCCTTCAATTTGGATCTTTGAGGAATCTCCAAAGGACACATTGCATTTCATTCTTTTAATGAGTTCCACAAACATGTCTTTGCATCCACACATATGATTGCTTGCTCCATTGTCCAAGTACCACGAGCTGCAATCATCCTTGTCACCTTCCTTGAGTGCTAGCAACAATGTTGACTCATCTTGTTCTTTGTCGTCAACAAGGTTGGCTTTCTCTTCAACATTACTACGACATTCCCAAGAGTAATGGCCAAATTTAGACAATTGTAACACTCAATTTTAGATTTGTCATACCTTTTACCATTTGTCTCTTGATAGTAACCACGTCCTCTTCCTCCTCTTTGTCCACGACCACGACCTCTGTATGCTTGAAAGCTTTTTTTTTCATTGTTGAAGCTGTTACTATTATTTCTTCCTCTTCCTCGACCACCACGGCCTCTTCCTCGTCCATTTCCTCTATAGCTCTTTTCACCTCCATCTTTGAAGGATGCATTGGTTTTAAGAAGTTGCTCCAATGGCTCTTCTTGTCTCCTCCTGATCTTTTCTTCGTGGGCTTGTAAAGAACCCTCCAATTGCTCCGTCAGCATAAAGTCTAAATCTTTAGACTCCTCAATAGCACACACCACATAATCAAATTTAGGTGTTAAAGACCGAAGGATTTTTTCTACCACACGAATCTCTTCCATTTCCTCTCCGTACCTTTTTAATTGATTTACAACAGCTTTCACTCTTGAACAATAATCCGAAATGGATTCGGATTCCTTCATTTTCAAAACTTCAAAATCAGCCCTTAGAGTTTGAAGTTTTATCTTCCTCACTTTATCAACTCCTTGGAGAGAATTTTGTAAAATCTCCCAAGCTTCTTTTGAGGTGGTAGCATCGGCCACCTTCTCGAACATGGTATCATCCAGACATTGGTGGATGAGAGTGAGAGCTTGTTGATCCTTCTTCCTTATTTTTACCAAGACATCTTTTTCATTTTGAGGCAGAGCTTCCTCATTATCGGGTATTGAATACCCACTACGTACAACTTCCCATACGTCTTGAGAACCAAGAATGGCTTTCAATCGTAGACACCATTTTTCATAATTTTCTTTTGTGAGACGAGGGTATTGAAAAGCGAGTGTACCATTATTTGTCATGGCTCTGATACCACGATGTTGGGAAATAATATTATACCCAGGAATATTTCCCACAATAATCCACAAGAATTGAAGAGTACAACAACACCAAATTTCTTAACGTGGAAAAACCTTTTAACAAAAAGTAAAATAACCACGTATTGAGAAGAGCAAAATAACTTCACTATAGTGAGAAATATTACACACTGTAATCGTAGACTACTACACACTCAAAAGAAATAACTCTCTTTATTTTAAAGACACCTCACTATAATATTGCCCACACTCTCTTTTTCCTACACAGACTATTTTCTTTCAGTCTGTGGAATACTTTAAGCAACTACTGCGTTGCTTTGTTTTGGTGTGTTTGTAATGAGCGCAAAGCTCTCCTTTTATAGATGAACTTGCCGCTAGGATAGCCAATCAGATTTCTCAATTGCAGTAGGTATACCAACTGCCTACTTTTGCCTTTCATAACAACCAATCACAATTTGTTCTCTTCTTTTTTGTTACTTTTCTTGTTAGGTGGGGTGGAGCCCACATATTCACCAGTATCTCTAATGAAGTTGTTTTTCTCCCCTTCTCAATAGTGGATATTACATAACTGGAGCGATGAAGGTTGTGTTAAGATACTGAAGAAATGCAGAGAGTCAATTTCTAGTAAGGAGAAAGGAGGGAAAGTGATAATCATAGACATAGTGATGATGGAAGATGATAACGCGAAGCAAATAAGCCAAGAGTTTGTTCGAGCACAACATTTCATGGACTTGCTGATGATGGTTCTTTATGCTGCCAAAGAGAGAACTAAGAAGGAATGGGTGAAACTCTTCACTGAAGCTGGTTTCAGTGACTACAAAATAATTCCCACTCTGGGCTTAAGATCTATCATTAAAATCTACCCTTGATTAGCTTGAAGCAGTCTTGGATGGAAAAATGAACCTTTAAGATGCATTAGTAATCTTACTGTTATAGTATTTTTCTCGAATATCTGTTTGGATAACTGTTTCTTATCATTTTATGATATGATGTATCGTTCAATACCGTATTGTATTATATTTTATTAATGAACCAATGCTTGAATAAATTGTAAGACTGCTCTTAAGCTTTTTGCTTAATTATTGGATTTGATTGTAAAGTACTGTACTTTAAAGTGTACTAAGATATCCTTAACTAATGAAAGTATTTGATTCACGTATTCAAAACATAAAAAAGAAGAAAAACGTCAATAATTATATAGGTATAGAGTAGTAAAACTGCTAGAAAAAAGAGTATGGGCGGTTATTAATTAGTTCGAAGATAAGTTGTACAATTAATTGGTTCCAAGATAGCAATGACAGGATTAATTATGTAGAGATTAGCAATATAGAATGTAGCAATGCATTGTTGTTGTACAAAGATTATTAATGTACGAATTGTAATATAGGGATTGATTTTTTTGAGTGTTTGTTTATTTATACCAAAAATTAGTACACATTGTATTATCTAATAAGATATGTATTCTCTTTTATTTGCTTAAAAATGTTAAATTAAGGTGTTTTCTGTAAATTGATGGAATACCGAAGACATTTCTATTAAGATTGTAATAATTGTGCACGTGCAGTAAGTTAAGTGTGCATGTGCACTAATGAAATGGTGTGATTGTGTACTAATGAAATGGTGTGACTGTGCAGTAACTTGATAGTTTTATCCGAGAGGGGTCAAAAGTACCCTCCAACTATTGAAGATAGAACAAATATACTCTCTGTTTGACTTTAGGTGCAAATTACCTTACCGTTAGTCAAATAGAGTAAAAATACCCCCTCCGCCGTTAACATACTTCATGTCATATTTAAACCTATTTTAAAAAAAAAAATTATTTGCCTAGTTGGATGTCCATATAGGAAAAAATAGACCCCACATTTCAAAAATAGGTTTACATTCCATTCCAATAGTTGAAGGGTATTTTTGTTTATCAGGTATGAATACGCTGCAATGAAAGGGTGTAATTGCATTAACTTGAAAGTTTTTATTGTGTGGACGTGCAGTTTTTTAAGGGTGTGAATGTGTCGATTTTAAAGGGTGCAACGTGGCAGTTACTTTTCAGTTTTGACCACACTAGAAGTGTGTATGTATACCACACTCTCTTCCCAAGTTTTTCAAGTTAAAGTATCAGCAAAAAACACAAAAAAATGGCCCGTACACCCAATAACCCAGGGACATCTACACCAACAACAACAAATATTGTTGTAGAACAAATAAGAGATGAACTTCTAAATGTAAAGACCATGATCGAGGAATTCCATCCGGAGTACAAGAAGGATTCTTGTTGAATGAATTTGGACCCTTGTTTCAGATTATAGAGCTTCCGAAGTTGCTCCTATCGATATTTGGCGGTTACATACTTGGCATCCATCACTCTTTTCAACTGCATCCAAGTAAGAATCTCAGGAAATACATGTCTTCTCCTCATTCGCTTATCAGATTCCCACCAAGTAGAAGCATATGCTTCGAACGAAGCAATAGCATGTGCAACTTTTCTTTCCCCGGTCATCTCATTTGTCTCAAAGATTCGTTCCAAACGAACCTTCCAATCAAGATATTGGTCCGGATCACTAGTTCCTCTTAAGGGTAGAATAGTGATCTTGACACTGTTCAACTTTGAATCTCGAGCGCCTAAGATCGGTTCTGGATACTCACTATAATAGTCATCAGCCTCACGCTCATAATTTCTATCGACATATGCACCTTGGCCTCGACCTCGAAGGTTCCCACGACCTCAAGGGTTCCTTGCCTTCGTTGACCGAACGGTGGCTCATACTAAGCTTCAGCATCGAGAAACTCTCCATCATCAACCTCTTCATCAACGACCACGACCTGTCTTCTGGGCCTTGGAAGTGGTAGTCTATCACCTCGACGATTGCCCAAGTTTTGTTGTTCAGCTTGGGGATTGCCCAAGTTCTGGTTCTCCGCTCGGGGAATACCCAAGTTTTGTTCAGCTCGGGGATTGACCATAGTTTCATTTCGAACGACCTCGTTTTCAACCGTTGTTGACGAGCCAGTTAAGGAAATTGCTCCGGCTTCATAGGAGATAAGTTGCTAGTGCCAGTGCCGGACCCAGGTAAGGCCACATACGCTTTCTCCTGCTCGAGGTTAGCTACTCGAGCACTTAATCCTTTCACCTCGGCACTGATGTTTTGTATCGCAACCAAGAGGTCGGCTAACGACACCTCAGGCGTTTCAACGCCTTTCTCTCCATTTCCAGCTATTGAATCTGCACAAATCAAAGACAAGAAAATGTTAAAGGTTAGCAATCACCTCACACACTCCCTCACTTTTGTTGGGCAGCGCTTGGGTCTACTCAATTTGTAGGTTCGGTCACTCAAGCACTTGTAACCAATGGCTTCCTCGGTTTGATCAATTTCTCTAAAACCCTCCGAAACTGTGACTTCTTCGGGAAGAGTGAATTGATTCGACTCGATGGAACGTATACTATTTAATTACGTACGGGAGGTCAATAGTTTACTACGAATTTTGGACTCCGGTCACCCCACGCACGAGTTCCTATAAGCTCAAACAAGTTAGTAGTATCTTGAGTAGAAGAATTTACTTTCGAGTAGAAGAGATCTATTAACGAGATTTCACGGGCACAAAGAAAAAGGATAATCTAGGAGAATCTACCCTCTGTTTCCCCTTTTGTAAACCTCAGACACGTCACCTTTGTAGGGACAAAAAAAGTGGTCCCTCCTTGGTACGGATTAGGGTTTAACCTTATCCATTTTTCTCTTTGTACCAACAATTTTCACCTAGGGGTTTTGGGAAATGGCGCCTTTTCCCCTTCTTCTTCAATGGAACAGTGAACTCTTTAGCTCTGGTGTACGGACACTTTTAAACTTTGTTCACAGCCCAGAAGTCAAACAAGATTTAAGTTCGCTTCTCTGTTAAGTTTTAACGACGAACGGAGTAAACTTGAGTTCCAAGCAAGCTAAGAACAGCTTCAACATCGTCCGTACACTGTTAATAAGTTAACAATTTTTTTGCGTACGGACGGTGGCTAAATAATGGAACTTCAAAATTTAAGCACAAAACTCGACCCAAATCAACCAATAACCACCAATTTTAACATCAAACAAGCAAAACACACAGGGATTTTCAAATCCAAACACCAACGTCGGACCGTACAAATTCAAGAAAAACCCTAGTCATCAAATGTTGTACCACGGGTATGCTTCAGAATCACGAGACATTGTGGTCACGAACCCGTGGGTATTTAATTCAAACAACCAATCACAAACAAATTTTTGAATTTTCTTCTTTCTACTTTTTTTTCTTATAAATAAGAACAACAACAACATAGTAACAACCACAAGAATACGAAACTGAAACAAAGACACAAGACACACAAAATAAAGATAACGTAGAACAGGATTGGGGCTGTAAGAACAAGTCCAAACCGTGCTCTGTTACTAAGATGGTGCAAGCTAATCGGAACTTAGCAACCGAACACAAAAAACAGTGGAAAAGTACAATGGAAAAGTAAAGATACAAGCTAGACAATTCTAAGCTTCAATCCAAACGAACCCAAGGAACGAGTCTTGGGCCACTCGGTTTGAATAACAAAGAATCACCTAAAACTAGGCAACAATCCTCAAGAATACTTAACAAGCTTATTGCAAATTGAATGATTAGAGAAGAAAATATTCAAACGCAATCCACCGATTGACACAAGTTCCATACAGTTCCACGACGGGGTTCGGCTCACAACGGAGACACAATAACAAACTTGCTAATCATTCAATATTTAAAAACTAGGTGTCTAAAATGAACTATGCTAAGGGGTTTATATAGATAGCCCCAAGGATAAGCTAGTAAAATGGTCATAGTCGACCAATAAAACAAGGCTAGGTAGGGCCAAAGTAATGTGCTCGGGCACTCATGACTTGTGTCCTGTCTCTCAGCCTCGGCACAGCGAAAACAGAGGCTCTCTTACCTGGGGCACACTTGTAGCCCCTCGGTCGCTCATGTACCAGCGTCAATGATCAGCATTCGGTCATTTCCAGTCTTGGGCTCGAGCTTGAAGATGTAGCTTTCATATCTCGAGCTCGGCCACTGAGCTTCCGAACAGTTGTTTCCTCCCAGCCACGCCAGCTGAATGTGAAAATCATGTAAAAGATTGACTCGACTTCGTGTAACTGGCCTCGATGGGTTGAACACTTGATAAGCACGGACACGGGCTGCATCACCTATGGCCATGGTTGTTTGTATGTTTCTAGAGTCTTTTACTTTTCAGTTTAATATTTGCTCCTCTTCTCCCTGGCTAGCTTATGTGTTCTTCGAGGTGGCTAGTCCGCCCTCACTTATTAAGTCCTTTCGACTCACCCTTGCTTATTTCTATTTGTTGTCTATTTGTTTTGGCAGGTTTCGCTCCAACATCAAGTTCGTTGTTTGATTGAGTAGCGGAGATGACTTCAGCTGTCAGGGTGAGCTAGCTTTTGTCCAAGATGGCCACTAGTGCTAGTTTTGTTTTAGTAGTATGGTTTGCTCACTTAGAGAGGTGTATGTATTCTCTTGTACTCTTAGTTGTCTAGTTGGATAGCCCTAAACCTAGTACATTGGGTAGTCAGTTGTAATTTCTTCTGTACAGCTTATATATACACACACACACACACATGTATGATCATGTTTTCTAAGTCTTGTTCTTATTTATAAGTTGGTTTTATTTTAATTTTTTTAATTCAGTTGAGAAAGGGTTCGCCCGACGGGTCTAGGGGAAAATATTGGGTGCCTGCATAGCCTAGCTGGAAATTCTGGACGTGTCAATATACTCCTTTTGTTTGAAATTCTTGGCGGTGTTTGATCATTTGACATGACGAGTTTAAGATAAAAAGACCGACTTCTGCTCTTAAAATCTAACTAATATTTTAGCAAATATTTATTTTTCAGTTGATTTTGTCAAAGGAGATTTTACGAATGTGGATAAAGTGGTTTTGAACATTTCTTATTTAATATTTAGGGATAATTTCGAAGACATCTCCTTATGTTTGGCTGCGCAAAACTAATATTTCTTGTCTTTTGCAATATTATAGTTATCTCCCTTATTTTGATTTATTGTAACAATATTCTTAAAGTAAATTTCATTAACGTAATTATTTGTGTTTGGACTAATTTATCCATGGTACCAACCTAATAAACCTTGTTCTAGACCACTCAAAAAACTTGCCAGCAGATATCAATTTTCCACCACGTCCTTGCACCCTGACAGCCAACTTCACACCTCTCCTTGGGGCAGGCAAAAACTTACTATTCACTAATTATAAGTACTATCTTGCGAAGTTTTAGTTTTTATGGCAGAAGATTGAAAGAATTTTTTGTCTAAAACAGAGAAGTGGAGAGAGGAGTAACTGATGTTTTTTCAGATGTAGACGCGGCCAAACAAGAGTGCCTTAATTAAGTGACTCAACCCCTTCATAATGGATTCTTTTATGTTTCAAGATATAGTTCTCAATTCTTAAAAATGCGTGCTTGCTCTTCTGTACACTTCACACTCCTCTAGATAGCAACAAATAGCTACTGAATTTTTACTCACTGATGAAGCTGCTAAGCTTAAAGAATTCATGTCAAAATATCTCCTTATAAATTCCTGATCTCCGTCATGAGTCATGCCATTCTCGTATTCAATTTAGAGGGCACAAGTGGGGCAAAATTGATCTTGCCGGCAACGATTTATCAAGGGTGAAGAACATAGGGTTCTAGCTAGGTTGGTATCATGGTTAAATTAGTATTGACATAAATTTTTATATTAAAAAAATTGTTAAAAAAATTAAAATGAAGGAGGCAAGTGTAAAACCAAACTTGAGGAGAAGCCTAAGTGCAAGAATTTCCGTTTTGTGAATTACAAGTTTTCTCTATATGAAACAATCTATTTTAATTGGCAAAAACTTGGTAATACTAAAAATTTCATCGTGACTACCAGCTGTAAGTTCTATTGATGCTATTTAAAATGATTTCATGTAGTGCCAAGATTTTGTGAGATAGTTTCTTTTATATACGAACCAAAATTGAAGAGACTTACAGGGCAATAAATTCATTTAAGAATTTGTACTAACTTTTACACAATCAAATTATTTATGAGATATTTACATGTAACACATCAAAAAATATTGGATGTGAAGTCAATAAAAATAAGATAAGTTATGTACTATAATAGATAAATATAACATGATACGTAAAATTATATACATTATTAGTGCACAAAATTAAAATCCATAATTTAAATCATGTGGAGCACTTGTTAAATTAGACAAATCTGCACCTTCAACTTTTAAATAGGACAAGTGTCATACATCCAATTAAGAATTTTAGATGCATATTACACACACTTGGGTAGTGTCTTTCCCGGGGTCTTGCGTGAATGGAAATGCTTTATGTATCGAGTTGACCTTATTTAATTCTTAACTTACTGGCGTAGTGGATTGAATTTTCTTGTTCTTTTTCTTTTTTGTTTAACCATCATGTAGATGATATTTACTTGTCCGACTAATCTGAATTGTTTTGCATGAGTTCACTAAAGGAAGCTTTCCCTATTAATTGTTTGTCTATATATTATATATTTAAATATAAGACCTTAATTAAATGGGGTGGATCTCATCCATCTCATCACATGTCTTATCAGTAATTGTCAGATTGAGATGACAATATTATTCAAATCTTAGTTATTAGTTGGTCTCTATACGTACATATTAGATCCATGTTGAGGTCCTCTTTTAATTTAAGTTAATCAATTCCACATTGTTACGAGCGGATTGACTATTATTTTAATACAACCCTAGGTCTAATAAATCCACTATTTCATCTTTCATTTTAAGACCCTAGATATCCTATTATAGTAAATAGTTGATTCAAACGGGATAGTAACTCTTTCACGAAGGTGCACTTCCTGGATTAATTGCTTGAATAGTGTTGTAAGACTTCTTTCTGCTGGGACACTCGCAGGTTTCTCTCTTGCCATATTTGATATTTTTACCCAATGTTTATATTAAATCAAGAAATTTAATTATAATAGTCATTATGGGCATATGTAGAAGTCTGTCTACCGGTTGGAAAAATCCGGTATTAGCACAGATTCTGTATCTGTGTAAAAAAATATCCACTTAATTTATATAAATAATCTATTCAAAATCTTTTAATTAGCAAAAAATCATGCGAAAATTTGATGACTAGCCAATTTTGCACACGTTAAATGAGTTCCATCCACGGTTTCAAAATTCATTGAGAAATAGCCAATAAAACACTCACGTACATTCAGGCTACTGCGGCATATATTGAATTTACTTAACTACCCTTAAAAACCTACAGCTCAACAATAAATACAAATAACGCGTGGAAAAAAAAGAGCAAAGCACACATTACTTCTCTCAACTCTCCAGATCATCATTGTCTCTCTCCCGGAGCTTTCAAATTCAAACCGTAAAAGGTAATTTCAGCTGCGTTTTCACAGTTTCTGCGACGTTTCTGTGCTGAATTTCAATTATTTTGCGTAAATATATCTGTTTTCGTGATTATAATCTGAATTTGTTTTTCTGAAACGCGAATTTACTGTTATATATAATTAATATGAATCTGAATTAAGTTCATAAGAGTATGCAGCACCTAGTGCTGAGGGTTTGTGTTACATTGAAGCAAAAGCCCCAGGATATTGTGATGGGACCTTGCTTCAACGTAACACTAACCTCCAGAATTTAATGTTGGGGGATTAATGTTGAAGCAATGTCCCATTAGAAGTATCCTGTTGTCCAACACTAAATGCTGGAGCTTAGTGTTACGATGAAGCAAAAGCCCCGTTATAATATCTTGTAGCTATGATACATTTTAGCTTAGCACTTCAAAATGGCCTGATATCCCCAAGATATTGTGATGGGACCTTGCTTCAACGTAACACTAACCTCCAGCATTTAGTGCTGGGGATTACTGCTGAAGCAATGTCTATCCTGTTGTCCAACGCTAAATGCTGGGGCTTAGTGTTACGATGAAGCAAAAGCCCCGTTTTAATATCCTGTAGCTATGATTACATTTTAGCTTAGCACTTCAAAATGGCCTGATATCCCCAGGATATTGTGATGGGACCTTGCTTCAACGTAACACTAACCTCCAGCATTTAGTGCTGGGGATTACTGCTGAAGCAATGTCTATCCTGTTGTCCAACACTAAATGTTGGGGCTTAGTGTTACGTTGGAGCAAAGCCCCATTATAATATCCTGTAGCTGTGCTATATTAGGATATAAACTTGCACTTCAAAATGGCGTGATATCCCCAGGATATTGTGATGGGACCTTGCTTCAACGTAACACTAAACCCCAGCATTTAATGCTGGGATTGCTGTTGAAGCAATGTCCTATTAGAAAAATCCTGTTGTCCAACGCTAAAATGCTGGGGCTTAGTATTACGTTGAAGCAAAGCCCCATTATAATATCCTGTAGCTATGATTACATTTTAAGCACTTCAAAATGACCTGATATCCCCAGGATATTGTGATGGGACCTTGCTTCAACGTAACAGTAAACCCCAGCATTTTGTGCTGGGGACAACAGGATATTTCTAATGGGACATTGCTTCAGCAGTAATCCTGTAGCTATGCTATATTTTGGGATATAAAGTTGCACTTCAACAAAACACCCCCTGTTGTCCAGCACAAAAATGCTGGGGGTTAGTGTTACGTTGAAGAAAAGCCCATTACAATATCCTGTAGCTGTGATTACATTTTATGATATAAAGTTGCAGCTCAAAAAGTCCCCCCCTGTTGTCCAGCATTAAATGCTGCGGCTTACTGTTAACTTGAATCAAAGTCCCATTACAAATATCCTGTAGCTATGCTATATTTTAGCATATAGAGTTGCACTTCAAAAATCCCTCCCCCCCCCTTCCCGCTGTATAATTACCCATTAAACTATGGAAATGTATATTTATCTTATAGGTTAGCAGTTCTTAAGCTTTCGTTATTAAGCTACAATTACAGTATTTTACCATGTGGATTTCTTTGTGACTTAGTTTAGTATTTTTACTGTCTTTATAACTACAGGTGATGGCTAAACAGTGTATTGTTCTTGCATTCAATGGGAAATGGACACCAGATTATAAGTACATAGATCATGAGACAAGGATTTTTCTACATAGTGAAACAGATACTTTTGAAGATTTCAGAAGAAACCTTTGGAAAAAGATAGATTTAGATGAAGACCATTCTGAGACATTCATATGGTTTGATATGGAACTTGGAACAAGCAAAGGTGTCCCTATAAAAAACACCGATGATTTAATCAGCTGTTTACACTTGATGAAGAACAATTCCGAGTATAGGAGTAGACGTTTCATAGTTGACATTACACAACGATCTCCACAGTCTAAGAGTTGATTACACTGAAGGGCAAATGATAATGCAAATAGACAATTATGATGCTTTTGAAGTGATAGTTTTGACACCTCCGTCTGTGGAAGCTGTACCAGTAGATCAACAATTAATGCATGCTGAAAACACAGAACAACAGCTTGTAAATATTCAACTTCCTGAGACATCAACTGGAAAAAAGAGAAAGAGGTATTCAAGGAAGAAAATAAGAGAATCTCCTCGTCCAATACTAAAAGAAAATGCAGATTTGGACGACATCAAGGTTGGATCAATTTTTTCAAACAAACAGTGTGTCACTAAATGTTTCCAGACAACTGCAATTGCACAGCATTTTGAATTCAAGGTTGTGAGATCAAGCACAACGAGATATTCACTGGCATGCATGAATGAAAAATGTGAGTGGACTGTTCGATCTTCCAGAATTAAACAGTCCACGCTGTTCAAAATACTGAAGTTTTAGAAGAATCACACTTGCTCGGTGGATGATAGAAAAAGAGACCAAAAACATGCTACGTCAAAGATTGTTCGAGATGAGATAGTTGAGAATCTGAGAGACGATAATTATCCTGTTAAGCCTAATTTTGTTGTTGCAGATATTAGAAGGAAAATGGGAGTTGTAATCTCTTATAATAAGGCATGGCGTGCTATAAAAGAAGGAGAGTCTTTAATTAGAGGGACGCCTGAGGAGAACTTTCAGAAGTTACCAGCATATTTATATGTGCTAAAAGACATCAATCCAGGCTCACATGTTGCTCTTCAAAGAGATGGTGAGAACAGGTAAAAAAAAAGTGTACTTATATATTTTTGTGTAGAATTCCAGTAATGCCAATTAAAAAAAGCCTGAGACTGCAGTGTTATTTGTTGGAGTCCCGTCAAAAAATGTTGTGACGTCGTGATTATGTATAAGTAGGGTTCCAGTACTAAAACCTGAGACTCAATTATTTTAACATGAATTTTACTGATAACACTGCAATTCTATTATCCAGGTTCAAATATATGTTTTTTGCTTGTGCGGCATCTATCAAAGGCTGGAAACATTGTAGACCTGTGATAGTTGTCGATGGAACATTCCTTAATGGGAGATATTCAGGCACACTATTGGTTGCAGTGACGAAAGATGAAAATAACCAAATCTTCCCACTTGCCTTTGGAGTTGTGGACTAAGAAAATAATCTGGCATACAATTGGTTCTTTACACAGTTGCGCATTGCATTTGGTTGCCGTGAGAATTTACTGTTCCTTTCAGATCGTAATCCTGCAATTGCAAATGGGATTACAAATGTATATCCTGAATGTGCACATGGTATCTGTGTATATCATCTGGAAAAGAACCTTAACAAAAGGAACGTGAGTCCTGCAGTGATAAGTATATTCAATAGTGCATGTCATGTCTACACGATTGCAGAGTTTAAAACAGACATGAATCAAATGAAAGAAACGGATAGGGCAACCTATGATTACCTCATGGAAGAACCACCAGAGAGATGGACTAGAGCTTGCTGTCGAAATCGAAGATATGACATGATGACATCAAATATTGTGGAATCAATGAATAATGCTCTGTTACATGCTCGGGGGAAATCAATACTGTCAATGGTGGACAACATAATGAACAAGCTACAGACCTGGTTTTATGAGAGACGGAAGAGTGCGCAGGATATTTTCTTTGCAACATCAAAATGGACAGATGATGAATTGAAAAAAAAATAAAAAGAGCATATAGAATGAATGTGAGTATATCAACTAATACAGTTATTTTGGGATGTCATTTGTATTATGTCAATGATAATTCATAAAGTCCCAGGTTTTGTGCTGGGACTACATGGTATGCAAAAGCGGGGGATCCAGTAATTTGCAGCATCATATGTGTTATGCTAGTCAAGTAATCTTATACATTACATTTTTACAGGTTGACCGGACTGCGGATCAAAGCTTTAAGGTTACAGATGAAGGGAGAGAATTCATTGTTTGTTTGAAGAAGAAAGAATGTCAATGCCTCAAGTTCCAGATGGATGAAATGCCTTGTGAACATGCACTTGCTGCTATAGACAGAGTGCACCTAAACAAGTCGGATTATTGCTCTATATGGTATAAAAGAGAAACATGGTTAAAACAGTATGAAGCGGAAATCAACACTGTTGGACATGAAGAATCATGGGTTGTACCTGATACCATTAAAGAAGAGATAACAGAACCCCCAGATTTTAAAGTTAAGGCAGGTAGAAGACAGGACAAAAGATTTGTCTCGACTGCAGAATATGTAAGACAAAAGGGGAAACACTGTGGGATATGTAGAAAGCGTGGACACAACAGAACATCTTGCAGACACACTCCAGTACTTCACCCATATTCAAAGAAACATAACTCCCAATAGGTATGTCTCTCTATATGCATTTTATTTTTTAATTCTATTTTACTGCAATTCAACACCCAAAGCTGCTATGTTAAATTTTTTTTTTTTTTTTTTGTTTTTCAGTTAGGAATCGCATCGACACTAGATAGATAGAAGACTATTCTTCTCTATTTTCATCCAGTCGTAACAAATCTGATGTCAAAAAGGACTATTCACTTGTAGAGAACTTTTTTTTTTTAACATTTTACTTCCTCTGTATTCTTTAACAAGGATTATTATATATAAAAAATACACTTCTCACTCGTTGCTGTGCAAAATAGTTGTCTCGAATTATCTATTTTCTAGTTTTTTTACTTATTGAATAACAAACACTTTGATCTTACTTAAATAATAAAAACACAGTACTTAGAAACACAGTTCATAATACGAAAAATCATTGTTCATAATTCATCAACTGCTCAAAAAAGCTTAAAAAACACACATGAAGAAAAAAGACAAACAAACATCCCACATTAACTGAAAAAACATAAAAACTACTAAAACTTATTCAATCACAATAGGCTTCTGGGCTGATCCTACATCTTCGTCACTGCTACCATCATTATCATTGTCGTCGTCATCATCATAATCATCATGAACATCATCATCATTGTTGTGGCCTTGACCAACCTGACGGTTTACTAATGAAATTTCAAAAACCATAGTGGCAACGCCATTGTAAACCTCATGAACAACATGATTAAACCGAAGAACATCACCCAGTCTGTAGCCTTTACGCAGAAGCATCTCCTTCCATCCATTGCACAACCTTGAATGTACCTTCCCAGCCTTGAACTTCATTTCATAATCAGTGTCATCGTTTTCACAATTTATAAGTGCACTTCCATTGACCTTTGGCAGCTTCTCTTTCCAACTCTCTGGAAAGATCTGAAAAAATAAACTTTAACAGTTAATACAAAAAAAACAATGAAAAATTAGATGAACAAAAGCATAAAAAATAATTTGGTAATTTTTTTAACATACAAAATCATCTCTTTTGAAGTATGATTTTGTTATTCGCATAGTGAAATTGCCTAGTTCCTCCCAACGATCATCCTCCATATTATTGTTTTAATGAAAAAATAAATTAGTTGCAATCTTTGTTATTGTTTTCTTCAACTGCAAAGCCTTATTTATAGGCTAGGAGTTACTAACTTTTGTTCAACTGTTATGGTCAAAGAGAATATGTATAGTCAAAAATAGATTAAGTATCACTATAAATGTAGTCAAAAAAGCTGTGTTTCTATGTTCTTCCCTATGTTTCTTCCAGTTCGAGGTCTTCTTGTATGCCAATGTTATCCTGATAAAATGCTGGTACCCGAGATATCTGCTGACACACTCTTAAAAACTGTAACAGCTTCTATATTTACAATAACGTCTGAGGATAAAAAGCTTGAGCACCCATGTCCCTTAAACTACTGGTCACAGCATAAAAATCTGGGGATTAGTATTACTTTGAAGCAAAGTCCCATTACAATATACTGTAGTTGTGCTATTTTTTTAGATTATAAGGCTGCACTTCAAAATCACCCCCCCTGTTGTCCCAGTATTAAAATGCTGGGACTTCGTATTACGTTAACGCAAGGTCCCATTACAATATCCTGTAGCTATACTACATTTATCAACAGAAGAGTAGTTACTTGTCACCTTAAATACCTACTAATGGAAATGGTCCATTTGCTACTAGACAAAATATTAAGGGGGGAAAAAAAAAAGAGGAACTCAAAATTCGTCTGGACGATGTAAATTAAATGGGTATGCTATGGAAGAGAAGGGTTTTAATCAGAAATGCTGAGGCATGTATTGCTAGGACTATACATAAACATTATTTAAGAGTCAACATTTTACACAAAAGGCAAACTTACAGCCAATTTCATTAACACTGACATAAAAATTACATAAAAGCATACTTCTAAAAACACAATCTGTTTGCCTTTTTGAATACATGATATCATTGTAAAACAATTACTAATATGTGAAAGAACAACAACACATAATATATCAAATTAAAATATTGTTTATTCTCCATAATTCCTAAACACGGGCTCCCCTGGCCCTGCGCTGTGCAATTGCAGGGGATCTGCCATCACCTTAAGCAATTCCATCAGTTTTTCATAATATTGTCGCTGCGTGTACCTTAAATTCCACAACTCATCTTCACATTTCTTTCTGAATCTGTTCAAGTATTCCACCTCCTTCTTCAGATATTCAAAACGCCAACAGAGGTCTCTTGGTATTGTAGGCAAGTTCGTAACATGCCTTTGAGTTGATGGTCCATGACCATTCTGGAAAACCTGTCTTCCATTGGATGGTCCGTGGCCATTGGATGGTCCGTGGCCATTTGATGGTCGGTGGCCATTCTCTATAGATACTTTTTGATCAAATACTATTTGACACAATTTTTTTTTATTTGTTCAATAACAAAAATGACAAATTGGATTCCTGTCTATCTGTTTTATGGGTGGGAATTTATATACATTGGCATTTGTTTGTAAGAGTCACTTCTGGAAATTCTGAAAAGGTACAATGTGTATTTTGTCATAAGTTCTGATAAGTCACACTGTATACAATGGGTCACACTATTTAACCGGATTTTGAATTACTTTGTGTGTTGTCCAGCATTAAATGCTGGGGCTTATAAAGCTGGACTTCAAAAATACCCCTGTTGTCCCAGCATACGAAATGCTGTGTCTTGGTGTTACGTTCAACGAAAGCCCCATAACAATATCCTGGGGTTTGGTGTAAAAATACTGGGGAATATATTGCTGAGACTATACAAAAACATTATTTAAGAGTCGGCATTTTACACACAACACAACAGGCAAACTTACAGTCATTTTCTTTAACAGTAACATAAAAATTACATAAAAAGGATACTTCTAAAAACACAAAAGAAGTATCCTCAAGTACAATAAAGATAAATTACACTTGCTTCACATGGAAGCATAAAAACAGAACACTGCAAAACACATAAAAAAAATACAGTAAAACATTAATGATTACTAGGAACGCGAGAGCTAGAACCAGAGGTTGAATCTGTAAAGTTCTGCAATTCAATGTCCAAGAGTTTGTCAAAAAGTCGATCCATATCTCTGTTGTTTTTCTCTCTGAAAGCTACAAAAAATTCAAACAACACATCCAAGTTATTCTTCACGACTGATACCTCAGTTTTCAAAAACTCAAGATCACTTTTCAAATTCCTAACATCGTTATTCAACTGGCGCCATTGTTGTCTTCTTACTTCATCATTGCAAGCCATTTTTTATTTTATGCTTTGTTATTTTTCCTTTTTTTTGGAATAATATTTTTTTTTGTACAAGTGAAAAAACAAGACCACTGTCTAATTTATAGAAAACAAAAAAATAAAAAATATGTAAAGAATATTTGTTCTATTTTAGCTGACATTGTAAGTCAAAAAAAGCTGTAAAGATTCCTTGCTTCTTTCTCTGTAAAGAAGAGGTCGTATCTGTATAGGAAAAGATTGAACTGAGATTTTCAACTGTATTAAAGTAACAGTATTACACAGTTGACAACACAAAAAGAAATCAAACAGATTCTGAGAAGATTCTATACTTTAGAACAGACTTCTGTTCCAAAAATATATTGAAATCCACAAAATATTCCCTACTTTAACTTTGGAAATCCACAGCATTTGTGTATTGTCAAAAAAGTAGATAGATTCTTTTGTCATTTTACATGACAAGTCAAGTCAATAAAAAATCTTACAAGATTCTGCAAGTTAAATTACTATAACAACTCTTTTACAATATTTAAAATGCACAAATAGATTTTGTTTTTTGAATATGAGCAACATTTTCATAATTACATAAATTAATAATATTTATTCATATATTAAAAACTGCTATCACATACATTAGTCCCCAGTACTTATGCTGGGGCCATGGTGTTATGCAGCTGAAAAACAACAGCATTTTGATCTGGAGGGTCCTATGCTCATATTTGTAAACCTAATCTCAGTACTTGTGCTGGAGCAATGGTGTTATGCAGTTGAAAATAACAGCATTTTGTTCTCACTTATAGTGTTTTTTTTTTTTAAATTTTACTTCCTCTGTATTCTTTAACAAGGATTAATATATATAAAAAATACACTTTTCATTTGTTGCTGTGCAAAATAGTTGTCTTAATTTATCTATTTTTTAGTTTTTTTACTTATTGAACAACAAACATTTTGATCGACCACAACAACACAGTACTTACAAACACAGTTCATAATGCGAAAAAAGATTGTTCATAATTGATCAGCTGCTGAAAAACTTAAAAACACAGATGAAATAAAAAACACACACAAACAAACATCCCCATATTATCTGAAAAAACTTAAAAACTACAAAAACTTATTCAATCACAATAGGCTTCTGGGCTGATCCTACATCTTCGTCGCTGCTGCCACCACCACCATCATCATCATCATCACTGCTTTCATCATCTTCACCCCCTCCCTCACCATCCTGATGGTTTATGACAGAAACTTCAAAAACAACAGTTGCATTACCGTCGAATATCTCGTGGAAGTGGTGATCAAAACGAAGTATATTGCCTATCCTGAAGCCTTTTTTATTAATCATATCCTTCCATCCATTACACAACCGTGCGTGCTTCCCAACTTTGAAGCTCATCTCATATACCTCATCATCATCTTCACACAATATGCATGACATTCCATTTATATTTGGCAGCCTCTGCTTCCAACTTTTTGGAAAGATCTAAAAAGAATAATATTTCACGTTAATAAAAAAATCACAGAACACTAAAAAAGATAAATGAAAAAAATAAAAAATACTTTGCTTATTTCTTTTAACATACAAAATCATCTCTATCAAAATATGATGATGTGATTTTCTTGACAAAACTTCCTAGTTCCTCCACACGATTCTCTTCATCTGCCATATCTTCTTTTCAGAAAAAAACTTTACAGTTTATAAGAGGAGATGAAATCTCAAAAAACTTTGTAGTTTGCTTTAACTACAAAGGGTTATTTATAGTAAAAAAAAGTGAGTAACTGTTAGTCAGTCGGCATGTATTTTGGCAAAAATACATTAAATGTAGTCAAAGAAATTATATTTTCTATGGACTTTACAGTATCTATAGGTCATCAATTTCAACAAATATTGTGTAACTTAAATTACTATCACAAAATTTAATAAATATTTATTAAAATATAAAAAACTGCTCTCACATAAATTAGTCCCCCCAGTACTTGTGCAGGAGCCATACTGTTATGAAGGTGAAAATAACATCATTTTGATCTGTGGTCCTATACTAATAATTGTAAAATAATCCCAGCGCTTGTGCTGGAGCCATACTGTTATGAAGCTGAAAATGACAGCATTTTGATCTGGGGTCCTATACTCATAATTGTAAACTAAATCCCCCAGTACTTTTGCTGGACCTATATTGTTATGCAGTTGAAAAATAACAGCATTTTCATATGGGGGCTGCTATCAAATTAATCCCAGAATCACGAAGTTTAATAATATTTATTCATACATTAATCCCCCAGTACTTTTGCTGGAGCTATATTGTTATGCAGTTGAAAAATTACAGCATTTTGATATGGGGTCCTATGCTAATGACTGTAAACTAGTTGGAAATTATAGACTAATAATTAAAAATGACAACATAGAAACTTCACATAAAACTTCATAACAACTATAAGTTGATATGTATTTATAGAATAAATTCAATAATGTAATAACAGATGCAACTTATAATTGAAAAGGCACCATTACATAATATTTGTGATGTTGTTTACTGAACAATCACAATTCAAAAAACAACAGTTACATTACACATATATAACTGCCACAAAAACTCAGATATTGTTTACCAAAAACTCAGATATTGAACTAAAACACACAATATATGCTATCTTATTCAAGCATCTTCAACAGTAGAGCCAGAACTAGAACTAGAACTAGAACTTGAACTTAAAGGTTCTAGTTCAGGCTGCCATATACGAACATTTTAAACCACACGATCTAAGGATTCCAGAACCCTAAAATGTAACGTACTTCCTACTCCAAGATTGTTAGTACGAACAAACTCCCTCCATCCATTACAAAGTTTTCTCTGACTTCTCACTTTTAGGTAGTTCATCTGGAAATGAATACCACGGCAAATAAGAGTGGCTGGAACATCACGTCTGGGAAGCCTAATTGCCAACCATACTGGCAAAATCTACAAAACAAAACAAAAGAAGAAATGCAAACATTTATAATAACATCAAACTAAAACAACACTTTAAAAAAATGCTATGATTAACTCACAAACTGATCTAATTCAGCATCCAATTCACTTAACACTGCTTCGACGACTGTTCCCATCTTATTTATGAAAAATGTTCTCTAATATGCTGGGTATAGATTATTTATCTAATATTAACTTTTGTCCAGCTCTTATGGTGAAAGAATCGATTAAAAATATCATAATAAATGTAGTAAAAAATGGTAGGTTTGTTTGGTCTTCCCTAATAAAGTCCTGACTTTTCGAATCCCCATGTTGCTGGTATTTCTGTATTTTTAGCCCAAAAACCACCACTTAAAAAAACCTGGGTCGCCTTGTATATTTACCATAACGTCCCAGTGTAAAGACTGGGTGAAGTCTGCGAAGCATAACAAGACCAACAAACAAATAACACTTTAAAAAAAATGGTATGATTAACTTACAAACTGATCTAATTCAGCATCCAATTCATTCAACACTGCTTCAACGACTGTTCCCATCTTAAAAATACAAAAATATTTGCCTCTTCTATTCAGTAACAAAGTAGTTTATTTATATTAAAATAATTATACAAGAAATCTTCTCTATTATACTATATTGTCCTTCTGCTTTTGGATGGTAGTAAAGATTCTTCATTCTTTATATAAAAGCTGCACATTGCTTCTTCTTTTCCTTTACGATGCAGAACTGGGGCCAAGTAAAAAGAGCATTGGAAAAATAAAAATAAAAACTCAAATGTCCATGTGCATTAATTTACTGCCCACATCAAAAACATCTGGGACGTCCATGTGCCTTAAAATACTAGCCCCAGGATAAACATCTGGGAGGGAGTGTGATCCATGCGCCTTGTTTTACTACCCACGGCAAAAACATCTTAGCCATCCCCCAGCATATTAGATAACATTTTTCACACAAAACAAACGCAAACTTACAGGCATTTTAATTAACATTATCATAAAAATTACAGAAAAACGATACTTCTAAAAACACAAAAGAAGTATCCTCAAAGTACAAGAAAAGATAAATTACACTTCCAGATGCAACCATTAAAAACATAACATTTATAGAGACCCGATCTTTTTTCTATTATCAAGTTAATACAACATAAGTTTATTCAAAATAGTAAAATTAGTTCTCTGGTGACCCTGGTGGAGTATGTACTTCATTATAGTTTGGCATTTGTCTGATTGCCCTCATCATCCTTGCCATGTGTCATTCTTTCCTTTCAATCTTCTGATCTTGCCGAATAATTAATAATCAGAGGTGATCTACAGTACGAGTCAACTGCTCGATGTCTCCCTGCAACCCTGCAATCTCCCAATACAAATCATGTCCTGTTTGATCTGTAGATTGCACATTTTGAAGTGCATGTGCATTCTCAACTACATGCCCATTTTGAAGTGCATGTCCATTCTCAACTACATGCCCATTTTCCTGTGGGAGAGACATTTTTTCTTTCCAAAAATACTGCAAGTAAAAAATTTGAGACAAATTTGAGTGATGATTCTATATTCAAAGACTCTTTATTTATAGACAGATACGCACAACTGCACCCCCTAAAACAGGAATGCTAGTAACCAACTCATAACTGCAGACCCCTAATTATTTTGGTGAAAATAATTATACTAAGTAATTATACCCAGTATGTTAACTGGGGGCGCTGGTACTTCATAAGTAAACTCACAGTATTTTGGGCTGGGGGGGGGGGGGGTGGAAACGTATGCTAAAATGCTTTTATACAAAGTCCCAGCATAATTTTTGAACTGGGGCACAAGTACTTAAAAATGTAGAGTCCCAGTATTTTATAATGGGCACGAAACGATTTTACCACTCGCGGTGCTGGGTGTGCAAGTGCTTCATATGTAAACTCACAGTATTTTTGGCTGGGGGGGTTGAAAACGTATGCTAAAATGCTTTTATACAAAGTCCCAGCATAATTTTTGAACTGGGGCACAGGTACTTAAAAATGCAGAGTCCCAGTATTTTATGATGGGCACGAAGGGATCACAGGTATTGGTGCTGGGGGGTGCAACTGCTTCATATGTGAACTCACAGTATATAAAAAATACTACAATTAAAGTATTAGCATTCCTATTTATATAGTTCACAAGCTAATAAATAATAACAAACAAACAACATATTAACTATACATACTTCAAAAAATGTGTACACTGCATTGTTTATAAAAAAGACTAATAAAGATTCAAAGAAGAAGCAGCCTTCCATGTTCACAAGCTAGCTTCTCATCATGTTCTCCATAATCATCATTCAATTTCTCTGGTGGAGTTTCATAGCCTTCATCTCTTTTTGATTTTCCATGCGACAGTAGATTAGCAGCAACCATTCTCCTGTAAATAGTAATAGCTTCTACTCCCCATTCATATTTAAACAAATCCTGTCCAAGCATGAGTAGATCTGTAAACCTTGTTACAAAAAGACCACAGTCTGTATCTCCTAATTGTTTTGGTGCTGTTTGATAAACAATATCAAGTTTCTTGTACGTCGTACCAAAATTAGGATATTTTGTATGAAAATCCATCTCTTTTAGTAGCTTAGGTATAGCAATTGCATACATTGCCATCTTGATCTTCACAAAATGTTCATCCCCATCAAAAACCGAATCATAGACATCTATTCTATGATCTTTTATAGAATAAACTCCCAACCAATAATGAGTGCAAGACATGTAATCATCAGGATCAACTGAAGTCTTCCTAATTGGCATAAAAACTTTTTCGACTTGACCCCATGCTATGCCACATTGATTAGCAGACCCATTCACACACTCAAGTAGGTTATTCTGTGTAGTTCCTTCATACTGTGCTAGGTAGAAATCTAACTCAATCTTCTCTAAATCGTCCAATGTCAAGTCATGAATTCCAAAAACAACTTCTGCTGGAGGATTATATTATTTTTTCTTTTGTTGAGCACGAGTCCTTTTTGCTCCTTTCTTTTGTTGGGCCTTCATTTCTTCAAAAATTTCTTTGTTCTTCCACTCTTCTTCCATTCTATCATTCTTCTCTTTTATTCTCCTGGTCTTCTCTTCCTTTGCTATATTTTCAAAATAGGATTCAACCTTCGAAAAGAACAACGACTCTACAAAAAAATCAAAATTCAAGTCTGTCGTTGTGAACAACGCTGAGTAGTTTGTGAAATGATATACATGTTTCTTCCTCAGATAGTACAGTATAACATCAACATGCTGCATGACAAAAAAAATAACAAAACACAAAAAAAAAAAAAAAATTAGTTAACAAATATATATATAAAAGACTACAGAACCAATAATAAAAAAAAGCTGTAGAAAACCTCATTGGTAAGTGAATATCTTCTATCTGCAATCTCTCTAAACCACATTTTGCTCTTCACTGAAACACTATACAATTTAATTTTGTTATGTGA
The DNA here is from genome assembly GCA_037355625.1 of Petunia x hybrida. Classification (NCBI taxonomy): domain Eukaryota; kingdom Viridiplantae; phylum Streptophyta; class Magnoliopsida; order Solanales; family Solanaceae; genus Petunia; species Petunia x hybrida. The sequence continues at coordinate 11,150,038 of JBBBVM010000036.1, forward strand.
ATTGATGTCTGCAATTTTGTCATCATAAAGATCATCACCCCTGAAAAAGTTAAACACAAATAACATAAATAATACAAATTTACTAATATAATCCACAACACCCTGTAACTTAAAATACACAATAACTAAAAAAAATAAAATAAAATAACTTACACTTTAGAGACGCTGTTTTTATCAGTCGCTTTCAAGCCTTCCTTCAACCATTTATCAAAAATTGCCAAACAATTAGACGTGGCATTGACAGTATGAAAAGGGCATACACACCTATAAGAAGGCTTCCAATCACACTTTTCCTTTGGCTCAAAAGGCCTGAATGGAGATAATAAGTGGCGGCTAATCTTACGAACCCTATGTCCCCTACCTAACAGCTCTCATTTTTCTGGATGATTTGATGGTTTCTCTGACAAAACAGCTAAATCCATAACTTCCTTTTTTTTCACTGAACACTGCATTGCCGACTGTTGTTTAGATGAACACACATCTGCATAATTACTTGCACAGACATCTGTTCCAGCAACCTTGCATGGCTGTTCAGGTGTTTTCATGGCTGAATCCAAAGCAGACTCTTGCTCCAGTACTACAACATATGCATCAGCAAGTGTCGTAAGTTTTGAATTGTCTTTCTCTATTAATGCCAATTCTGTACCACCCTTACTTTCTGAGCGATCGAAATCCATAGAATCATGCGTGACACTATCAATCACTGCTGCAGTCTCTTGCGATGGCTGTGTCAAGCCAATTGAAAATGAAGGTGCATCTATGCAACCAATATTCATGATGCTTTTGCTTGCATCAGCCAAATTTTCACCAATTTTAGGTTTGAGGGGAGATGCAATTTCAGGAGAAGCATCATTATCACGTTTCTTCCTTTTCTTACTGGAAAATGCTTTCAAAGCCTTTTTTGGAGACGAATGCTCAACACCTTTTTTAAGACCTTCTTTAGAACCTTCTTGGGAACCTTCTTGAGAACCTTTATAAATAAAGATAATATATCACACATTTGCGAACAATAAAAAATACAAAATAACTATAAAAAAGACGATTACATACCTTCTGGTGTAAAAACAAGACCAGCTATGCAAAGCTTGCTGACAGCCTTAACTTCAAGTCGAACCTCAGCACTGTGACTGCGTTGATTGACAACATCTTCATTATCAACTTTAACATTTGTTGCTTCTGTAAATGGAACAAGACACACTATTCATTGACCAACCAACATGGTATTTTATGCTGGAGTGTGGACCATGCAAAATATGCAACATATTTTCGCATACCAGGAGTCAAAAATATTTGGTTATCAGCAAGCTTAATTGGTTGACAACCTTCTTGAGAACTTTCTTGAGAGACTTCAAAACAAGATAATTTGTTACACATTTTCAACAACAAAAATAGGAACACTAATTATTATATAAAAATTACTTTTACATACCTACTGGTGTCCAAATACCAGTTTCAACAAGATGCTTTAATTCATTAATTTGTTCTTCAACCCCAGCACTTTTCCCAGATTCACCATTATTACCTTCTGTAAAAATAAATAAGCACAATACATTACATCTCTATAGAAAACAGAAGTGTCAAAACACACGTATTTAAAATACATTTCCATTACTATAGACTTCCCAGACATTGGTGCTGGGGCACAAATACTTCATAAGAAAAAGTCGCAGTATTTTGTGCTGTAGATGTAGTGCTTTGTTATAGAAAATCCCATAATTTAGAACTGGGACACAAGTACTTGTTAAACAAAGAGTCCCAGTATTTTATTATCTGGGACATTAGCATATCATAAAAACACAGTATTAGTGCATAATATGTTGGTTCAATCTACCAACAAATTTTTTTCTTCTTACCATTCAGTGTGGGATAAATTTTTTCATCACGAAGCTGAACATCTGTTGGATTCAAAGATACATCATCATCTTTAGATGGACACTTGTCCAATAAATCAGATGAAGGATTCTATTTATCTGCATATACAAAAAATAAAAAATCATTACATTAAACAAAAAAATTCCCTTTTATTTAGATTACAACTATACAGAATACTCTATTTGACTACCATGACTTTGTTGATGATGGTCTGAATTTGATGGCGCCTTTTCTAAACCATCTGTACCTTTTGCTTCATCAATAGGGTCACTGGTATCAGCTTTGTAATGCTCTAAAACATCCACAATCATTTGATGCTTGTATCTATTAAAGGAGCTGCAATACCATGATCACTTTGTACACTACCACCAAGCTCTGGCTGATTACATGTTTCTTTGAAAAAACTATTGCGACCATCTGAATAAATCAAATTATCAACAAAATGACTCTTTTAATTTCTACTCCTGGTGTCTGATTTACTTACAGACACACCACAGTTTTCTCCGAGATCACTTGTCTTTGATTTTGCAACAAGAAGCAGTAATGAATCAAACTTTGCATTCAACTTATCTGTAATCCTCTTCTCCATGTCAGCAAGATCTTTCTTTACACTATTTTCAGAGGAATTGATCATATGTTGAATCTTGCTCTCAGTAGGTAAGTTTACTTTGAGATTAGCTGTCAATCTCTGGTAAAAGAAAAAACATTAAAACCACATAAGAAAAAAAAATTAAAAGACAAAACCCACGAAGAATTTCACCTTTACAACTTCATTCATGTCAATAGATTCTGCTGTTGAACTAGTCTTTGAAGATGACTTTGAGGGTGACTTTGAAGTTGAAGCATGTTTAGATTTATGCCTTATTGGTCTCACTGAGGCATCCTCCCAAAACTATTAAAAAGTACATTTCAAAACCAACAAAAAAGTAAAAAAAAGAAATAACAAACAAAAGCAAGTACTCGTAAAACTCACCTGTTCATTATGAAAGTAGTCATCACACAAGACATTGTATTGAGGGGTAAACGTACATGTGTAACGAAGCATCACAGGTTTGATCCTAGTGCGAACAGTAAAATACTGCCTGAACACAGGGAACACCTCTGCCACCCAGCAACAGAATAGGAAGGGCATACCAGAAAACAAATAAGTAGAAGAACCTGGCTTTATGATTGATTGCAAATGGTGTACCATTTGACGATATATCTCAGTACCCCACTGATAACAGCTATGCACCTCTTCATTATCAATAATAATCATATGTTGATCATCCACTACTCTAGGTAATGGCCGGCCCAATAAAACAGAATTAAGCAAATATACCTCAGCTAGTTTAACAGCATCATCTTGCTCTAATGGAACATCCAATCGTGCAGCTGACACTCTATTCACATTGCCCTTGCTCTTTGGAGCCACTCTCACATAACTGGAATGATGTTCAATCAAATCAAGCAAGTCATATAACTTTAAAGTCCACTTGATGTCCTTTTTATTAACATCGTCTTCAGGATTCCTGAAATACTTCTCCTTTAATCTACTCTTTGAAAGCTTAAAAATACTTATATCTACAATACTGGAAATATTAAAACCACTAACTACATGAAAATCATCAGCTGTGAAATCCACTATATCACCAAAAACTTTGAAGCTAAGCTTAGTGTTGTCTGAAGAAACTATTTGAGACTGGAGAAAACAATTTATAAGCCTCCCAGAATATTTAGCATCTTCCAAAAGCATAAACTTGCCGAATGGCCCTTTCTTCAGTTTCTCCAGGTAATCCGCAGACAACAACCCTTCGAGTAATCCACGATACTCTGTGTCACCTTTCCACTGGCAATCACGATTTTTCCACTGCGCAAATGGAAGCAATATACCATCGTCGTTTGGCAGATTATCCGTAACCTCATCACTTGGTATAATCTCCATTGCTGTAACATTAGCACATGTATTAAAATAAAACAAAGAAAAATTAACACATATATGCTGGGGGTACAAGTAGTTTATCTGCACAGTCACAGTATTTTGGATGCTAGGGGTACAAGTATTTCATGTGCAAGGTCGCAGTGTTTGTGCTGGGGGAGAGCTTGATAGCCCAACCCCTCCCCCCAGACATTGGTGCTGGGAGCACAAGTAGTTCATGTGCATGGTCACAACATTTGGTGCTGGGGCCTATGATGCTTTGTTATGCAAAGTCCCATGTTTTAGAACTGGGACACAAGCACTTGTTAAACAAAAGGGTCACAGCATTTGGTGCTGGGGCCTATGATGCTTTGTTATACAAAGTCCCATGTTTTAGAACTGGGACACAAGCACTTGTTAAACAAAAGGGTCACAGCATTTTGTGCTGGGGTCTATGATGCTCTGTTATGCAGTCCCATGTTTTAGAACTGGGACACAAGTACTTGTTAAACACAGGGGTCACAGCATTTGGTGCTGGGGCCTATGATGCTTTGTTATGCACAGTCCCATGTTTTAGAACTGGGACACAAGCGCTTGTTAAACAAAGGGGTCACAGTGTTTGTGCTGGGGGAGAGCTTGGTGGCCCACCCGCTCTCCCAGACATTAGTGCTGGGCACACAAGCACTTGTTAAACAGAGTCGCAGTATATACTTCTGGAGCAAAGGGTTTCACAAAAAAAAAAAAATAAAACCGTTGCCCACTTTCTTAAAAATAACCCACCATTTACAATGGACAAGTACCTGTTAAAAACACACAGTCCCAGTTTTTTATCATAGGGCAACAGCCTATCCCCAACAGAAGGTCACAGTATATAGTTCTGGGGGCAATGGGTTTCACAAAAAAAAGGCGTTCCCCTTAAAAAAACCCCACCATTTTAAAAGAAATCAAAAGCTTATACTGTACTCCAATGGAAAATCTAAACATTTTTCGAAACAAAATCAAAACCTAATAACCCATATACACGTACAAAAATGAAAAAAAAAAATACGAAGTAAACACAGTTACCTTAATATACGAAACAGCAAAACAAAATTTTTTCTCAAACACAAAGCTTCAAAATCTCAAAAATAAGAAATTGGTGTATTTCGAAAGAGAGTTCATATATTTTGATAGAATTCAAAAGTCACAGTATTAAACAGAGAAACAAAAACACCGAATAAGTTAAAAATAAGGAAGGGTAAAACCGGAATTTCCAAAATGTGTAAAACGACGTCGTGATACTATTATTTTTAAAAAACGCGTCTAGTGGCTAATTCTCAGCGAATTTGTAAACAGAGGCTACGCATCACAAAGCGGGTGCCAAAGTGGCTTCCCCGCGAAATTTTCACAAAAATCATTTAAAGGTGTACTTTCCCAAAATGTCTCCATATATGACGATTTTATCCCATAAAATTTTCTCATTATACATTATATTTGATTGCTCCATCTTGATAGGTCTAAATATTGCTAGCCTCAATATAATTAACGGTATTATTTTACTTTGTTTTAAAATGGTTTGGTTTCTTCAACAGAAAAAATATCCATTATTTAAACACAACCGTTCACTTTCTTGTGCCTTTATTTAGAGGCGAATTAGAATTAATAAGGTTTACATCCTAAATCTAACTCTGCTTTTATTAGGATTTTGTTATTGCGCCTAAATATTTTTATAACACACCCGATAGATATATATGATGTTTCCATCTAAGCATATCTATTTGAGTATGTCTAGACTCAAGAATATGATTTCTTCTATGCATACACATTTTGTACATAACATTTATATTTCTAATACTTTTAACGACTCTATCTTAAAAGAAATGGTTGCTAGGAGAGTCATGTTATTTTCAAGTAACAAATTGAGTATTTTTTTTGGAGAACCATGTTGTAGTAGTATGCCAAGACAAGCTAGGAGCCCCAAAGTGTTCGAATTACAGAAATGAGCATAAAAGATCCTGGTCTTAATATCTTGAGCAGTTTTTTGGTGGTCTTAAAGAATTGAGCACTTTACATTAAATGAAGTTGAAAGTACAAAAATACTCTTACTAATAGAGTACTTCCCGTAAATACAAAAATGTCACCGCACCTTTTTGAAGCCGTAATTACAAAAATGCTACCGCACCTTTTTGAATCGGAATTACAAAAAATTTCAATGCTTCCTACGAAGCACAAAAACAATGCCAAATTCAGTTGTGTTTCATGTCTATTTATGAATAAATAAGGCCAAATCGTCATCGTTTTTCTCATATACAAGACATCCAACCCGTCTGTGTTTCACACCTATTCTGTGAATGAATAAAGTCAAATCGCCATTGTTTAACTCATATACTAAAATCAAAGCAAAACATAACATAAGACCAATCCGGCATCTTTTCTTCCTACAATAAACAAAAAGTTATGTTCACTCTGCAAATAAATAATGTCAAATCATCCTTACTTTATTGATTCTCAAAAAAATACCTTCAAGTCCTTATATATTTAAAAAAATAACAACGATTTGGCTGTGTTTATGCTTATGTTGAACCAAAAATTGCATCAATATTGCAAACAAATGACTCCAAATCTTCTTTACTTCGTTCATCCACAAAAATACATATGAAAATACAAAAGCCAAACAAAAACAAAAGAAAAACATAATTATCCCAATTCGTCATCATTTATTCATAATTTGAGTCAAATATTAAGTATATTTGCAAACAAATGAGTCAAAAATCGTCTTCACTTCATTTATCCACAAAAATACATATGAAAATACAAAAGTCAACAGAAATTTAAAAAAAAAAAGCATAACTATCTGAATTCGTCATCATTTAATGATAATGTGAGCCTTAATTATATTTTACAACAAATGAGTACAATTCGTCTTCACTTCATTCATCCATAAAATACATATGAAAATATAAAATAAAGACAATTCGGCTATTTATTCATAACTAAGTAAAACTACTATGTCTATTTTAAAAGCAAATGACAAAATCGTCATCACTTTGCTCATATGCAAAAATTTAAAGTAAAAATAAAACAAAGTCAAACCGGTATCATTTGTCCATTTTATGATACAAATATATGAGGTCAAATTGTCATCACTTCCATTTACAATATAATAAACTGAAATAACACAATCACAGTGAAAACAAACGTTGTCTCAAAGCTTGTTATCATTTTCGTTAATTCCACCAGAACTGCTTTATCATCGTCACTATCTTCACAAATATTCCTGATGTATTGTCAAAATAATCATGTGAAACAAAAAAAAAAGGTGACAAAAGGATGGATATGATGCCAAAGTACATAACTTTTTTACTAGCCACAACAACAAACAAAATTAACAGCTTGGACCTAGAAGCTGGAAGGAAATTGGAGCTTATTCCTTCGGCTCACCTAGAACTTCTATGTAAAGGTAATTCTTCCAACTTTGGTAAGCCGTATTCAAATGTGGATGCCCCTATTTTTGTGCCAAAATCATTAATTCAGGTTGATCCACATTCATTGTTTGGAAGTAAGTTGCCTACAGATAGTGAGTTGATTGCCCAAATGGACTTGAATGATATTAAAGGTATTATTGTGTGTCAAGTAACATCAACACAACATGACGCTTGTAATGAAAATTATTTGTTGGAGTATGAGGATATTTTTGAAGAAGAGGAACTAGATGAAGCATCAACTGCTCACAACTTTGCACAAGTGGCTCGAGAGGGTGATTTGTCTCCAATAGCTATTCATGAAAAAGCTCCAAAGAGAGTGAAGAAGGAGAGGCAACCTCTTGAACTAACTAGAGTGCAACCTGCGCGGAGGTTAAAATCAAAATCAAAATATTCGAGGACATGATGGATAGTATATATGATCAAAATAGAGAGCCAATAGTTTCATTTTCTCAAGTTATAGTTTTTGGGCCTTTCTACATGCTTAGTTTCATAACTTGTAAAAGGAAGTGTGGAGTGCATAATTCCACTTTCTTTCTTGTTTTTTATATTTTTTCATTATATTAGTATTATCAAATGTAATATCATCACAGAGTATGTTTTAAACTCTGTGATTCAGAGAATATTTGGTGCTTGCTAGCTCTTTTTTTCTACATTCATGCTAGATGCGACGTAGTTCCCTCGATAGAATGATGTAAGGTATGGTTTGACCCTCCTTACTTTGTATTGTCCTTCTTGAGGCTTTTACTTTTTTATTAGTTATAAAACTGGTCACTAGGTGCAATGCCTAGCTGAATCTTTGCTTAAAAATAAAATTAACAGCATACGAAAATTGATGCACCATATTTGTTACTCCTATTACTCCTGGTAACAAACCAGAAGTCTACCGATGACAATATAGCAACACATAATTTCATTTTTCTGGCTCGGATGATTTATATTACTAGTGCAACGACTCCGCTCTCACACAAAAAAACATAAGTTGTTCATCCCTTTCCAAAATCAGAGCTACGTTAATTTTGTATGATTTTTGAAAAAATAAATGGTAGAAACAGAAATATGAGGCCAAGACGAAGCTAGAGATGTAAGTTTTGTCTGGCGGCGGCCGATGGGTGCCCAAAGGCGGTCAACAGTGGTCAACATGATGGAATTATGGTGGAGAGAGGGAAGAAGTGGGAGATAAATTTTCTAGAGAGAGAAAGTGTGAAAGAAGAAAGTTTGTCAAATAATTGTAGAAAAATTCTTAAAAGATAGAAATAAATATATTTTAAAAGTGCTCAAATTTTCAAGACCATGAAAGTGCTCATCAAATTCAGACCAGAATTAAAAGTGCTGAATTAACATAAAAAAAATTAAAAAAAGAGTATAGTTTATCCCATATCTAGCAATGTTTACTTGAATACTAATTTTTGTGTGTTTATATTTTGCAATAAAATAAAATAACACAAACAAAAATAATTTGCAAACCTCCCAATATTTTGCGTATTTATGCTTATTAACACACATTTTAGAGTCTAAGTTCATACCGACTTGTCTTAACTGTTAAATATTTGCGTCTAGGCATATTTATTGATTATTGGTGTTTAAGAATTATGCGATACAAAAGCAAGCCATTTGGAGAAAAATTGAATGTTGGGTCCAAAATCCCGTCGCCCTACCACACCAAAATATTTCATTGCATGCCCTCTATAAGGAGTAGTTTTACAAAATTACCCATGCTAAGGAATATTTTAGCAAACTGCCCTTATTTAGTCCAGAGCCAAGACTTCAAGGTAAAAATTTTGTACGTCTTGCCAATTGGCTATACTTCAAAGATAAATGTTGTTTTGCCAATACTTCAAGTTATATGGCGAGAATGCAGGAAAAACTGGAAGGGGCAAGTCTTGGCAATTGCCAAGACTTACGACGAAGTGCGGCAAGTGTTGCCTTTTGCCAACACTTTCCGTTCAAGTGTTGGCAAATCGTGTAGGGGTCAATGGCAAGTCTTGCCTTTTTGCCAAGACTTACGACCAAGTACGACAAGTATTGCCTATTGCTAATACTTGAAGGAATAAGAGTTGAAAAACTGAAAAATATAAAGGCAAATTTTGGCACCGGATTTTTTTCATAAAATCGTAGCGGGGGCATTTTTGCAAATCATCTGTGAGCACAGGAAAAAATACAAACCATTGCTTCCCGTGTCATATTTTTACAAATCAGCCCTATCATACAAGCGCATAAGATGATTAACATTAATAAAATAATTCAGCGCCACAGTTAAACTTTATGCCACCCACTTAGAAGATACAAATAAATTTCCTTGGTGAGATCTTGAAATGAAACCTACGATAAAAATCCTAAGGGGGAGGGAGGGGGGGTGGTTGGGGGGAGGAAGCAATTAATCGGTTTCATTTGAAGCTCAGCTTTTTGAAATTTTCAACCAAACGCCAAGAAATCAGCTAGCTTTCGTTTTAATCCTTTAGTAGGGAACACAGGCAGCCAGCAGTAATTTGAACCCGAAATAAAACTAATAGTCCATGCAAAACTTATAGCCTATTTGGCATTGCTTCTTTAAAATCAAAAGTATATTTTTTTTTTCAAAAAAAGTACTCCCTCGGTTCCAAAATGGTTGTCATAGTTCGGATTTTGAGAGTCAAACGAGTTTAATTTTGACCGTAATATTTTTATATGTCTTTTAAATATTTTTAATTATTAATTATTGCGGGTTATATTACTTTTTAAGTAGTTTCTAAATATATAAACATCGTTACAAAAAACTTAAAGATTATATATTTAAATGCACGGTCAAAATGAACTCGTTTGACTCTCGAAATCCGAACTATGACAACTATTTTGGAACGGATGAAATACTTTTTTTGGATTTTTGAGGTGTTTGGCAAAAGAAAAAAAAGTACTTTCAGCAGAAGCAGTTTTTATGCTTTTGGGGAAAAGCATATATTTGTAGCTTCTCCCAAGAAGCAGAAGCAGAAACAGTTTATTAATTTTTTCAAGACAAAAATATCTTCACAAAAAATTTTTATTTACCAAATTATCCCTCATTAATTAACCACATCTATCTCAAAATAAAATTATATTACTCTTTTTCATTTTTTTTCTTTCTACATACTTTTACAAATCCTCTTTCTCTAAGACTAATTTTTATTTCTAGGTATTTCTCTCAACCCTATATAGGCTTTTTTTTCTCTGCCAAAGCTACAACTACAATAACAAATTTCTTGAGTCAGATAACAATTTCTTAAGGTATGTAATCTTTTTAATTTGCTTCAAATATAATTGTAAGATTGTATTTGTTTAGATCTTTTAGTTAAAATACAAGTGATGGTTAATCGTGCCTACTTCAAATTTTGCTATGATTGTGAAAATACAGAAGCTTCTACCGTTTACTTTATGTTCTATATTTTAACTATATTTTTTAATTAAAGTCTTTTATGATAAATATTTAATATTATTTTTTATTTCCAATAATCCAAATGTAAATGGAATGGGATGTTCTTTTCTTAATTTGACACTCAAAAGTACTTTTTCTAAAGATTAACCAAACACAAATTATTTATCAAAAGTACTTTTCCAATGAATTGTCCAAACACGACTGCTTATTATTCAAAAGTACTCTTTTAAAAAATACTTTTATCAAAAGTACTTTCGAAAATAAACAGTTTTTTTGCGGCAATCCCAAATATGCTCTTTGACAATTCCACTAATCTCTAAAACACCAAATAATTTGAAACAAAAAGTGAAAGTAGTCATTTATTTTTAACAGTCAAAAATCTCTGGAACGCCATACCAAACTCACACAATTCCAGTAGCCTATAAATACATTTCTTAGACGGCTTTAGATGACGAGTACCTCTAAATATAAGCAATACCAAACAAGTTCCTTAGAAATGCCAACAAGTGAGAGTAGTTCCAGTCATGAGCTTCTTCAAGCTCAAGCTCAAAGTTGGAACCATATATTCAGCTACATAACTCCTTTTGCAGTAAGTTGTGCAGTTCAATTGGACATTCCTGATGTTCTCCACAAACATGATAAGCCCATGTCTCTTTCTGACCTCTCAGCCCAACTTCCCAACATTGATCCTTCTAAAGTTTCTTTCTTGCCCATTCTAATGCGCTTTTTAGTCCATTCAGGTTTCCTAAATCAACATTTAGATGACGAAAATCATCATTGTTATTATTCTCTTACTCCAACAAGTCGTCTTTTCGTGAAAAATGAGCCATTGAATGTTAGGTCACTCTTGTTTATGAAACAAGATCTTATCTATTTTAAAGCATGGTTTGAGTTAGGTAATTGGTTCCAAAACGATTGTTCTTCTCCTACTCCTTTTCATGCTGGACATGGGCAATCTTTTTGGGATTTTATTAATGACGCAAAACAGATAAAATATGGAAGTAATTTTAATGACGCAATGACTAGTGATTCTAGATTGATTACTAATGTTCTTATTTCTGAGTGTAATAAGCATATTTTTGAGGGGTTAACTTCTTTAGTCGATGTGGGAGGTGGCACAGGCACTCTGGCAACTGCTATAGCCAAAGCTTATCCTACCATAAAGTGCACTGTTCTTGATCTTCCTCATGTTGTAGGTGACCTCAAGGAAAATGGTCATGAGAACTTAAAGTTTGTGGGAGGAAGTATGTTTGATGAAATTCCTCAAGCTAATGCAATCTTACTCAAGGTATAATTTAAATCTTTAATTTTCGTTTTTGTGTTTTTGGTATATCTATTCCGAAATTGATTTGATGCTACGTAAACCTAAAAAATGTGGAAGCGCTCCCGATTCTCCATCTATACTATTCTACTGGGCAGTACAATTTAAATGTGTAGCTATAACTTTTGTTACTAACTGTCTTAATTTCTTTTGATCACTTGTTCATATGGAGGTGGAAATTAAAAATAAACTTTTTTTTAACTAATCCATTCAACTGTCAAAGTTTAAACAGGTTTGACCCCTTTGTTGACTTGACCTAAATATGTTCAACTCGAAGTGACCTTCACACAATTGAGTCCCTCATACTGAAACTCAAACCCAAACATACAACATCAAACTAGAAGATTGAGAATGATGTTAACTGTAAAGAACTTAAGCTAATAATTACGAGGAATACATTAACTTTCACGAATTGTTTTTATCAAAATAAAAACGAGGTTGAGTCATGTTGAGTGAGTCGGGTTGAGCCCAATGCTTAAATACATTAGCTATATATATGTTTGACTTGAAGTCGTTTCTCTCCCCCTCTCTATAGTGGATATTGCATAACTGGAGTGATGAAGATTGTGTGAAGATATTGAAGAAATGCAAAGAGTCAATTTCAAGTAAGGACAAAGGAGGGAAAGTGATAATCATTGACATAGTGATGATGGAAGATGATGATCCAAAGCAAATAAGCCAAGAGTTTGTTCGAGCACAACATTTCATGGACTTGCTGATGATGGTAAATTTTGCTGCCAAAGAGAGAACTAAGAAGGAATGGGAGAAGCTCTTTACTCAAGCTGGTTTCAGTGAGTATAAAATATTTCCCACCATGGGTTCAAGATCTATCATAGAAATCTACCCTTGATTAGTTTGAAGCAGTCTTGGTTGGAAATATAAATTTCTAAGAAGCATTAATAACTTACTATTACAGCTTTTTCTCGACAATTTGTTTGGATTATTGTTCCCTATCGTTTTATGATGTATCGTTCTATTCCATATATATTGTATTGTAGTATTTTATTACCGAACCAATGCTTAATATACTGTATTGTTTGTTATTGTTTTTAAACATTTGCTTAATAGGGTTTGATTGTGTTATTTGGGCTGAATTACAAAAATATGACACGGGAAGCAATGGTTTGCCAAAATACCCTCAGTAATAGTGCTTTAGCAAAACTGCCCTCCATTAGTTTAATGAAACTTATTCCGTCACAACTAATAAAAAGACCAACACTATCTTCCCCTTCCTTTTTTCCATTCAAATAATCTCTAAACCCTAAAAACCTACAACTTTTACAGATTCCTCCATTGAAATGAAGATTCAAGGTTAGATTTCTTCAAATTCCTAGTCTCTTACATTCACTCAGAGACTTCTTGGCAATGGGCACCTTGCACAGACTTCTTGACAATTGCAAAACATTAGCCCTTTTGCAATGGGCAACTTGTCTCTGCAAGTCTTGGCTATGCAAAGAGTTCAAGCTCTTGTACAATGACACCTTACACGGACTTCTCTGGCAATTGCCAAGACTTCAAACTTTATTGTAGTGGCCAACTTGCAAAAGAAAGTCTCTGCAAATCTTGGCTATTGCCAAGAACTTAAGCTCTGGTGCAATGGGCACCTACAAAGACTTCCTGACAATTGCCAAGACTTCAAGCCCTGTTGTAGTGGCCAATTTGCAGAGAAATTATATGCAAGTCTTGGCTATTGCCAAGAGTTCAAGCTCTAGTGCAATGGGTACCTTTCATAGACTTCTTGGCAATTGCCAAGACTTCAAGCCCTGTTGTAGTGGATAATTTGCAGAGAAAGTCTCTTCGAGTCTTGGCTATTGCCAAGAGTTCAAGCTCTGGTGCAATGGGCACCTTGCATAGACTTCTTGGCAATTGCCAAAACTTTAAGCCTTGTTGCATTGGGTAATTTGCGAGAAATTCTCCGCAAGTCTTGGTTATTGTCAAGAGTTCAAACTCTGGTGGAATGTGTGCCTTAACTAGAAAATCAAAGAGGAAAAAGAAAAATAAAAACAAGATTGAATGAAAGTTACGAACATCGTCATTAAGGGTCTACTTATCACTGGACAAATCAAGAAATCAACTTCTTTTATCAAGGGTAACACCACCCAAGTGATGTTACCAAATTCACTGCAACTCTTGGCAATAGCTAACATTTCAAGGTCGGGCGGAAGGAGGCAATTTATAGGAGAAGTCTCTGAAAATATTGAAAATTGCTAATACTTTACGATCTGGTGCAATAGGCAACCTGCAGTCAAAGTCTCTGCAAGTATTGGCAATAGCAAAGACTTTAAGATCTATGCAATAGGCAACTTGTAGAGAAAGTCTCTTCAAGTCTTGGCAATAGGTATGACTTTAATCTCTGTGCAATAGAGGCTACTTGCAGATAAAGTCTCTGCATTAATGGCAATAACTAAGACTTTAAGCTTTGTGCAATGAACAACAACGATATCTAATTGCTATTGTCAATAAGAACCTTAAAATTATCTTAATCAAGCATAAGAAGTAAAAAAAAAATCACAGGAATATCAAATTTAATTAGACGATCATCAATCAAAATGAAAATAAAAACTTACAGATAAGTGTATAGATAATTATTACAAAAAATAAATACGGAAAAAAATAAATATAAATAAAGGATTAGGCAAAATAAAAATTACATTATAACACAAATTAAAGAAAAATAATAAAATGAATAAAATTTTTAAAGATTTTCTAAATCTCTAGGACACAAAGAAGAAAGAAGGAAATGAAGGAGGAAGGAGAGAAGGAAAGGAAGGAGGAAAGAGAGAAGGAGACCGTTCCATGTAAATTGGGTTTAGCATGGGCAAAATAGTCCGTTCTCATAACAAGGGATGATGTAGAGGGCATTTACTTAAAACATTTGAAAGTGGAGGCAAATTGGTAAGATCAGTGCTTATGAAGGGCACTTCGTGAAATTTTTTAGTTATATTGTACTTACAAGTATACCAAGATATCCTTAACTATTGTAAATATTGGATTCAAGTACTTATTTAAAACTTAAAAAATAAGAAAAACGTCAATAATTACGGACATAGTACTCCCTCCGTTCCAATTTATGTGGTAGTATTTCCTTATTAGTCTGTTCCAAAAAGAATTGCAGCATTCTCAATTTGGTAACAATTTAACTTCAAAGTTACAGTTTTTCCATTGATGAAATGATTTACAACCACACAAACATCGATGTCTTATTTTAAACCACAAGTTTTAAAAGTCTTTCTTTATTTCTTAAACTTTGTGCCGAGTAAAACTATGATATATAAAGTGGAACGGAGGGAGTAGTTAGAAGGATGAGTATTAAAGGGTCGTTTGGTTCGTACACAAGTTATACATGAATTATCAATGCAGCAATTGAATAATTAATGTAGAAACTGTAATACGGAGATTAATTCTTTTTGAATGTTTGCTTAGTTATACTAAAAATAATTACACATTGTATTATTTATAAGATGTGTTTTCTATTTGTTTATAAATGTTTGTTTAAAAGAATTAGGGTTATTTTAGTTTGTTGAGTGATTGGGTTAATATGTAATTTTATTATTTTAAATCATGAATTGCTACTATATATAATTTTATTTCACTTTTTATCCCGCATATAATAACTCAAAATTCCCAAATAACTTAGCGTCTATCTTTATGAAAATGCAAAATTTAAACCAAGTGACGTACATATCTTCTTACCAAACATGGTAAAGAATTATACGGATTCAGTAAGGAGATTTGCTCACTTAATTTAGCAACCAAGTGGCTCCTTAGAATATAGCGGCGACGGTGAGTATTGATAAGGAAGGTTTTTGATACAGAATTAAGCAAGACAAAGGAAGAAGAAGAAGAGCAGAAAAGGAAGAAAGAGAGGCTGACGTGGCAGAGCAGTTAGTTAAAGCTGTTAGGATTAGAAAATGGCGGGAAAGGTTGTTAGAATTGTTAGTTGCAAGTAGTTATAGTTAGTTATAGTCTCAGCTGGATTTGGATCAATCCCAATTGTATAAATACATTGTAATCTTCCATTTTTACTCATTCATTCAATATATTACACATTACATTGTTAATGCTTGATTGTTCTCGGATTTTCCCCCAAATTTCCCTGAACCTTCACCCTTCTTCGAATTATTCCTAGAAGCTACTGTTCTTCACTGTGCGAGTTGATAAACTGCACCATTTGGTATCAGAGCCACTGATTCTTGGCCCAATTTTCACTTCTCACCATGCCTTCAGATACTAGGACTGTGTCAGAGATTAAGGAGTTAAAAGATGCAATGGAAAAGATGTTTTCTGTCATGTGTAAAAGGCAAGAGGAATTGGAATTGCAGCATAAACAAACAACCCTAGAACTGATAGAAAGAATGGAGTTGGGATTTAAGGAGAAGAGTTGCTCTAATCCCTCATCTTCTAACCCACCAGTACTTGAAGTAGAATCAGGAAACCAGTTCAGAAATGCTGGGCAATCAGGATACTTCACTAGATTATCTAAGTTGGAGTTCCCCAGATTCAATGGGTTGGATCTGAAATCTTGGTTATATAAAGTTGACCAATTCTTCTCGATCGATGATGTACCTGAAGAACAAAGAGTCAGAATTGCTATTGTGCATTTAGATGGAGAGGCAATTCAATGGCATCAAGCATTCATGAGAGGGAGAAAACACCAGACCTTACCATCATGGGAAGAGTATGTGCTGGCATTACACAGGAGGTTTGGCCTGACTTATGATGATCCTATGGCAGATTTAATGAATCTGAGGCAAACAGGAAGCATGGAGAGTTATCAGTCAGCTTTTGATAAGGTAATGACTCGTGTGAACATCTCTAATTCTGATGCTATTAGCTGCTTCATTAATGGCCTGAAACCTGAGTTCAAGTTAGATGTAAAAGCTGCAAGACCTAAGGATTTACAAGAAGCATATGAACTGGCTAGACTTCTAGAAGGATCCTACATAGCTAAGAATAAAAGTCAAAGAATCTCACAATGGCAACCCAGCAGACCCAAAAACACAGAAGTTAAACCAGTAGCTGGTAGTCAGTTTAAGCCCAGATATAGGAGAACTGTCACCCCTGAAGAAATGAATGAGAAGAGATCTAAGGGCCTATGCTATTTCTGTGATGAAAAGTATGAACTAGGGCATAAGTGTAGTAATAATAAACAGATTCTGGTGTTAGAAGTAGAAGATGAAGACTATCCTGATAGCTATGAAGAAGATATTGTCCAGATTAATGAAGAAGAGGAGAGTCCTTCTATTTCTCTGCAAGCCTTAACTGGTTCAAAAGGGTATCAAACTCTGAGGGTAACTGGTTATCATGAAAAGAAACCTCTCTATATCTTGATTGATAGTGGAAGCACACACAATTTTATGGACATAGAAACTGCAAGGAAGTTAGGATGCAAGTTGACTCCCACAAGTTCTGGTTCTGTTAGTGTTGCTGATGGCAGAAAAATTCATATTTCTGAGAGTTGTAAAGATTTTTCTTGGATGCTGCAAGGAGCTACATTCACTAATGATTTCTATATCATTCCCCTGGAGTCATGTGACATGGTATTAGGAGTACAATGGATGCTGAAGTTAGGTGACATCAAACTGAACTTTAGTAAGCTGACTATGGAATTTCATTTTAATGGCAAGAGGCATGTGTTGAGGGGTTCACCTGGTAAGGTGAAATCTGTAAATGGTAAAGGATTGAACAAGTTCATTGACTCTGAATCACTACTCTTTATGCTACATCTGCAAGGAGGACCTGAAATTTGTTCAGCTCAGGCAGTAGAAACAAAAGAGCAGCACCCTGAAATCACTAAGCTAATCACAGAGTTCTCTGAGATTTTTGCTATCCCTAAGACACTTCCACCTCACAGAGGACCCTTTGATCACCACATTCCACTCCAAAATGGAGCCCAACCTATCAGTAAAAGACCCTACAGATACCCAGTTATGAAGAAGGACATCATAGAGTCCCTAGTGAAAGACATGCTAGAACAAGGAGTCATTCAAGACAGCCACAGTCCCTATGCTTCACCTGTGGTACTGGTAGGCAAGAAGGATGGGAGCTGGAGGTTGTGTGTGGATTATAGAGAACTGAATAAAAGTACTATCAAGGATAAATTTCCTATCCCAATTGTGGAAGACCTATTAGATGAGTTGGGAGGCTCTAAGGTGTTTTCAAAGATTGACTTGAGAGCAGGTTACCACCAGCTAAGAATGGCTAGTGCAGATGTGCATAAGACTGCTTTCAAGACTCATTCTGGGCATTATGAATTCTTGGTGATGCCATTTGGACTTACCAATGCACCATCTTCATTTCAAGGGCTCATGAATTCTGTTTTTCAACCTTACCTCAGAAGGTTTGTACTTGTCTTCTTTGATGACATACTAGTATACAGCAAGGACTGGGGTGAACATGTCATGCACTTGAGATCTGTTTTTAAAACAATGCAACAGCATCAGCTATATGCAAAGGACTCTAAATGCTCTTTTGGAGTGCAGCTTATTGAGTATCTTGGCCATTTCATATCCCCTGAAGGTGTTTCCACAGATCCAAAGAAAATCCAAGCTGTCAAGGATTGGCCTATCCCAGTAAATATTAAGCAACTGAGAGGATTCCTAGGCCTTACTGGCTACTACAGAAGATTTGTGAAGGGGTATGGGTTTATCAGTAGACCTCTCACAGAGCTGTTAAAGAAGGACAATTTCAATTGGAGTCCAGCTGCTACTCAGGCCTTTGAACAACTAAAATCAGCTATGGTGAGTGTTCCTGTTCTTGCACTCCCTGACTTTTCCAAGAAGTTTGTGGTGGAAACTGATGCAAGCCAGTTGGGTATTGGAGCTGTACTAAGCCAAGAAGGACATCCTATTGCATTCATTAGCAGGTCCTTAGCACTAAGGCACATGTCTTATTCAGTCTATGAAAAAGAGCTACTGGCCTTAGTGTTTGCAGTAACTAAGTGGTCTCAGTATCTGTTGGGAAGACACTTCATAGTTAAAACAGATCACAAGGCTCTCAAGTTCCTATTACAACAGCAACTCCACACTGATACTCAGCTGTCCTGGATAGCTAAGTTAATGCCCTTTGACTTTGATATTGAGTACAGGAAAGGGAGTGAAAATGGAGCAGCTGATGCTCTCTCTAGGCAGGTTGGTGCAGAGCTCATGGCACTAGTATTCTCTCCTAGCTCAAATGAACTGTATCCATTGATTCAAGACAGTTGGACTGCTGATCCTGAGCTACATGCCATCATCCAGAAGATGCAAACACAACCTTACTATAAAGGCTACACTTGGGTAAACCAGCAGCTCAGAAAAAATGCTAAGCTAGTAGTTGGTAAGGTAGGCAACTTGAGGACTCATGTTATTGGCTGCTGGCATGCCACTCCCCAAGGTGGCCACTCAGGCATTGATGCCACTCTTAAAAAGTTGAAGACACTTTTTTATTGGAAAGGGATGGCCAAGGACATCAAACAATTCATCAGACAGTGTGATGTCTGCCAGAGATGCAAATATGATGCTGCTGCTTCCCCTGGCCTCATTCAACCTCTCCCTATTCCCCAGGCTCTGTGGACTGATGTTAGTCTGGATTTCATTGAAGGGTTGCCATTATCTCAGGGCAAACAGGTTATTCTGGTAGTGGTAGACAGGCTGAGTAAGTATGCTCACTTCCAGACCTTGTCACACCCTTACACAGCTCAGCAAGTGGCCCAGTTGTACCTAGACAATGTCTTTAAACTCCATGGGTTACCAGAAAGGTTAGTCAGTGATAGAGATCCTGTCTTCATGAGCACTTTTTGGCAAGGCCTGTTTGAAATACAGGGAGTACAGTTAGCCACCTCAACAGCATATCACCCACAGTCTGATGGTCAGACTGAGGTAGTTAACAGATGCCTAGAGACTTATTTGAGATGCTTATGTGTTGATGCTCCTGCTAAATGGCCCTCCTATCTGCCCTTAGCTGAATGGTGGTACAATACTACCTTCCACAGCTCCACCAATACAACACCCTATGAAGCACTCTATGGACAACCACCTCCACTACATCTTCCCTACCTTCCTGGTGAGGCTGCTAATACTGAAGTAGATGAAGTCCTATTTGATAGGGAAACTAAGCTACAGCTCCTTAAGTTTCATCTGCAAAGAGCTCAGCATAGAATGCAGGTCCTTGCTGATAAGAAGAGGTCTGATAGAGTATTCCAGGTGGGGGATTGGGTATACCTCAAGCTACAGCCTTATAGACAACTCACAGTCTCTCAGCAACCCTATCACAAGCTGGCAGCCAAGTACTATGGCCCCTATCAGGTGCTACTTAGGGTGGGCAATGTTGCCTATAAGCTGCTACTCCCTGCTGAGGCCAAGATTCATCCCACTTTCCATGTCTCTCAGCTAAAAAAATGCCATCAACTACCCACTGAATTCCACCACCCACCTGTCTTGGATATTGCTCACCCACATTGTCCCACCCCTGAGGCTGTTTTGGATCGCAGGATGGTTAAGAAAGGAAATAGAGCTGTTGCTCAGGTCTTAGTGAAGTGGTCAGGATTGTCTGCTGATCAGGCAACCTGGGAGTTTGCCAATGCCCTTCACACTAGATTTCCTTCCTTTAACCCTTGAGGACAAGGGTTACTTTGAGAGGAGGGTATTGATATAGAATTAAGCAAGACAAAGGAAGAAGAAGAAGAGCAGAAAAGGAAGAAAGAGAGGCTGACGTGGCAGAGCAGTTAGTTAAAGCTGTTAGGATTAGAAAATGGCGGGAAAGGTTGTTAGAATTGTTAGTTGCAAGTAGTTATAGTTAGTTATAGTCTCAGCTGGATTTGGATCAATCCCAATTGTATAAATACATTGTAATCTTCCATTTTTACTCATTCATTCAATATATTACACATTACATTGTTAATGCTTGATTGTTCTCGGATTTTCCCCCAAATTTCCCTGAACCTTCACCCTTCTTCGAATTATTCCTAGAAGCTACTGTTCTTCACTGTGCGAGTTGATAAACTGCACCAGGTTTCTAAGGTAATAACTCAAAAATCTAAAAAAAAAAAAAAGAAAAGAAAAGGAAAAGGGGTCTTTGGGGGGGGGGGGGTAGAGAAGGTATCACAACAAACAAGAAAGTAGCGAGAAATACATGTATAGTGGCACACTGGCTATTGACACAGTACAGTTGTTACACCAGAATGGAAATGAGATGAACATAACAATTCCACCATGCCAAATTGATTTAACTAGTAGTCTGACGAAAAAATTATGATAAATGAATGGCAGTCTGATACGAATAATAACTCACCTACTGTCATAATTTAAATTTTATATTGTAAAAAGTTAAAAACCTTTAAGTATAATCCTTATAACTAAATATATACTCTGTTCTAAGAAGGAAGACATGTTTTGGATTTCGAGAGTCAAAGAAGTTCATTTTGACCGTGAATTTGAACATACAATCTTTAAGTTTTTGGAACGATATTTATATATTTGAAAACTACATAAAAAGTACTATAAGCCACAATAATTAATAATTCAAAATATTTAAAAGACATATAAAAATATTACGGTCAAAAATAAATTCGTTTGACTCTCGAAATCCAAAACATGCCATCCATTATAGAAATGGGGGATTACTATCTTTTTTCTATTGAAAAACTTGATGTGAGAGATGATTTATGACCTATTTCTTTAAAAAGATCGCACTTGTGGAGCTTGTCTTGAATATGGGATGCCCAGTGATATTCTTATGAATGAACCTTTCGTTAGGAGATACAAATGCTTGATTGATTTGTATTTCAGAGGTGAAGAGGCTAAATGTTTTGACCTAAAAATCAGTTTGATAGATTAACCAAATAAATTTGTTATATAGGTCATAATTAATATAATTATATCAAGGTTATAACGAGATAATGTATTGGATAAAAATCACCGAGGTCTCGAGCAAGACCCCAAAGTATGACAGGAAGACTGACTCCAGAAGACAAACTCCCGAGGAGAGACTACATAATCCCTTGCCCCGGAAAACTGCCTTAGGAAACGAGGGGAAGAGCGCTCGAAGTATCGAGCTCGGAGAAAAACCTCGTAACCTCGAGCGGACCTCACACCTCGAGAGATGAGGGCTAATCTTTGTAACCGTCGACCGTTGCTCTAGCATTTAAGAGAAAGATCGTGGGTCAATCAAGATTAAACATAGAGTAATGGCCATAAAGGCATGATAATGATATTTACAACGTCATTTTTTCTCCTGGTTGTAAATAGGATTCGTTTGTAAACAACAGGACACAATCAATACAATACTCAACTTTATTTCTTACTTGTTGCCTCGTTTTTTCATTCAATCTTATTTTCTTGCCTCGTTTATATTCTTAAGCAATTCATCTAAACCTAGTTCCAGCTCGAATATCACTTCGATACAAGCAAACTACTAGTTAAACCCAATATAAATTCTATTTGTTGTCCTATCCTGATTTAGGCCAACACAAATTGGCGCCGTCTGTGGGGAACTGGTAATAACGTTTGTTCTGAAGACCGTAATTTCGACTTTCTATCGAAAACAAAATATAAGACACTATTAATGATAATATAACTATTCAAGTGCCCTGACCAGATAGTGGGTATCACCGAGACCAATGGTGGAATCCCATTACAACCAATTGGCTTGACATCGCCCGTTAGCCGCATCCCAACAAACACCTCTGCTCCATTAATTGGGTTGACGCCCCCAAGCGGGTCTACTCCACCGATCGGTCCAATACCTCCCGTAGGAGCATTGGACGCCGAACCAACATCCTCAAATTCAGGCGACCCCTTCCAATAGTTCATGGTAAACTCTACAACAAATGCGAGAGCCGGCTGCCGCTCGAGCAGCCGCGGAAGCCCTATTTAATGAGCAATTTCGAAGCTCTTTACAATCCCTCGTGGGAACGGGAGAGTTCACTATGCCCTTAGTGATGTCCCCTACATGATGTTTAATGGAGGGAACAACGCCACTACTCCTGTTGGAATAAACACAGGAGGACTCCCAAATGGGATTTCGTGTGGGGTCTCGGGGACTATAGCTCCCACAGCGTGTCAAACGAGCGTTGCATCTGATTTTGAAAATTGGAAGAAAGAGTTCGAGGCCAGCATGGATAAATGACTCGAGAATGTGCCAGGGGTCCGCAAACCCCAACGAGCACTGGACATTGAAAAATGTCGCTAATTATCCTTCAAGCCTGAAGCTGCTCCAGCGCCTGTCTCAGAATATTTCAAATTACAAATTCAGAAGAAGTATGACGGGACGACGGACCCAGTTGACCATATTACAGAATATATGGCTATGGTCAAAAGCAACGACCTAACCCTGATTGAAAAAGAATCCATGTTCTTGAAGAAATTCGTCGACACCCTGGAAAAAGAGATGTTGCGTTGGTACATGCTTCTCCCTTCTGAGTCCATTTCTAGCATCGATGAATTGGAAGACATGTTCATTAAGGCTCACACTGGGGCTCAAAAGATCCTTAAAAGAAAGGAAGACATCTTTGACGTAAAACAAGGATACCTCGAGCCCATCAAGGACTTCCTCGAGCACTTTCAAGCCGAGAGGATGGATCTACCAAAAATAAATGACAGCCTGGCAGTCACGGCTTTTGAAAAGAACCTTAATGTGAGCAATTCAGAGGCCGCGACTGAGTTGAAGAATGAGCTCCAGCAGTGGCAAGCTCGAACTTGGGACGAGTTGCATGACCGAGCCACGACAAAGATCAGGCTCGAGGAAGCAGAGTGGAGAAGAATGGGACGAGGCCATACCTACCGAGGCCGGTCTGAATCCTCTCGACGCACCGATGCGCCTCGAGGGAATTAAAAAAGTAAATCGATCCATACAATGGAGCCCAAAAGCAGCATGTGAGTCAGCGCCTCGGGGGGCATCAGCACTTGAGTCAAAGACTCGGGGGAAAAGCTGGATCATCCTCAAACCAAAAATCCTCGGGCCCATCCTTGGTACCCAAGAAAAAGTATCTGCCTCGAATCTCTGAGTACAACTTCAATATATCCACTAGTAGAATACTTGACCAACAAAGAAAAACACAATTACTCGAAGAACAGAAGGGAAGAGCAACCACCTCGAGCACACTCACCGAATAGAGTAGTGAATGTCATCACTGGGGGCTCGGAGGTGAATGGAGTTGTCATACCCGGTTTTAAACTTAACTCGAAATGAGTCAGGTTTCAGGTTTGACTGGGTAACTTGTTTGAGTTAAAGAATTGGAGTCGCCACCTAATATAGATTTCTAAGGTGTATTAGGTAAGCTAAGCGTCTAAGGTCAAGTCTTTGGCAAATTTGTCTAGTTTCAGAGATTCAGTGGGTAAGAAGTCCAAGTGACTCAGGGAAGAAGGTGATAGGCACTTCCCTAAGTCTCACGAAAGGTGGTTCCCGCCCGAGTCTATATTTTAGGATGTCTAAATAATGTATCGTCATGTTTACAAGACAAGGTGCTATTCTAAAGAGGTTAAATTCATAACTAAATTAGGGAATTGTATATATTCATGCAAAGTGTAGCAAGTCTAGGTAGCATACATAATTTAGGCTTTATATTTCACAAATACGGCCTACATTTCAACGCCTACTCGCGTTTCTGGCCTCTAGTATAAATGTCTAATCGAAAAGGTGGTCAAATCTGCAAGAGAGTATCGAAGGGCGGTCTATTTGTGCAATTTCAGCGTCCAAGATAGATTTGCATAAATAGACAGTTTTCACAAAACGATTTCATATTTTGTCAAAAACCAAATAGGGGTTGTTTTTTTGAAATGAAATATTAGCCATTTAGGGTCGGTGTGACTCGTCATTAATTTTCAAGCCTTAACCTTAATGGCTATGTTGATTTAGGGGATCAGTTTTGGAATGCATAAATAGATAAGCTGTTTTTTAAAATGGGTTTCAGAAAAAGACACGTAGATGCAAACAAAGGTTGTCGCACATAAATATACATATAAGCATGCAAATACATGAGTGTTAAGTGATATGCATTAAGAAAAATGCTTGTAAGGGTTGTATTATTGACCCCCTAATGCTTATACCCCCATTTTTATACACATAAAGGCCCGATTTGAAAGCATTTTTGGGCCTCGATCGAAAGCGTAAAGAGGGGCAGTTTTGATTTTTTCAGAAATAGTCACAGAGTTAATAATTAAACACGTATGGCTCTTTATCATGCTTAAAAAATAGTTCAGGCGTGACAAACTATTCTACGTTAATTTCAGTCGACTAAGAATTATGCTTATCATCAAAATCACCAGGTTCTGTATAACTATCGCTTCACATTTAAAATCATTGAACACTTGCAAGTTAATTTCTAAAAATGCAATGACTTCGTTTTAGCATGTGATGCAACCACAGAAAGAGAAGAGGATAAGGAAAAGCCCCTGGGTGGCCATTTATACAGCCTAGTAACTGTGTACTCTGTTTTAAAAGAATACAGACGGGGGTCCTAATGAATAAAAATAAACAGGGGACTAGGGAGGCAGAGAAATATGAACTTAAAGCTTTTAGTGACTTATTCCAGTCCCAGTATTGTTTAGGCTATCAAAAAGCCACTAATAGTCAGTTATGTAAAGCCCCCTGCACTAATAAATAATGGTATGATCTTTTCAGATCATCCTCATAGTTTACACAAGATTAATGAGAACCATAAAGAACCAAGAAACAAGAGGTGGAACAGCATGTAGGCATATATAGTTTTGAAGAAAAGCACAGACAAGATGAACAAATACAAGCAAGATCTAATAGACCTATGCAAATACCAGTACGGGAGGGTGTAGGAATACCTCTTAGTAGTGTGAAATAAATAGAATGCAGAGAGAAGAAGAATGCTTGCAAAAGCCTAACTAGAGCAGGAATTCTTCCAAGAAACGGAAAAGCAAAGAAGAGGAAGTTTAGGCTTGTGAAGGTGTTATACCGGACTTTCTAGTGTATCAGTGGGTGTCTATTGTGAAGAGTAAAGCTAGTTTATATAAGTACGGGGGTAGGTATTTAACACAAATGGGTATAAACTAAGAAAGATAAGAGTATATTATTTTCCAAAATTAAAAGGATTCACCTTGTCACTCTTACCTAATATTGATTGATCAGTCCCCTATACTTAGGGCAAGCCAAACTTCCCAATCAAATAAATCCCCCTTTTGACCATAAAACATCTAGATTCAAAAAATCATATCACACAAACAGGTCTGAGGTCCTATCAGTAAGGCAATCATGATCCCAGGCAATTAAGACTCCCTCCCTTTGACAATAACAAAGTCCAGGTTCAAAAATCGGTTTTTCAATAATTTTAGGTTAAAAATACTTTTGATTTTCTAACAGATTCTAATTAGAAAACTTAATGGATACTCTGTCAATCACTTAAATTTAATTCCCTTTTAAATGCTGATCACATGTTTCCATTAACTTAAATCAGATTCCCTTTAATCTCGTAAGGCAAAACTTCATTCGAATTTCAAATTAAAACAATTATATCTACATTCTAGTCGACTGGACACATAATAAGTTAACCAAAATTAACTTAAGAAATTGTCATGGCTCCAAGGATTAAAACTAAGTCCAAAACACATAACACAGATTGCACATGTATTAAAATTTAGGCATTCAATGGTCCAAAATGATGCTCATTTTGCCAGTGAAATAGGATCAGCGATCACATTGGTTTAACCCTACTTAATTATCATGTAAAAATATCACCAAAAAAATTATATAAAATTCTAATTAATCACTCAACAATCAGGATAAGCATGAATGTCACGTAATCAGTTCAAGAATCGTAAAGTACAAAGGGAAAAAGAATACCCGTTTGATTTGAAACTGGGTCAGCCGCGACCCATCCTTTGACTATGCATGCACGAGGGTTTTACCCTTTACTAGGTTGTAAAGGTTCAGTTCTTACCAAGTTCTGCCAGAGCCGGTGACAGTGACAACATCGACGAAAGGTCAAATAACTGACCTTGCTGTTTGGAGAAATCTCCATAGGCGTTTTGTAGCAGACCATGAGGAGAGCAAGAAAATATAATTTTCTTGTTGTTTCGCTGGTGGAGTTGGCCGGAAAAGGCTAGAGAGAGAAAAGGTCACGACGGCTGAGATGAGGAAGGAAAAATGAAAAGGGAAATAGGGTTTGGGGTGTGAAATGTAATAAAAATGGAAACTTTAATCCTGGCCGTTGGATTAAATGAGGCTGATGTGTATAAGTGGCGTGATGTGTGTATGTATATATAGTGTATACAAATGGTATAAAATATGTATAAGGATGTATAAAATGTATATAAATGTGTAGAAAAATTACAGAATTAATTTTAAAAATGCTATAATGACCTAAAGAAATGTAGAAAATATTAATATGAAATAATTTTGAGCAATTTTGTTAAAAATAACATAATTGCAAAAATTCTTAACTGAACGTGCGAATATTGTAAATGCCTGTAGTTTGTGCAGGTGTTTCGAAAAATGGCCTAAGTGATGTGCATGTGTGAAGTAATGACTTTTAATTGGGGTGAGTGTGGGGTAATCGTGTGGTTATCAGTGCAATTTTGTCTGAATAATGGTTATCAAAATAGGAGGGACAAAATTAGGTGTCAACAGCTGCCCATCTAGAGAAATGCTTATGGATTATGGGAATTGACGAGGTGCTGCATTGTCTCGTTGTATATCCTGTAATAGAAATGAGCTTGCAAAAAATAGTGTCTGTATAAACAAATGTAAAACGTACCTTCTCATTGGGCTGGACTATATTTCCAGGATTCTTTACCGTATGCAGGTGTGTCTGTTATGCCTGAATGTGTGTCCTTTGTTGCGCCAAGTGTTAAATTCGACATCGGGCTGTGCACCCTCAGTCGATGCATTGGGCTGTATACCCTCCGCAAGAAATAAAATAACATAATCGACGTCGGGCTTTGTACCCTCAATCGACACATCGGGCTGTGTACCCTCAGTAAACGCATCGGGCTGTGTACCCTCAACTAATTTAAAATGACATAATCGACATCGGGCTGTGTACCCTCAGTCGACGCATCGAGATGTGTACCCTCCGCTAATTTAAAATGACATAATCGACATCGTGCTGTGTACCCTCAGTCGATGCATCGGGATGTGTACCCTCAGCTAATTTAAAATTACATAAATGACATCGGGCTGTATACCCTTAGTCGACACATCGAGCTGTGTACCCTCTGCTAACTTAAAATGACATAATTGACATCGGGTTGTGTACCTTCAGTCGATGCATCAGGCTGTGTACCCTCCGCTAATATAAAATGACATAATCGACATCGGGCTGTGTACCCTCAGTCGATGCATCGGGCTATGTACCCTCCGCTAAGTTAAAATGTCATAATCGACATAGGGCTGTGTCCCCTCAGTCGACGCATCGGGCTGTGTACCCTCCGCTAATTTAAAATGACATAATCGATATCGGGCTGTGTACCCTCAGTCGATGCATTGGGCTGTGTACCCTCCGCTAATTTAAAATTACATAATCGACATCGGGCTGTGTATCCTCAGCTAATTTAAATATAGTAAGAGGAATTGGATAACCTTTTGTTGAAATATATATGTCATGTGTTGCCGGGTTGCATACTTTTCATGCCTGCATCCAAAGAAAGATTGGTGAGTTGTGCCGGGTAGATTGGTTTGTGCGTTCTTGGCTTGCTTTGTGCCCGCTTCCAATGAGTGCCGGGACCTTGGCCAAGCTGATAGGGATATGTATAAAGTGGTAAATAATGCAAGTATTTTTGAAATATTTCTATGAGAAGAAAATGAAATGAAATATCTTATCCCATTGAGTCACGAGCCGCGTTACGTAAAGTCGTAGTTGTTGCTATTTATGCTGCTTCAACTTCGTTAAATGAATTTTGAGGGCGCCCTAAAAATTCTGCCCCAGTTTGTGCTCGAAATTTTTGAGAGGGTCCTCAAATTTTTTTCCCCAGTGTCAACTATATTTGTCTTTTATGAATTTCTTAGAGTTCCTTAAAAATTCTGCCCCAGTGTTTGCTTTATGGGAAATGAAATTTTTGTATTTATGCGACCGAAACTTGGGTAGGTTGCCTACATATCCCACTTGGGGAATCAGGTCGTAATGTAGTTCCAGATTACATGATGTATTGCAGAATAATGAAACCACTAACTAATGTAGGTTCTTATGCATAGTATCTTTTGACGGCTTCTGAGTTGATTGGTTTTGGCCAAACTTCTCCGTCCATTTCTACAAGTATTAGTGCTCCTCCATTCAGAACTCGATGAACCATGTACGGTCCTTGCCAATTTGGTGCGAATTTGCCCTTTTCTTTTTCTTGTTGGGGAATATCTTCTTCAGCGCTAATTGTCCTGGTTCGAAGGATCTCTCTCGAACTTTCTTGTTAAATGCCTTAGCCATTCTCCTCTGATATAATTGTCCATGACATACTGCATTTAGTCTTTGCCATCGATGAGGGCCAGTTGCTCCATTCTTCCTTTGACCCACTCTGCATCATTCAACTGTGTTTCTTGAAAGATCCTCAAAGACGGTATCTCAACTTCCGCTGGTATCAGTGCCTCGGTGCCATACACCAGCAAGTAAGGAGTAGCCCCTGTTGATATTCTCACTGTGGTGCGATTCCTTAACAAAGCATAGGGTAAGTTTTCATGCCATTGCTTTTAATTGTTTGTCATCTTGCGCAATATCTTCTTGATGTTCTTGTTGGCTGTCTCGACTGCACCATTCATTTGAGGTCTATATGAGGTGGAATTGTGGTTCTTGATCTTGAAAGCTTCACAGGTTGCTTTCATTAGGTCACTATTAAGATTGGGCCCATTGTCGGTGATGATGGACTCGGGAATGCCGAATCGACAGATCATTTTGTCACGGACAAAGTTTGCTACTACTTTCTTTGTCACTGATTTGTATGAAGCAGCTTCTACCCATTTGGTAAAATAATCAATAGCTACCAATATGAAACGATGTCCATTGGAAGAAGCTGGCTCGATGGGCCCTATAACATCCATTCCCCAGGCACCGAAAGGCCAAGGCGATCCCATGACATTTAATTCATTAGGAGACACTCGAATCATATCTCTGTGGACTTGGCATTTATGAAATTTCTTTGCGTGCCTTATGAAATCATGCTCCATTGTCATCCAGAAATAAGCGGCCTCAAAATCTTCTTTGCAAGCACGAAACCGTTCATATGTGGGCCGCACGTCCCATAGTGTATTTCTTCCAACAGCCTAGCAGCTTCTTTGGCGCCCACACATCTCAGCAATCCTAGATCAGGTGTCCTTTTGTACAGGACTTCTCTGTTCAAAAAGAAACCGTTTGCCAGTCTTCTTTTGGAGGCTCGTTGTATCCTTTGGGTAAATGTCATCTTTGAGAAACCCTTTGATGTCATAGAACCAAGGTTGTCCGTCTGATTCTTCTTCCACATGATAACAATATGCTGGCTGCTTTCTTACCGCCACGGGTATTGAGTCAATGTAATTCTTGTCGGGATGTTTGAACATGGAAGATATGGTGGCTAAAGCATCCGCGAACTCGTTTTGCAGCCTTGGTACATGCCGGAACTCTATCTTGGTGAATCTTTGCTTCAGCTCTTTTATGTACTCGAGGTATGGCAATATTTTGGAGTTCTTTGTTGTCCATTCTCCTCGAACATGGTGAATCAACAAGTCAGAATATCCAATCGCCAGCAGCTCTTGTATGTTCATGTCTACCGCCATTCTAAGACCCAGGATGCAAGCTTCTTACTCCGCCATGTTGTTGGTGCAAGGAAACCTTAGTTTGGCTTTGACAGGATAGTGTTGACCAGTCTCCGAAACTAACACTGCTCCAATGCCGACTCCTTTGAAATTCACTGCTCCATCGAAGAATAGTCTCCAACTATCATAGTCCTATGTGATATCCTCTCCTACGAACATGACTCCTTCGTCGGGGAAATAGGTGTGCAGAGGTTCATAATAATCTCACACTGGATTTTCGGCCATATGATCAGCTAGGGCCTGAGCTTTTACCGCCTATTGAGTGACAAAAGTAATGTCGAATTCATTGAGCAGCATTTTCCATTTAGCCAATTTTCCAGTAGGCATTGGCTTTTGGAAAATATACTTGAGAGGGTCCATCCTTGATATCAGCAATGTTGAGTAGGACGTCAAGTAAAGCCTCAGCTTTTGTGCTATCTAAGTCAGCAGCACGTGCATTCCAGTAATGTGTACTTGGCTTTGTAGGGAGTAAGGGCTTGCTCTATTCAGATCTCTGTAGTCCACAAAAACTCTGAGTTTCCCATCTTTCTTCAGCACTAAGACAATGTTAGCTAACCAAGCTGGGTATTTGACTGTTTTCAAGATTCCTGCATTGAGCTGTTTGGTTACCTCCTCTCCAATCTTCAACAAAGTAGATGACTTGAAAATTCAGGCTTTTTGTTTGACTGGCGGAAAGCTTGGATTGATAGGCAATTTGTGAGCTACCACGTCCGTGCTTATGCTAGTCATGTCATCGTACGACCATGCAAACACATCCTCATATTCCTTAAGAAACTCGGTATACCGCTTTTTATCTTCTGCAGTGAGATGCACACTAATCTTTGTCTCTTTCACAGTTTCTTCATCTCCCAGATTTATCACCTCAATTTCTTCTAGATTTGGTTTTGGCTTATTTTCAAATCTTTCAATTTCCTCTTGTGTGGTCTCATCAAAATCATAATAATCGAACTCAGTTTTCTCAAGCTCCATTGTTTCATTACACGTTGCAGTTTTGGACTCAATGGGACTATTAGTTCGAATGCTGAAAAATAAAATATTGCAAAATTAAAAGATTAAAACAAAAGTTAAAGAAAATAGCGCGATATTTTATTTATGAATCCTTGCAAAACAAAGTTTGTAGGGAAAAATGTGAGAAAGAAAAGAAATGTAAGTTCCATGACTCAAAGTCGAGTTTTATTTTAGAAAGCATGAAATAGATTTTATCCCCCAGCTCTACCAAGGTCCACGGTAAGCTCGGGCCCGGTTGCTGATCCAGTTGTTCAATGCAGCTCCAGATTCAACTTTTGTCAGCCCAGGAGGTTCAACATGCTCTTCCAGGATCACACAACAGTCTTCATCAGATATGAACAGCTTTTGCACTCCCGCCAGTAGGTCCTCTTCAGCATCAATGATCTTCGGTTCAACTTCTTGCGCTGTAGATACCTCCCCTTTTTCTTGTAGAATTTGAAGTCCACTGATGCTTCATCCATGCTCTTCTCTTAAGTCACAATGTACCCTATGCCAGCTTTCTCATTGTCGGGCCTCATCACAATTTGAATTGGCTCGATCATGCCATCCAGACTTTTGCCCAAACCTTTACCAGGTTCATAGCCTTGCTTTATCATGATGCCTACAACCCAGTCTCCAGGCCATTTTGCAGGTTGTGGGAGTACATATGGCTCTTCAATCACCACCTCCATAGGTTCGTGTGTTTTAGGTAGCCACACTTGCCTCCCCTTTGTTTCTTCAGAGATGCGCTTCCAGTTGAGACGAGCATTAGGTGAGTATATCGGTCGCTTCTCAGTCTTAGTAGGTAAGGTCTCACGAAATTTACGTGAGGGCACACCCCAATCAGATATGACTGGTTCCCAGACCAAATTTCTTCCTTCATAGCCTTTGCCTCGGCCATCCCAATAAGCGCTATAAAAGCTTCTCCTCCTTTCTTCAATCCCAGGCGGTGTGTTGACCAATTTTGGAGCGAAGTGTGCAGTATAACCTCCTTGGACCGCGTCTGTGAAGTTCCAACACTTGTTGTAGTTTTTGTGCCGTCCTCTTCGAGTACCTTATACAGCTCCAACCAGCTCGACAGTATAGAAAGTTTTCCCATCGAGAACATTCCCTTCAATTGCCGGTATGGTTTGTTCATTGTAAATGGAGTTGCTCCCTTCACAAAATACCACCACCTCTTTATGGTCCCACTCAAACTTCACTGTCTGGTGTAGTGTAGAAGGCATGATTCCAGCCATATGAATCCAAGGTCTTCCTAGCAACAGGTTGTAACAAGCGGAGATGTCCATGACATGAAACTCAGCATTGAACTCCATGGGACCGACCATGATGGTTAACTCGATTTTCCCAATGGTGCTTCTTTGCGATCCATCAAACTCCTTTACATTCATGTCACTCTCTCTTATTTTGCTTTGATCAATTCCCATTCTCTTCAGAGTGATGAACGAGCATATGTTCAAACTAGAACCTCCGTCGATCAAAACTCTCCCTACGAACCAGTCTTTGTATTTGATAGTGATATAAAAAGCTTTGTTGTGACTCAACCCTTCAGGTGGCAGCTCGTCTTCATGAAAAGCGATTCGATTGGAGTCCATGACTTGCCCGACCATGCTGGCCAGATTTTCAACTGAGGTATCCACCGGGATATGTGCTTCATCTAACACTTTCATCAAGGCATTCGGTGGCTCTCCGACTTGAGGAGTAAAGCTATGACGGAGATTTTTGTGGGAGTCTTGCCCAAATGTTCAACCACGGAGTATTCTTTTGCTTGTACTTTCTTCCACAGTTTCTCGGACTCTTCCTCGCTGATGCTTCATCTACCTTGAACAAGATGCTCGGGAGTATAAATCCTCCCACTTCTAGTCATCCCTTGTACAGCAACAGTCTCAACTGCTGATTTTCCCTTCTTCTCTGTTTCATAATCCCATGGTACTGCCTTGTCTCTGTACGGGGGAACTACGTCAACATAGAATTTTGGAGCTATTTCTACCTCAATGGGCTTTGGTGCTTTAGCGGCTTTAGCAACAAAAGCAAGCGCTGCTATGTCTCATTTTGCTTTGACAATGGTTCCCTCCAAGTTGCATTCTTCGTCTAACTCGATCAAATTCACCATATTGTCTCTGTGGTTAGGCAAAGGGTTGTTATGCACATTTGGAGTTTTCGGGTGGATCATCTTTTGATCAATCAAGTCTTGTATTTTATCTCTCAGGGCATAGCACTTCTCGGTATCATGACCATGTCCTCCAGAATGATAGGCACAAGTTTTGATTTGGTCGAAGTAAGGTATCATTATATCAGGCATTTTGAACGGTACGGGCTATATGTGGCCAGCTGTTTTAAGTCTCTCGAACAATTGAGTGGGGGATTCGGCCAATGGGGTATAGTTTCTTGTGGGTCTTCGGTTGTTGTTGGCGTGAGGCCTTGGTGAATAGGTGTTGGTGTTTTGGTAGTTAGGGCTTTGTGGGTATAGTGGTCTTTGTGGCGGTGGGTTTTGGATGTAAACTGGGTAGGTGGATGTGGGTCGAATATATGGGTATGATGGAGGAGGTGTTTGGTAGTAGTGTTTGTGGGTAGGAGAATGATCGAGTGATGCAGCCACGAAGGAGACATCGTCCTTCTTCTTCCTTGACGTAGTGGTGTTACCAGTTTGTAGGGCTTTGTTAGTGGCTTGTAGTGCGGCCAAACTAACGATCCTACTAGTCTTCAAACCATCTTCAAACATATTCCCAATCTTGATCAAGTCCCAAAACTTCTTGTCTTGCATGTTCAACATCTTGTCAAAGTAGACGTCCTCTTGTATGCGGATGAAGGTTTCTGCTATCTCTGCATCCTCTATAGGAGGTTGGACTTTAGCGGCTTCCGCTCTCCACCTAGTTGCAAATTCTATAAAGGTTTTGGTGGGCTTCTTCTTTAGCTTCTCCAAATAGAACCGATCAGGGATGGCGTCGGTGTTGTGCCCAAAACTGTCAACGATGTCTCCAACCATCACCTCCCAGCTCATCCACTTCTTTGTTTGTTGCTTTGAATACTATACCAACACATCTCTAGTCAGGCTACGGTTGAACAATTGCATGCGAATCTTTTCGTCATGTCCAACCCCAACTAACTTGTCACAATAAGACCTCAAATGAGCCATTGGGTCACCACTGCCATCGAACATATTGAACTTGGATGTCTTATATCCTTCAGGCAGCTTCAAGTCAGGGTACATGCAGAGGTCCTCATAAGCTAACCCTCTGGTTCCTTTGGTGTCTTGGAATTGCTTGAATTTCTCCACCAGCCACTAGACTTGCTCTTTGGTGCTGTCTAAGTCTTCCCTTATCCATGCATACATGTCATGATCTTTGATAAGTGATGCAATAATTTTTGTTTCAACGCTGAAGGGAGGTAGGTTATTTTGTGGTGCTTTCGGTGGTGCAATGTAGGTAGGGTAGGGGATGTCTTTCTCAGGGAATAGTGGATCTTGCCGTGAGGGCGGGCGGTTTTGTTTGGTTCAATGATCTCATCAGCACGGGTGAGAGGAACCCTATTTTCCAGCTCAAACAACTTTTGTTCCAACTTAGCATAGTCTTCATAGGCGACCACACCTTGCTTTTCGGGAGTTCTATTTCCAGTCTTGTCAAACTCAGCCATGATATTGCGTATCGTCCTTGTCCTTGTAGGTAAAGGGGGAGGTGTTGGGATTGATTCTCTGGATCTCAACCGGTATTGCAGCGCGGCCAGAATGCACAAACCAAACTTCAGGGACTTAGGACTAACACATCAAAAACAAAGAAACGAATGTGAGTACACGTTAGTATTAATAAAATCGCGTCCTATTATGCAAGGGACCTCTTCTGTGCCAGAGGTAGGCCTATCGAAGATTCGAAGTAATGTTTGCACCAAACATGTCATTTCGTTTGCATAAACATAATCAACACAAGCTATAAAACCCAAAATAACGAAATTTTATTTGACTTGCTTGGCTTTATTACAATCACTAATTTTTAAAATGGATAAAGGAAAAAAGGAAAGACGACAAGACTATGTGCCAAGCAAAGAGGTTTTGAATCAAGCATCAGCTCCAGTATCTTCTTTCTCCTTCTTCCCTTCGGCTTCCTCCTTAGGTTTGTGAACTAAGCTTATGGGCGGAGGGGCGATTAACATCTCCATCAGATCCTTCCCAGCTTGCATGTCACCCAGAGCCTTTGTGAAGAATTCACAGATTTCTACTCCCATTGTTTCCTTTTCCTCTAATGGTACCGACTTAAAATAATCTCCCCATCCTTTGAGCAAATCTTGTAGATTCCATGCGGCTTGCCTTGCTGCCATGATTTTACTTGTCCAATACTTGAGTTCATCCCTTTTGATCCTATCCTTGTATTGCCTCCTCATCTCCCTCTCTTGTGTTACCCTTAATTCTTTCTTACTTTGGTCGAACTCGTGTCGTAGCTTCTTGTATTTTTCAGTGACACTTGGAACTTTGGATTTTCTTTTCGGCGTAGTCTTTGATCGGAACATCTCCCTATATTCACTGAGCCACCGAGGATAAGCTAGAGTAGCAACGGGGTTCTCCCTACTGTCTCGGCCACGACGAAACTTCATAGTAAGCCTTCCTTCCCACATTGTCAATATAGTACCAACCATCGGATGCTCAATGTCTCTTATGTCAACGTTGAAGCTTCTCCCTTTCGTCAACTGCGGAGTTTGTTGTGTCATACCTACTTTCCGGAGGATTCTTAGAGGAACATAGTGATGAGTTCCTCAGAATCTAATCAATGTCAAGAAAGTGATGTCTTGACCTTGTATGGAAACACCAACACAGTTTTCAATTACCCATTGCACCTCTTGAAACTCCTCAAGCTTGGTGTACCACCCTTGCATGTTCGCAGGGTCCTCCCACACTGTTGTTCCAGCCATGCGGGTGCTATGTGAACGAATGCCTCCTTTCCTTGACGGCCTTTGTGTAGGCTGATAGGGACACTGTGCAAATGTTCTATCAACTATATTTGCAGCAAAAGATTGCACCCCTCGAAAAAGTCTCCTCCTCTTCTACATTTTATTAGAGCCTATAAACTTCCCCCAAAATCATTGGAATCAAACTCACTTGACGCTTGTGAGCGCCTTTGCGCAATCCCTCGACCACTCTTCCCAGCGTTATGTCGATCTTTCCTTCTTTCTCAAGAAAAACCATGCTCCCTAGAAAAGCAACGATGAAAACATTTGACTTAGTCCGCTCCTAATCTTGAATTTCCCACGCCCCAGTCCAATTATGTCTAAGGGTTGGATATCCAAATCTAGAATATAGGTACTCCAAAGTGGGCTTTCCATTATGCGCTCCATCGACATATGGATCATAAGGGGCATTCAACAGTTCATTGAACTCCTTAGGGTCCACGTCTCGGGGGTAAATCATAGTCTCGGATCCAGACTCTAACCCTGCTAGTCCTCCAAATTCTTCCAGCATCGGTGCCAACTCCAAGCCATTGAAATGAAATACCGCCCTTTTATAGTTCGAGAAATGTGTAGCAGCCTCGATTACACCAGGCATGGTAGTGTAAGCCTTGAGAGCCACCAGCTCTCCCAATACCTTTTGAACATGAACCTTACTAACAACAGCCAAATCTTCCCACCAGAGTCCGATCAAGTGAGGAGATCGGGAAACAATCTCGAATTGAAGTGTACCTCTCGCAGCCATAGTCTGAAAATAAAACAAGAAAAAATAAAGACAAAAATATTCTTATAGTCTTGATCATATTTAGACAAACGATCAATATTTTGGTGCAACCATTTCTTCGAATCCATGCAAAGATGCAGTTTTGTCATTTTCCGGGTTAAGAACCCTTTTGATGTTTGGACAAGGTTGGACGTAATGCCTTTCTATATTTAAATTATGTGAGAAAAACTAAACGTGCATTGCCAATTGTTCTCAAAATCTCCCAAAACATCATTATATAACTTTGAAGTTTAATGCATAAAAGATCTTTTGCAAAATAATTAAAAAAAAAAAAGACAAAACGAAACTAGACATCGGACTCCTCCTCTACTCTGGCTTTCTTTGCTTCTCTCACTATCTCTTGAGCTTCTTCCAAAGCCTCCGCCAAATGACCTTTAGCTGCGAACAAATGAAGTATGTCCACGGGGCTGCACTCGGCGTTCCATTTCCCGAGTTTTTCCATCAATCCCTCTACTTTTCCTTCTAAGTCAAGTGCACGTTTCTTCCATGTCTCTGTCCTTTTTGGTGCTCCGTTCTGATTCTGATACCCTGCGCATTAGCCACTTGTATTTGATTTGTGCGTCTACTTTTTTATCTTTGATAGTGTCGCTCTTATTCGGCCCCGGTGTAATTATCCCTCTCAACTCTGCTTGTAACCAGTCTGCATAGTGTGGTTCACAGCCTGTTTTATACCGATTTCATTTTATAGATTTCGGACCCATTATGCAACGATTTTTCTAGCTATCAATGATTTCTCCAGCCAAACCAATCTTCTCCTCAGTGTAATCAAGTTGATATCATCCTGTGAAAGCCATTGTTTCCTGCCAGCTTGCCTCATGACCCTTCCAGGGATGTATGGTTGAAGGTGTCGCAGCCCCATTAGAGTAAAAAAGGGAGTGGCATTAGCTCAAATTGTGAACTCGTTCGTTGGGAACCAAGTAAACATCCATTGCAATGTGTCGTCTGTTATGCCATTAAAGAGTTTCAACCAACCTTCAACGCTACTTGATTGTTTCAGGGTTCTAACTCCATAGCGTGGTGTGGTTATGCGATTGATGCCTGATGGTTTGAGTATTTCTGCGCTTCCTCTTACTATTTCAAAATGCTCCTTGAACCAAAGTTGTAGTAACAAGTTCCATCCCTCGAAATACCTAGCCCCTTTCTTACAAAGCCACAAAGCTCTATAGATGTCAGCCAAAATCATAGGTAGTGCAATCTCATTTGTCAACCCCATTTATCACGGCTTCCACTACCTTGATCAAACGTACCCTAATGTAATGCTTCGAACTTTCAGGAAACACCGTAATACCGAAAAACTAACTATGAAGGCAAAAATCTTTCCTTTATACCAATCATCATAGGAAGTGAAATCATTATGCTTTTGGTCAAAAGCACCATCATGACCAAATTTCTTATACAGAAAAGACAAAGGTATACCGCCCATTTGTAGGAATTCTACTGCATCATTTCCGGCAAGGCCAAGCAATTTGCAAAAGTCGCTCAAAATAGGAAACTTTGGGAGGATGATTGTCATTTCTTGCCATGTACGCTTTTCTCTAATCATACCCGAATCTTCTATAAAACCACATATTTCTTCTAAAAACGGTGTCAATTCTACGCCATTGAACCTAAAGACATTTCTTTGCTCATCCCAAAATGTCATTGCCGCCTCGGTAACTGCACGACATGGTTCATGGTTCTACTTCCATCACCAAAGGTAGATGCCCCAAGTATTTATAAACCCATAGACGACCATGATCTCCCAAATTGCCCCACCATCGTGCCAGTAAAGGAGGAACACCCATGACCATACTAAACCTTGATTATTTTTGAGCCATGAAGACCTAAAAATACATAATAAAGTTAAAAAAAGGCACCCTACCCCCATTTTGAGAACAATATGGCCAATACATGTTTATTTTTTCAAAAATACAAATAATCATGTCCAAACACTCTTTGGGGTTAAAAACCCATTTGGATCGTTGAACAAGTTGACCTATTTTAGACTTGGAAACAAGTCAACTATCATGGTATCAAGATGGATGATTTCCTATCGTCTCCACTAAGAATTGGCTTAAACAGGGTTCTTCCAAACGGACAATTTGGAAGTGGAAAAGTTTTTGGGACCATCGGTTGTACCACAGACTTGACCTATCCCGAAACTTTTTCGAAGGGTGCTTTGCGGGAGTGGGAACGGCCGTCAAACCGACGCAACCATTTTTTTTTTTCAATATATCGCACGAGTGAACGTTGATGAGGAGATATGTCAAATAAAATGCATTATACAAAATTTTAAAAAGATATTACAACCAAAATATACATTTTAACCGAAACAAAGAAAACAAAACAAAAGAAAGAAGTTAGTGTCGAATAATAATAATAAATAACAAGATAATAAGCAATAAAAATCCCAAAAATAAAGACTCGTTATGGTTAGGACTTTGAGTATCCCCATCGGAGTCGCCATTCTGTCATACCCGGTTTTAAACTTAACTCGGAACGAGTCATGTTTCAGGTTTGACTGGGTAGCTCATTTGAGTTAAAGAATTAGAGTCGCCACCTAATATAGATTTCTAAGGTGTATTAGGTCACCTAAGCGTCTAAGGTCAAGTATTTGGCAAATTGGTCTAGTTTCAGAGATTCAGTGGGTAAGAAGTCCAAGTGACTCGGGGAAGAAGGTGTTAGGCACTTCCCCAAGTCCCACGAAAGGTGGTTCCCGCCTGAGTCTATATTTTGGGATGTCTAAATAATGTATCGTCATGTTTAAAAGACGAGGTGCTATTCTAAAGAGGTTAAATTCATAACTAAATTAGGAAATTATATATATTCATGCAAAGTGTAGCAAGTCTAGGTAGCATACATAATTTAGGCTTTACATTTCACAAATACGGCCTATATTTCAACACTTACTCGCATTTCTGGCCTCTAGTATAAATGCCTAATCGATAAGGTGGTCGAATCTGCAAGAGAGTATCGAAGGGCAGTCTATTTGTGCAATTTCAGCGTCGAAGATAGATTTTCATAAATAGGCAGTTTTCACAAAACGATTTCAGATTTTGTCAAAAACCAAATAGGGGTTTTTTTTTAAATGAAATGTTAGCCATTTAGGGTCGGTGTGACGTCATTAATTATTGAGCCCTAACCTTAATGGCTATTTTGATTTAGGGGATCGGTTTTGGAATACATACATAGATAGGCTATTTTTGAAAATAGATTTCGAAAAAAGACACGTAAATGCAAACAAAGGTTGTCGCACATAAATATACATATAAGCATGCAAATACATGAGTGTTAAGTAATATACATTAAGAAAAATACTTGTAAGAATTGTATAATTGACCTCCTAATGCTTATACCCCTTAGGAGGTTAAAAATCATTTTTATACACATAAAGGCCCGATTTGAAAGTATTTTTGGGCCTAGATCAGAAAGTGTAAAGAGAGGCAGTTTTGATTTTTTCAAAAATAATCACAGAGTTGACAGTTTAACACTTATGGCTCTTGTTCATGCTTCAAAAATAGTTCAGGCATGACAAAGTGTTCTACGTTAATTTCAGTCGACTAAGAATTATGCTTATCATCAAAATCACCAGGTTCTGTATAACTATCGCTATTAAGTCACATTTAAAATCATTGAACACTTGCAAGTTAATTTTTAAAAATGCAATGACGTCGTTTTAGTGTATGATGAAACCATAGAAAGAGAAGAGGATAAGAAAAAGCCCCTGGGTGGCCATTTACACAGCCTAGTAGCTGTGTACCCTGTTTTAAACAAATACGGACCCCCATAAACAGGGGACGAGGGAAGCAGAGAAACATGAACTTAAAGCTTTTAGTGACTTATTCCGGTCCTAGTAATGTTTAGGCTATCAAAAAGCCACTAACAGTTAGTTATGTAAAGCCCCCTGCACTAATAAATAATGGTGTGATCTTTTCAGATCATCCTCATAGTTTACACAAGGTTAATGAGAACCATAAAGAACCCAGAAACAAGAGGT
This sequence comes from Petunia x hybrida, assembly GCA_037355625.1. Lineage (NCBI taxonomy): Eukaryota > Viridiplantae > Streptophyta > Magnoliopsida > Solanales > Solanaceae > Petunia > Petunia x hybrida. The sequence goes on from JBBBVM010000036.1 coordinate 11,191,376, forward strand.
GGAACAACATGTAGGCATATATAGTTTTGAAGAAAAGCACAGACAAGATGAACAAATACAAGCCAGTTCTAATAGACAGATGCAAATACCAGTAGGGGAGGGTGTAGGAATACCTCTTAGCAGTGTGAAATACACAGAATGCAGAGAGAAGAAGAATGCTTGCAAAAGCCTAACTAGAGCAGGAATTCTTCCAAGAAACGGAAAAGCAAAGAAGAGGAAGTTTAGGCTTGTGAAAGTGTTATACCGGACTTTCTAGTGTATCAGTTGGTGTCTATTGTGAAGAGTAAAGCTAGTTTATATAAGTACGGGGGTAGGTATTTAACACAAATGGGTATAAACTAAGAAAGATAGGAGTATATTATTTTCCAAAATTAAAAGGATTCACCTTGTCACTCTTACCTAATATTGATTGATCAGTCCCCTATACTTAGGGCAAGCCAAACTTCCCAATCAAATAAATCCCCCTTTTGACCATAAAACATCTAGATTCAAAAAATCATATCACACAAACAGGTCTGAGGTCCTATCAGTAAGGCAATCATGATCCCAGGCAATTAAGACTCCCTCCCTTTGACAATAACAAAGTCCAGGTTCAAAAATCGGTTTTTCAATAATTTTAGGTTAAAAATACTTTTGATTTTCTAACAGATTCTAATTAGAAAACTTAATGGATACTCTGTCAATCACTTAAATTTAATTCCCTTTTAAATGCTGATCACATGTCTCCATTAACTTAAATCAGATTCCCTTTAATCTCGTAAGGCAAAACTTCATTCGAATTTCAAATTAAAACAATTATATCTACATTCTAGTCGACTGGACACATAATAGGTTAACCAAAATTAACTTAAAAAATTGTCGTGGCTCCAAGGATTAAAACTAAGTCCAAAACACATAACACAGATTGCACATGTAGTAAAATTTAGGCATTAATTGGTCCAAAACGATGCTCATTTTGCCAGTGAAATAGGATCAGTGATCACATTAGTTTTAACCCTAATTAATTATCATGTAACAATCACCAGATAAATCATATAAAATTCTAATTAATCACTCAACAATCAGGATAAGCATGAATCTCACGTAATCAGTTCAAGAATCGTAAAGTACAAAGGGAAAAGGAATACCCGTTTGATTTGAAACCGGGTCAATGCACGAGGGTTTTACCCTTTACTAGGTTGTAAAGGTTCAGTTCTTACCAAGTTCTGCCGGAGTCGGTGATAGTGACGACGTCGACGAATGGTCGAATCACTGACCTTGCCGTTTGGAGAAATCTCCATAGGGGTTTTGTAGTGGACCATGAGGAGAGCAAGAAAATAAAATTTCCTTGTTGTTTCGCCGGTGGAGTTGGCCGGAAAAGGCTCTTGACAGTGGAGATTCGAGAGAGAGAGAGAAAAGGTCGCGACGACTGAGACGAGGAGGGGAAAATGAAAAGGGAAATAAGGTTTGGGGTGTGAAATGTAATAAAAATGAAAACTTTAATCCTGGTCGTTGGATTAGTGTCGTGGACGGCAAGATTCGGCCACTTAGGCAGTGATGTGTAATTAAATGAGGCTGATGTGTATAACTGACGTGATGTGTGTATATGTGTATATAGTGTATGAAAATGGTATAAAATGTGTATAAGGATGTATAAAATGTATATAAATGTGTAGAAAAATTAAAAAATTAATTTTAAAAATACTATAATGACCTAAAGAAATGTAGAAAATATTAATATGAAATAATTTTGAGCAATTTTTTTAAAAATAATGTAATTGCGAAAATTCTTAACTGAACGTGCGAATTTTGTAAACGGCCGTAGTTTGTGCAGGTGTTTTGAAAAATGGGCTAAGTGATGTGTGTGTGTGAAGTAATGACTTTGAATTGGGGTGAGTATGGGGTAATCGTGTAGTTATAAGTGCAATTTTTTCTGAATAATGATTATCGAAACAGGAGGAATTAAATTAAGTGTCAACAGGAGTAAACTTTGCTGCAGCAAAGAAAATGGCGAAATCGTCCATTACAACGGAGAAAGGAGCAAGAGCTGGTGAGTTGAGCAAGGAGATGGTATTCAGCAAAGAAGACTGCGATGGGATGATGTTCCCCCATCACGACGCGCTAGTGATCATGCTCAGGATCAACGACTGTGATGTCAAACGAGCTTTAGTTGATCCAGGCAGCTCGGTGAATATCATCAACTATGGCGCGATAAAAAAGATGTGGTTAAAGGACCTAGTCGTCCCAAAGGCGACCATACTGACAGGGTTCAACAACTCCACCGAGATGACTTTGGGGGAAATAACCCTCACAACTACTGCAGAGGGAGTGAACAAGCAAAATACCTTCCAAGTTATGGTCGAGGACATATCCTACAACGTCATTCTTGGAAGACCCTGGATTCACGAGATGGAGGCTGTAACATCCACTTTGCATCAAGTGATCAAGTTCCTAACTCTATGGGGGAGTAAGAGCTATCCAAGGAGAACAGCGAATAGCACGAAAGTGTTATTCAATCGCAATAAAGAGTATAGTCGTCCCGAGTGGGTCAAGAAAATAGCAGCGAGCGAAGACTCAACAACCGAGGACTTCGCCAGGCAAAGCCCTTGGAGCCCGATCAATTACCTTGCCAAAGGGTCACCCTTAGAACTTGCTCGAATAAATTCATGCTATTCTAGTTTCTTTCACCTAAGTCCTATTAGAGTCAGGCATCTATTGTAATAAAGGCATGCAAATTTGATCAATGGAATAAACTGATTCGTCATCCTTTTATTCTCATTTGAACATGCATAGCTAGTCATAAGTTAAGCCTACGGCTCGAGGACGAGTCGTCATCCTAAGCTAGCTCGAAACAATGAAAAAGTCTTGCAAGCAAATTCATAATAGGAATTTTCATTAATAAAAGGCTCGAAGGCCCTAAATATTTACAAGGTAAATGGCACAAAGGCCTTAACCGAAAAAGAAACAAAAAGCACTACTCTAAGACTCCGCTTTGGAGTCATCATCTCCCTCATCTGAGCTCTCGCTGTTCGAAGGGAGATTTTCCATCAACTTCTGGGCCACAGCAGCATCGCTCTCAGCTTTGGAAATCTCGTCATTAAGGTCGATCCCGCCACAACACTCCTTCAAAGTCTTTAGCCTTGTTTGAATAACGGCCCAATTTTTATCAACTTTGGCCCGAGTTCTCCTCATCCTCCGCCTCGAGGAGAAAGTATCAGCCTTGCCCCTCAGAAACATGACCTCACTCTTGAGCTGACTCTTTTCCTTGGCCAGCTGCTCTTTCTCCGTGGCCATATCATTCATCTTAAGCAGCTTCTGCTTTAAGTCTTCATGAAACCTCTTGGCCCTCTTATTAATAATTGACTGAGCCTCATTCTTTACTCGCTTCAACTCCGCATCACAAAGTTCCTTCAAACGGGCTATTTTCCCCTCGATGTCAGATTTAACTTTGAGAGCCTTGGTCATCTCGAGGTCAGAATTGTTGGCCGCATTTTTAGCCTGCTCCAACTTGAGCCTTGCGTTCACTAGTTCCCTCTCGAGACCACTCATCTGGGCCTCGATACCCGCTTGCTCTCGCCTCCATCCAGCCCTTAACTGTCGAAGCTTTTCGTCTCGGCTGCACTCTACCTTGCCAGCCCTGATAGAGTTGATGTAACACTACAAAAAGGAATTCTAAAAGTCAGAAAAGGAAGCGAAACGACAAATTGAAAAGAGAAAGTTAGAGGAAGCATACATGAATAGCATGCTGAGCAGCATCAACTATCAAATCAGAGATGGGAGACTCCTTAAGACGATCGCGTTCCTTAGGACCTAGGAGTCCACAGAGGCTGATCGGGACATGGATGTCGCCATCAAGAAGACAAAGCTCGGAAGGAATCTCAATATAGCAAAATTGCCTCTAAGAATACGCATCAGGAGCAGGCTAGGAGGCAGCTCGAGGAGCCTTGCCTCAACTCGAGATGGCCCAGCCTCGTCCACTTTCATTTCCGCCGAAGGAAGGGGATGAATGTTCCACATGTCTTTATCAGTAGCCTGAATTGGCTCAGGCTCATGAGTAGAGGGAACCACAACCTCATCTTATCTTAACTCTGCCTTGCCAACAGGAGTGAGCTCAGGAAATGGGACATGCTCCAATCTAGCCCGCTTTGCTTCCGGAGCTTCCCCCGAGGACAACTCTTTCTTCCTCAAAACTGAAAGAAGAAGGGAAGGAGGTGATAAACGGAACAAACGAAACAAATGATGAAAACAAGAGGAAAAATACTCGACCTGTTTTAGTCCCAATGTCTGGTGACCCCTCGGGAGCCGTTTTCTTCTTCTCTTTATCTTTTCCATTTTCACTCTTTTTCCTCGAAAGGTTTCCAATCAATTTTTCCAACGCATTCAAGGCATCCCCAACCTCGGGAACCTCTTCTTTTTTGTCCTTCCTCTCTTTCTTTCATTTCCTCTCCTTCGGCGCGGTGATCGCCCTCTTGGGGAGCTTTATAACAGAGAAAAGATAGCGAGGTATTGAAGTATAGGACCTCGGAAAACTAGATCAGACTCAAAGGCTGGGTAAAAAATAACTCACCATGTCGTTTACATGCCCATTGGTTTTCATCCAAAACACCCAAAACCATCCACGACCTCTCTGCCTAGGTTTGGCATCAATAATGGCCTGAACCAATTAAACCAAGTTCTTTGGGCAAACGATCGGGACCGCCTTGGATAGAGGAATAAAAACAAGGAGTTGGGAAAATGAAAAAGTAAAACGAAAATAAACGAAGGAGGAAAAACTTATGGGCTCAATTCCACCGCTCAGGGAAATCAAGCTTCGAGGAGAGAAGATTGGTGGACGAGAGGACAAAGCACTCGTTCCAGCCACGGTCCTCGAGATCCTCGCTTTTCGTAACCAGCGAGTACGAGCCCCATTTGTTGAGTTGAACGACTCCATCCTTGTGAAGGGTAGGGGAAAGCAGATACAAGAGATGATCGAGGGTGAAAGATACCCCTGCTAATTTACTCAAAAAATGGAGGCACTGAATGTGCCTCCAAACCCAGGTCCAATCTGCGCCAAACACTCTTGGAAGGTTCGACAAAAGTTGTCCAACACCATATAGATAGGGAGAGAGAAACTGATCGTGAAAGGATAAGTGAAAACGAAGGAACACCCCTCGACTCGATCACACACTCAGCTCTCGGGGGCGGGGATACCAACCCTCACCTCGGAGCCCCAGTTGCAATCAGAGTGAACCAGAAGGAAATCACCGATGAGTGGGGGGACTATCTGTATTGAATAAAAATCAGCGAGGTCTCGAGCAAGACCCCGAAGTATGACACGAAGACTGACTCCAGAAGGAAAACTCCCGAGGAGAGACTGCATAATCCCTCGCCCTAGAAAACTGCCTTAGGAAACAAGGGGAAGAGCGAACGAAGCATCGAGCTCGGAGAAAAACCTCGTAACCTCGAGCGGACGTCACATCTCGAGAGATGAGGGCCAATCTTTGTAACCGTCGACCATTGCTCTAGCATTTAAGAGAAAGACCGTGGGTCAATCAAGATTAAACACAGAGTAATGGCCATAAAGGCACGATAATGATATTTACAACGTCATTTTTTCTCCTGGTTATAAATAGGATTCGTTTGTAAACTACGGGACACAATCAATACAATACTCAACTTTATTTCTTACTTGTTGCCTCGTTTTGTCAGTCAATATTATTTTCTTGCCTCGTTTATATTCTTAAGCAATTCATCTAAACCCAGTTCCAGCTCGAATATCACTTCGATACAAGCAAATTATCAGTTAAACCTAATATAAATTCGATTTGTAATCCTATTTTGATTTAGGCTAACACAGATAATAGCGAAGTTATAGTAAAAGATGGAGTAACGAGAATTAGACAAATGAATCAAATTATCTGCGTGTTTAGAAGGCCTGGCTTCCGACTAAGACTTTGCAAAATAATAGTGAATTAAGAGAGAAAAATGTAAGAGAAAGAGCAATGATTAAAATACTTAATGGCTCTTATTTAATGAGAATCTTCCACTATTCCTATATCGTAATTTTCAGAGCAATGGTCATGTGAATAAATATTTGTAACACTCGGTCCTGCTATCTCACCTTTATTTATTATTGAGCATCCAACCAAGCATTATTTTTGTATCTGGGGAGACAAACGTAGTCTTAAATCCGACTAAAAGCTTGTTGTAGTCGGAAACGTTGTTTACGAGCCACCTCGTCGTAAGAGCCTTCGTGCGCTACAATATTTTAGGCCTCTAACTACACCTAAAAAGTGTGGCCTAAACTATCATAAAGTGCAGCCTTTGATCAAAGGCCAGACTTTTCGACCTTAGGCAATGCTTTTCTGAAGGTGGCCTATAAAGGCGTTACCTTTGCTCTAAGGCAACGCTTTTCATGAGACAAAAGCCACGGTTTACAAAAAGCGTGGCCTTTTGTATGCGGCAACACTTTTGAAGTGTAACGTTTGCGACCTTATAGGCCACTCTTTTCAAGTGTTGCTAAAAAGGTTTCTCCTAAAGCAACACTTATATAACGTGGCCTTTCTTACTATATAGCCACACATTTGCAGACAACCCAAGGCCACACTTCTCAACAGTTGTTGTTGTTGTTATTATTATTATTATTATTATTATTATTATTATTATTATTATTATTATTATTATTATTACATATAATATCACTCAACTATAAAGATTTCAAGCACTACATTAACAAAAATAACATAATTGTTTCAAAATCCTATGCGTTGCAATAAACTTCAAAAAAGTTAACGCAATACATCAACTATTACAACAAATTGCTTCAAGGTAAGCACTAGCTATTTCTTATTCCTTGCGGGTGCAATACTTTGGTTTTGGCGTACATTCAAAACACTGTTAAAAAACTTAGAATTATGCTTCTTTAAATTATGAAATATCTGCTTTAGCCCCTAGTTTATGAATGATAGAGTAACTAGTAATCTATTTCTTAATTGAGTTGTACTTGCATACTATTGGGTTTTTTTTTTTTTCTAATTTTTAATATTATTTGAATGTGTAGGAAAACTCATGCGAGGCATCTCGAAATAGTGGCCTCAAGAAGTCAAGTTGATCTATTTGAAGTTTACAAAGAGAAATGATCAATTATGAAGCTTATTATTCATGATATTGTATTAATATATTAGGTTTTGTATAGTTCATAGCTAGTGCTTACCTTGAAGCAATTTGTTGTAATAGTTGATGTATTGCGTTAACTTTTTTGAAGTTTATTGCAACGCATAGGATTTTGAAACAATTATGTTATTTTTGTTAATGTAGTGCTTGAAATCTTTATAGTTGAGTGATATTATATGTAATAATAATAATAATAATAATAATAATAATAATAATAATAATAATAATAACAACAACTGTTGAGAAGTGTGGCCTTGGGTTGTCTGCAAATGTGTGGCTATATAGTAAGAAAGGCCACGTTATATAAGTGTTGCTTTAGGAGAAACTTTTTTAGCAACACTTGAAAAGAGTGGCCTATAAGGTCGCAAACGTTACACTTCAAAAGTGTTGCCGCATACAAAAGGCCACGCTTTTTGTAAACCGTGGCTTTTGTCTCATGAAAAGCGTTGCCTTAGAGCAAAGGTAACGCCTTTATAGGTCACCTTCAGAAAAGCATTGCCTAAGGTCGAAAAGTCTGGCCTTTGATCAAAGGCTGCACTTTATGATAGTTTAGGCCACACTTTTTAGGTGTAGTTAGAGGCCTAAAATATTGTAGCGCACGAAGGCTCTTACGACGAGGTGGCTCGTAAACAACGTTTCCGACTACAACAAGCTTTTAGTCGGATTTAAGACTACGTTTGTCTCCCCAGATACAAAAATAATGCTTGGTTGGATGCTCAATAATAAATAAAGGTGAGATAGCAGGACCGAGTGTTACAAATATTTATTCACATGACCATTGCTCTTAAAAGAATTTTTTAAAGCTATTTCTTCAATAATTTGAATGGAAAAATAAGAAAGACAAAGAATAAAAGAGGTTCTCCTAAAATGCAAACAACCAAGAACTCTGTCCTGAGGCATAGAGAAATATATTTTGGACATTCACATATTACATGCAACCAGATCACTTGGTCTTAAGACTTAATTTAGACAAGTGCACAATATACCCATACAACTGTTATCAACTTATCATCACTACAGAGCCAAAACTTTAAGTACAAATGGGGTAGCAGTAAGAGATTCTATACTTCCAATCACAACAAACTGTCACCAAAGATACACAGTAAATTCAGGAAAACCTGAGGACGGAGGCATTACCCCCATCACATCGGAGTTGACGGTCCTAGTCTTTTCGGTTTGCGTAGGAGTTCTTCCTCTTGCTCCATCGAATGCACTAAGAAAAGTACGAAAGCTTCCTGTCAATCCAAAAATGTTAGAAAGAGAATTAGATCAAATCTCGTCAAGTGGGCTTATACTCTCGATATTGTCTTGGGAATTTTCAGACTATATAGTAGCGTACTGGACTCCATATTTACAAACCAGCTGGCACAAACCAATGGTCGACCTACAACCTGTTAAAGCACGAAGAGATATTGAGGAAAAATCCTTTTGAAGCCAAAAATGGTGAGTCTTTTTACATACTTCTTAAAGGGGGAGAGCGCCAGGAGAATGTCAAGACTCCATCAGTTTGGAGCTTAGAGTCAAAGCTTTGGTTGGCGCAATCTTTTGTGCGGGTTTCCCGCACAGCTTCGCATTCCCAGAGAGAGTAGAATAGAAGAGTCCGTCGACTCTTTTTAGTTTTAGAAGGTTTAAATAAGTGTCTGTAGACGCAAAGTAATGTGTTTTTATTTAGGGTGTTCTTTGTCTTTTTTAGTGGAGATCTACTCCGATGCTTACTTGAGATAGACTCCTACCTATGCTAATTATATTTGTTTGGTTTTACAATAGCTTGATATATTTTAGGGTAGACTACACCCATCGGGAGTGGCTTACCGTAATTTTTGTTAATGGAATAGTGGGGCCCGTGGTAAATATTACAACATCCCCGTCTCGATCCTCATCCATTCTTCTTTTTCTCGAAGAGGGCGAGTCTTTGTCATCTTGAGGTTCGTGCGGTTGGTGAGAGGACCCAAGAAACATAGCCCTCGCTTAGCCCCGCTCTTTGGTTTATGATGGATCCGAACTGAACTATGCTTAAAGATCTAATTACGGACTGGAAGAAACAAAGAAACAATTGAAGAAAAAAACAAAATGTAGCCTATAAATGCAAGATCGTTGCGCAGAAATACATAAATAATAACTACAAAAAAAACGGCTTTTAGCCACGGACAAAACCGTGGCTAATATGCGAAAATTCCGTGGCAAAGACTATTTAGCTACGGTTGGTTAGCCACGGTTAATACCACGCCCAAACGGGGCGTCGCAATGAAATTAGCCACGGTTTATGCGTCCCTTGTAACATTCTGTTAGCTACGGTTTGCTATTCAATTACCCACGGAAGTTGGCGTGGCTTATGATGATTTATGAATAAGGAATTACGGTTGCATTTTTCAATTGCCCACGTACAAACCGTGGCTAAAATTGATGAGTTCCATAGAGCTTTACAATATTTTGCCACGGTTAATAATTTCTTTTCATTTTGTTTTAATTTATCTAATGATGTAGTTAGCCACACCCTGACCGTAGGTAAATTAACCAGCCTTTTTTAAAAAAAAATTAATAATACTGATAATCTCCAGTATCTCCTAGGAACCATGAGAAGATGCTATCAAGACATATCTATCAATGAAAATAATATTCCAATTAACAAGTCAATTTCTAATAAAGATTAACATCACAAAACTCTACTTCTCAAATCTTACTATCAAAGGCAAGAGTTTTAAACCTTAAATTGACAGGAACTTCAATAATTGCTATCATAATAGATATGGAAAATGTGAGAGCAATAGCACATTTTGTGAATACAAGCCTAACAACAGAAAAGTTCAAAGTACCTAACTGCGCACACAAGCCTAACAAAAGAAGAGTTCAAAGTACCTAACTCAAGAAGGTAAAAGCATATGAAGAGTTGTCAATTGATTTTGAGCTCGCGCAAGTTGTACATTACTCTCCACAAGTTGTTGCTTGGTCTCTTCATATCCAGTCAATTTCTCTTTCAAGGTTTCTACTTCTTCCTCTAGGTCTTCAACACGTTCTTGGGGCATATTATTAGTAGAGCCACCAAAACTCACATGAGTGGTGAAATGTTGATGTATTCCAAAAGCCGTAGAGGGGCAAATAGAGCTACCTAAACCACGCACACGGCCTGAATGCTCAGCTCCAAATACCTTCCCAATTGCTTCATTCGGATGAGCCATTATCTTCAACGGAACACCTGAAGATGCAGCATGTTCTTGATCTTGAGGTAGGTGCTCTGAAATTTTATCCTACAAGTAAAATAAAAGACAAGTCAATCTCACTTGTATATGTTCAACTAAATAATACTTCAATAAAGAAAGGAAAGCAAGATAAGTTTTACAATTCCTGGAAGGAACCAAACCATTACATACATTTGCAGGCATGCCTAATTTCTTTAAAAGAAATCTTCTTAAGGAAGAACTTTATGATATCGTGAACTAGAAAGACATTACTCTTAAGAAATTGGCTTAAACAAGGATATCCTTATATGTACAGCAACTAAATTTTGAGAAAATAAGAAATTATCAAACAACAGCAACTAAATTTTGAGAACTTGCCCAGTTAAAGAATCAAGCTAACGGACAGGGACTTGAAAAGCCAAGAATCATATATTCATACTCTATTAACAAAGAGTCCCAAAGATTTTCCATTACTCTTACCATAAGAGATATGATACTTTCTTTAAACTCCTGTAAAATGAACTTTACACCAGCAGAAACTTCAAACAAGGAACAGTGAACTTGCCAAGTTCCAAACTCATAAACTTTTCATAAAAATGAAGATTTCTACTTTAAACCAAGAAAATACTTTAGCTATTCAAGCCCCAACAGTCAAACAATAGCTTCAGTTTTAATTTTAATAACTTAAGACTCATTAAATGTTGTACTCATAAAAATATTACAATACATTATGAAACGATATGTAACAACCATCCAAGCAAGGTGTTTAAGCAAGAATAATTGTTTTTGGACCAAGAAGATACTATAGAAAGTTATGTTTCTACATTTTTTGGTAGAAATAGCAGAACATATGCCTCTGCTTAAGTAGCAAGTATTGGGGTTTCAAATTGAGATTTTACTTTTTAGGTTTAGCAGATCAAAGATACTGGTGTACTAGGATAAGTTCTTTTCTACATGGTGTAGGACAACAGAAACAAATAAGCAGCTTTGGTATGAATTCAGCAGCACCATCCATATCAAAAGAAAAAATATAGAACAAACATTATTTTGGTTGGAATAATAGCTTGAGGAGGATTACACTGTCCTATTCCAAATTGCAAGCAATACAAAGGCTACTTAGTCAGATGATAGAAGGCAACTCCTAAAATCAGGCACGTCTGCAAATACCAAATAAGAGAAAATAGAGTTACAATTTAAATAATTTACTTACAGCTAGAATCTTTCCTTCTTCATTCACATAATTTCCATTCTTTTTCAGCAAAGTTGACAGAACGACCTCACTTCGACATACGGCCTTCCTAATTTTTCTCCTAACATCGCCAATAAAATATAATTTTATGAATAAGTGTTCCATGTGACAGTTATTCCCAAAATAAAATTCTTGATAAAATAACTTACCATTTGACGACCTCTCCTTACATTGCTCATACTACCGCCGGCATGTGAGACTTTAAGTTTTTTACAATTTGTTGTATTTTGTAAACTCTGCCTTTAAAATTATCAAAAATGACGATAAGTATTAACTAAATCTTATTAGAAATGGATAAAAATGATCTATTGGAAAGAATACCTTCATCTTCTCCTCTTTATAGTGATGCACAAAAGCAGTCCAATCAGTAGAATCCACAGCTGAGGGAGGATTAGCAAGTATATCTTCCTTACGTTTATTAGGATAAAGTACTTATTTCTTAACTGATATTTGTACGCCCTCCATCTTTCGCCTAAGTATGCATTACCCATTTAATTCCAACAGCATAATCAAACTCAAAATTATCCTTCATTTATTATCACTTTCATAAGTCAATATCTAATAACAAAGGAAAGGATGACAGATACTGAAAGATATTTAAAAGAATACCTCAATGTACCGCCATTGTTGGCGACTATTGACCTCTGGCATCCTATCCCATCTTTCAACTGATATGGACAAATTGTCGAATTTTGAGAAAGCTTACCAAGAAACCTCACAAGGAAGTTTGAACCATTATCACTGTCTTTTCCATCACCATTGAGTTCCACAATAACTTTTTCATTTTTCTCCAAGTGCCAAACTTGATCTGGTTGAATTTTTCGTGTAGTAATTTCTCTACTATAAGTATCTAATTATTGCATAAAAAATAATCAACATTAATTATAAAGGAGATTCAAATGCTATATTAAAAAAATTATAAAAAATGACGAGCTGAATAAATAGTAAAGCAAGTGCTAAAACAAGAGGAGTTAAAACTCAAACATAAGATTGAATTTCTCCTTGTTCATAACACAATTAAATATATCAAGCTTTCAAACATTTTACAGAGTTATAAAAAAAGGTATTAATATAAAAATAAAAAATTGGGGTTTTACTAAGGATTACAAAATTGAGGTTTGGTATCAACTTTTGGAGAAACAAAGTTTTCAAATGGGTTTTCAAGAAACCCATTCGGGTCTTTCAATTGGTTGTGTGTACGAGAGATTGGTGTAAAAAATAAGAGATTTTTGGAAAAGGAAAAGAGAAAGGGGGGACAACAACAAAGTGGGGTTTAGGATTCAAAAACTAAGTATAGAATAAAATAAAAAATTAGAATACAATAAAGCAGATGCTAACACACGTTTGAAACAAAATCAGTAGAAAAAGAACTCAAAGTACCTGGGTAACAGTGATGTTGGATGAAGCATGAATTTTTGGTTTAAGATTTTTGATATTTTTGTTTGGGTGGAAATGTTTTAGGGGTTTTAGATGTAAATGGTTTAGTGGGTTTTCAACTTTTCATTTTGTCTGTGAAATATTGTGGGTAGGTGGGATAAAAATATTGGAGGGAGATGAAAATTGGTCTGAGATATCTACGGAGACTTAGCCACGTACTCTTCTGGGTAGCAGAAAACGCCCTTTTAGTTCATGTTAGCCACGTTTTTTTTACCGTGGCTAAAAGCCGATTTTTTTGTAATGTCCTAAAACGCAGAAGTGGAGTGCATACCTCTCCAGAAATAGTCCAGACTGCACAATCCTTTCCAATTAACATATTCCATAGTCTCTTTACTCTACATAATTAAACAGCAGTAATACGACAAAACACATATATGGGTATAGTGCAGAATATTACCTTTCCCGTGACAACACCTTCAAAGTTTGAACCATGATGGATCAAACACTGAAAAGGAAAAGACATTGAAGAACTTAGTTTTAGGTGTTTCCAAAGAAGAGATTGTCAAGTTCATAGTCTTGACCAAAACGAAAATACTCTAAAGAAACACTATTTACTTATAAGTTATCATTAAAATTAAATAAACTAATTCAGCAACTCCAATCAGTTACTAGTTTTTCCCTTGACAACATACTAAACCTCATTTGAATAGGAAAGGAATTGATCGCAGTATTATGTAGCAGCTTTGTTTACAACTGGTTAAATATTCATGTTCTATGATACATGAAAAAAGGAAGATAATTTCATGAAAGAAAAGTAACTTCAAGAAACAATAATAGATATAACCAAAAAGCGAAGTCAACAGGATACAAAAAGTAACATCTTGACATAGTGTAAATCTGTAGTTGGAGTGTGCACTATTGCCTCATCTATTTTAATAAGAACAATGTCATACCAACTGCAGAAACAAAGCTTTCAGCAATTTGGAAAGTGAAAAGAAAACAAAGAAATGTTTGACTAATACAGAGAATATCTAAGCAAATTTGAGTCAAATAAAATCAACATAAGTGTTGAAGGGTCCTTTTCCAGACTACATTTAGAGCAAAAGTTTACATCTATAAATATGTAACCCCAAACTAAACATAGCAAAGGACAACGAGACCATCTAGAATCCTGAAAGGTATTAATCATGGTTAACAAAAAAGTACACCAAGATATTAACAAATGAAAAATTGCGTCTCAATCATCACCAATTCAAGTTACATGATTACACTATTGTTATTATACATTTGATAGAAAATACCAGTTAATAGAGCCTTTGAGAATCCTGAAAAGATCTGACTATACAAACAAAAAATCAGCAGAAGGAATTCATAAATTCTTTAGGAAAGACAATGTGCTTGTAGAGTACTTGAAGCTAAAACTATTTGACTGATGAAAGTACATTATATAGCTAAGAATGTTGGAGACTAATATAAATTAGACTGAAACATAGAAATTCAAGGGACTCACCTTAAGTATGATAGCTGAAGTTTAACACAAACAAAATAACCTTATCCGAACATACAAATATCAAGAATATGACCATCCCATGATTACAAATTTTCACGATAAGCTCTGAATTAACTAAGAATTGTAAATTTTAGGAACTTTTCAGTAATCCTACTTAATTTGTTGTAACGTCTCTAGACTAAAGAGATCTAAATATGTATAACTAAGATTGATGTTGAGCGTATATCTTATGTCTCGGCATCGATTTCTTATAGCTTTTATGTTGTTTTCAGTGTATTATGTGCCCAACAATGATTGATTTAAAGTAAAATGCTAACTTGAGGTGTTTGGATGTTTTAGGAGCGAAATGAAGGAAATTGGAGCTTGAATCGTACAAGAACAAGGAAGAAGCAGCAGGTATAGCCATGGATGCTTGGAATGCTCGGCTGTATGGTCTGGGATGAGTGCAAATATGGAAGAAATTGAGAGAAGTAGCGCATACAGCCACGGATGCTTGCCATGCTCCAGTGTATCCGATGGGAAATAGTTCCAGAGCAGCTGAGACAAACTAAAAATGTGGGCCACTAGCATATTTCTTATTTTAAAACCCTTGTAAACGTTATTTTTAGGGGGACTGCATATTTTTGGAGGCAAGAACTATAGGAGAGGCTAGAGAAACCAAGATTCATCAATTGAGTTGTAATTCTTCTTTCGTCGTCATTGTTTCATGAATTTTAGATTAATTTGTGAGAAAGCTATCTTGTCTATGAGTAGCTAAACTCTATTATTCCAGGGTTATGGGTTAACCATGAAAGTTGTACTCTGAAGTTGATTGAATTCTATTAAATTTAGCAAATTGAGTTGTTTATTTAGTTATGCTCTGAATTACTTGATTTCTTAGCCAGGTGTTAAGTACTATCCATGAACCTAAGGTTGAACTCGAAAGTGGGAACCATAGGTTGCAATAGAATTAAATAAAGTGTGTTCCTGAACCTGGGCATTGGGGAATGGTTTCGAGGTTAGGATAGAAATATACCTAACAATCACGCTTAATCAGTATACAGGGGAAGCACATGCATTCTTGTTAACTCTAATTCCATGGACATATAGGTGTTAAGTTAGCTTGAATAGGCGAACAGGGTATCGAAAGAGCTCTGTAAGTATAGTCAACCATGTGAATAGCAACTCAGATAAGTAAAGTTAATTCAATTAACGGAGGAGTGCAACTGGATTGGTGATCGTCCCCCATAATCCTAGAATATTTCCTCTCACCAATTTTTAAAACTCTTGAATTGCCTTGCATTCCATTTACTTCAATTACTTTTAGTTAATTCCTTTAATTAAACACAATCGCAATTTGGTTGAACTCTCTAGAATGATATTTGAATTAAAGTTTGTCTAGTTAATAGTTAATCTATAGTCCTCGTGGAACGATACTTTCTTGTCACTCTATTACTTGATCGACCGCGTATACTTGCGTGTGCATTTGGAGCGACAAGTTTCTGGGGCCGTTGCCGGGGACTAAGTTTTAATTAGTTTCTAGATTAGCTTTTATTTGTTATTTGTTCAAGATTAATTTTTGTTTTAGTTATCTTTGGGTGTTTCAGGTTTTGGCTTGAATGCGAAGGAGAAAGAGTGGTGATAAACTCTACACTTTTGACCCTGAACCTGAAATACTTTTTCACAGGCTAAGGAAGGAGGCCAGACTCAAAGCAAAGCTATAGAAAACTCATATTTCTGAACCTACAGAGATGGCTGAAAATCAAAACCGTGCCATACTGGATGTGGCCAGACCGACTCTTGATAACATGGCCAAAGCTATTGTGAGGCCCACCATTACTGGTAAATTTGACTGAAAGAGAGTATGATCCGACTTTTCCAGTCTAATGGTCAGTTTGCAGGCTTGTCACATGAAGATCCTCAATAGCACATGCAGAATTTCTGGAGATCAGCGACACTTACAAATATGTTGATGTGTCGGTTGAATATATACGGCGGACTATATTTCCATTCACCTTGCTGGGTGAAGCAAAGAAGTGGCTCTTGGTCCAACCACCAAACTCCATTAACTCTTGGGACGAACTGACAAAGAAGTTTCTGATCAAATTCTTTGCATCGGGCAAGACTGCAAAGATCAGAGGTGAGATAGTATCATTTAGTCAGAATTCATCAGAGGAGATAGGTGAAGCATGAAAAAGGTTCAAGGCATTGTTGAGAAGTTGCCCACACCATGGTCGATCAAAAGAGGTATTGGGATATATTTTTGTTGAAGGACTCCAATCGCATAGTAAAATCTTGCTGGATGCTTATTGTGGCGAACCAAGTCTAGAGAAGCAGTATGATGAGCTAGAGATCATTCTTAACAAAATTTTATAAGGAAGTCATCATATCAAGATGATTCAGGCAGAGGCAAAAATCTCAAGTTAGGTGGGAAGGTGGAAGTGGATGTACTGACAGCTATGAGAGAAAAAATGGCAGCAATGCAACACTCTGTTAAGCAGTAACTTGATGCAGTACTAGTCCAGGTAAGGAAGCCGCAGGCTCCACCCCAAGTTCAACAAGTGCAAGCAACTTCATTCTGTGATGTGTGTGGTGGATCTGATCATATAAGTAGTGTTTGCACGGACAACCCAGAGTCTGCATTTTACGTGGGTCAGCAGAGCAAGGGTTTCAACCAGAATGCTCAGTATGGCAACACTTACCCGCCTAACTTTCGCAACCACCCTAATTTTTCGTGGGGTGGTAATTAAGGCGGACAAGGCAGCAGACAACCTCAAGGTAATACTCAGCAAGTGCAGAATCCACCGCAGCAGAAATAGCCTGAAACATCAAAAATAGAGGCAATGATACAACAACTGGCTGTTGATCTTAATCAGAAACTTTCAACTCTACAGCAGAACCAGGACAGTGTCATTCGCTCTTTGGAAAAACAAATAGGATAGCTTTCCAGCAATCAAAATACAAGACCACTTGATGCATTGCCAAGCAATACTAATCCCAATCCCAAGGAACAGGTGCAAGCAGTTTCATTAAGAAATGGGAGAGAATTGGAAGAATTGCCAAAGAAGCCAAAGCAGTCACATTCTGATAAATAAAAAGAAGCTGAGCCAGTAGTCGAAGTTGAGAAGGAGGTAGAAAAGCAAGAGGCAGTGATTGCTGCTAAACCACCACCTCCCTTTCCTCGAAGGTTGCAAAAGAATCTGCAACATCCCGCAGTCACGAAGATCATGGGCATACTCAGTCAGACTAGTATCAATATTCCATTGGTAGACGTGCTCCGAGAAATTCCAAAGTATGCCAAGTACATCAAAGACATAGTGTCATCAAAGAGAAAACTCAATGAATTTGAAACTATGGCACTTACTGAAGAGTGCACATCCAGAATTCAGAACAAACTCCCTCAGAAGTTGAAGGATCCAGGTAGTTTCACCATTCCTATTTGTGTTGGCAACATAGCAGTTGGTCGAGCCCTATGTGATCTAGGGGCTAGCATAGATCTTATGCCATTGACTCTGTGCAACCAACTGGGTCTCGGTACTCCAAAGCCAACAACACTATCACTTCAGTTAGCTGATCGGTCTACTACTTATCCTGAGGGGGTGATTGAGGATGTCTTGGTTCAAATTGGTCAATTTATTTTGCCCCCTGATTTTGTTATCTTGGATTATGAGGCAGATAAGGAAGTCCCTATTATCTTGGGACGACCTTTCTTAGCCACTGGTGATGTTGTGATCCGTGTCTGAGAGGGAAAAATGACAATGAAGGTTGATGATCAGGAAGCAGTTTTTAATGTGTACAAGGCTCTAAAAATGCCTAACCATCATGAAGAGTTGTCCATGATCACAGTGAATGACCCAGAAGAGAAGTCGAGTGATCCAGCTGATTATGTTAAAGATGATTTGCAGCGAGCACTGATGTTGGGAGAAGAAACTAGTGAAGATGCTGATATAGAGGAGATGTTGCAGCTTTTAGACTGCTCTTGTGACTTTATTACGGGGTTTCCCAAGTTTGAGCCTCTGGGTAGACCGCTAGGGCCACTACCTAAGCCATCTATTGAAGAGGCGCCCAAGCTTAAGCTCAAGCCTTTACATGCTCATCTTCGTTATGCTTAGTTGGGACAATCTGATACTTTACATGTGATTATTTCTTCTCTATTGTCTGACCTACAGGTAGAAAAGCTGTTGATAGTTCTACGAGAGCACAAGAGTGCTATTGGCTGGACCATAGCTGATATCAAGGGAATAAGCCCGGATTTTTGCATGCACAAGATCTTTATGGAGGAAGGATACAAGCCAAGTGTGGAGCATCAGTGTCGCCTCAATCCAATCATGAAAGATGTGGTAAAGAAAGAGGTGATTAAATGGTTAGATGCAGGTACAATTTTTCAAATTTCTGACAGCAATTGGGTAAGTCTAGTGCAATGTGTCCCTAAAAAGGGAGGGATGATAGTGGTGCAAAATGAGAATAATGAACTTATCCCCACAAGAACTGTTACGTAGTGGAGGGTGTGCATTGATTATCGAAAATTGAATAAAGTCACCCGAAAGGATTATTTTCCCCTCCCCTTTATTAATCAGATATTAGATAGGCTAGCCGGTCAGGAATATTACTATTTCCTTGAGGGTTAATCTGGATACAACCAGATATGGATTGCTCCCGAAGACCAGGAGAAAACTACTTTTACATGCTCTTATGGTACCTATGCCTATAGGAGGATGTCGTTCGGGCTATGTAATGCACCAGCGACTTTTCAAAGGTGTATGATGGCTATTTTCACTGATATGGTGGAAAAGTTTGTCGAAGTGTTCATGGATGACTTTTCGGTCTTTGGTTCTTCTTTTGATGCTTGTCTAACTAACCTTGGTCTAGTGCTTCCTAGGTGTGAAGAAACTAACCTTGTTTTAAACTGGAAAAAATGCCATTTCATAGTTCGTGAAGGTATAGTTTTGGGACACAAGGTGTCCAGTGCTGGAATTGAGGTTGACAAGGCGAAGGTGGAGACGGTTGAAAAATTACCTCCACCTACGTCTGTGAAGGGAGTCCGAAGTTTTCTCGGACATGCTGGTTTCTATATGATGTTTATTAAAGATTATTCTAAAATTTCTACTCCTTTGTGCAGGTTACTTGTGAAAGAAGCAGCATTTGTGTTCGATGAGGCCTGTCTGAGGGCCTTTAATGAGCCGAAAGAGAAATTGGTATTTGCACCAATAATAGTGGCTCCTTATTGGACTGCACCATCTGAACTAATGTGTGATGCTAGCGATGTCGCTATTGGTGCAGTCCTGGGGCAAATGAGGAACAAGGTGTTCCATTCCATTTACTACGCCATCAAAACTCTCAATCCTGCCCAATTGAATTACACAGTTACTGAAAAAGAGTTGCTAGCAGTAGTGTATGCCTTTGATAAGTTTCGGGCATACTTGGTTGGAACCAAAGTTATCGTCTACACAGACCATGCAGCAATAAGGTACTTAATTAATAAAAATGATGCAAAGCCTCGACTAATTCGTTAGGTGTTATTACTGCAGGAGTTTGACTTGGAGGTCCGGGACCGTAATGGAACAGAAAATCAAGTAGCTGACCACCTATCTAGGTTGGAGAACCACAAGCATGTGGGTGAAGGAGGTTTGATCAGAGAAACCTTCCCTGATGAGCAACGTTTTGCCATCACCAATCTCTCGGACCCATGGTATGCTGACTATGTCAACTATTTGGTAAGTAAGGCAGTGCCACATCTGACTGCAAAAGGTAAGCTTCGGTTTTTCCATGATGTGAGATTTTATATAAGGGATGAGCCGTTTCTATTTAGAGTGTGTGCAGATCAATTGGTGAGAAGATGCATTCCTGAAGAAGAGACGGAGGCTGTTCTGCAAGAGTGTCATGCATCTCTTTATGGGTGTCATCATGGCAGTGACAGAACAGCCGCCAAAGTACTTCAGTCGGGTTTCTATTGGCCTACACTGTTCAAAGATGCTCACGCTTTTGTAAAGAAGTGTGATCGGTGCCAAAGAACTGGCACAATCACAGGGAAGCAAGAGATGCCTCTGCAAGGCATTCTAAAGGTGGAGATTTTTTATGTGTGGGGGATCAACTTCATGGGTCCCTTCCCCTCGTCGAATGGTAGCAAGTATATTTTACTAGCGGTGGATTACATGTCTAAATGGGTAGAGGCTGTGGCTCTTCCTACTAATGATGTGAAGGTGGTGGTGAGTTTCGTCAAGAAGAACATTTTCACCAGATTTGGAACTCCGCGGGCTTTGATTAGTGATGAAGGTACACACTTCTGCAATAAATTGCTAAACAACCTTCTAGCTAAGTACGGGGTCAAGCATAAGGTCGCCACCGCCTATCATCCGCAAACTAGTGGGCAGGCTGAGGCGTCCAATAGATAGGGTAGGCAAATTCTTGAGAAGACTATCAGTGCGAATAGGAAGGATTGGGCTACCAAGCTCGATGATGCACTCTGGGCATATAGGACAGTATATAAAACTCCAATTGGGACTTCACCGTACAAGCTGGTCTATGGGAAAGTGTGACACTTGCCAGTCGAGCTTGAGCACAAGGCCTATTGGGCGATTAAAAAGCTAAATTTTGATATGGAATTGGCGGGTGAGAAGAGATCGTTGCAACTCAATGAATTTGATTAGTTTAGGTTGCACGCGTATGAAAACTCCAAGTTGTATAAGGAAAAGACTAAGTGGTGGCATGACAAGCGTATTCAGCACCGTCACTTTGAGCCGGGCCAACTAGTTCTTTTATTTAACTCCAGGTTGATGCTCTTCCCTGGTAAGCTCAAGTCGAGGTGGTCTGGTCTGTTTGAGATTGTTAAGGTGATGCCCCATGGAGCGATTGTATTGCGAGCCCCGGGTTCGAATAAGTCGTTTCTAATGAATGGGCAAAGAGTGAAGCGATATTGGGGAGGTGAAATCGATAGCCTTAAATCCTCCATTTCTTTGGTCAACCCTTGAAAAAGGGATGTACTCGTCGTGCCGGGATGTTAAATCAAGCGCTTCATGGGAGGCAACCCATGTTTTATCGCTTTTTAGAGTTAGTTAATCCGTATTTTTATTTAAGAAAAAAATGAAAATAAAAAATAAAAAAATAAAAATAGTAAAGCTAAAAAAGAACGGAAACTTGATGTGATTAATGTGTTTGTGCAGTGTTTTTACAGGTGTCCGAGGCTCGAAAACAATTGGAACAACGAAAGTGGCCTGCCCCGTACAACAGTGCAGCAGAATTTCTGTGCTAGGCCATACAACCTTCAGCGCGTCGCACGCTAGATTGTATGGGAGGCCCGTTTTTGAAAAAAAAAAAATAGAACAAAACAGTGTTGCAAGCTGAACGCGCAGCTCACTATTCTCCAGTTTGTTCCTGCGTCGCGCGCCAGACTGTGTGCGCAGTGTAATTTTGAAAAAAGAAAAAAAAATTCAGAAATAGTGTTGTATGGAAATAGCGCTGGGCACTGTATGGTAAGTATATTTCATCCCTTGTTTTCACTTATTAACACACACACAAACACAGAACAACATAACACAAAAACAAAAGAAACAAAAACAGAGAACAGGAAAAGAGAACCGCAAAAAACAGCATACACACAGCGGCTGAATTTCTTGTTTCCCAGGTATAATTTCTTTTCTTCTCACCTTCTCTCTCGTGCTCTCTCCCTCGTCCCTGCAGCTGCAACATAAATGCTACAGATTTCCCCATCCCCCTCTTCCCTTAAGATTAGTTTTTACTTCAAGTTTATGATGAAAACATGTCAAAAATTGAATATATTTTATTGGTATCTGCTGTGGGGGGTGCGGTGATGCATCGGGATGAGTATACATGTAAGCTTCCGGAGTTGGGAGATCCAAACAAAAGCAAAAAGTTCATATACAAGCTGTCCAAAATTCTGCACGTAAGATATTCGATGAAATTCCCCAATGAAAAATTTAAAATATTCGGCCAAGTCTGAGTAGCCGAATCAATTAGAGGATATAGGTTGAACATAAATTGGTTAAAATTAGGGCTTGGGGCTGAGTTTTAAAGCGTTTTCACTTGAACGACACTCAATGCACATTATTCACACATGACGAGTGTCGTTTAGCACATTATTTAAGCGAGCCGCTGCCCCATTGTGCAATTCACGGGCTGATCTTATTGTTTTGCTTAAGATAATTTCTCCATATTTTTGAGATGAAGTAGAGAACAAGTGTGGGGTGTGGCTACCCCGTTTTCACATTTTGGTGAATTTTAACCATGAGAAATGTTTCGAATAAAGAAGTGTGCATCGAGAGAAGTCTGAGTACCTCGCGAATGACACGGTGAGTGTACTATGAGCGTAAGTTGATTAATTGTGAAATACACTTGAGCTTTAAGTGTGGGGTGCATGCGCACCATTGTGAAGTTAATACAAAGCTTGACTTGGATGAGTTTCTAGCTATTTTAATGAACTCGGTTGTACTTCATTGGCTAATTTTACATTGTTTGGATGCAGGTATTCCATTGCAAAATGGCGATTACAAAGCAAACATCCAAGAGTGGTGGAAGCGGGGACGGTGGCCAACCACCGTGGAATCAACGAGAGGGCAAGGATAAACGGGAGCAACGCTCAAAGAAGAATCAAGATACACCTGCTCCAGATGTGGAAAAGGAGAATGCTGAGGTTGAGGTCATGCCTTTAGCGAAGAAGATGGCGGCTCTAGGTGCCCGGACCACCCCCGCTCCTCAGGCAGCCACGGGCAAGAGGAAATTAACCAATGTGAAAGAAACAAGATACACCTGCCCCAGATGTGGAAAAGGAGAATGCTGAGGTTGAGGTCATGCCTTTAGCGAAGAAGATGGCGGCTCTAGGTGCCCGGACCACTCCCGCTCCTCAGGCAGCCACGGGCAAGAGGAAATCAACCAATGTGAAAGAAAAGCCAGTAGTGATCCGTGAAGGTGGTGCTTCTAAACCACCGGCCAAGAAGAAAAGAGTAGTTTAGGGCAAAGGGAAGAAACCAATGGAGCAGGATGATGAGGATGACAAGCAGGTTGATGATGATGCTGAAGATGAGTACACTCCTATTCCAGTGCCTGAGGACATTCCATCTACGAGTAGCCCGATTGACAGATCATTGTGGGAGGACACATTTGAGAGTGAGAGTGCATACCTGGCGTACCAGTAGATTGTTAAGAAGCAGATCACGCAAGAAAGAACACTGAACTATCATGCTTGTGAGAATGCTTACCCAACTATTCTAGATGTTGTGAAAGATAGATTTATGCAGGGTCCCAAGTGCAAGGCAAGTGTTACTGCTGTTCAAGAATTATATGCTAACTGGAAGAATCCGAAGAGCAGCATAGTGCGAGTTAGAGAGGTTGAGGTCGATATTTCTGTCAGAGCAATTAATGTATAATACAGGGCTAATGAAGTGGCAATGGATGACTACAAGAAGATGCTAGCAGAGCCAGACTTTGAAGATGTCATTTAGGTGTTGTATGACCCACCAGCTGTTACTGATGATCGTGAATCCTCGAAGCCTGCATGGTTGCACAACACCAAGAGAAAATATGCCATCTTGCCTAAGCAGTTTATGTCTAGAGAGAGTCGATCGTGGGTAAATTGGGTGTCTAACAGAATATTGCAAGCTGATCATCAGACAAATGTCCTTCGGGAGCAAGTGCTTCTTATTTATGCTCTAATGACTGGGATAGTGCTGAACTTGGGAGAGCTCATGTACGAGCAGATGGTGCGGACTCGGAAGGAGAAGACCTTGAAGTTGTATTTTGTGCACACTTTGACGGCCTTGATGAGAAAGCACGGGGTCCCTTTCTATACGGATGATGATCTTTTAGAGGTACCCATTGCTCATGACATTACATCGGTGCATGACCCGGTCGCGGCCAATGAAAATAAGAGATCTACATCAGAGCGGTTTGAAGGATTTGAGGCCGAGCTAGCTAAGCTGAGAGAGGGCCAACAGGCAGAGCTGGCCAAGTTGAGATAGGAGAATCATACAGAGCTGACCCAGTTGAGACATGAGCAGGCAGCTCGAGACACCCTGATGCAGAGCACACTAGCAGAGATCCTTGCCGCTATTAAGAGTTACAGAGTGACGCGGTCCATTGGTGTCCTGACTGATGTAGGGTCTAGTCATGAGGTTGTGGATTTGAGTGCTACTTATGGCACTGCTACAAAGCCAGCTCCGGCTACTGCCACTACTATGGAGGGGTTGCTGATTGATGCGATGGATGCAGCTGGCACTACATTGTTAGATCCCTCCACTGCTCAGACCACGGAGTCAGACCGGTCTGCAGCACCTCCAGACTCTGCAGTTTGAGGGAGCTTTCTTGATACCCACTCTTGTTCATTATTTTTTATATTTGTGCGGTGGGGACCATGCACTATTTTAAGTGTGGGGTGGGGTATCATGACTTGTACTTGTATTTTTATTGCGTTAATTTTTTTTTTAGATTAGTGGCATAATCCTTGGATTTTCTTCAAGCCACGGTTTTTTCCCGAGGATGCCTTTTTTTTGAACCGGGTGTTTTTAGATAGAAATGAAAAAATATATATATATTTCAAATACAAAAAAATTAGGAAATAGGAGTAGCTAAGTGGTAAGAACCTGTGCCTTCTCTGTGAATTGTTTGATACTATCATATTTAGTCCTTTACATGCAAGTTGAACTTCCCTAAAGATCTTTGGTGTGAGTTATATATTGGATTGATAGTCAGTTTTGTTATTGACTCTTCGGCTCAGGTTTCTGACTCTGAGTGCTGACTGAATAGCATGACTTGTCTCGCTTGTTTTTGTTAGGTGTTGGAATTGTTCCACCTTGAGTAGTTTATGTACCATGAGTGGTTAGGTGCTTTTATTTCTTCTCGTGCTTGCATTATTGGTCTAGAACTTGCTCCGCGTGTGTTCAAAGCGAAATTCTAGGTTTGTTCTAATCGGGAGATGATACAGGTTTTCTTTGATAAACCCTTCTTTTGCAGCCTTGATTAGCCTACCTGTTCATATATACCTCTTGTAACCCCTTTTGAGCCTATTAGCCTTTTTGTTGACACCCACATTACAAGCCTATACCTTTTGTTCTTAATTACCCTCTTTTTGAACTCTTACTCTTTAGAGCACTTTAAATTAAAAAATACTTTTATTAGTGGAGTTGTGGTCGGAGAAATTTGGTGGCTTTTGAGTGGAGTCAATGGAAAAAAAAATTAGTATGGTATTTTGAGGAAAAGTACATTGGCAAGGTTGAGAAAAAATTGACAAATTTTGAAAAAAAAATGAAAAAGAAAAATAAAGAAACTGAAAGAGGAAAAGTTCTCAATCCTTGCTAGTGTTGTACACATTGAGGAAAAATACTTAAAGTGAGGGAAGTTTTTTGGGTTGATGTTCGTATGGTAGCTCGGTTGTTTTTGTGAAGAGTTGAGCTATAAAAAGTGGAAGTGATGTATTAAAGTTCTTAGGGAGGTAGTCACTATTTTAACCATATATATCATACCCGTCATTTAGCCTACATTACAACTCTTAAAGTCCTAGTTAATCCAGAATAGGAGCGAGCCTACATTAGTGGAGTCCTATACTATGGGCAAGCCTATGGTACCATTGTGTGGCACTTGAGATTCTTTTCGAGTGTGAGAAAATTCTTCCTATCTTGAAAGTCCCTTATAATTCATTTGATATATATTTTCTTGATTGGGACTATACTTTGATTGGTGAGGGCACATGGATTATGAGAGGTTGGAGCATTTATTAGGCCATAATCTTGAGCGAGCGGGCATGTCGTGAGTAATTTGGTGTGAAGAGTCGTTTCTTGAGGCTTGGATGTTGCTACTTGATTGCTTTGATAATCCTTGTTTTCTAAATGTGTGGTGTGTAAATATGGGGAAGTTGTGTGCTTGTATGTCTGGTGGCTAATTGTTGGTATCAACCTATTTCATAGGTGTGCTTCCTTGAAGTTCTTGAGTTGGTTGGATGAGATCTATTGAGTATAAGTATGTTGGGTTTATTTGTTCGGGGACGAACAAAGTTTAAGTGTGGGGTGTTGATGTTGGGCGTATATCTTATGTCTCGGCGTCGATTTCTTATAGCTTTTGTGTTGTTTTCAGTGCATTATGTGCCCAACAATGATTGATTTAAAGTAAAATGCTAACTTGAGGTGTTTGGATGTTTTAGGAGCGAAATGAAGGAAATTGGAGCTTGAATCGTACAAGAACAAGGAAGAAGCAGCGGGTACGGCCATGGATGCTTGGCATGCTCGGCTGTATGGTCTGGGAAGAGTGCAAATATGGAAGAAATTGAGAGAAGTAGCGCATACAGCCACGGATGCTTGGCATGCTCCGGTGTATGCGATGGGAAATAGTCCTAGAGCAGCTGGGACAAGCTAAAAACATGGGCCACTAGAATATTTCTTATTTTAAAACCCTTGTAAATGTTATTTTTAGGGGGACTACGTGTTTTTGGAGGCAAGAACTATAGGAGAGGCTAGAGAAACCAAGATTCATCAATTGAGTTCTAATTCTTCTTTCCTTTTCATTGTTTCATGAATTATAGATTACTTCGTGAGAAAGCTATCTTGTCTATGAGTAGCTAAACTCTGCTATTCTAGGGTTATGGGTTAACCATGAAAGTTGTACTCTGAAGTTGATTGAATTCTATTAAATTTATCAAATTGAGTTGTTTATTTAATTCTGCTCTAAATTACTTGATTTCTTGGCCAGTTGTTAAGTACTATCCATGAACCTAAGGTTGAACTCAAAAGTGGGAACCATAGGTTGCAATAGAATTAAATAAAGTGTGTTCCTGAACCTGGGCATCAGGGAATGGTTTCGCGGTTAGGATAGAAATATACCTAACAGTCACGCTTAATCAGTATACAGGAGAAGCACATGCATTCATGTTAGCTCTAATTCCATAGACATATAGGCATTAAGTTAGCTTGAATATGTGAACAGGGTATCGAAAGAGCTCTGTGAGTGTAATCAACCCTGTGATTAGCAAATCAGATAAGTAAAGTTAATTCAATTGACGGAGGAGTGCAACTGAATTGGTGATCATCCCATAATCTTGGAATATTTCCTCTCACTAATATCTAAAACTCTTGAATTGTCTTGCATTCCATTTACTTCTACTACTTTTAGTTAATTAGTTTAATTAAATACAATCAAAATTTGGTTGAACTCTCTTGAATAATATTTGAATTAAAGTTTGCTTAGTTAATAGTTAATCAATAGTCCTCGTGGAAACGATACTTTCTTATCACTTTATTACGTGATCGACGCGTATACTTGTGTGCACATTTGGAGTCCTCAAAATGAAAATTTCCGAAACATCTCGCACTGTTCTTCAATGAATTTGAAGTCCTTTTATTTCAAATCCTCATCAAGAGAATCTGAAGAGACGGAGGTAGACAGTCTTCCCCTTGTTACTATTCTGACTAATAAAGACAAAGGTAAAGCTCTCGTCGAACTAGCAAAGAAGTAAAAAAAGGCTGAATGCCATGATGGTTTCAAGAAATGAGGAGTGACCTCCAAGTTTATTCCCAAAAAGTGGTCTTTGAATAATAATTTTGATCATCCTCAATCCTCATGTGGCGAATATTTACTCACATTCCTTCGGCTATTGGCGAAAATTGCATTCACGGGTCAAGGTTGATTGTTGATGGGACGAAAATCTAATTGTTCGCTATGCTCCTGCCACAACTTGCATCACTGACCACAAAGTCAATTCCTCCTTCGTAATACTTATCCTTTCACCATCGGATTTCATTTACTGGTGGAGGCAGTTATATAAGAGTTCTGTAGCACCTACAAGATTTGTTTTGTGCAGCTTGGGCCCTAAGCATGGATGGTCGTTTTTTATTTGCTTATTGCCCAAGAGGTAGGTATTCCATTAACTTTTAAACATCTCATCTGCCTTTATTCTTCTAGATTCTGGGGGGTAGTTTTCACTCTCTATATTCGTGCCAATAATTCCATAGTCAACGACGCCGTTGATGCCAATGATCTGACACGACCCGAAATCCGGCTAGGCCGTGCGGGCACCCGACATCCTCCCCTAGACCCGTCGGGCAAACCCTTACCAATTAAATTAGAAAAATAAATATAATTCAATTCATAACTAAGAACAAGACTAGAAAAAACACAGACATACTAATACCTCTAAGCTGTACAAAAGAAATTACAGCTAACTATCCAACATACTAGGTTTAGGGCTATCCAGACTAGACATCTAAGAGTACAAAAGAAGACAAATACCTCCAGAAGGGAGCAAATGCAACTGAAATATCAACCAATAAACTGGTGGCCATCCGGAATAAAAGCTGGCTCACCCTGACAGCTGAAGTCGTCTTCGCTCCTTCACAACGTGGCGAACTCAATCCTGGAGCGAACCTGCCGAAACAAAATAGATAGAATAGAAACAAACAACAAACAAGGGTGAGTCAAAAGGACTCAATAAGTGGGGCAGACTAGCCACCTCAAAGAATAGGATAGCTAGCCAGGGAGAAAAGAAACAGATAAACCAAATTCCTCTTATTTAAATTGTGAAAAGGCAGAGCCAATTAATAACTAGAAACACGTATGGGATCACAAACACATTAAAACCAGGAACATAAGATAGCCAGAACATATAGGTATCCCGAACATATCTACAATCAGAATTACTTCCTGTTGCGGCGTGCAACCCGATCTATATATTCATCCTGTCGCGGCGTGCAACCCGATCCATATATTTATACCGTTGCGGCGTACAACTCGATCCCCGCAACCCAGAATACAAGCCAGAAATATATAGGCAAACTGAAATATGTCCATAATATGGTATACATACCGCATACACAAAACAGAGCATGATAGTCACACAATAGTCAGCACGCGATGCAATGAAATGGGATGAATGTAGTATGATGCAAT
Source organism: Petunia x hybrida (assembly GCA_037355625.1). NCBI lineage: Eukaryota > Viridiplantae > Streptophyta > Magnoliopsida > Solanales > Solanaceae > Petunia > Petunia x hybrida. Next base: position 11,220,681 of record JBBBVM010000036.1, read on the forward strand.
GGTGTCACATGTGTCAAATAGATGGAGCGAAATCCTCCTGCTCCGAGGGAGGAATCCTCCTACCCTCAATATGATGCAATGGAGCGGAATCCTCCTGCTCCGAGGGCGGAATCCTCCTACCCTCAATATGATGCAATGGAGCGGAATCCTCCTGCTCCGAGGGCGGAATCCTCCTACCCTCAATATGATGCAATGGAGCGGAATCCTCCTGCTCCGAGGGCGGAATCCTCCTACCCTCAATATGATGCAATGGAGCGGAATCCTCCTGCTCCGAGGGCGGAATCCTCCTACCCTCAATATGATGCAATAATAACCCTTCACCAGCGCGGGACTCGCATCGACAGCTGGGAAGTATATATCAACTCACAGCCAGGGTACAATGCTCAGATCCTCAATGCAATGCCAACAATAGGACATAACATATAATATACAATGTAAATCCAAAGCTAAGGCGTAATGAGTACGCCTATCGGCAGTTACACACGTAAGGAATACGTGGTAGAAAATCCACGAGGCCAGGTGCCTCCAAAGAAATGGATATAAACACTTACCTTGTCACAAAGTTAGCACAGCCACTCAATAACCGCTTTGTCCTTTGGTTTCATTGCCAAACGATCCCACTCTATGCAATAAGTAGAAAAATATATCAAATTAGGCTAAAGACTTCATTCCTCACATCTTAGGGCAATTCGGTCCGAAACCTGATACCCTATTGGCATACGCAATACGCAGGCCAGGCCTATATACAGGGTTTAAGGTCACATAACCAAACCTCAAATAAATTACATTTATATGTTGCCCATAACTCACTGAGTATGAATATATATTCAATTTCATTATCGGGGTCCATTTGACCCTTTAAACTATTAATTGAACTTGTTAAAACGATGTCTAATATTTCAAGTTTTACCGTTAAAATATATTTAAACACACATAATAAAGTCAAATAATATATTAGGATCATTACCTGAATATTTTGGGGTAAAAATTCTACTTTTCTCCGGCCCCTTTTCTCTGGCATTTTTTTTCTCTTATTTCCATGTTTCTGTTTCTCCTCGCATGTTTCTGTTTTATTGATGTTTCTCATTCTATAAGCGTGTATAGATTTAGCTTATCAGCTAATCCCACAGCCGCCTAACTTCTTTGTTTCTTTCCTCTTTTGTTTTTTTTGTCCTTTTCTCTTTTTTCTTTTTTTTTATTTTCTTTTCGCGACGAAAATTAAAACGGTACCCTACGATATTCGAAATAATTTTAACTTTTGCATACAAGTTATACAAAATATATGTAACATACTCGCGAAGGCGGATTTCAAATCGGACTCCCGAAACTTAAGATGCGAATTTAAATGGAAAAGAAGTCAAATTATTTAACTTTCGGCATTTTAGCGGAAACTAGCCGAACAATATCGAAATTCACTTTCGAAAGTTCACAAAGATCATAAATAATCATACGAACCCAACGGCGCTTTCGAATTTCGAATCTGAGCTCATTCGGCAAAACCGAGCTCGAAAATCTCTTTTTAATATTTATTGCCAATAAAAACTGAAACCTTTTTCCGATGCCTACCAAACGAGGCCTGATTTAGCTCAAATTTTACATATAAGTCCCAATAGATATTACGAATATTTTAAAATTATTGGCACGCCAATCGGAGCCCTAACTTCCGAAACGACTGACCGAGGTCGTTTAATTCTCCTCCACTTAAACTCTCGTTTGTCCTCGAACGAGCCTAAATCTAAAGCAAGATTTACGCAGATAACAAGAGAACTTGCACAACCTTCATAAGCTACTTCACGGACATTATCTCATAATTACAGAATCAGAGTTATAGCATACACATCAAACTCTTGGATAAAACATATTTGGATAATATGATAACATCATTGCCCAACTTATTCGGACTAACCCGACCCTTTCTCGATCATGAGAGAGGAGTTCTATATTTTTCGAAACAAAGATACACGAAACTTTGAATGGGTTAACATGATTCAACCGATAATTACCTCTTCGATATACCTTTCGATATAGAACAGGTCGATGGAACTAAGAATTAGCTTACGCTTCAGCAACGCCTTAGAGATTTAATATTATGATTCGGTATCAATTGGAGGAAGACTCCTCCACTTAAAGCATAAACTCATACAACTAATTTGAATAGAAATAGTCATCCTCGCACAACCTGCTGGATTAAAGAAGACCTAGCTAAAAGCTGAACATAGGCAGACCTAAACTACCAAACTACCCTTTCGAGTTGCCAACTAGCTGCAACTTTCGAGTTCACAACTCCATACCTTTGCCGTAAACACCACCGCCCGATGGATGGTACTTCTATATAAAAATTTTGGCACAGTTTCCCCTGAAACTGGATGATCCACAAAAACAGAACCAGCACTATACTATACATGGGAATGGATACCCGGATAAACCGATAACATAAACATGTTAAACGGATAACAAGATGAGACAACTGGACCAAAACAATAATATGCTTACCCGGCAACAATAATACGTACTTTGGCTCAACACAGGGAACGTCACAAGCGGCTACCAATCGCCCAAGCTCACTAGTGCCGGACAAAGAAGAAATGGAAATAGATATAGGATAGAAATAATTAGAGCTTCAGGAAGTTCATCTTCTTATTTTCTTGACTACTAAAGCTAGACTACTTCCGCGTCAGGCGAGCCAAAAAATCGCAATCGAAGAGATAGACATTAAATAAGCTTTATGGAAAAACATCCATACCAATTTTAACCTCCCAATAAGAAGGAAATTCTGACAATTTACCAGAAACCCTGTTATAATCGAGACAAGCTCATAGAATAACATGACTCTGCTAGCGCCTTGAACCATAAAGAGATACGTAGATCGGGTATTGCTTACCAAACACTTTACACCAGAAGAAACAATGATGCATTCTGATGGTGATGGGTAAGAATCCCATCATCCTACTAACACAGAATTTCAAAAAGAGAGGTAGATTGACTTGACATTACAACAGAATGAGGCATAACAAAATGCAAAGCAAACAATACCGATACTCACTCACAAATCTCTCGCATTTAAACCAGATAAACTAGTAGGGTCTTATAAATGCCAGGAATAAATCGTATCAGAAACTCACCCCTCTACCGCAACCGATTCTTAATAGAAACAATATCCAAGGAAGCCATGGAAACATGGTAAAATAAACGAAGTTCAGACCGATCGGAAGAATCAAATCTTACTCACATATAATGAAAGAAGAATTACATGGGTGTACTTCATCGGATGCCTCAGCATTCTGCCAGACTGGCAGTTCATAAAACTGCCTCTGCGGCTGAACTAAGCCGCTACACTGATAATTACCTTCTGAAGAACCACTGCCACCACGCTCTCAACCTCTACTGGATCGTGGCGTTTCTCTGGCTGATTAATATTTAAATAAAATTCCCTACTACTGTACAGGTGCCTGATGACAAGAGAAAAGATGACTGCCTACTTACCGGAGTAAGGAAAAACTCCTCAAAGGATAACCAGATTCACGATAATGATAACACCTTTTTTCTGAGAATGGAAGCTGGACAGATTGTTGAAAGCTATAAAGAGAAGACTGAATCTGATCTTGATGAGCTACTAGCGCACTTTAAGAATCAAGTGACACAAGCTGAGATAACCTGGAAGGTGACCTCCCAAAATAATCATAACTTTTACCTCCAAATGAGGTACCATGGTTACCCACCAGGGTCGTGGGATCTCTTACTTTCCCGCTCTAACTTATGGTATGCCTCGAACCTTCGAGCAATATCAACAACAATATCAAATGAAATCCCGACCTCAATCTCTCGAGCCATCTGGGATCTCAAGGAAAAAGAAAGGTCATCAATAAATTTTTGAATCTCTCGAAAGGCTCATGGACTAGTTCTAATTCATATTTAGCCATTATATAGAATTCAATCTCACATTCCGAAACACCAACTGGCTAACCGACAGGCTACCCTGTCCAATCCACTCAAACTGGAAACACTTTTCATCCCGCTCGCTACTCGAAAGGAACTTCCCACGAATCTAGAAGAAAACCGAACCAAGTTAGCTAATAAGAGAGCGACCCATCAATTCAAGGCTGGACACTGAAACCGGAAAGCAGAATAATCAACACCATATCGCTCGATATAATCAAGAGCCTGAAGGAAACACTGATATCATTTTATTTTAACAAAAACTTACACAGGGATTATCTAATGCATTGCTTAATAATATCGGAAGGTTCAACCGCGTAAAATAATATAATCTCTTTGGGCACTCGGACCCAATAATTACCTCCGCTGGCTAACCAGCCAGAATATTTGGTGGCGCAACACATGCTGCTTCCGAAACTTACTTTACTGCGGCAATATTAAGAACTAGAATAGAAGCTCCCTGAGACCGAACATCTGCATCTGCGGCAACCTGATAAGCTGCCTAGCGAATAGTAGGTTCTCGCAGTATCTGCGTCGCTAAGATTCTCATAAAAGCATCGTAGAGAGCCAAGGGAACCACAAGGCCCTGCTCCCTGGCCCATCGCGAGCTCGTACAGCTAGGACCTCCGTAACTAGATAGCCAGCACGATCAAAACTCTCGGGGCTTCGTCAGTGCTAACCCCAGGCTAGACTGCTTCGTCTTGAAGTCATATCGTTTGCTGATTTGTCGCACAAGGGTTCACAATTACCATGAAGGAATTAACGAATTAGTGAAAATACTTTTGAATCCTAGACCGAAGCACGATCAGAAATGAAGGAAGTGAAACTTCCTAAATGCCATCATAGCCTCTCGTAGATAAGTACGGGCGTCTACGTACCCATCAACGAGACTCTACTAGACACTGTCTTAGTCTGGATGGACTCTAAACTGGGCTCTGATACCAACTGACACGACCCGGAATCCGGCTAGGCCGTGCGGGCATCCGACATCCTCCCCTAGACCCATCGGGCGAACCCTTACCAATTAAATTAGAAAAATAAATATAATTCAATTCATAACTAAGAACAAGACTAGAAAAAACACAGACATACTAATACCTTTAAGCTGTACAAAAGAAATTACAGCTAACTACCCAACATACTAGGTTTAGGGCTATCCAGACTAGACATCTAAGAGTACAAAAGAAGACAAATACCTCCAGAAGGGAGCAAAATGCAACTGAAATATCAACCAATAAACTGGTGGCCATCCGGAATAAAAGCTGGCTCACCCTGACAGCTGAAGTCGTCTTCGCTCCTTCACAACGTGGCGAACTCAATCCTGGAGCGAACCTGCCGAAACGAAATAGATAGACAAGAAACGAACAACAAACAAGGGTGAGTCAAAAGGACTCAATAAGTGGGGCAGACTAGCCACCTCAAAGAATAGGATAGCTAGCCAGGGAGAAAAGAAACAGATAAACCAAATTCCTCTTATTTAAATTGTGAAAAGGCAGAGCCAATTAATAACTAGAAACACGTATGGGATCACAAACACATTAAAACCAGGAACGTAAGATAGCCAGAACATATAGGTATCCCGAACATATCTACAATCAGAAATACTTCCTGTTGCGGCGTGCAACCCAATCTATATATTCATCCTGTCGCGGCGTGCAACCCGATCCATATATTTATACTGTTGCGGCGTACAACTCGATCCCCGCAACCTAGAATACAAGCCAGAAATATATAGGCAAACTGAAATATGTCCATAATATGGTATACATACCGCATACACAAAACACAGCATGATAGTCACACAATAGTCAGCACGCGATGCAATGAAATGGGATGAATGCAGTATGATGCAATGGTGTCACATGTGTCAAATAGATGGAGCGAAATCCTCCTGCTCCGAGGGAGGAATCCTCCTACCCTCAATATGATCCAATGGAGCGGAATCCTCCTGCTCCGAGGGCGGAATCCTCCTACCCTCAATATGATGCAATGGAGCGGAATCCTCCTGCTCCGAGGGCGGAATCCTCCTACCCTCAATATGATGCAATGGAGCGGAATCCTCCTGCTCCGAGGGCGGAATCCTCCTACCCTCAATATGATGCAATAATAACCCTTCACCAGCGCGGGACTCGCATCGACAGCTGGGAAGTATATATCAACTCACAGCCAGGGTACAATGCTCAGATCCTCAATGCAATGCCAACAATAGGACATAACATATAATATACAATGTAAATCCAAAGCTAAGGCGTAATGAGTACGCCTATCGGCAGCTACACACGTAAGGAATACGTGGTAGAAAATCCACGAGGCCATGTGCCTCCAAAGAAATGGATATAAACACTTACCTTGTCACAAAGTTAGCACAGCCACTCAATAACCGCTTTGTCCTTTGGTTTCATTGCCAAACGATCCCACTCTATGCAATGAGTAGAAAAATATATCAAATTAGGCTAAAGACTTCATTCCTCACATCTTAGGGCAATTCGGTCCGAAACCTGATACCCTATTGGCATACGCAATACGCAGGCCAGGCCTATATACAGGGTTTAAGGTCACATAACCAAACCTCAAATAAATTACATTTATATGTTGCCCATAACTCACTGAGTATGAATATATATTCAATTTCATTATCGGGGTCCATTTGACCCTTTAAACTATTAATTGAACTTGTTAAAACGATGTCTAATATTCCAAATTTTACCGTTAAAATATATTTAAACACACGTAATAAAGTCAAATAATATATTAGGATCATTCCCTGAATATTTTGGGGTAAAAATTCTACTTTTCTCCGGCCCCTTTTCTCAGGCATTTTTTTTCTCTTATTTCCATGTTTCTGTTTCTCCTCGCATGTTTCTGTTTTCTTGATGTTTCTCATTCTATAAGCGTGTATAGATTTAGCTTATCAGCTAATCCCACAGCCGCCTAACTTCTTTGTTTCTTTCCTCTTTTGTTTTTTTTGTCCTTTTCTCTTTTTCTTTTTTTTTTATTTTCTTTTCGCGACGAAAATTAAAACGGTACCCTACGATATTCGAAATAATTTTAACTTTTGCATACAAGTTATACAAAATATATGTAACATACTCGAGAAGGCGGATTTCAAATCGGACTCCCGAAACTTAAGATGCGAATTTAAATGGAAAAGAAGTCAAATTATTTAACTTTCGGCATTTTAGCGGAAACTAGCCGAAAAACATCGAAATTCACTTTCGAAAGTTTACAAAGGTCATAAATAATCATACGAACCCAACGGCGCTTTCGAATTTCGAATCGGAGCTCATTCGGCAAAACCGAGCTCGAAAATCTCTTTTTAATATTTATTGCCAATAAAAACTGAAACCTTTTTCTGATGCCTACCAAACGAGGCCTGATTTAGCTCAAATTTTACATATAAGTCCCAATAGATATTACGAATATTTTAAAATTATTGGCACGCTAGTCGGAGTCCTAACTTCCGAAACGACTGACCGAGGTCGTTTAATGATCGGAGGTGTTTTGAGAAGCACGTGATAGTACCCACTCCCTCCGCCAAACCTGACCACCAAATTGCATTTTCGAAATAATGAAACTTTACCCATAAGCATTCTTACATTTTTTTGTGCTTACCCGACTATCTACTTTCAAGAGTTAATTACTAGCCCTTTCTCGTAGCTTCTTAAGTTATCATCCAACGTGGATTATTTTGAAGCTTGGGTGCAGAATATTTTGGACATTAAGTGAGGCTTGATTCTCAAGTCATCCCCAAGAAAGGAAGCTTCAAATATTTGGGCTCAATCCTCTAAGGGAATGGAGAAACTGATGATGATGTCACATACCGTATAGGAGTGGGTTGGACGAAGTAGATGCTCGCTTCCGGTGTACTATGTGATAAGAGAGTGCCAACTAGGCTCAAAGGCAAATTTTATAGAGGGTCGTTAGACGCTATGTTGTATGGAGTAGAGTGTTGGCCAGTTAAGAGCTCACATATCCAGAAGATGAGCGTGGCGGAAATGAGAATGCTTAGATGAATGTGTGGGTATACTAGGATGGATAAGATTAGGAATGAGGTTATTCGTGACAAAGTTGGTGTGGCCCCATTTGCGGAGAAGATACGAGAAGCGAGGTTAGGATGGTTCAGCCACGTGAAAAGGAGGAGTGCTAATGCTCCGGTAAGAAGATGTGAGAGGTTGGCAGTGCTAGGTTTGAGGAGAGGTAGAGGTAGACCGAAGAAGAACTGGGCCGAGGTAATTAGACAGGATATGACCAAAATCCAGATTACCGAGGACATGTCCCTAGATAGAAGTACATAGAGGTTGAGGATTAGGGTAGAAGGGTAGTTAGTAGTCTTTATTCTCTTATTGGTGGTACTGATAGTAGTATGCATGTATACAGTATAGTTTCATTTTAGTCCTCTCCTTTACATCTTGTGTTGTTGTCTGTGTATTTTAGGTATGCCTTAGTTGTATCATTCTCTTTAGCTTTATTATATTATATTATTTTTATTTTTATTTTTTTTATTTTTTTATTTTTTTATTTTTATTTTATTTTACTATATTTTCATACGTGTTTTCTACATATTTGCTATAGGTGAAGGTCTAACGGAAACAGCCTCTCCACTTTGGTGAGGGTAAGATTTGCATACATTTCACCCTCCCCAGACTCTACTTGTGTGATATACTGGGTATGTTGTTGTTGTTGTTGTCTACTCTAGTCGGTCGCAGGTTAAGAATTATTGCTTTTGATATGAAGTTCAAGGATAGCAGTCATGGTAATGATAAAGTCATCCTTCCTTCTTTCTTTTATTCAATTTCATTATGTTTGAATCAAGTCTCCTCGTCTTTAGGTCTGCTGATAATATGGTCAAAGAATTCTCTCGCCAGTTGTGGTTCTGCTACTCCTTGTACTTGTCTATCTAAAGAACTCCCATCACATAATAAGGCTTAGGCCAATTAGGAGAAGCTCAAACCGATGAGACAAGAAGAAGCCAAGATTCCTGAGGCTGATCCTCCTATGAAGAAGTAAGTCTTGAAACAGGCTCTTAAAGGATCAGTTATTGATCACTCCCGTTCCCGAGTAAGCCTTAAAAATTAGACAAAAATAGTAGATCTCGGGGACGATAGTAATGATAAGAAGAGTGAAAATGATGATATCTTTTTTCTAAGGTAGGCAAGTTAAACCTCTCCATGAGGAAGAAACCTTTCATGACATCGATCCCGCTAACCTAGAGGCTTCCCCGACAGTCAAGTCTTCTAAGGAAAGAAATTATTTTTGAACAAGCTTCTTCTCCTCGAGGATCTTCTAAGGAAGCTGTCATACCTGTAGTGGTCTCTCCATACGCTCAGTCGACTACGAGAGATATTTGACCCTCATCTACCCTAAGAAATAAGACATATTTGAGGAGGAACAAATTTAATGGAAAATCCCTTTCGCACCGCCCCTATGATTGACTCCTTTATCGGTCCTCCCGAAGTAGAGTGGTTCAAAAAGCGAAGGACGAATAAGTTAATAAATTTTCTTTCCACTACTTCTTTATAGGTAAGCAATTTATCCTCACACTTCTCTGTCCTTTTATCAGATTATTCATGTTGTTATTCCTTTTTTCATTTTTGCAGCAAAATCTGGTTGATTCGGAGGCCATGGAAAGGGCGAGAAAAGGCGGCGATACTATCTCTTGTCTTACAACAGCTAATTCTAAGAAATCGAGGAAAATAACCAAACTCAAAACAAATTTTTTAGTAGTAAGTCGGAGGACTCAAATAGTGTTGGGTGATGTTGAGCGTTTAAGATAGCTCCAACTGGAATAGGAGGCTACTTTTTCTGTTAAGCAAGCAATGTTTGAAGAGATTCAAAACCTCAAAGACTTTACTGCCCGAGCTAATGAAGTCGAGGCTGTAGCCATCCAAAAATGCTATTTGTTGGATTCTAAGGCGGCAGAGTTGGAGGCACAATTAGACGAAACTAGAAAACTTGCCTCTGTTTATGAAGGTGTGCCATTTTTGCAAAATAATCAATGTAATTCTTTTGCAGGAGGGAATACCATGTTACCACACCTATTGTTAAAGTTTTTCTAAACTTCTTAACCAAAACAGACTCGATCTCTTCCTTTATTAAGTACTTTCCCTTCATCCCTGTTGAAATGTAACATGTTCATAAGGGTCCACTGTTTCATCATATTTGGCCAAGCTTGACATCTTGAACTTTGTTGACACCCAATTTTGTCCCTCTTGTTTCGATTGCTACTTTTTTCAGACAAAATTGCACTGATAACTTTACAGTTATCTTCACACAAAATTTCTATCTCACACAAATACGCCAATTAGGTTATTTTTAAAGACACCGACACAAACTACGGCTATTTACAAAATTCGCACATTTAATTACGAATTTTTGCAATTACACTTTTTTCAACAAAATTGCTCAAAATTATTTTAAATCTCATAATGATATTTTTCTATTTTTCTTTAGGTCATTATAGTATTTTTAAATTAATTTTGCAATTTTCTACATATTTATATGTATTTTGTACACATTTATACATATTTTATACCATTTTTTTACACTATATACACGTATACACCTCACATGCCATATGCACTCATGTCAGATCCACGTGGGCACACGTGGCCTCATCTTGACCGTTCAAACATTTGATCCAACGGCTAACAACAAAGTTTACTTTTTTAATTATACCAGCGGACCCCCTAACCCTAACGCCCCGTGTCATTTCTCACTCGTCCGTGCAACCCTTCTGCCCCTCACTCTCTCTCGCCAAACCCTAGCGTCGCCCTGTAACTTCATTTTCTTTTGACCAGACTCCGATGTAAACGGGTAACTCTTGACTCCTTTTTCCTTTTCCTAATTTTTCCTGTTCCTACGTGATATAAAACCTGAATTTTCCTAGTCCTTTAGTGTTTTAGCATGAATGATTCTTCATTTATTGATTATTTAGAGGAAATTCATGAAAACTGTTAACCTCCGATTTGTCACACTGGTTTGAACACTGATTCGCTTAGTCATGTGTTTAAGTTTAGTGTAATTGTGACTTGTATTATAAATTACTCATGTTGATCTGTAGTTTAAAGACTAGGGCAATTTTGAACTAATTATGCGTTATCTCTGTTTGTTATAGTGAACTTAGCCTTGCACCCTATCATAATACATAACTTTCATTGGTTTTAGGCTTATAGTTTGAAAGTTAATATGACTCATCATGACTATGAGAATTTCAAACTGATTCTTGATTGAAAACTGGGTATTTGTTTAGCCTGGTATCAATGGGAATATTTTTAATCTATGAGGGATAATTTCGAGCCTAAGGCATGTTTGCATAACTGATTTTGAACCTAGACATCACTAGGTTTAAAGGGGAAAAGCTGTATTTGCTAGAAGACCTGATTTTCCTTAAATTTTGGGATTTAGATTGAACTATTTTTGGAAGAGACACCTAATAGTGCCCCCTTTATTCTTGGAAACTATATTCCTCTGCTCTTTTTAGCTTTTACCCGTTAGAATTAAACCTCACCTCACACCTATTTAAACTGACCTCCTCTTTCACTACACACAGAGTTTTCTTTTACACTTCGATACACTAAGACACACCATACTCTCTCACAAAAACATTGCAAGCATTGGAAAAATACTCCTCTCTTTTACTCTCAGGTTTCTGGGAAAGTTCTGCTCTCTTTTTTCTTTTTGATCCTGTTTCTGAAGGCGCTTGACACTGCCTAAGTTTCACTTGTTTGTTCTTTGCTATTTCTGATAGGGTATAACTCTACCTCGACCACTGCTATTTTTTTTAACTTGCCTACGCTTATGCTTTCTACTTGATCCCTGTTTGCATATGTGTATGTCTGTGTGGGAGGCTCTTTTCCCTCCCCTGCTAACCTTCTATCTGCAGCATGTTGGATGGTCTTAAATAGACCATACCAGTCTTGACAATTACAAGAAGTCTAAGGTTGGACAGGTTTAGTGTCTACACCTTCTAAATTGATTATGGTGCAGAGAGTATGGAGGTGTAGACCATTGTTTATGTGTATAATAGCAATTCTGGGTATAATGCCTAAAGAAGCTGGGCATAAACTCGTACTGTTACCTCCTTTAGAATCCCTTATCTGCATATTTGTTAGGGTATCCTGCCTATACTCATATGTGAGTGAGCAATGCTCATTGGTGGTGTTACTTGGACACACAAGGGCCTTCTTCTAACCTTACTTTATATGTTTGCATCATCATGTTAAAACAAGACGTTGCGTGCTAAATTGAAAATAGTCTGTTAGTCATATACGATCTTAAAGTGATTTTTAATAAAAGTCTGTTGATTCACTGAACGTAGCATGAAATTTGAAATTTTACTTAAACAGGGGCCATATGTGCAATGAGTGATAAAATTCGGACTATTTATGAAAAAACTAAACTGCCGCTCTTTTGCGTAAAGTGATACAGGCCCAAACATAGTTTTAAAACTTGGCTTTGTGTTTAAACTGATTTTTTGACCTACTTTAATCTCTTATACACTAATCTAATAGTGTATAGGGGAGTATAAGTATTGGAGTCACTCGTACAATCTACTATACATATTTTTTAAAGACTATTATCACTTGATCATGTATTTTAAATTCTTATATATATATATATACACTTGCGACAACCTTTTGTGTGCATTTGTATTCTTTGTGAATCCCATTTTCAAAAACAGCCCAAATCAATATATTTTCAAAACTGACCCCAAAAAGTAATAACCGTTAAGGTTAGGGCTCGACAACTAATGTCAAGTTGCGCAGACCCGGAATGGCTAACATTTCTGTTATAAAATAATCCCAATTTAGTTTGTGTCAAAACCTGAAAGTATTTCCTAAACTGGTCTATTTTTTCAAAACGTCTCAAAACACTGAAATTGCACCAATATACTGATTTGAAGCATTTCTTGAGGTATTAGACCAATCGATATAATGTTTGCAAAATAGTGGCCAAAACACACAATTAGGCGTTGGGCATAGGCCGTTTCTGAAAATATAAGAAGCCCAATACTAGACCTTCACTGTCCCTTGGACTGTTTGCATAAATAGGCCTTATTCCTTGACTGATTGTGTTTTTAACTATTTGAGTTAGTAAGATAATTTGCAAATTCCATTAATATTTGTTTATAGCCTTTTTAACATCCCAAAAAAATAAAAACTCGGCGGGAACCACTTTTTATGGGACTTAGGGAAGTGCCTAACACCTTCTTCCCCGAGTCATTTGGACTTCTTACCCTCGAATCTCTGGAAATGTGATTTTTTGCATGAAATCTGACCTTAGAAATTTAGGTGGCCTAATACACCTTAGAAGACGTATATTAGGTGGCGATTCCAATTTCAAACTCAACCGAGTTACCTAGTCAAACTCAAGCCTTTACTCGCTCCAAGTGGATTAAAAAGTGGGGTGCGACAAACTTCTTATTGATGCACAAAGGCGCAACACTTGGCTTCCATAGTAATTGAGAAATAGGGCAGAATCAAATCTTTTGACGATAGGTGGAGCCCCTGGTATCTGATTGATGCAATCTACTTACTATCTAAGCTCTTTTCGAAGCGACTCTTGAAACTCCTTGACTGCGGCTGCCGTGACAATTGAATTTGAGTCTTCAGAGCGATGAGTCCTCCCGTCTCTAAATTAGTAGGATCGTCTCTTTGAGTGCCTGTCCTCACCGGAGCCGAGTCTTCTAGTTCCATTCAAAATTGCTGCAGTCAACCACTCAATCCATTCTTTTTGTGTTGCTATGAAGGCAGTCATTGCTGCCTCCAAAGGCTGAGGCGTTTGCTGGCTAGATTCGAGGTTTTCCCTACGAGCATCATTACCATGTAGCCCTGTCGTGTTGTCATCTGCTAGGAGAGTGGAATCGACAACTCCAGTGTTGCATCAGGGGTGCTCACAGCTTCCTGACATATTCAAAAGTTTTGGATAATGAACAAGTGAAAAATTAATAGGGTCTTGGAATAATTTCAATTGTCTGGGCCCCACTGTAGGTGCCAAACTGTTTAACCTAAAAATCGACTTAATATATTAAGAAATATAATTTGTATTTTAGGCTAGAAGCAACATAATTGTATCAAGATAATAGCGAACCAATAATGAAACGATGAGAAAAGAAGAATTGACGAGAAATAAATGGATGAAACAGCTTATCTGAGTGCTTTGAGAATGCGACTTTTGACTATATGACTTGTTAAAAAACTGCTAGATAATAGGAAAAAAGCAAGAGGAAGAGAGAATTTTCTTATTGATTTTGATAGTACAAGTGAAAGAGATATTTTCCAGATGATTTTTCATATGATTAACATAAGGAGAAAAGGGGGATTTATATAGTAGTTGTTATTCCCCTAATCATAAGCTAGGTCCATTATCATGTGAATAAATTAGAGCAACAGCCAACCACTGGTATGCTGCCTCCATTTATAGTTGGATATTCCACCAGGTTTACTTCTTGTTCCCAGAAAGATCATAGTTGCCAGAATGATTCGGCTATTGACATGCGGTAGTCAGAAATGCTGTCTTCGAAGTTTGTCTTATCATGTCTGATCATGTATCACCGGGGTGTGTGCTACCAAGAGATGTCAAAGCTTCATGCCACGTGTCGTTCTTTGAGGTGACGTGTGATTTTCCCCTATAAATTTTTTTATATATTTAGTATATTTTAACCTCTAATAGTAGGGAATCTATCTTTTTGCGGAATGAACATCACCAGGGAAGTAAACCTGAAGATGACCACTTCCAAATACATCAAACCTAGCAACGACACCTTCCCACTACCCATCACACCACCAAGAATCCACTGTAGCTCGTAGTTCAAAAGAACGATTAGAAGGATCCTCTGCATGCCAGGGCCGGACTGTGAGGTGCCCTGTGCATCTCAAGCCTTATATATCAACATTTTCAACTCTGGAGGAAGGAATCCATTCCTATAAATCAAGCAAGATGATGAGACAATTTAACTACAAATATATCACCTAAAATAAATGAAGATTATATCTTCTCCAACTACTTCTTCCTTGCTTCATCTGAGTATACCTCACAAATGATACCAATTATTAATGCGAATAAGCATTAATAATAAATAATACAATAAAATATGATAAAACTAATAGTTTGAAATGGTTTGTCCACTATAAATGCTTCGTCTTTTAATTCATTTCATCCTAATATACCTTGCAAAGAAAAAAACCAATAATATATATATATATATATATATATATATATATATATATATAAAATGGTTAGTACGATTATATGTAAAAATTAACAGAGTAAGAGAAAAAATAAAATAAAAAATAAATTTTAAAAGGAAAAATTATGATTTTAAAAGAGTTTAGGCTCGGATTGGTGTATCGGGTAGCGGTTAGGGATGTCGGTGCCACTGCAAACAACCGTGGCTAGCTAGTTGTTATGCCAAGTGTCGATCCCACTGCTCTATCCCATTTGTCATGCAAGATGTATACATATCGTCATCGCCTTATTTTTTTCGTAAAGGGGCAATTGAGCATGTAGCAGGACGGGACTCAATCCATAGGCCTCGAAATAACCTTTTTTTTCATTGGATAATAATTAGTGTAGTAGTTGCTCAAAGTCGGAAGAAAAGAAAAACAATAGAATGATTTTAGAATATACACATTTTGGGAGCTAAGCATGGCAGTATATGTACGGATCAACATCAGTCAATGAGAAAAGGACCCAACCACAGCAATGAAAATCCTGAAAGACTCGAAAACAATACAGTCAATTTTAGCAAATCGAAGAAGATGAAAGTTTTCAACTAAACCAAGTTCTCACACGCAGATTGGGCAAGACCTGTGAAAGACAAAGCAGAAAAAAATATAGCAGCAACCAATACTACAATATAATAGTGTATTCTGTCTCTCTATAGAATGAAACATTCTCTCAGCTCAAGCTGAATCCATGGCAAAGAAGACCCAAACTAGACGGGGAAGAGCAATGAAAAGAAGAATCGTACAATGACGAGTGGGATCCCACGGGAAGGGGATTCGAAAAAATTGAAAACCCTAACTAGCTTAGTCGGTCTAAATCCGTACCAAATTGATGAATTGTGTAGTGCGCTCTGGATCGAAAATGGCAGAATCGTGGGCAGATCAAATGGAGGAGGGAGAGGTAGAACAACAAGGACCGTCAGAGATTCTATTAGTGTACCACCTGGATGCGATTAAATCCAAATCAGGTACGCCGATGTCTTATGGTAAGACAAAATGGAGTAATATAGTTAAGAAATCATTGACACGAATGGAAACAGATCAAACTGCTAATATTGAAAATGGGAATGTTACTATTACGATGGAAGACATAAAAGAAGAGGTAGATTACTGGTGTAGCGCTGTGATATGTTATGTTTTGGGGTCAAATCTGCCATTAGCTATAATGGAAGGTTACTTCAAACGTATTTGGGGAAATCTGTGAATAGAAAAGATAGCTCAACTGAGCAGAGGGGTGTTCATTGTTAGATTCCATATGGAAGAGCACAGTGTGAAGGTAGCTAAGGATGGAGTGATTATGTTTGATAAGAAACCAGTAGTAGTTAAGCTATAGAGACATGATGAGGAGTTTAAAAAATAATTGGTGGAGAAAATACCAGTGTGGATACAATTGGAAGGCCTCAACATCAAGTACTGGGGTCAGAAAACCTTGTTTAAGATAGCCAGCCTGGTAGGGGAACCACTAAGAGAAGATAGGGAAACTATTATGAAAGAGAGATTCACATTTGCAAGGACACTGGTGGAAGTGGTACCTAATCAGCACTTCCCTAATACAATCAGATTTGAGAATGAGAAAGGTAAAATTGTGGAACATAGTGTATGATTCGAATGGAAACCAGTCCTATGCATAAAATGCAATAATTTTGGACATGCTGAAGAAGTTTGGAGGAAGGAGAAAGGTAAGAATATGACTGAGAACAACAATACAGTGCATGAAGGGGAACCAGAGATACATCCAGAAGTTGATACAAGGAAGAGTGTAAATGAACAAGGGGTGCAAGTAAGAATGGCTAACGGTACGGTCGGAGGCAGACCGGGCCGGATTTGAGCCGGAAACCGGCTCGGATCGGCTCGGACCGGTGGAAACCGGACCAATTAGACTAACCCTTGGCCTGCCCAGGTTCTGAAACAGCACAATAATTTTAGACCGGATTGACCGGTACAAAATTGGACCGGAACCGGCCGGAATTTGTCGGACCGGACTGATCCAAAAAAAAGTCATATTTCCCAGCCGTTGGCAACGACTCTTTTAACATCCTAGTCGTTGTCCAACGACCAAACACGGCCATTTTCAGCCCTCTACCACCCCAAACTATTTTTTTCCTATAAATACCTCATTATTTTATCATATTTTTACACAAATCTTCCAATTCTCTCTAATTGTCTCAAATTCTTTACAATATTTTGCTACTTTGGCTATTTGTTAAAAGTTTACGATTTGGCTACTTTATCAAGTTTTAATTGGAGTTGCTATCAAAGTTATATTTGGCTATTTGGTGAAGTTTTCAAATATCAAGCATTGGGTCAATTGGAGGCGCTACTTGGTTGAAATATCAATTTGGCTATTTTTGCAATTTTTCGATTATCAAGTATTCAACTAATTAATTGAAGTGAAGGCTCAAGTTTCAACTTCACCTCAATTATACAGTTATATTTGGTTGGTCGTTCCTACTTTCTACTCTTTTATAATTTTGTTTTGTCATATATTTATTTTATTTGTTATTATTATGTCTCAAAGAGGTTCAATTGGAACTAGTAATGAGGGGCGGGCACGTGGTCGTGGGGGAAATAGGGGTAAAGAAATTGTTGGTACTTATAGTCAGTTCGCCCACATAGATGATTCTCAATATTATCATGATATTAGCGCTAATAATATACTTGCTCATGAAATGTTAGAAGCACAATATGGCCATCAAAGCGGGGTTAATTTAGAAGAAATACATGAATTTCAAGCTAGTCCACCTGAAGTTCAGTCTGACTTGCCTCATGTACCTCCTACTAGAGTACTGGTTAAACGTAAGGATAGATCTGAGGTGTGGGAATTTGCAACAAAGAAAGTTGAAACACACACGGTCGCATGGAGTGGGTTTTTAAAACTGGGAGTAATGATGAAGGGTAAAATTAGAACACACTTACAAAAGAATCATCCTAAAGAATGGTCAATGCGGGCGGGGGGTATATATTTAGGGACTGAACATAAGGGAGTAGCGGATGATGAATCTTCGGATACCCAAACAAAAATTAACCAAACAACAGAAGGGCTTTTTACTTATGATAAACAAAGGGATAGGGAAAATATTGCTAAACTAGTTGCGGTCGAGGGTTTACCTTATAGTTTCCCTTCTTCTACTGGTTTTGTTCGTTATGTTCAGTCTATATATAATCCCTCTTATCAAGGTTTTCCAAGAACTACTGTTAAAAATGATATTATTAAATATAAGAACAAATATATAGATTATTTGCGATATTTATTTGATAACTTTGACACTGGAGTATGTCTTACTATGGATATGGGGTCGTTATACTAATGGATGTTTTATATTACTGTTACTGTTCATTGGATAGATCTTAATTGGGTATTTCAAATATGTATTATTGCTTATAAAGTTTTTGATCAACCACACACGGGAAATTATATTTATAATAAAGTTTCATCAATTTGTTGTACGTACTGTTTAACTAACAAAGTTTTTAGTATTACGGTAGATAATGCTACAAACAACACAGACGCACTTAGGAACTTAAAACCTATTTTGATCCCCCCTTTTGAGAAATCTTTTCATGTTAGGTGTGCATGTCATATTTACAACTTAGTAGTAAAAGATGGTCTAGACTTGTTTAACGAAATTATCAAAAAGGTGAAAATATCTATTACTTATATTTTTAGAAATAAAAACCAAGAAAGAAGAAGAGAATGGGAAAGAAAATGTATAGAATTAGGAATGCCAATTAGGAGAGTCCCAAAGGAAGTTTGTATAAGATGGAACACTTTATATGATGCATTGAGTATCACTTACGATTATAGAGTGCCTATTTCTCAAATGTACAATAAACATTTTATGGAAATCTATCACCTTAAAGAGGAGGATTGACAACTTGTTCAACATCTCCTTCAGTTTTTAACAAAAATTTTATCAAGCTACTTTAGAATTTTCCAGACAATATTATCCAACTAATCCTACCATATTATATTATATAGCTGGAATATTGGAATTATTGAAAGTATATAAGCAATATGAAGTATACAAAGTGGCTGTATAGGCTATGATTAAAAAATTTAGAAAACGTTTTTTCCCAGTTCCTTTTTTTTTTTTTTTTTTTACATTTCTTCTGTGTTGCATCCTGCTTTTAAAATTAAGTTAACTGAACGACTTGCTAGAGAAGCATATGCAAATTTAGAAATTACAAAAACTGCAATTGCGGCGAATGGATTTCCATGTGTAGAAGATGCTATTGCTTATATTTATGCAGATACCGTGGCTATTTTTGCAAGGTATAGAGCTTGGGCAGACACAGCTACATCAACTGAACCAATACAATCCACCGGTGAAAGTTCTTCTCAAATGAGCAAAAGGCATGCTGGGATGAGAACTTTTGGGGGACTTGATGAAAAGTTGCTTTCAAAACGGGATGAGTATGGGGAGGAATACAGCGAGTTCCAAGTGTATTTAATTCAATATCCAAAGAAACTTAAAAACTTTGGAACTCATGATTTGTTGGGTTATTGGAAGAGTCAAGAATCGCAATTTCCAATTCTTTCAAAAATGTCCCGGGATATATTAACAATTCAAACTTCATCAGTTGCATCGGAAAGCGCTTTTAGCCAAGGAAGATTTCAAATTGGAAATCACAGATATTCGTTGAAGGAGGAAGCAATGGAGACATGAGTTTTATTCAGGGATTGGATCAGAACAGAGCGAAGAAACTTTGGTCGACCAGAACTTTTTAAGCAAAAAGGCAACGCCTATCTCGATCAAATTTTGAGCGATGGAACAAGTGAAGAAGGGAGTCAAACCGGAAATTAAGAAGAATAAGAAGAAGAAGAACCAGAAGGAGATGATGAACAAGAACAACAACAGCTAGTTCCTAAAGAAAAGCCTACGACTATCATCAAGAAAATAGCTAGTATGCTTAAAAGAATGTAATTTTCTAAATTAGAATTTTGAAATTACAAGTTTGAAATTTTAGCTATTGTAGTATGTATTGCACTACTTATGTCTTAAACAATTCAATAAAATTACTCCAACTCTTGGAATTCCATCACAACTCTTGTCTTCATATTTTTTATTTTTTATTTATAGTTTGCGCAAAAATACTACAATTAATTAGTAGTTTCTAAATTAGTTCAAATTTGATTTTATAAAATTAATTTAAAGTTTGAACTTTGAACTTAAAAAATTAATTCAAAACTTTGAACTTGTCGAATTAATTTAAGGTTTGAAACTTTGAATCATCAGTTCAAAAATTTCATTAATTCAAAGTTTGAAAAATACTACAAGTTTTTTAATTCTAAGTTTAAACTTTAAACATTGAAATAAACTAAACATTCCAAATATACATAAAAACTTGATAATATTTTGTTGTTATATTTTCACATTATCCCTCACTTTAAATAAAACGCAATTGAAAAAACAAATATGAGCCGACTGCCGAACCGGACTGGGCCGGCAGTTTGAATAATTGGAACAACGACTCTGTTTCAAATATAGCCGTTGGCCAAAGGCCAAAAACGACTATTTTTGCCTACCATCCCCCCCTTCCTAAACTACAAGAAAAAGAGGTATTAGGGACGACAAATTAAGGACGAGTTAAAAAGGTGGTCTTTAAAAGCAGCATATAAGGACCAGTATAATATCCGGTCCTAATGTTCCATTTTATTTTTTATAATAGGGATGAGAAAATGTCTGGTCCTACGAAAAAACTTAAAAGCTGGTCCATAATGCTATAAATTTAGGCGCAAACATCAGGCGCCAAAAGGAAAAAAAAAAAACTTTCAAGCGTCAAAATCCTTTTCCTAAAAAAATTAAATAAACCAAAAGACTCCCGCTTTTTCAAATCTGCTTAAGTCCAAACCCTAGGTCTCTAAAGAAAACAAAATATTCTGTTCAATTTTCTCTCAACGTAAGCAATTTTGGCACAGAGATCTCTGGAAAATTTGGGCATTGAAGTTGGATTGGGAAGCAACAACTTTCTCTCTAAGGTATAGCTCTATCTTTTCTTCTACATGTATTGATTCTTAATCTTGTCTCTTGTCACTCTATTTTTGGTTTGTTGAGTTTTAGAAAAAAAAGGCTTTTTCTTTTGTGTGTTCTTATGCTTCATCTCTTCGTACTCTTCATCGCTTGAGAAGATTCGGTTGTGTATGGGTTTGAAGATAAATTTTTAGGAACAAAGTGATTGTATTGGGAATTTTTTTGTGGTTTGGTTAGTTTTCAGATGGCGTTTCTAAAAATTTGGGGTTTTGAGTATTTGATCGAACAACGCGTGTTTTGATGATCCATTTAAGCTATGTTTATTTTGAGTATCTAAAAACTCTGTCACAGACCTACACAAATGTTGTATTTCAAGTTTGAGAAAATCCTATAGACCAAATATTTGTGTATTTTTTCATTCATAGCTGAATTCTTATACAACTTATCTTTTTCAACCTTGACAATTCTCCATACTCCGACTGAATTCTCTTCCACTGAATATGTTGAGATTAAGTTGTTAATTGAAGTCGCTTGAGTGTCTCATCTACAAACATGTAAAAGCATAAAGAGTTGGGAGTTCTCCGCCTAGGTTAATTGGCTGCCTGATTTTTTGTCATGGTAATTGAATATTGCTGAAGTTACCACTAAACCTTTGCACTTTTCCATGGCAATCCTATCTGGAATTTCCAGAAAATAAATGAATTTATGTAGCTTAATTAGGCTTATAAGGACACTTAATTAAAAGCTATGGTATTCACGCTTACTAAGAGTTATTTAAAGTTGTTTCAGAAATCTAAAATCTATATAACTATTTGTCAACTTTCATTATTTAGGTATAACATATATATACACACACCCAGGCTTTTATCTCCTGAGTGACTTCCACAAAAATCATATATCTACCAAGACTTCACTTCAACATCATCAAGCATCAGAACTTTGAATAAGCTACTCAATGTAATGCAACTTTGACTAAGTTACTCACCGTTCTTTTTCCTTCTTTTCCATAGTTGTGCCTTATGTCGTATGCATATTCTTTATCAAATCTTTTAGCGCCAACCTACACCAAAAAACAAGCACTTCATATCCAAAAGAAATGAAAATCATCAGGCAGTAAATAATGTTCATCTTTTCCACTTTCTCAATAGAGGCAACTTGTGGTATAGCTTAACCACTAGAGTTTGGAAAAGAGTGTGCCCACAGAATTTTCTTAACAGCTTGGTCTCTATAGTAGTTAATGTTTCTGATGGTCTTCTCATATTTAGTCATGTTTATATATGAAATGAAAGATATAAATTAAGTAAATGCTACTCAATCCTTTTACATTGTGTAGTGCTAATCTCCTTAAAATGTGTTAAACAGGAATACATACAACTCAATGAACAACATAACAGAAAATCATGTGTTGTTGTATCCAGCTTTGAAAAGCTAATAATGGTCATCAGGAAATAAGACAAGTTATAAAATAAATGTAATATATCATTTTTCCCTTTAGTTTAAAAGCAGTCACTATTCCAACATAAAAGCTTGAAAAGGAAGAGAATAGATTTTATTAAAAGCCATGATCACTGCATTTCTATAAAAGAAAAAAGAGCAGAATGTTGCCCAACAGTAGTTATGAGGAAGATCAAGGAGGATTGCAAATATGAGATTCTGGGTAGAATAGGACAGAGAAGCAACTGTAAAGAAATAGAATGGATAAGGAACATACAGGTAGTGAGTGTACAGGAAGGGAGGAGTAATTCTTTTAACTATAATTAGTTCTGGTAGTATGTATTAATGTCTTCTATATTTTACTCATGTTGGCCAGTAGCTTTATAATAGGATAGAGATAGCAGTATAGGCGGGGAAGTAATGATGCAATGTAACTTTGTTCTAGTGAGTAATAATATTTTTTTCTTCACCAAAAAAAAAAAAAGCAGAATGAGAAAAATAATGGGATGTCTTGCATTGCCGATTCCCTTCCCTATAACAGTGCATTACTCTAAACTGACATTGATGAATAATGTCTTTCATCTTCTGAATTTCCTCTCTTATTATCTTTATCGACAAGTTTAGTGCACATCGATAAAATATATTAACTTTAGAAAATTATACTAATTGTGTTTAATAGTGTCTTTTTTCCCAAAATAATATGATTATACTACATATGTAGGTAGATTCAACTTTGCTAGCTTGCTGTCAAGTTTGAATTAATATTTCAGTTTAGATTTTTGAATAAATCCGTCTAGTTTTGTTATACCGATATTTGTGTGAGTAGTTTAATTTGTTGTAGAAACACATAATTCTTGCTAGTTGTCGTATCCAAAGCAAGTTAGTACTTTTGGGATTTCATAAAAGGTTTTATGCATCTTACTACTACTGTTATTCTATGCCTATTCTAATAATTTATTTTTAATATACTTTCCAAGGTTATGGCACCTAGTAAGCAGTGGATGCAACTTGTTAATCGACTTGATGAAGCCTACTTAAATGGGGTGAAAAAGTTTTTGGATTATGCTTTTAGAAGAACAGGAGAGACAGATGAAATACCATGTCCATGTATGAAATGTTATAACACAAATTTAGAAACACGTCAAACAGTGGATACACATTTGAAAGTATTTGGAATAGTTCAGAATTATACTTTTTGGTATCATCATGCAGAAGTTTTAGGTGAGCCACAATCAGAGAGTGAAGATGAAGATGATAATAAAGTAGAAGAATGTGAGCGTGATGATGAAATACGAGCAATTTTGACTGATTTATATCCTAATTTCGATAGAGGCACTACAGACATTGGTCGTGATGATATGGTTGAAGAAGAACAAAATATTCAAGCTGATTTAGTTGAAGAGGAGCCAAATGTTGAAGCAAAAAAATTTTATGGTCTATTGAGGGATTTTGAGACACCATTGTATCAAAATTCTAAAAGTTCAAAGCTTTCAACTTTGATTAAATTGTTGCACTTAAAGAGTATCGGCCGGTGGAGTAATGAGTCATTCACAATGTTACTAAAATTGCTAAAAGATGAATTGTTGCCTGATGGTGCTAATTTGCCTGGTTCATATTATGAGGCAAGGAAGGTAATTCGGGATATTGGGCTTTCTTACCAAAAGATTGATGCTTGTACAAATGATTGCATGTTATATTGGAAGGAGGATAAATATCTCGACTCCTGCAAAGTTTGTGGTGCGTCTAGATGGAAAATGGATAAACATAGCGGGGAAACAAGGAAAAAAAATGGAAAAAAGGTAGCATCAAAGACTTTACGCTATTTTCCATTAAAACCTAGGCTACAGAGGTTGTTCATGTCTGCAAAGACAGCTTCTGAAATGACATGGCATAAGGATAAAAGAGTTGATGATGGAATCATGAGGCATCCAGCTGATTCAATGGCATGGAAGTCATTTGATGCACTTCATCCATCATTTGCTGCTGAGCCTCGTAATGTTCGACTTGGACTTGCTAGTGATGGATTTCAGCCTTTTCGAAATTCAAAAACCTCATCTAGCATTTGGCCTGTAGTACTAATTCCTTATAATCTACCGCCTTGGTTGTGTATGAAACAAGAAAATTTTATTTTGTCAATGCTTATTCCTGGACCAGATAGTCCAGGAGATGCAATTGATATATATCTTCAGCCCCTGACAGAAGAATTGAAGGAGCTATGGGAAATTGGCATTGAGACCTTTGATGCATCAACTAGGAAAAATTTTAATTTGCATGCTTCTCTACTATGGACCATCAATGACTTTCCAGCTTATGGGAATTTGTCTGGATGGAGCACTAAAGGAAAATTGGCGTGCCCATGTTGCAACAAAGATGCTTTCTCAATTAGATTGGCTAATTGTAAGAAGTAGTGTTTTATGGGTCATCGACGTTATCTTCCTCTCAATCACAAATGGAGGAATGATAAAGAGTCATTTGATGGCACAAAAGAAAAAAGGCTCCCACCAAAAGTGCTTTCTGGTATTGAGATACTTAATCAAGTGCAAGATCTTGAAGGGATACGATTAACAAAGGATCCCAAGAAAAGGACCAAGATATCACATGATGCTCGAAAGGATAATTGGAACAAGAAAAGCATCTTTTTTGAACTTCCGTATTGGAAAACTCTTTTGTTGAGACATAATTTAGATGTTATGCATATTGAGAAAAATATATGTGATAATATCTTGGGGACAATTATGAATGCCAAAGGAAAGACCAAGGACACTATTAATGCTCGATTTGATTTGCAAGAGATGAATATTAGGCCGGAGTTGCACCCTATCCAAAGAGGAGAAAAATACGAAGTTCCAAGTGCACCTTACACATTGTCTCCAGAAGAAAAACACAAATTGTGCATTTTCTTAAAGAATCTAAAGGTCCCAGATGGATTTTCATCTAATATTTCTCAGTGTGTGAATATGAAAGATCACACGGTTTCTGGCTTAAAGAGTCATGATTGTCATGTTCTTTTACAACATCTACTCCCTCTTGCGCTACGTGGTATGTTGTCCAAAGAAGTGTGTGAACCGCTGATTGAGTTATCATTGTTCTTTAATATGCTTGGATCAAAAGAGTTAAGGAAGGATGACTTAGAACAACTTGAAGCCCAAATTCCAATAACTCTTTGCAAGTTGGAAAAGGTCTTTCCTCCTTCATTTTTTGATGTCATGGTGCACTTGCCTATTCATTTAGCTAATGAAGCTATGATTGCTGGACCCATTCACTATCGCTGGATGTATCCCATTGAACGGTGGTTATATTTTTTGAAGTGTCTCATTGGTAATATGGCTTGTCCAGAAGGTTCTATTGCAGAGGGATATATTGCAAATGAATGTATGACCTTATGTTCAAGGTATCTTCATACAGTTGACACAAAGTTCAACCGGCCTGAAAGAAATTATGATGGCGGTTTAAAAAATTCAGGTGGAGGTTTATCTCTATTTTGTCAACCTGGAAAAACTTTAGGTGCTGGAAAACAAGGGGATCGGTTTGAAGAAAATGATTCTGAACAGGCACACATATACATCTTGAAGAATTGTGATGAAGTTCTACCATATCTCGAGTACGAAAAGTCTTCTTTTATATCATTTTATTATCTTTTTTTCCTTTAGGATTTGTTCTCTTTTCATATGACGCTTGTGGTTGATCTCAATTTTGTAGAGAGTTTGCACAAAGTCATGGAGATAATTTTCAACAATTATCTGATGCAGAATGGAATAGACAATTTATTGAATGGTTTAAAGTTAGGGTGAGTAATATTCAAACATCAAAAAATTAAATGTTTTGTTACCCATTCTAAATATTCAATTTAATCTTGTTAATAGGTTGCACAATTGCATAAAGAAGATAATAGCCGGATCATGGAAGATTTACTCTCCCTATCACGTGGTCCCACCGGATATGTGAGACATTTTACAGGCTACATAATTAATGGGTATAGATTTCATGTGGAAGATCATGATGATCAGTTAAGGACTCAAAATTGTGGGGTGGTTGTATTTGGTGAGACTGATAATGGCAGCGAAAACGTGGATTACTATGGAGCTTTAACTGATATTCTTGAATTGCAATTCGTCTCAGGTAAAAGGGTGATTTTGTTTCGATGTAATTGGTTTGATGTCTATGACAAGACAAAAGGAGTTAAGCAAGATGAATATGGATTTGTAAGTGTTAATTGGGGGCGATTTTTAAAAACAAATGAACCTTTTGTATTAGCGGACCAAGCATCTCAAGTATTTTATGCTAATGATAATTCCAATAAGGGATGGCGGGTGGCGAAGAAGATGCGACCTTGAGATTCCTTTGCAATTGAGCAACAAATAGATGAAGATATAGTAGATTTAGATAATCCTGTAGGAAATAAACGAAAAAGAACAAATGAATGAGGTAAAATCCTTTTATATGTGCACTGGATTATTCACTGTTGAACATTGTAATTTTATGAATTGTTCTATTACACTGTTTTCATAATAGCTTCCTTATTTCATTTTCTTTTGAATGTATTGCAGGTTTAATATGAAGTCATCAGAGTGTGAAAATCAGGGTGGATCCAGTGTGAAGGCTACAAAATGTGCATTTCTTCCACCAGGTGCTATTGGAAAGGAACTGGGGCGAGGGCGAGGGCGAGGGCGAGGGCGAGGGCGAGGGCGAGGGCTAAGGCTTAGATCTATGTGCTCTTCAAGGGTGTCTGCAAATGAAGTGAGATCATTTCATCATAATGATGTCTATGCTAGTCAAGGAATGCAAAACACAACAAAGAACTCCCTAGTTCCTGAGAAAGAGCAGTTGCAATCTAATATTCAAATGACTCCAACTACTGATATTCTATTGCAACTAGCTAAGAAGAAAAATTCAGTAGTTCCTGAGAAAGAGCTGATGCGAAGTAATACTCAGTTGTCTCCATCTAATAATCAGTTGTATTTGTCTAAGAGGAAACGTTCCTTTGTTTCTGAGAATGATGTGAATCAAACTAGTGAACAATTGCCTCCATCTACTCATCAGGATTTTCATCATACGAAGAAGAAAAATAGTCTAATTCCTGAGAAAGAGCTGAAGAAAAATAGTCTAATTCAGGAATGCAGCAAACAGAGCTAAACTGAAGATGCCTCATCACACTGGCAGCAAGCCTATTAGGCAGATTATTTATGAAAAGGTATTATCTTAAAATGTCTATTCTCTTAAAATATCATCAAGGCGTTATTTGACATTTTTATTTTGTTGTAAAGGGCGGGAAAGAAGGAAATCCACCAGATTTGGCATCTGTTTTCTTTGAGACTCGTAAGAAGAATGAGAAACTTGTTAAACCTGAGGCAATTGAAAAACATGTGCGCATCGTCAATTTAACATGTAAATACTTTTAGCTATATCAGTTCTGCTAGCAATATTTTTATGTACTTTGTGCGCACAAATTGAAGAAGTGATGCAGTCTGAACCATCTCTTTCTGCCATAGAGATAGTTGAAAAATGCTTTGGACCTCAAAATCGTAGCCATGTTTTCGGATTTGGTGGTGGAGTAAAAGCGAAGGACATGAAAGATTGCACTCCCTCAAAGGCTGAAATACTATCTGAGTTACGTTCTATTCAAGCAGAAAACCAATTTTTGAAGAATCGCCTGTCTACCATGGAAAATGACCTGAATGAATTGAAGCAGCTAAAAGATTTGTTGAAGGATCGTCTGTCTAATGTCCAACCTGCGACACCACACATTCAAGAAGAATGACAATCTTCTAAACATTCCAAGTAAGTAACGACTCACATGAAACATTAATTTATTTTATTGATGATTAGTGAAATTGTAAGTGCTTCTTGAACAAATTCCTCTTGTATGTTCTTTTCTTTTCCTTTTTTCCTTCTTATTTTTTTTCTTGCTTAACTGAACAAAATTGATTAATCTCTTTGACACTGAGATTATTAGTTTTACATAAATTATGTGCCTTTGACATTTAAGATGTTTCTTCGTCCTGTATAAATTTACATGTTATTGTGGGAATTGATGTCTGAGTCTTAATGTACTTGTAATTAAAAATATACCCTCACACAATAAATTCTATCTTTCTTTTGGCATTATACACATGTGGAGCCTGATACTTAATGCCCAGGCGTTTAGCTTCTAGGGATCTTTCTTATTTTCTTTAGTCATATATGAAAGCTAATGTTTAGGACATCTTATCATGATGAAACTGGTAGATAGAATAAGATGTAAAGTTAAATCCTATAGTCACCTACTGAGATGGAGATGCAATGCTTCTGATAATATTTCTGACCTCGAGGACTAAGTTTCAAGAGCTGTCCACTTTGCTAGAAATCACTTGAGAGAAAAAAATTACTTTGTTAGCAGTTCATAAATATTTTTCATTGTGCGGGTGTGTAAGCGATTCCAAAAAACATGATAGACCCACAAATTCGTTTCTTGCTCTCTGTTCTTAAATACCCTTTTACAGAGAAAAAAAATATTTTTTGTCCTCATAAATGGGGACGTAATAGAGTACATTCTTGTAATTCAGGACAATCTTGCTTAACTAATATCAGCAAATAAGTAACCTAAACCTTTGATAGTCAAAAAGCTTGAGAAGCTAAAAGAGTTAATCCAACAGTAGAAGGCCAAAGTCCGTTTCCATTTATTTGTTCTTTCTCTTTCTCTTTCTTGAATTAAATTAGTTAGAGGGGCAGGAACAATCTCTATCTTGGTGCTGGTCTGTTAATGTTCAGCAGCTTGGTAATATTATTAGCAATGGAATTTCATTGTCTGTACGCAGTACTTATGCTCTAAAGTGACGTAGTTGAATCGACTTACATCTTTATTATTTGCTTGTAATTGCAATCCAATAAGAGTAGCTGGAAAGTAACCAAGAAATGAGGTTGTTTTTGCTCATCTTACACTTTCTAGCACACATAAAGTTCCCCTTGATAGTAGTGTTGTGAGAAATAAGTTGTGCAGAATGTTACAGTGGTTTTCTTGCATGTATGAAGTGTTACTTTAATTTAATAGGTCCTATTTTGTAACTGTGTACTTATAAAATTACAACTGTCAGAAAAGCTCATGAGCTTTCAAAATAATCAGAGTAACATTTTGAGAATTTGGCCCTCTTGCTATGAGAAAAATGTCTAGCCAGATCACGTTGAAGTTCACAAAAAATGCTCATTATCCTTGGATGTAGTTTTCAATTTGAAATAGATAGCAACATAATCGTCGCGGTGTATTCTTTTTAATGCTCTTTCCAGAGTTTGCGCATCCTCTTTTGTGTAGATGAGCGCTTAATAATATACTTCAATTTATATGCACTGTTGGTTATCTGTTTGTTAACTTATATGCTATTTATAAAGAAAATCTTTTATATATTTTTAACAGGTTTTGGAGATTGAAGTTTACATGTGAAGATGCAAGTTGTGAAGATGTACAAGCTGGCTATAATTTTGCTAGGAATCTTAGGCAAAATTTATATAAAGTCTAGGGATGTTAGCTAGCTCTTTTGCTCGGGATTGTGTCACATTTATTTTAACATACATTGTTGGTGTGAACAGTACCATTAACAAATACCTATTGTTTTATGAAATCATGATTTATGATTATATTATCGTTTTAAGATCAAATTTTTAGTTGCAAATTGAATATGACCTATAATTGATTTATTGTTTATTACATTTTTGGAGATATAGGGACGAGATAGGACTAGTCCTTAAATGAAAAATCAAGGGCGAGATTTGATTGGTCCCCTAAAACTATCAAGGACGAGGTAGGACTGGTCCCCTAAACTATCAAGGACGAGATAAGATTGGTCATGAGAAACTAATAACGACCAGATTGATCGTCTTTATCAATATCTAATTAGGACCACAAAAATGGTCTCAAATATTTACTAGGACCAGTGTATAACGGCTATTTTTCTGCTTTAAGGACCAGAATCACATGTTTCAAAACAACAATTAACGACTAGTTTTGTGGTCGTAAGAGACTTTTAGTGACCAGGTATTTTGCTGGTCGTAACTATGTATAAGGGACCAGTTTTAGTTCCCGTCGTTATATACATTTAACCACGGAAGATCTAGGGACGGGGGACGACCGGATAATCTGGTCGTTATTGACATTTTGCGACCAGATATTGACTTTTTCGGACCGTTTTTCCCGTCCCTAGAGGCCGTTTTTCTTGTAGATATATCCCCCAACTTATTTTTATCTATATATACCCTATTATTTCATCATTATATCACACAATTCATCACTTTCTATCAATTTTTCTCTCAAATTACTCTCAAAGACTATTTTCTAAATTTGTTCCAAAGTCCAAACAATTATAATGGCTGAAAATCAAACTCCCGCTGCTCCCGGTCTAGTGAAACACAACGTCCGGAACGAATATGTCGATCTAAAGTTTTGGAATTTATGGAGTATAATAGAGAAGCGAACATAGCTAAATGTAAACTTTATTAAAGAGAGTGGAGCTTATTGGGTGGGTCGAAGAGACTTGCGAAGCACTTAGAAATACTCCATAATTGCAAATGGAATCGTCGAGTGAGGGGCAAATATCTGCGTAATAATTGAAGAAATGGTTAAGGAATGTTGTATGTAATTTTTAATTTTCTAGTTTGTCTTTGTCATTTCAATTATGCTTTTCGAATTTCTAGTTTATTTAGTATCTTTGTAATTTTCAATTTCTAGTTTGTTTCAATTATGTGTTTTCGAATTTTCGAATTTCTAGTTTATTTAGTATCATTTTAATTTTCAATTTCTATTTTATTTTTGTCATTTCAATTAATTCAAAGTTTAAAAAATACTACAAGTTTTTTAATTCTAAGTTTAAACTTTATACATTGAAATAAACTAAACATTCCAAATATATATACAAACTTGATAATATTTTGTTGTTATATTTTCAAATTATCCATCACTTCAAATAAACACAAAGGAAAAACAAAAAACAAAAAATAAAAATATGGGCCGACTGCCGGCCCGGGCCGACAGTTTGAATACTTTGCCCAATGGCTCTCTTTCAAATATACTCGTTGGTCAACGGCCAAAAACGGCTATTTTTGCCTACCACCCTCTCCCCCCCACCCCCAAATTCTCCCCATACCCCCAACCTATTTTTATCTATAAATACCCTATTATTTCATCATTATATCACACAATTAATCACTTTCTATCAATTTATCTCTAAAATTACTCTCAAAGGATATTTTCTAAATTTGTTTCAAAGTCCAAACAATTATAATGGCTGAAAATCAAGCTCCCGACGTTCCTGGTCCTAGTGAAACACAACTTGCGGAACGAAGAGGTCGTTCTGAAGTCTGGAAATTTATTATAAAAGATACTGAAACTCAGAAAGCTACATGTAGCCTCTGTAAGAGAGACTGACAAATTTACACTGGTGGAGGGACCGGAAAGTTTAGGACCCACTTCAAAAAATAACATAAGACCGAATGGGCTGCTCGAGGAGAGGGCGTTAATCTACGTGACTGAAGAAATTGTTAAGGGAATATCTATGTAATTTTCAATTTCCTAGTTTTTCTTTTGAATTATGTATTTCTTGAATTTTTAATAAAATATTTGTATTTCTTTTCCAATCAATCAAAATTTGTTCAGTGTTTGTCGTAATAATTTTTTTTAGCACTTTTTTTTTTAACTTTCATAGTATTTGCTTAAAAAAACAAAAAAAATTAAAAAAGAAATATATTAAAACCAGATGAACCGGACCGGTCCGGGCCGGAAAAAACTGGCCTAACGGTCTCCGGTGCCGGTTCCGTTCCGGCTCAAGGTTTTTCCACCGGACCGGTATTTGTCCAGTTTTACACTTCCCCTTGGCCCAGACCGGACTAGAATCGGTTGCCGATGCCGGTCTCGGACCAAACCGGGCCGGTAGCCACCCCGGGGTGCAAGCGCAGGGAGAGGATCAAAGTCATGAAGTAACACAATCAGATACCAATCAAGTGAATGAAACAAAAAAGAATAGCAATACTCTAGTAGGTATAGGAACTGAAAGGAGAGGCAGATGAAGGGGTTACCAAAAAAGGAGAGACCAAAGAAGGAGCAGGGGAAGAATGTTGAGAAGTACAGTGGTGGAGAACAAGGCAGGAAGCAACACTTTTGGGCTACTGGCTGAATGCAATGAAGAAGGAGTAAAAGCTAGCTCCTCTGGCCCTGAAGAGGACCTAGCTGTGAAGAGTGCTGGAAATGGAAGGGGAGGCCAACCCCTTCCAAATGGATAGGATAGGAGCACGAAATGCGAGGGGTTTGAACAGGACTACCAAGCATCAGGAAATGCAACTGCTGCTGAATAAATTCAAGGTAGGCTTATTTGGTCTCCTGGAGACTAGGATTAGAAGAGCCAAAGCTATACAGGCTTCTATTATCATGTGTCAAGCGTGGTCTTTTGTTACAAATTTGTCAGCTCATCTGGGGGGAAGGATATGAGTGCTATGGAAGCCTCAAATATTTGAAGTGGATATAGAAATGGTAACTGCTCAAATGATTCTCTGCAGGGTAAGGCATTGTGGCACTAAAGAGAAATTCAGTGTTACTATAGTGTATGGATTCAATGATGCAGCCTTGAGGAGAAGCCTCTAGAATGATCTGGAAATTGTTCATAAATAAGTGAATAGTCCATGGGTCATCCCGGTGGACTTCAATTGTGTCTTGTATCTGAATAAGAGATTAGGGAGTCCAGTATCCTTAGCTGAGTTGAAGGAGTTCCAAAACTGCATTACAATTTGTAGAGTTGCAGACATGAAATCATCGGGAGCTTTCTATACATGGAATAACAAGAAAGATGAAGGACACAAACTTTACAGCAAAATTAATAGAGTATTGGAGAATCAGGAGTGGCTAAGTGACCTACCTGCATCTAAAGCTCACTTTGAAGCATAAGGGCTTTATGATCGATGCCCTGCTGTCATTAGATGGGAAGGGGATCAAAGTAGGGGGAATAAAGGTTTCAAATACTTCAACATGTGGAGCATCATTACTGAATACCTAGCTACTGTAAAAAGCAGTTGGGAGCAGCCCTGTTCAGGAACCAAAATGTACCAATTGGTAGGGAAACTTAACAGATTAAAGAAGGTACTGTTGAAGCTGAATAAAGAAAGATTTGCACAAGTAGAAAAGAAAGCAGAAGAAGCGATGGAGAGACTAATATAGTGTCAGAGGAGACTGCACAAAGCTCCTCAAAATCAAAAGTTGATAAAGGAAGAAATAGCACTTTCCACAGAATGCCAGGTGTGGCAAGAAGCAAGCCATCAGTTTTTGAAACAAAGAGCCAAGGTGAACTGGATCCAGAAGAGTGATCAACATACAAAGTTCTTTCATAACATGCTTAAAGCTAGAAGAAATGCCAATTGAGTCTATGTAATAAAGGATATGTAGGGAGTGGAAGCAAATGACCCTGATAGTGTGGCACAAGCCTTTGTAGGGTATTATACCCAACTACTGGGCATGCAAAGAGAAGGAAGAACTTATGTAAGTAGTAGAGTGGTGAAGCAGGGGCCTATCTTGAATGAAGAACAAAGAACGTGGCTATGTGCTGATTTTACAAAAGGTCAGGTAAAAAAGGCACTGGGGGCTATTGGGAATGACAAAGCTCTAGGACCAGATGGGTATGGAAGCAAATTCTTTAAGGATAGTTGTGACACGACCCGAAATCTGACTAGGCCGTGCGGGCACCCGACATCCTCCCCTAAACCCGTCGGGCGAACCCTTACCAATTAAATTAGGAAAATAAATATAATTCAATTCATAATTAAGAACAAGGCTTAAAAAAACACAAACATATTGATATCTCTAAGCTGTACAAAAAATTACAGCTAACCACCCGACATACTAGGTTTAGGGCTATCCAGACTAGACATCTAAGAGTACGAAAGAAGACAGATACCTCCTGAAGGGAGCAAAGTGATACTGAAATAATAAACATGAAACTGTGGCCATCCTGAATAAAAGCTGGCTCACCCGGATGACTGAAGTCGTCTTCGCTCCTTCACGACGTGACAAACTAAATCCTGGAGCGAACCTGCCGAAACGAAATAGATAGACAAAAACAAACAACAAACAAGGGTGACTCAAAAGGACTCAATAAGTAGGGCAGACTAGCCACCTCAAAGAATAGGATAGCTAGCCAGGGAGAAAAGAAACAGATAAACCAAATTCTTATTATTTAAATTATGAAAAGGCAGAGCCAAATAATAACTGGAAACACGTATGAAATCATAAACTCATTAACAACCAGGAACATAAGATAGCCAAAAACATATAGGTATCCCGAACATATCAACAGTCAGAAATACGTACTGTCGCGGCGTGCAATCCGATCCGTATATCCATACTGTCGCGGCGTGCAAACCGATCCGTATATTTATACTGTTGCAGCGTGCAACCAGATCCGTATATTTATACTGTTGCGGCGTGCAACCCGATCCGTATATTTATACTGTTGCGGCGTGCAACCCGATCCGTATATTCATACTGTCGTGGCGTGCAACCCAGGATACGACCCAAAAATATATAGGCAAACTGAGATATGTCCACAATATGGTATACATACCGCATACATAAAACACAACACAATACACACAATAGACAGTATGCGGTGCAATAAGATGGGATGAATGCTGTCACATATGCTTGATACCTATCTCCGGTGCGGGACTCTCATCGTCTACCAGGAGATATATGCAATAATGACCCTTCACCGGCTCGGGACTCTCATCGATTACCGAGAAGTATATGCAATGATGACCCTTCACCGGTGCGGGACTCTCATCGCCAACCGGGAAGTATATGCAATAATGACCCTTCACCGGCTCGGGACTCTCATCGATTACCGAAAAGTATATGTAATAATGACCCTTCACCGGCTCGGGACTCTCATCGATTACCGAAAAGTATATGTAACAATGACCCTTCACCTGTGCGGGACTCTCATCGATTACCGGGAAGTATATGCAATGATGACCCTTCACAAGTGCGGGACTCTCATCGCCAACCGGGAAGTATATGCAATGCTAAAAACCAGAGTGCAATGCTCATATGTTCAATGCAATACCAACAACAGGGCATAACACATGATATACAATGTAAATTCAAAGCTAAGGCGTAATGAGTACGCATATCGGTAGCTACACACGTAAGGAACACGTGGTAGAAAATCCACGAGGCCAGGTGCCTTCAAAGAAATGGATATAAACACTTACCTTGTTACAAAGTTTGTACATCCACTCAATAACCGCTTTGTCCTTTGGTTTCATTGCCAAACGATCCCACTCTATTCAATAAATAGAAAAATATATCAATTTAGGCTAAAGGCTTCATTCCTCACATCTTAGGGCAATCCGGTTAGGAACCTGATACCCTATTCGCATACGCAATACGCAGGCCAGGCCTATATACAGGGTTTAAGGCCACATAACCAAACCCCAAATAAATTACATTTATAAGTTGTCCATAACTCACTGAGTACGAATATATAATCAATTTCATTATCGGGGTCCATTTGACCCTTTAAACTATCAATTTACGTCATTAGGGCGATGTCTAAGATCTCTATTTTTACCGTAAAAATATATTCAAACATACGTAATAAACTCAATTAATATATTAAGATCATTACCTGAATGTTTCGGGGTAAAAAATCTACTCCGGCCCCTTTTCTCATTTTCTGGCATTTTTATTTGCTGCATTTCTCAGATTTTTGTTTCTCCTTCTCAGTTACTTTTTTTTCGTTCCTCAATTCAAAAGCTACTGATATATATGTATCATTGTTTGCCACCGCCTAACCTTTTTGTCCTTTTCCTTTTTCCTTTTTTTTTTCTTTTATTTTATTTTCTTTTCTTAACGAAAATTAAAACGCTGCCCTACGATATTCGAAATAATTTCAAATTTTGCATACGAGTTATACGAAATATATGTAACATACTCGCGAAAGCGGATCTCAAATCGGGCTCCTGAAACTCAAAATACGAATTTAAATAGAAAAAGTCAAATTATTTAACTTTCGGCATTTTAGCGGAAACTAGCCGAACAACATTGAAATTCACTTTCGAAAAATCATAAAAGTCACGAATAATCATACGAACCTAATGGCACTTTCGGATTTCGAATCGGAGCTCATTCGCCAAAACCGAGCTCGAAAATCTCTTTTTAATATTTATCGACAATAAAAACTGAAACCTTCCTCCGATGCCTACCAAACAAGGTCTGATTTAGCTCAAATTTTACAGACAGGTCCTAATGGACATTACGAATATTTTAAAATTATCGACACGCCAATCAGAGTCTTAACTTCCGAAACGACTGACCGAGGTCGTTTCATTCTCCTCTACTTATACTCTCGTTCGTCCTCGAACGAGCCTAAGTCTAAAGAAAAATTCGCACTGAAAATAAGAGAACTTGCACGACCTTCATAAACTACTCCACGGGCATTATCTTCTTATTACATGATCAGAATCATAACACGTATATCGTACTTTTGGAATAAAATATATCTGGATAATATGATAATACTATTGCATAGCTTATTCTGACTAAGTTGATCCTTCCTCGATCACGAGAGAAGAGTTCTATATTTTCGAAATGAAGATACACGCAACTCTTGATGGGCTAACATGATTCCACCAACGAATCACCTCGTCGATATACTTTCGATATAGAACAGGTCGATGAAACAAAGAATTAGCTTACGCTTCAGCAACGCCTTAGAGATTTAATATTATGATTCGGCATCAATTGGAGGAAGACTCCTCCACTTAAAGCATAAACTCATACAAATAATTTGAATAGAAATAGTCATCCTCGCACAACCTACTGGATTAAGGAAGACTTAGCTGAGTAGAGAACGCGGCTCAGACCTGAGCTACCAAATTACTAGTTGCCAAACAGCTGCAACTCTCGAGTTCCCAGCTCCATACATTTTCTATTAGCACCACCGCCTGATGGATCAAATCAAACGTTAAATGACGCCTCTCATTACCCTTAGTAGCCTTGAAAAACAACAATGTGCATACCCGGCTACCTTGACACGCACTCTGGCTCCACACAGGGAACATCATAAGAGGCTATTTGACACGACCCGAAATCCGGCTAGGCCGTGCGGGCACCCGACATCCTCCCCTAGACCCGTCGGGCGAACCCTTACCAATTAAATTAGGAAAATAAATAAGAATAAGACTAAAAAAAAACACTGACATACTGATACCTCTAAGCTGTACAAAAGAAATTACAGCTGCCTACCCAACATACTAGGTTTAGGGTTATCCAGACTAGACATCTAAGAGTACAAAAGAAGACAGATACCCCCTGAAGAGAGCAAAATGCAGCTGAAATAATCAACAATAAACTGGTGGCCATCCGGAATAAAAGCTGGCTCACCCTGACAGCTAAAGCCGTCTTCGCTCCCTAACAATGTGGCGAACTCAATCCTGGAGCGAACCTGCCGAAACGAAATAAATAGACAAGAACAAACAACAAACAAGGGTGAGTCAAAGGACTCAATAAGTGGGGCAGGCTAGCCACCTCAAAGAATAGGATAGATAGCCAGGGAGAAAAGAAACAAATAAACAAGATTTCTCTTATTTAAATTATGAAAAGGCAGAGCCAGATAATAATTAGAAACACGTATGGAATCGCAAACTCATTAACAACCAGTAACGTAAGATAGCCAGAACATATAGGTATCCCGAATATATCAACAATCAGAAATACATCCTATTGCGGCGTGCAACCCGATCCATATAATTATCTTGTTGCGGCGTGCAACCCGATCCATATATTTATACCGTTGCGGCGTGCAACCCGATCCATATATTTATACCGTTGAGGCGTGCAACCCGATCCATATATTTATACTGTTGCAGTGTGCAACCCGATTCCCGCAACCCAGAATACGAGCCAGAATAACTATAGGTAAACTGAGATATGTCCACGACATAGTGTACATACCACATACATAAAACACAACACAATACACACAATAGTCAGCACGCGATGCAATGAAATGGGATGAATGCAGTATGATGCAATGGTGTCACATGTGCCAAATAGATGGAGCGGAATCCTCCTGCTCCGAGGGCGGAATACTCCTACCCTCAATATGATGCAATGGAGCGGAATCCTCCTGCTCCGAGGGCGGAATCCTCCTACCCTCAATATGATGCAATGGAGCGGAATCCTCCTGCTCCGAGGGCGGAATCCTCCTACCCTCAATATGATGCAATGTGCATACGAATGCAACATGATGCAATAATAACCCATCACCAGCGCGAGACTCTCATCGACAGCGGGAAAGTATATACCAACTCACAACCAAAGTACAATAATCAGATTCTCAATGCAATACCAACCACAAGACATAATATATAATATAGAATATAAATCCAAAGCTAAGGCGTAATAAGTACGCCTATCGGCAGCTACACACGTAAGGAACACGTGGTAGAAAATCCACGAGGCCAGGTGCCTCCAAAGAAATGGATATAAACACTTACCTTGTTACCGAGTTAGCACCGCCACTCAATAACCGCTTTGTCCTTTGGTTTCATTGCCAAACGATCCCGCTCTATTCAATAAGCAGAAAAATATATCAAATTAGGCCAAAGGCTTCATTCCTCACATCTTAGGGCAATCCAGGTAGGAACCTGATTCCCTATTCGCATACGCAATACGCAGACCAGGCCTATGTACGGAGTTGATGGTCACATAACCAAACCCTAAATAAATTATATTTATTAGTTGCCCATAACCTACTGAGTACAAATATATATTCAATTTCGTTATCGGGGTCCATTTGACCCTTTAAACTATTAATTGAACTTGTTAAAACGATGTCTAATATTCCAAGTTTTACCGTTAAAATATATTTAAACACATGTAATAAACTCACATAATATATTAGGATCATTACCTGAATGTTTCAGGGTGAAAATTCTACTTTTCTCCGGTCTCTTTTCTCATTTTCTGGCATTTTTTTCACTGCATTTTCTCTTTTTTTTGGTATCTGTACGTATGTACTATGTTTCTGTTTCTCCAAATGTTCTTGCTGCTCATTTTGTCCTT
This sequence comes from Petunia x hybrida, assembly GCA_037355625.1. Lineage (NCBI taxonomy): Eukaryota > Viridiplantae > Streptophyta > Magnoliopsida > Solanales > Solanaceae > Petunia > Petunia x hybrida. The sequence continues at coordinate 11,260,322 of JBBBVM010000036.1, forward strand.
AGCTTAAAGCTAAGGACCATGCACCGACTCCATTTAATTTTTGTCTTTTCTTCTTTTTTTTTCTTTTTTCCTTTAACATTCGCTGCGACGGTAAAAATTATAACAGTATCCTACGATATTCGAAATAATCCCAACTTTTGCATACGAGTTACAAAAAATATATGTAACATACCCGCGAAGGCGGATCTCAAATCGGGTTCCCGAAACTCAAGATGCAAATTTACATGAAAAAGTCAAATTATTTAACTTTCGGCATTTTAGCGGAAGCTAGCCGAACATCATCGAAATTCACTTTCGAAAGTTTACAAAAATTACAAATAATCATACGAACCTAACGGCGCTTTCGAATTTCGAATCGGAGTTCATTCGGCAAAACCGAGCTCGAAAATCTCTTTTTAATATTTATCGCCAATAAAAACTGACACCTTCCTCCGATGCCTACCAAACGAGGTCTGATTTAGCTCAAATTTTACAGACAGGTTCTAATGGACATTACGAATATTTTAAAATTATCGGCATGCCAATCGGAGTCCTAACTTCCGAAACGACTGACCGAGGTCGTTTCATTCTCCTCCACTTAAACTCTCGTTCGTCCTCGAACGAGCCTAAATCTAAAGCAAGATTCACGCTGATAACAAAAGAATTTGCACGACCTTTATAAACTATCCCACAGAATTTTTCCCTCATGATTACAGAAATAAAACTATAACACGAACACCGAACTCTTGGAATAAAATATATCTGGATAATATGATAACACCATTGCCCGAATTATTCTGACTAAGATGATCCTTCCTCGATCACGAGAGGAGAGTTCTGCATTTTTGAAACGAAGATACACAGAACTTTGAATGGGTTAACATGATTCAGTCGATAATCACCTCTTCGATATACCTTTCAATATAGAACAAGTCGATGAAACAAAGAATTAGCTTATGCTTCAGCAACGCCTTAGAGATTTAATATTACGATTTGGTATTTTGGAGGAAGACTCCTCCACTTAAAGCACAAACTCATGCAGCTATTTGAATAGGAATAATTAACCCCCGCACAACCTGCTGGACTAAAGAAGATTTAGCTAAAAGCTGAATGTAGGCAGACCCAAGCTACCAACTACCCTTTCGAGTTGCCAAACAGCTGCAGCTCTCAAGTTCACAACTCCATACCTTTGCCGTAAACACCACCGCCTGATGGATGGTACTTCTATATAAAAATTTCGGCAGAGTTTCCCCTGAAACTGGATGATCCGTAAAAACAGATCCAGCACTATACTATACATGGAAATGGATACCCGGATAAACTGATATCCAAAACAATAATATGCCTACCCGGCTACAATAACACGTACTCTGGCTCAACACAGGAAACGTCACAAGCGGCTACCAATCGCCCAAGCTCACTAGTGCCGGACGAAGAAGAAATGGAAATGGTTCGAGGATAGAAATAATTAGAACTTCAGGAAGCTCATCTTCTTATTTCTTGGCTACCAGAGCTAGACTACTTCCGAGTCAAGCTAGCCAAAGAATCGCAATCGAAGAAATAAATATCAAATGAGCTTTATGGAACAACATCCATGCTAATTTAATCTCCCAATAATAAGGAAACTCCGACAATTTACCAGAAAACCCTTTTATACCGAGACAAACTTGTAGATAACATGACTCTACTAGCGTCTTGAACCAAGAGGAGACACATAGATCGAGTATTACTTACTAACCACTTTACACCGGAAGAAACAATGACACTTTCTGATGGTGACGACTAAGAATCTCATCATCCTACCGACACTGAGTTCCAAAGAGAGGTAGACTGACTTGACATTATGACGGAATGAGGCACAACAAAATGCCAAGCAAACAATACTGACACCCACTCCCCAATCTCTCACATTTAAATCACATAAACTAGTAGGGTCTCACAAATTCCCTGAATAAATCATACTAGAAGCTCACCCGTCTACCACAATCGATTCTTAATAGAAACAATATCCAAGGAAACCATGGAACATGATATAACAGACCATCTCCAGATTGATCGGAAGAATCAAATCTTACTCACATATAAGGGAAGAAGAAATACATGGGTGTGCTACATCAAATACCTCAACGTCCTGCCAGACTGGTAGTTCTTAGAACTGCCTCCGTGGTTGAGCCAAGCCGCTACTCTGATAATTACTTCTAGAAGAACAACTACCACCACGCTCTCGATTTCTACTGGATGGTGGCATTTCTCTGATTGATTAAAATTTAAATGAAATTCCTGCAACTGTGCAGGTGCCTGAGGGCAAGAAGAAGGACGATTGTCTACTTGCCGGAGTAAGGGAAAACTCCCCAAAGGATAACCAAACTCACGACAATGATAACACCTTTTTCGCTAAAAATGGAAACTGGACAGATTATTGATAGCTACGAAGAAAAAACTGACTCTGATCTTGAAGGACTACTTGCGCACTATGAGAATCACGCGCCACAAGCTAAGATAACCTGGGAAGGTGACCTCCCAAAATAACCAGAACTCTTACCTCCAAAGGAGGTACCATGGTTGCCCACCAGGGCCGTGGGATCTCTTACTTTCCCGCTCTAACTTATGGTATGCCTCGAACCTTCGGGCAATATTAACAACAACATCAAATAAAATCCAGACCTCAATTTCTCGAGCCATACGGGAACTCAAGGAAGGAGAAAGGTCATCAATAAATCTTTGAATCTTTCGAAAGGCTCATGAACTAGTTGTAATGCATATCCAGCCATTCTATAGAATTCAATCTCATATTCTGAAACACCAACAGGCTATCCGACAGGCTACCCTGTCCAATCTAGTCAAACTGGAAACACTTTTCATCTCGCTCGCTACTCGAAAGGATCTTTCCACGAATCTAGAAGAAAAATCGAAAAAGGTTAGCTAATAAGAGAGCGGTCCACCAATTCAAGGCTGGACCCTGAAACTGGAAAGCAGAATAATACACAGCATATTGCTCGAGATAACCAACAGCCTGAAGGATATGCTGACGTCATTTTATTTTTTTAAAAAGATTCACGAGGTTTATCTGATGCATTGCTAAAGAATATCGGAAGGTTCAACCGCGTAAAATAATGTAACCTCTTCGGTCACTCGGACCGAACTAATACCTCGGCCGGCTAACCAGCCAGAACAATTAGAGGTACAACACATACTACCTCCGGAATATAATTTACTGCAGTAATATTAAGAACCGGAATAGGAGCTCCCTGAGACCGAACGTCTGCATCTGCGGCAACCTGATAGGCCGTCCAGCGAATAATAGGTTGTTGTGGTATCTGCATTTCCTAGATTCTCGTAAAAGCATCGTAGAGAGCCAAGGGAACCGCAAGGCCCTGCTCCCTTGCCCATCGCGAGCTCGTACGGCTGGGATTTCGTAACTAGATCGTCAGCATGATAAAAAAACTCTCGAGGCTTCGTCAATGCTAACCCCAGGCCAAACTGCTTCATCTTGAACTCATACCATTTGCTGATTTGTCGCACGGGGGTTTCACAATTACCACGAAGGAATTAACGAAAATACTTTTGGATCCTAGACTGACGCACGATCAGAAAAGAAGGAAATGAAACTTCCTAAATGCCATCATAGCCTGTCGTAGATAAGTACGGACGTCTACATACCCATCAGCGAGACTCTACTAGACACTGTCTTAGTCTGGATAGACTCTAAACTGGGCTCTGATACCACCTGAAATCCGGCTAGGCCGTGCGGGCACCCGACATCCTCCCCTAGACCCGTCGGACGAACCCTTACCAATTAAATTAGGAAAATAAATAAGAATAAGACTTAAAAAAAAAACACTGACATACTGATACCTCTAAGCTGTACAAAAGAAATTACAGCTGCCTACCCAACATACTAGGTTTAGGGTTATCCAGACTAGACATCTAAGAGTACAAAAGAAGACAGATACCCCCTGAAGAGAGCAAAATGCAGCTGAAATAATAAACAATAAACTGGTGGCCATCCGGAATAAAAGCTGGCTCACCCTGACAGCTAAAGCAGTCTTCGCTCCCTAACAATGTGGCGAACTCAATCCTGGAGCGAACCTGCCGAAACGAAATAAATAGACAAGAACAAACAACAAACAAGGGTGAGTCAAAGGACTCAATAAGTGGGGCAGGCTAGCCACCTCAAAGAATAGGATAGATAGTCAGGGAGAAAAGAAACAAATAAACCAGATTTCTCTTATTTAAATTATGAAAAGGCAGAGCCAGATAATAATTAGAAACACGTATGGAATCGCAAACTCATTAACAACCAGTAACGTAAGATAGCCAGAACATATAGGTATCCCGAATATATCAACAATCAGAAATACATCCTATTGCGGCGTGCAACCCGATCCATATAATTATCTTGTTGCGGCGTGCAACCCGATCCATATATTCATATTGTCGCGGCGTACAAACCGATCCATATATTTATACCGTTGCGGCGTGCAACCCGATCCATATATTTATACCGTTGCGGTGTGCAACCCAATTCCCGCAACCCAGAATACGAGCCAGAATAGCTATAGGTAAACTGAGATATGTCCACGACATAGTGTACATACCGCATACATAAAACACAACACAATACACACAATAGTCAGCACGCGATGCAATGAAATGGGATGAATGCAGTATGATGCAATGGTGTCACATGTGCCAAATAGATGGAGCGGAATCCTCCTGCTCCGAGGGCGGAATCCTCCTACCCTCAATATGATGCAATGGAGCGGAATCCTCCTGCTCCGAGGGCGGAATCCTCCTACCCTCAATATGATGCAATGACGCGGAATCCTCCTGCTCCGAGGGCGGAATCCTCCTACCCTCAATATGATGCAATGTGCATACGAATGTAACATGATGCAATAATAACCCATCACCAGGGCGGGACTCTCATCGACAGCGAGAAAGTATATACCAACTCACAACCAAAGTACAATAATCAGATTCTCAATGCAATACCAACCACATGACATAATATATAATATAGAATATAAATCCAAGGCTAAGGCGTAATAAGTACGCCTATCGGTAGCTACACACGTAAGGAACACGTGGTAGAAAATCCACGAGGCCAGGTGCCTCCAAAGAAATGGATATAAACACTTACCTTGTTACAGAGTTAGCACCGCCACTCAATAACCGCTTTGTCCTTTTGTTTCATTGCCAAACGATCCCACTCTATTCAATAAGCAGAAAAATATATCAAATTAGGCCAAAGGCTTCATTCCTCACATCTTAGGGCAATCCAGGTAGGAAACTGATACCCTATTCGCATACGCAATACGCAGACCAGGCCTATGTACGGAGTTTATGGTCACATAACCAAACCCTAAATAAATTACATTTATTAGTTACCCATAACTTACTGAGTACAAATATATATTCAATTTCGTTATCGGGGTCCATTTGACCCTTTAAACTATTAATTGAACTTGTTAAAACGATGTCTAATATTCCTAGTTTTACCGTTAAAATATATTTAAACACACGTAATAAACTCACATAATATATTAGGATCATTACCTTAATGTTTCAGGGTGAAAATTCTACTTTTCTCCGGTCTCTTTTCTCATTTTCTGGCATTTTTTTCACTGCATTTTCTCTTTTTTTTGGTATCTGTACGTATGTACTATGTTTCTGTTTCTCCAAATGTTCTTGCTGCTTATTTCATCCTTAGCTTTAAGCTAAGGACCATGCACCGACTCCATTTAATTTTTGTCTTTTCTTCTTTTTTTTTTTTTCTTTTTTCCTTTAAAATTCGCTGCGACGGTAAAAATTATAACAGTATCCTACGATATTCGAAATAATCCCAACTTTTGCATACGAGTTATACAAAATATATGTAACATACCCGCGAAAGCGGATCTCAAATCGGGTTCCCGAAACTCAAGATGCAAATTTACATGAAAAAGTCAAATTATTTAACTTTCGGCATTTTAGCGGAAGCTAGCCGAACAACATCGAAATTTACTTTCGAAAGTTTACGAAAATTACAAATAATCATACGAACCTAACGGCGCTTTCGAATTTCGAATCGAAGCTCATTCGGCAAAACCGAGCTTGAAAATCTCTTTTTAATATTTATCGCCAATAAAAACTGACACCTTCTTCTGATGCCTACCAAACGAGGTCTGATTTAGCTCAAATTTTACAGACAGGTTCTAATGGACATTACGAATATTTTAAAATTATCGGCACGCCAATCGGAGTCCTAACTTCCGAAACGACTGACCGAGGTCGTTTCACTATTGACCGCCTAAGCTCACCAGTGCTGAACAAAGAAGAGATGGTAATGGACGGAGGATAGAAATAATTAGAGCTTCAGGAAGCTCATCTTTTTATTTGCTTGGCTCCTAGAGCTACACTATTTCCGAGTCAGGCTAACCAAAGAATCGCTATTGAAGAGATAGACATTAAATAAGCTTTATGGAATGACATCTATACCAATTTAACCTCTCAATAAGAAGGAAACGCTGACAATTTACCAGAAAACCCTTTTATAACCCAGATGAGCTCATAGGATAATATGACTTTACTAGCGTTTTGAACCAAGAGAAGATACGTAGATCGAATATTACTAACTAATCACTTTGCACCGGAAGAAATGATAACACTTTCTGACGTTGATGAATAAGAATCCCATCATCCTAACGACACGAAATTCCAAAGAGGGATAGACTGACTTGACATAACAACAGAAGGTGGCACAACAAGATGCCAAGCAGACAATGCCGCCACTCACTCCCAAATCTCTCACATTTACACCAGAAAACTAGTAGGGTCTCATAAATGCCAGGAATACATACCAGAAGCTCACCCCTCTACCGCAACCGATTCTTAATAGAAACGACATCCAAGGAAACCATTGAAACATGGTAAGACACACCATTTCCAAATCGATCGAAAGAATCAAATCTTACTCACATTTAAGAGAAGAAGAAATATCAGGGTCTACTATATCGGATACCTCAGCATCCTGCCAGACTGGCAGTTCATAAAACTGCCTTTACGGCTGAACTAAGCCGCTACACTGATAACTACCTTCTGAAGAATAACTGCCACCACGCTCTCAACCTTTACTGGATCGTGGCATTTCTCTGGCTGATTAAAATCTAAATAAAATCCCTGCGACTGGGCAGGTGCCTGAGGGCAAGAAGAATGACGACTGTCTACTCGCTGGAGTAAAAGAAAACTCCCCAAAGGATAACCAAAATCATGACAATGATAACACCTCTTTTCGCTAAAAATGGAAACTGGACAGATTATTGATAGCTACAAAGAGAAAACTGATTCTGATCTTGACGAACTACTTTCGCACTCTGAGAATCACGCGCCACAAGCTAAGATAACTTGGGAAGTAACCTCCCAAAATAATCAGAACTCTTACCTCCAAAGGGCGGTATAGTGCCTACCAGGGCCGTGGGATTTCCCACTCTAACTCTTCCCCCTCTAACTTATGGTATGCCTAATACCTTTGAGCAATATCAACAACGACATAAAATGAAGTCCCACCCTCAATCTTTTGAGCCATCTGGAATCTCAAGGAAGGAGAAAGGTCATCAATAAATCTTTGAATCTCTCGAAAGGCTCATGGACTAGTTCTAGTACATATCTAGCAATCATAAAGAATTAAATCTCATATTCTGAAACCGACAGGCTACCCTGTCTAATCCACTAAAATTGGCGATGCTTTTCATCTCGCTGGCTGCATGAAAGGGACTTTTCATGAATCTACGAAAAAAAATAGAACCAAGTTAGTTAATAAGAGAGCGGTCCATCAATTCAACGTTGGACCCCTGAAACTCGAAAGCAGAATAATCAATACCATACTGCTCGATATAATCAAAAGCCTGAAGGATACGCTGACATCATTTTATTTTTAAAAAAAAAACTAGCACAGGATAACATCAGAAGGTTCAATTGGGTAAAATAATGCAGCCTCTTCAGACACTCAGACCAAGCCACTACTCGGGCTAGCTAACCAGCCAGAATAACTAGAGGCATAACACATGTTGCTTCTGGAACATAAATTACTGAGGCAGCATCAGGGACTGGAACAGGAGCTCCCTGAGACCAAACGTCTCCATCTGCGGCCACCTGATAAGCTGCCTAGCGAATAATAGGTTCTTGCGGTATCTGCGTCGCCAAGATTCTCGTAAAAGCATCGTAGAGAGCCAAGGGAACCACAAGGCCCTGCTCCCTTGCCCATCGTGAACTCGTATAGCTGGGGCCTCCACAATTTGATCGTCAGCACGATCCACAACTCTCGGAGCTTGAGTAGCTCTAGCCCAAGGCTAGACTACTTCGTCTTGAACTCATACCATTTGCTGATTCGTCGCACGAGGGGTCACGATTACAACGAAGGAATTAACGAAAATACTTTTGAATCCTAGACCGGCGCACGATCAGAAATGAAGGAAGTGAAACTTCCTAAATGCCATCATAGATGCCATCATAGCCTCTCGTAGATAAGTACGGTCGTCTACGTACCCATCAGCGAGACTCTACTAGACACTGTCTTAGTCTGGATAGACTCTAAACCGGGCTCTGATACCAACTGACACGACCCGGAATCTGACTAGGCTGTGCGGGCACCCGACATCCTCCCCTAGACCCGTCGGGCGAACCCTTACCAATTAAATTAGGAAAATAAATATAATTCAATTCATAATTAAGAACAAGGCTTAAAAAAACACAAACATATTGATATCTCTAAGCTGTACAAAAAATTACAGCTAACCACCCGACATACTAGGTTTAGGGCTATCTAGACTAGACATCTAAGAGTACGAAAGAAGACAGATACCTCCTGAAGGGAGCAAAGTGATACTGAAATAATAAACATGAAACTGTGGCCATCCTAAATAAAAGCTGGCTCACCCGGATGACTGAAGTCGTCTTCGCTCCTTCACGACATGGCGAACTAAATCCTGGAGCGAACCTGCCGAAACGAAATAGATAGAAAAAAACAAACAACAAACAAGGGTGAGTCAAAAGGACTCAATAAGTGGGGCAGACTAGCCACCTCAAAGAATAGGATAGCTAGCCAGGGAGAAAAGAAACAGATAAACCAAATTCCTATTATTTAAATTATGAAAAGGCAGAGCCAAATAAAAACTGGAAACAGATATGAAATCATAAACTCATTAACAACCAGGAACATAAGATAGCCAAAAACATATAGGTATCTCGAACATATCAACAGTCAGAAATACGTACTGTCGCGGCATGCAATCCGATCCGTATATCCATACTGTCGCGGCGTGCCACCCGACCCGTATATTTATACTGTTGCAGCGTGCAACCCGATCCGTATATTTATACTGTTGCGGCGTGCAACCCGATCCGTATATTTATACTGTTGCGGCGTGCAACCCGATCGGTATATTCATACTGTCGTGGCGTGCAACCCAGGATACGAGCAAGAAATATATAGGCAAACTGAGATATGTCCACAATATGGTATAAATACAGCATACATAAAACACAACACAATACACACAATAGATAGTATGCGGTGCAATAAGATGGGATGAATGCAGTCACATATGCCTGATACCTATCTCCGGTGCGGGACTCTCATCGTCTACCAGGAGATATATGCAATAATGACCCTTCACCGGCTCGGGACTCTCATTGATTACCGAGAAGTATATTCAATGATGACCCTTCACCGGTGCGGGACTCTCATCGCCAACCGGGAAGTATATGCAATAATGACCCTTCACCGGCTCGGGACTCTCATCGATTACCGGGAAGTATATGTAATAATGATCCTTCACCGGCTCCGGACTCTCATCGATTACCGAAAAGTATATGTAACAATGACCCTTCAGCTGTGCGGGACTCTAATCGATTACCGGGAAGTATATGCAATGATGACCCTTCACCGGTGCGGGACTCTCATCGCCAACCGGGAAGTATATGCAATGCTAAAAACCAGAGTGCAATGCTCATATGTTCAATGCAATACCAACAACAGGGCATAACACATAATATACAATGTAAATTCAAAGCTAAGGCGTAATGAGTACGCATATCGGCAGCTACACACGTAAGGAACACATGGTAGAAAATCCACGAGGCCAGGTGCCTCCAAAGAAATGGATATAAACACTTACCTTGTTACAAAGTTTGTACATCCACTCAATAACCGCTTTTTCCTTTGGTTTCATTGCCAAACGATCCCACTCTATTCAATAAGCAGAAAAATATATCAATTTAGGCTAAAGGCATCATTCCTCACATCTTAGGGCAATCCGGTTAGGAACCTGATACCCTATTCGCATACGCAATACGCAGGCCAGGCCTATATACAGGGTTTAAGGCCACATAACCAAACCCTAAATAAATTACATTTATAAGTTGCCCATAACTCACTGAGTATGAATATATAATCAATTTCATTATCGGGGTTCATTTGACCCTTTAAACTATCAATTTACGTCATTAGGGCGATGTCTAAGATCCCTATTTTTACTGTAAAAGTATATTCAAACATACGTAATAAACTCAATTAATATATTAAGATCATTACCTGAATGTTTCGGGGTAAAAATTCTACTATTCTCCGGCCCCTCTTCTCATTTTCTGGCATTTTTATTTGCTGCGTTTCTCAGATTTTTGTTTCTGCTTCTCAGTTACTTTTTTTTCGTTCCTTAATTCAAAAGCTACTGATATATATGTATCATTGTTTGCCACCGCCTAACCTTTTTGTCCTTTTCCTTTTTCCTTTTTTTTTTTGTTTTCTTTTATTTTATTTTCTTTTCTTAACTAAAATTAAAACGGTGCCCTACGATATTCGAAATAATTTCAAATTTTGCATACGAGTTATACAAAATATATGTATCATACTCGCGAAGGCGGATCTCAAATCGGGTTCCCGAATCTGAAAATGCGAATTTAAATAGAAAAAGTCAAATTATTTAACTTTCGGCATTTTAGCGGAAACTAGCCGAACAACATCGAAATTCACTTTCAAAAAATCACAAAAGTCACAAATAATCATACGAACCTAACGGCACTTTCGGATTTCGAATCGGAGCTCATTTGCCAAACCGAGCTCGAAAATCTCTTTTTAATATTTATCGATAATAAAAACTGAAACCTTCGTCCGATGCCTACCAAACAAGATCTGATTTAGCTCAAATTTTACAGACAGGTCCTAATAGACATTACGAATATTTTAAAATTATCGACACTCCAATCAGAGTCTTAACTTCCGAAACGACTGACCGAGGTCGTTTCAAGTTGGGAGATAGTGGGCATAGATGTGCTGGCTATGGAGTTTTTCCAAAATGGTAAACTACTGAAAAAAATTAATAGTACAATATTGGCTCTCATTCCTAAAACCCAACATTGTGAGACAGTAAGTGATTTGAGACCAATTGCATGTTGTAATACTATATACAAGGTGATTTCTAAAATGCTATGTAATAGGTTAAAAGGTATCCTACCTACGATAATGTCAGTAAATCAGAGTACCTTTGTTGAAGGAAGAAGCATAGTCTAGAACATTCTTATATGCCAAGACTTGGTGAGGCTGTAACAGGAAAGCCACAATCAAAAGTTGCTTGAACAAACTGGATATCAGAAAAGCTTATGATACAGTGGAGTGGGGATTTGTGGAAGAGATACTACATAGCTTGAACTTCCCACCTAAATTCATCAATTGGGTTATTGGTGCACGCTTAATTGGAGATAAAGCTTAGCAACCGAAGAAACAGCGGAAATCAAAATAACAAAGATAGAAGCAAGACGAATCTTAACTTCGTTTAAATGATTCCGAGAAACTACTCTCGGATCAAACAACAGAAAGAAGAAGATGCACCTATACTAGGCAACAATCCTCAAGAAAATACGTTTCTTGCAAACTGAATGATCGAAGAAGAAGCTGTTCAAACGGGTACACCGATTGACCCAATATCTTATAAATCCCACGTCGAGGTTCGGCTCTCATCGGAGTCTCAATAGCAACAATTATAACAAATATTCATCAAAAACTATCCCTAAATGAACTAAACTAAGGGGTTTATATAGATAGCCCCAAGGGTACTTAAGTAAATACGGTCACAAGTGACCAATAAGACAAGGCCACGCAGGGCAGAAGTAATTCTTGTACTCGGCTCTCTTGACTTTGGTGCTCAGTTGCTCAGCTCGGCACATTTGATATCGAACGCTCACTTGCCTTCGGGCTTGTAGCCCTTCAATCAATCAGTGCTCAGCGTCAAGGTTGAGTGTTCGGTCACTTCCTTCTTCGGGCGTAAGCTTACAGATATAGCCTTCGTATCTTGTGCTCGGCCACTCAGCATTTGAACAAGATCTTCCTCCCGACCACGCCAGCTGGATGTGCACATCATGCAAGAGCTTGGCTTTGCTTCGTGTCACTGGTCTCGATGGGTTGAATATTTAATCAGCACAGGTTCGGGCTGCATCAGTTATGCAGTGTGTGTGCACCACAAGTTATGTGATAGCTTTGAATGGAGGTACTAATGGCTCTATTGCAAGGAAAAGGGGCCTAAGGCAGGGAGATCCCATCTCCCCCCTCAAATTTGTACTATGTATGGAGTACTTCACAAGGGTAATGAACCAGGTGGCTAAGCAAACGGGCTTTGCATTTCCCCTACAAAATGCAAAAGCCTGAAACTCAACCATTTGTGCTTTTCTGATGATGTGTTAATATTCTGCAAAGGTGAGATGCAATCAATAGTAATGATGCTAAGGGGGCTAAAAACATTTTCAGTGACCTCTGGTTTATTAACTAATGAGAACAAGTCTAATGTGTTCTCTGCAAACATGGACCCTGGGGAATTAAAGAAGATATGTGAATTGTCAGGCTATCAAAGAGAGAAAATGCCTTTCAAATACTTAGGAGTGCCCATCTCACCAAAGAAGCTCTTTGTTATGGAAAATGTAAGTGGAGAAACTGGCAGCAAGAATCCGAAGTTGGAGTACAAGGAACTTGTCCTATGCAGGGAGGGTAACCCTAGTGAATTCAATGTTGCTTCAATTACACTCATATTGGGCCTCCATTTTCATCATCCCCAAGAAAGTGCTAAGGAGTATCATTGTAGTGTGTAGGAACTAGATCTGGGAAGGAAGAGCTAACTCCAGCAAGAGCCCACTGGTGTCTCGGGACCTAATGTGTAGGCCAAAGAGAGAGGGGGGCATGAGAATCATCAATTGCATAGCATGGAATGAAGCTGCCATAGCGAAATACTCATGGAATATAACAAAAAAAAACTGATACTTTATGGATCAAATGGGTAAACCAAATATACATCAAAAGGAAAAACTGGTGGGAATACAAACCACCAGTTGACAGCTCTTGGTATTTGAGGCAAATATGCAGAATGAAAGAAGAGTTTCTACAAGGATATGTGCATCAGGGATGGCTCAAACCAGGGGGCATCTACATACTTCAGAGTGGTTACAAGTGGAGAATAGGCACTCAACCGGACTGGCAATGGAGGAACTGGATATGGAACAAACTAAATGACACGACCCAAATTTTTGGCTAGGCCATGCGGGCACCCGACATACTCCCCTAGACCCGTCGGGGGAACCCTTAACAACTGAATTAGGAAAATGAATATAAATCCAACTCATAAATAAGAATAAGACTTAGAAAAAACGCACAAATATACTGTCACCTCTAAGCTGTACAAAAGAAATTACAGCTAACTATCCAACATACTAGGTTTAGAGCTATCCAGACTAGACATCTAAGAGTATAAAAGAAGACAGATACCTCTTGAAGGGAGCAAAACACAACTGAAATAATAATCATAAAATTGGCGGCCATCTGGAATAAAAGTTGACTCACCCTTACAGCTGAAGTCGTCTTCGCTCCTGAACAACGTGGCGAAATCAATCCTGGAGCGAACCTGCCGAAACGAAATAGATAGAAAATAAACCAACAACAAACATGGGTGAGTCAAAAGGACTCAATAAGTGGGGCAGACTAGCCACCTCAAAGAATAGGATAGCTAGCCAGGGAGAAGAGAAGCAGATAAACAAAATTTCTCTTATTTAAATTATAAAAAGGCAGAGTCAGATAATAACTGGAAATACGTATGGAACCAAAAAAACTCATAAACAACCAGGAACATAAGATAGACAGAACATATAGGTGTCCCGAACATATCACAATCAGAAATACATCTCATTATATGTAAATATTGTTGCAGCGTGCAACCCGATCCGTATGTTTATACCGTTGCGGCGTGGAACTTGATCCATATGTTTATACGGCGTGCAACCCGATCCATATATTTATACTGTTGCGGCGTGCAACCCGATCCATATTTTTATACTGTTGCGGCGTGCAACCCCATATACGAGCCAAAAATATATAGGCAAACTGAAATATGTCCACAATATGGTATACATACCGCATACACAAAACACAGCATGATAGTCACACAGTAGTCAGCATGCGGTGCAATGAAAGCAAAATAAATGGAGCGGAATCCTCCTACTCCAGGGCGAAATCCTCCTATCCTCAATATGATGTAAGGAGCGGGATCATCCTGCTCCTAGGGCAGAATCCTCCTACCCTCAATATGATGTAAGAAGCGGAATCCTCCTGCTCCTAGGGCGGAATCCTCTTACCCTCAATATGATGTAATAGAGCAGAATCCTCCTGAGAGCCAGGTAATAACTGGAAATATGTATGAAACCAAAAAAAATCATAAACAACTAGGAACATAAGATAGACAGAACATATAGGTATCCCGAACATATCACAATCAGAAATACATCTCATTATATGTAAATATTGTTGCGGCCTGCAACCCGATCCATATGTTTATAATGTTGCGGCGTGCAACCCGATCCATATGTTTATACCGCTGCAGCGTGCAACCCGATCCATATGTTTATACCATTGCGGTGTGCAACCTGATCCATATGTTTATAACATTGCGGTGTGCAACCTGATCCATATATTTATACCGTTGCGGCGTGCAACCCGATCCATATATTTATACTGTTGCGGCGTGCAAACCGATCCATATATTTATACTGTTGCGGCGTGCAACCCGATATACGAGCCAGAAATATATAGGCAAACTGAAATATGTCCATAATATGTTATACATACCGCATACACAAAATACAGCATGATAGTCACACGATAGTCAGCATGCGGTGCAATGAAATGGGATGAATGTAGTATGATGCAATGTAGTCATATGTGAAAAATAGCTGGAGCGGAATCCTCCTACTCCGGGGCAGAATCCTCCTACCCTCAATATGATGCAAGGAGTGGAATCCTCCTGCTCCTGGGGCAGAATCCTCCTACCCTCAATATGATTCAATGGAGCGGAATCCTCCTGCTCCTGGGGCGGAATCCTCCTACCCCCAATATGATGCAATGGAGCGGAATCCTCCTGCTCCTAGGGTGGAATCCTCCTACCCTCAATATGATGCAATGGAGCGGAATCATCCTGCTCCTTGGTTGGAATCCTCTTACCCTCAATATAATACAATGTTGCGGAATCCTCCTGCTCCTAGGGCGGAATCCTCCTACCCTCAATATGATGCAATGGAGCAGAATCCTCCTGCTCCTGGGACGGAATCCTCCTGCACCCGATATGAATGCAACATAATGCATATGAATGCGATATGATGCAATGATAACCCATTACCGGCACAGGACTCTCATCGGCAGCCGGGAAGTATATGCCAACTCACAGCCAAAGTACAATGCTCAGATCCTTAATGCAATACCAGGAACAAGCCATAACATATAATATACAATGTAAATCTTAAGTTAAGGCGTAATGAGTACGCCTATCGGCAGCTACACACGTAAGGAACACGTAGTAGATTATCCACAAGGCCAAGGGCCTCCAAAGAAATGGATATAAACACTTACCGTGTTACAAAGCTACTCAACAACCTCTTTGTCCTTCGGATTAGTTGTCAAACGATCCTGCTTATTCAATAGGCTGAAAATATATCAAATTAGGCTAAATGATTCATTTCTCACATCTTAGGGCACTCCGGTTAGGAACTTGATACCCTATTCGCATACGCAATACGCAGGCCAGACATATGTACAGGGTTTAAGGTCACATAACGAAACCCTAAATAAATTATATTTATATGTTGCCCATAACTCACTGAGTATGAATATATACTCAATTCCATTATTAGGGTCCAATTAACCCTTTAAACTATTAATTGAACTTATTAAAACGATGTCTAATATCCTAATTTTTACTGTCAAAATATATACAAAAACACGTAATAAACTAAAATAATGCATTGAGATCATTACCTGAATGTTTCGGGGTGAAAATTCTATCTTTCTCCGGCTCTTTTCTCATTTTCTAGTATTTTTTCGGCTGTGTTTTCTCTTGTTTCGTTCTATTTCTCCTTCTGCTTTTGGCTTGCTTGTTCTGTTCATTTGTTCTGTTATTTTGAGCTTATAAAGCTCAAACATTCCACCGCCTAACTTTTCATTTATTTCGCCTTTTCTCTTTTATTTTATTTTATTTTCTTTTCTTTTCGCGACGTAAGTTAAAACGGAACTCTACAAAATTCGAAATGATCCCAAATTTCTCAAGTAAGTTATACAAAATATATGTAACACACTTGCTAAAGCGGATCTCAAGTCGGACTCCCGAAATTCAATAAGCAAATTAAATGGAAAATGGTCAAATTATTAATTTTCAAAATTTTAGCAGAAACTATCCGAATGACCTCGAAATTCACTTTTGAAAGTTCACAAAAGTCACAAATACTCATACGAACCTAACGGCGCTTTTGGATTTCAAATCGGAGCTCATTCGCAAAAATCGAGCTCGAAAATCTCTTTTTAATATTTATCAACAATAAAAACTGAAATCTTCTTCCCATATGTACCAAACGAGGTCTGATTTAGCTCAAATTTCACAGACAGGTCCTAATAGACCTTACGAAGATTTTAAAACTCTAGGCATGCTAATCGGAGTCCTAACTACCGAAATGACTACCTAAGGTCGTTTCACTAAATTTGCCCAAGCATTCTTTCATCTGCTGGCTGGCACTTCACCAAAGATGGAAAACCAAAGTGCGACTCCAAGCTTTTGGGGTATTTCAAGACATGACTTGTGGCCTATGTGGCCAAGCAAATGAAACCATTCAACATCTCTTATTTGAATGTGCATTCTCGAAGCTCTATCTTCAGAATATGTTCCAATGGATAGGATGTGGTACGAGAAATTTTGAGCTGCTTAGACTAGCAAGAAGACTGACTAGAAAGGTGAAGGGCAAGCTATGCCGAAGATTCATTCTGGCTGCCCTCACTGCTTTAGTATATCATATATGGCAGGCACGAAATGTAGCATTCTGGGATCAAAGAGTTGTGACCCCTGACTTTCTAAGCCTGCAAATTAAGACTGAATGTAGAATAAAGATGCAGGGTATAGCTAATAGGCAAAAGAATGTACAAGGGTGGGGGTGGATCAATAGTTTGTGTAAATAGGACAGATGTAGAAGCATAAAAGATTATAGCAGATAACTAGAGCCTGGTAGGCAGATGTAATAGGATGAACATGCTGATTATTGTTGTTGGTGATCATTAATAAATTTTTTCCATTTCACAAAGAGAACATAACTGTGCAATGGATAAGGGAGATCCAAAAACAACTCAAGATTTGAAGGGGCAAATTGATTCTGAAATCGCTAATAGATTGGAAAAATAAATTCTCTAGTTAGAACACAGAAGATGGCACCTATCGGTGTCGACGCTCATTTTTCTCTGAACCGGTTAAAGTACGAAAGAGAGCTCGACTTATTGGAACTCACGGGTAAAGACTTGGAGTCGCCACCTAACATATTTATTAACTAGGCGTATTAGGGCACCTACTTTGTTTCTAGATGATTATAATGTTAACTCCGAAACTTGATCTACGAAATGGATATTCTGAGTAAGGGTTCAAATTAGCCCAAGAGGAAGGTGTTAGGAACCTCTCAGGTTCCACCAAGTGTGGTTCCCGGCCGGACTAAATAATTGGGATTCAAACTAAAGTCAATCAAAATTAACTCTACTATAACAGATAATTTAGGTACAAATAATTGTATAAGCCATGAATATTCATATTCGCCAAAGACTTCCTCTTTGTAAAATTGTACCTGACAATTAAAATAAATCAGTTAGTATATCAATATACAAAAATATAAGTAATGAAATAAAACAAAGGTATAAGAAATGATGATAATATTCAAAATGTTCGCATTTTCCATTAATCTCTTCCTTTAACGAATTTCGCCGAGCAATACCTCGCAAAAATAAGAAAAATAAATTATTACAATAATAATAATAAGAATGATGATAATAAGTAGTAATAAAAAAAAAAAATAATAACAATAAAGATAAAATATAATAAAGGAAAATAGATTTTTTTTAAAAGATTTAGGATCAGATTTCGTCGTATCGGGTAGAGGTTTAAGGACGTCGATACAGCTGCAAACAACGGTTGCCGACCGTGTTTCCATGCCAGGTACCGGTCCTACACACTCTATGCTCATTTTGCAAAGTGTATACTCAACATCATCGCCTTTTTTTTGTTTATGTTCGGGACACGTAAGGGACGATAAATACGGGACGGGACTTGTATTGACCTCCAAATGTCATTGATCTAAACGATGTAGTATCCATTCAAATCAGTGTACAGCCTCAAATAAAATATTTGCATAGGCTAAAACAAAAGTGTATCATTTTTCCAAATCAGTTGCACCTCAAAACAATAAGGGTCGTATTCTTTGCTTTTGAAAACCACAGTACTCCATCCATTAAATGTCTAGCCATATTAGAAATAAACATCACCCCGCAAATAAATTAACAGTGGGCTAAATATCGGTCAAGAAGTCCAACTGTATCCACAATTACACTGAAAACAAATTAACAGGAGACCATCACTGATCGAAAGATCCAATCAACTTCTCAGCAGCAAGTATATCAATCCTGACGCGATAACCCAAATACGGTGGAGTTCTAATTCACAAACGGTGACCCATAAAGTCGGATGAAATAGAACAAACCAACAGAAGCAAACGAACGGATTACGGGGCAGTAGTCAACGAGATGGAGGAGCGACCATCGGCCTATTTAGGCGGCATTGCTACGACTCCGTCGATCCCTTTTTAGTGTCAATCGCAGATCAAATAGAACAGAGGAGCCATCACCCAAAAGTCGAAAGCTGATGGGAGTAACGCCGATGACTGACTCCGGCAAAAAAAATCCCATGGCGTTGCTACTACTTCTTTTTCGATTTGTGATACCAATTTAAGAATTGGGATCGGGATCCTATTTGTCTCTATATGGTTGTGTGTTTGTATTTTTGGCATCTCCACCACAACGGTGGTGGCAGTGGCGTAGCCAGAATTTTTTTTAAGGGTGTTCAAGCTTCAAAAAAAATTTAAAATGTATAAGTTGGGATTTGATCCCGGGGTTGTTTAGCTAAATTTGACCACCCTACACCACTAGACTAGTACTATTAGTTATGTTAAGGGTGTTCAAAATACAATATTTAGTTATAAATAGTTAAATTTAACCCACGTACACGGTATAATTTTTCGGCGAAGGGTGGTCAGGTGACCACCGTGGCCACCATGTGGCTCCGCCACTGGGTGGTGGTGGGTCTTTATTGATTTTTGTGCACGAGATGTGTATGTATCTGATCTTATCGTTTTTGTATATGGGTGTGATATTGGAGAAGATGAGGGGGTTAGGCTCTTGTGTCTGATATTTCTATGGTACTGCGTATTGTGTCCTTGTGTACTGTTGCCATTGGAGCTGTATATATAGGTTTTTTGATATAAAGAAGACGTTGGGAATCTGCTTAATTAAAGGAATTGAGAATTCTTTGGTCGAAATTAAAGCAACGGTTATTACCAAAATATCAGCCATGGATTTAGGCAAAGAGACAATGAATGTATATGATAATTGAGAGAGAGAGATAAGCAAATAATGGGTTGTGATCTTTTGATTAAATGGAGAGAGAAAAATTAGATAACCATGTGAAAAAGAAGAAAAGGAGAAATAAAAGTAATGAGAGTATTTTTGGTTTAATAATTTCCAAGTACAAAGAAATGTATCTATTTGAAAACTTTGTCCATATTCAAAGAGAGGTAAGCATTTTGATAATGATACGACAGAATTTAAATTGTCAAATGAACATGGTAAAATTCAAAATAAAATTTGGACTGGGTTTACGTTTTAATTGGACATATATTTAACTAAAAGTGCTAAATAAATAATAATAATAAAAGGAATATAAGTGTACATATATTTTAAAAGAAAATAAAATGCATACGTAAAATAATTTGGCCAAATTAAATTAGTTTTATATAAATACCCACAAATAATTATTATATGTTAGAATGTAATATTTGTACAAATAGCAACCATTTCGATATGCATTCAATAAATAGCCTAAACGATACAAAACTACGTAATATAGCCACAATTAAGTACATAATGTATAGATAGGTAATATCACACGTAAATGCAAGCCTTTTAATGCAAATTTGTTCAAACAGTTAAATTGCACCTTTAAGTTAAATTGTAGCCAATTATATAAAAAAAAAGGAGGGACAAAATTGGGTGTCAACGGCTGCCCCTCTTTGCCCGGGGATGATGAAAGAGTCTTCGGGCAAAGATAGTTGACGGAGTAGCCAATTTTGTCACGACTGGCAGGAAAATGGTTGAGAGGAAAACGAGAGTTTTGGGGGTATTTTCGGCGGAACCCCGGTCTCTGAGTTGCCTACATATCTCAGATTTCATGAGAATCAGGCCGTGTGTAATTCTAGAATGGCATGTTGCCTGTGTGAGATGTTTATGACACACGATTGAGGTGTCAAGAGTGAACTTATCCAAGTTCGAAGTTCAAATTTATGTATGCTTTGCCTCTTGGTGAGATGAATGATTCAAGAATAAAACAGAGGCACTATCAAAGACGAGATATCATCAATAGATCGTGTGAGGGAAAAGAGCTTGCAATCATCCTTGTTATGAAGATGTGGTGCACGACACACCCATAAAGAGGAGTTTACACGGACGTAGTTTCAAATTCATCTCTATAAATGAGTCATCTTTCCTTCAATATTGTCTTGAATGAGCTGGGGAATATTGAGGAGTAAAGCACAATAAGTATGCACGATTCAAACAGATGGGCCCGATTAAGCACGAAAACATACATGATTGACACATATAGGCTTGAATAGAAAGGAACACAAACTGGCATCCTATCAGGAATGAAAGATTAGGTGGATCACTTGTGCAACTATGGAAATATAGATTTGAGTGCTTTGGAACTCGGCAAAATATTGCGGGTATAGCAAAAGCATTGTTTGTGAGATTAAGCCTCTTGAATGGTGTTCCAGAATGGTGCATAGTATGCATTTGAGGTTTTGCGGTTGCACAAATTCATGTGGGGTAATGATTTTCGAAAGCAAGTATGAGAGTATGGGAAGTGGCACAGGGGTTTGTCAAGGGGTTGGAGAGTGTCCTACAACAAAAGTAGGATAAGTGCAACCAAAGATAATGATAAAGTAAACTCCCCTGTAGAGTTGAGCTCTCCTTTGTCATGTAGTTGTCTAGTCTGTTTCCAGGTGCTTTGAGTGTTAGGAAATATATGCTTCTCCTCAAGGGATATTCATTTAGGTGCATCTTGTCAGGAGATAATTGTTTGTCGTGTCGGGCTGTATACCCTAGGACACTGTCATGCTGTTTCCTGCAATAATGGTGAGCTTGTTGCAAATAATATTTATAAATATAAAGTAGACTCTCCTGTCGTCGGATCGTCTTGCCAATGCCTCTCGTAAAGAGACCCATGTGCTCATCAGCACTGCTACTGCCTCCTTGTAAAAAGGACCTACTGCTACTGCCTCTCGTCATGAGATGTATGCCTGTCGCATCAGGCTGTGTACCCTGCGAACAAATATATAGTGCAAGAGAAGAAAAGAAGTGCCTCTTCCTCCTTGTAAAAAGGACCTACTGCTACTGCCTCTCGTCATAAGATGTATGCCTGTCGCATCGGGCTGTGTACCCTGCGAACAAAAATATAGTGCAAGAGAAGAAAAGAAGTGCCTCTCATCGGGAGATATTTTCCTGCTAGTCGGGTGCTATTTGCCAACTCGTCAGGAGCTACTAAGTGCCTCTCTTCAGAATATATTTGCCTGCTCGTCAGGAGCTACTAAGGGCCTCTCGTTAGGAGATATTTGTCTGCTCTTCAGGAGCTGCTAAGTGCCTCTCCTCAGGAGATATTTTCCTTCTCGTCGGGAGCTATTTGCCTGCTTGTCAGGAGCTACTAAGTGCCTCTCGTCAGGAGATATTTGTCTGTCGCGTCGGGCTGTATACCCTGCGAACAAAAGTAAAGTGTTTTTCGCGTCAAGCTGAGTACCATGCGAACAAAAAGTAAAGTGCATGTTGCGTCGGGCTGTGTACCCTGCAAGCAAAAATTAAAGTGCTAAAAATAAAATGACATTATCACGTCTGCAATGTTGCTAAGAAGGTCGTTGTGTTTCAACTTTCGTAATGCCTGCACTCAAAGAAAATTTTTGTAAGTTGTGGGGGGAAGGTTTGATTTGTGCATTCTTCCTCTGTTCTGCGCCTTCCTCCTGTAGTGCTTTGTTTCATCAATCTTGGGCCTTGGTCAAGCTTTCTTCGGTAAATTCCCATTTTTGTACTTCGTCTCTCTTGAAAGTTTTGAGAGAATCTCAAACATTCCTGCCCCAGTGTCAGCTTGCGTCTTTTTTAGAATTTTTGAGGAGATCCTTAAAAATTCTGCCCCTGTTTATTGTCTTTGATAGTTCATCATATTATAGTAGTGCCTGCAAAATAAATATAAAATATGTGTGTATGTCCAATTCTAAGGCGGATGAACCTATTGTGGTAGTGCCTGCAAAACAAAATATATGAGTTCGTTCTATTTTAAGCCGGACAGGGCTGATTGTCATATTCTAAGCCTGACGAGACTGGTTGTCATATTCTAAGCCTGACAAGGCTGGTCGTTATATTTTAAGCCTGACGTGGCTGATCGTCATATTATAAGCCTGACGGAGTTGGTCGTCATATTCTAAGCCTGACAAGGCTGGTCGTCATATTTTAAGCCTGATAGGGTTGATCGTCATATTATAAGCCTGACGGGGCTGGTCGTCATATTATAAACCTGACGTGGCTAATCGTCATATTATAAGCCTGGCGGGGCTAATCATCATATTATAAGCCTAGCATGGCTAATCGTCATATTATGAGCCTGACGTGGCTAAAGTGTTATCCTGTCTGTTGTGATTGCCTGTGAATCTTGTGTTTGTGCTGAAGGATCTGCTGTCAAAGAAAGATTCATCAGTCGAAACAAAGTGGTTGCATTGCACTGAACACCACTGTATTGGCTTGAATCTGCTTTCGTCTTTTTGGTATGATGATTGGGTATATATATGACTATGATTATGTAGATATTTTCATATTTAGACTGAGGTTTGGTATTTAGATGAGCTGGATTGGAGGTTATCCAAAATTGTATTTGTCTTGCGCTGTGATGGGGTGTCTTCATGTTTCATGCTTATCTTTTCAAAAGTCACAGAGCTATCTTTGATGGAAAATGCATTTGTGGTTTGAGAGTTGCAAGTTCCATTTGTTGGTTCTAATCATTGTCTTTCCTTTGTCAATCGGACTCTGAACTTTGTGTTTCAGTATCATGGTATTGAATGTTTGAGTGGTGCATGTAGATCTTTATTGGATCGAGTTTCAGAATGGGTATCTAGGGAGTAGTTCGTTTGTCGGTTGCAATGTTTCTTGACAGAGCTAAAGGAGTAAAGGTGTGAGGTTGTGAGTTTTTCAAGTTTCAGTTGTATAGTGATTGGATTTTTTTCTTGTGGCTCATGTGTGGGTATGTTGCCAGCTGTTTTTGTTCGTCTGTACTACAAGTTGTACGGAAGTGGGATTGGGATTGTCTAGGTTCTCTCAGTGTCATATGCTGATGGTTTGAAGGACTTTGTTCGAGAAGGTAAAAGTTTTCAATTTGGCTTGCCATTTTGGCTTTTTTCTGAATGCGGATTCTTAACCAATATCAGTGTTCACATGCAAAGCAACCGTAATAAAGTGGCAAAATGCACAAAAGTTTTTGCATGTTAGCAAATATTTGAAGCAAAACAACACATAAAGCCTAAGAGAATGCCTAGACCGCGGATGATAGATTAGCACATGAATTTGGAGATTATGATAGAACAAATGAATATCACAAAAGACATCCCAAGTGCTTTATGTAGTAGTCAAGACAAGAATTTTGGTCTAACGACCGATGCTTGTGAAATTGGATGTCAATGAAAAGTGATAAAAACGTTGTATAAGGAATAGGTTGCGTTGTGTAACAGAAAGGGAGGTTGGCTTTTTTTGAACACCAAGACATTGTGCATTTGTCATCCTTTCTTGCAAATTTGTATGTCATGATGCCCGGGTGTCGTTGAGAGAGATACTCAATGTCTCTCATACTTGCCAACCAACTGCTGCAATTCAATCTTTTCCTCAACTTTTGCTTGTCAGGTGGATTTTATTGCCCAGAGACCGATCCCAGTGTATCATGTATATTCTTAGATCGCTGCTTCAATCAAGACCGTTTTAGAGGTTGACCATATTGTATTCCTTGCTCAATGTAGTTGTTGTCATGAAAATTTATTCAAATAAAGCTTTTGATCGAAATCGCTCCAAGAAATCTGTCTACCTCTGTTTTGTACCAAATTAATTCATGGTCTTATAAGTGTCTCAAATAGCTTCATCTTTAGTTCATCTTCTCATCCCACACTTGCTAGTTGGTAGGGATATACTTTCAATACTCAGCAAGAGTTTTTAGCTCCGTCATATAATGGAACTTTTGCCACTGCGCCTTTGCATTCATTTCAAAATTGAATCAGCCTGCTAATTTTGGTTGTTATGCATAAACCTTTGTATCATCAAGCAGGTTCCGATAATTTCTCACTTTCTTATTACCTTGTGATAACCCTTTGAACATCTTTTTGGCCATGAATAGGTGCAAGTTTGGAAATATTTTGGATTGCCTTAAATGTATTACATTATGGACTAGACCAACAAAATGATCCTCAGACATTGTGTCAAAACGAAGTATTTTGGTAAGTCATGTGTGCCTTTGAGTTTGACCAACAAATCTCTTGCCCTGTCAATTTTCTGCTTTGTGTGTATAATGCCTACTATTACAAACTCTTCTTGTTTTGAAAAATTCCTGATAAGTGCACGTTGCTTAACCAAATCTTCTGCCTTGGTATTTAACTTAAGCCAACCTTTTGGATAATAGGTTTTTGAGTTCGTAAGTGATAGTCAATTATCAAGACATGCGAAAGATTTCTAATATCAGGATTTGGGCATAGAGTAGGGAGATGAGGTGCCTTGGTAGGAGATTAGATTTGGGAAGGGACTGACTCAGGTAGAAAGAGACCTAAAGCAATCAAGCATATCAACCATTGTAATAAAGACCAATGTTCGATAAATGCAATACTCTCTTTTAGACTCTGCATTTTGTAGCAAATGAAATGATACATGTGGCACAAAACACTTTCCAAATCATCATGCATAAAGCGATCATAGGATACATTTTTATTTGCTAGGTGTGCATTACGTGAATTTGAAAAAGCGTAAGAGAAGGAAAGGACTAAAAATCGCTAGGAAACCAGATCATGGCCTGAGCGAGCATTCTTCATGTTGATCCATCCTCAAAAGATTCATGTTCTTCCTCTTCGGACGAATATTTATTAGACGAACTTGCCCTGACGAGTCTCTTTGGAAGATGATATTTTCTGCGTCAGTTAAGAGCCGGGATATGCCGAATGTGATGTTTTTTCAACATTTCCCAAGCCTTCCTCCCTTTCTCCTCTATTCCTTTGTCAGCCACAGAGCCCATTCCTTCGCTAGCCCATACATCGAAAGACTCTATGCGTTTTGTCAGGAGTTCTGCCTTATTGCGCCATTTGTCTTTTTCTTTGTTCTTTGCTTCGACCAAACTTTGCTTTTTCGCTGTTTTCTCTCGTGCCTTTGCCAGTCGTTTGTGTAGCTTTTTGCACTCAGATTCTAATTCATCAGCATTTCTTTTCCTTTTTCTTGTTGCTCTTGGTTGAACTGCCTTTGCTATGTCTTTCTTTAGCCAGTCTGGATAATCTTCACCATACCCTGCATCAAACCTGTCTCGTCCAATAGTCTCAAATCCCATTTGTCGTCTTTCTTTCTAAAGTTTTAATATCTTGTCTTTGAACGGTATCACTCCTCTGAAGATATCTGCTTTGAAATTTCTGATATCTGCAATTTGGGGTACAATCTGCTTTCTTCTTGCTTGTCTAAGTACCCTTAAAAGAGTGCATGGGTAAACTCCTCTAAAGCTCACTAAGACAAGAAAAAAAGCTATTTTAGATCTTGTAATTACTGTTGTGCCGGGAAAGTAATCAAACATCCATTGTATGTTTAAAGATGTCAACTGAGAAAGCCTGTGGTGCCAGCCTTTGGCAGTCGTTGGCTAGTCCCATTTCTTGAGAAAGTTGTTCATGCGGGTGGTATGCGTCAAGATATAGTTTTCTCTTGGTATGGGGTGGAAAACTTAGTCTATGCTATTCATCCTTTGCAAATGTTCCATCAACCGAATTTGTAAGAGTAAATTACAACCTTCAAAAAAGCTAGCACCTTTCTTGCATCTTTCTAAAGCTCGGTACATTTTTGCAACAATCATCGGTACCTAAGTGCATTTCTTGTTGAAGTCCTTGAGTAAGGTATCGACAATTGATACCATGCAAACATCAACTCGTCCTTTGTGTTCTGGAAACACGACGGTCCCTAAAAAGCTGGTGACAAAAGCAAGTACCCTCCCCTCTTGCCAGTCTACTTGGTTAAAGCTGAATTAGTCTTCAGATTTTTGAAATGCTTCTCCATAAGTCAGAGAAATTCTCGACTGTCTTATACTGTCTGTGCATAATTCGGGCTTAAACCCTACCATTTCAAAGAACTCCTCTGGTGTAATGTTCTTAGGCATCAAGACTTATTCACTTTCAAATGGTAATTGAGTTAATCCGCCTATTTCTTCCAGTAATAGTGTCAACTCTACACATCTGAAATGAAAAACTGCTTGGTCTGCATCCCAATAGTGTACTGCTGCTTCTATCATCCCTTTCACTACAGTGTGCTCCATTAGTGAAATCATATTCCCAAACACCATTTTGACTCGGTTTTGTTGGTCTATGCTTAGGTTTTCCCACCAATCTCTTAGCAACTGAGGGATTTCAACAACCATGTCAAATGTTCTAGTGGCCATGATCTTTTTGAAAAAGGTGAAGGACGATAGGGAAATGGAGAAGAAAAATGCCTAAGATTCGCTTTAATGCGAGCAAAATGATCAACGTGTGGCACAAGATTTTGAAAACAATGGAAAAGAGAATATGAAGAGATTTGTCGATGCGGGTTGAGAACCCTTTAGATACTGTAGACAGAAGTTGCTAATGGACTTTTGACATGCCAAGGATGTCAAGTCTTTATATAATGCTTAAAGGATAAATGTGCATTATGTGTCATCCCATCTGTTAAGTGGTCATTTCTGATTCAATTTGGGCATTTAATGCCTCTTAGGTTACTTTCGTGCCTTTGAATGGCATTGAATACAGAATAATTCCGACTGTTTATGAATAAACAATTATTTTTTATCCAATTTGGGCTTTTAATACCTCTTAAGTTACCTTCGTGCCTTTGAATAGTATTGAATACAAAATAAATCCCATAGACGGTCTATATTTGCACATTCAATCCTTTAAGAGAATGCAGATAAATCATGTTCGACACTTTTTGGGGGTTAAAAACCCATTGAGATTGTTTAAACATGTTGGCCGATTGGACTTGTGAAAAAGTAGACTAATGATATGTCATGATCCATGATTCCTAGCGCCGTTACTAAGGAATGGAGTTAGCTAGAGCGGGTTTTATTATCCTCCCAAGCGGACGACTCGGGAGCGGGAACGTCTCGGATCAAATAGATTCCAACGTCGTTCCCCCTAAAGGAATTTTTTGTGAGAGAAGAGGTGGTCGTAACTACCGTGTTTTCAACGCACGATTTAGAAAGTTGCCGGGAGTGGCGGAAGATATGTGTGATATGCACAAGTTTAAAAAATGTACAAATTTTGAAAGAAATGCGCAAGTTTTGAAAGAAATGCACATGCTTTCAAAAAATACTTAAGTATCGCACTATTGAAATATTTCACAAAATAAGTTTTAAAAAAGATGAGTAAAAAAAGAAAAACAAACAAACACGTTAATTTTAAAAATAGGACTAATAGAAACTAGACTATATTAAAAATGAAAAATAAAATCAAATTAAGTGAAATTGTTTTAAATAAAAAGACTTGGCAATTTTATGGAAAGGATGCACATATTGAAGTATTTCACAAAAATAATTTTAAAAAGGATGAGTAAAAACAAAAACGAAACAAACAAGTTAGTTTTAAAAAAATAGGATAATAAAAACAAGACAATAAAGAAAATACAAAAAGAATTATGACGTGAAATTGTTCCAAAAGAAAAAGATTAAGCAAATTCATGGAAGATTTGAAAATAGTTGAAGTGTGGGACGTGTTGTACTATCCTAAAAGAACCTTTCAAGAGTTGGGTAATCAATACAAGAATATGGTTCCCCCAGGCGGACAACCAAGGAATGAGAATGTTTGGAATTATTGGTTGTAACACGGACCAACTATACCCCAAACTATTCCTTCTAAAGGATTTTTTGAGAGTGAAACGGCCGTGAGATCCACGTAACCATTTATGGTGTGTACAAGTGTAAACTTTCCAGGAGTGGGGAAAGTGTGAGTGAAATAAATAATAAAGAAAATATAACCAAGCAATTAAATGATAGAGCGCCAAAATTTGAGAATTTAAAAATGACCTTTTCCTGAAAAAGGAAAAGAAGAAAAGTTTGTCTCGAAATAAATGGCAAGAAAATAAAGTAACTAAAGAATCCCAATTTAAAGTCCGTTATGGTTAGAACCTTGATTTCCCCAGCGGAGTCGCCATTCTGTCGACACCCATTTTTCTCCGAACCGATCAAAGTTTGAAAGAGGGCTTGACTTATTGGAACTCACGGGTAAAGACTTAGAGTCGCCACCTAACATATTTTTTAGCTAGGTGTATTAGGGCACCTACTTTGTTTCTAGCCGATTTTAATGTTAACTCTGAAACTTGATCTACGAACCAAATATTCTGAGTAAGGTTTCAAATTAACCCAAGATGAAGGTGTTAGGCACCACTCAGATTCCACCAAGTGTGGTTTTCGGCCGGACTAAATAATTGGGATTCAAACTAAAGTCAATCAAAATTAACTCTACTATAATAGACAATTTAGGTACAAATAATTATATAAGCCATAAATATTCATCGTTGCCAAAGACTTCCTCTTTGTAGGATTGTACCTGACAATTAAAACAAATTAGTTAGTATATCAATTTACAAAAATATAAGTAATGAAATAAAAAAAAGGTATAGGAAATGATGATAATATTCAAAATGTTTGCATTTTCCAATAATGTCTTCCTTTAATGAATTTCACCGAGAAATTCCTCGCAAAAATGAGAAAAATGAATTAGTACAATAATAATAATAATAATAATAATAATAATAATAATAATAATAATAATAATAATAATAATAATAATAATAATAAAAGATAATAAAGGGAAAATAGATTTTTTTTTTTTAAAGATTTAGGCTCAGATTTCGTCGTATCGGGTAGAGGTTTAACGACGTCGATACGGCTGCAAACAACGGTGGTCGGCCGTGTTACCATGCCAGGTACCTGTCCTACACACTCTATGCTCATTTTGCAAAGTGTATACTCATCATCATCGCCTTTTTTTTGTTTGTTTTCGGGACACGTAAGGGACAGTAAATACCGGACGGGACTTGTATTGGCCTCAAACGTCATTAGCCTAAACGATGTAGTATCCGTTCAAATCAGTGTATAGCCTCAAATAAAATATTTTCATAGGCAAAAATAAAAGTGTATCATTGTTCAAAATCAGTAGCAGCTCAAAACAGTAAGAGGTCGTTTAGTAGAAAAACAGTTATACATGGATTAACAATACATGGATTAGTAATGCAGGGATTAATAATACAGGGATTAATAATGCAGGGATTGTAACTTAAACTTATCTTTGGTATAAAACTGTATAAAGTTGTGTTTCCAATTATACCCTTGAATTCTTATCCATATATTAAAAATAAAGGTTTGATGGTGGGTATTTTTGTCATTTCATGGTTTATCCATGTATTAGTAAACATGGTATTACTAATACCATATATACCTTGGTATTAAGTTATACCATATTTGGTGTACTAAATAATACATGGATTACTAGTACTTCATTGATTTTTGCTACCAAACAAGAGCTAAAACTTAATACATGGATTAAGTTAGTCAATACCTCATACCAAACGACCTCTAAGGGTTGTATTCTTCGCTTTTGAAAACCACAATACTCTATCCGTTAAAAGTCTAGCCATATTAGAAATCAACACCGCCCCCCAAATGAATTAACAGCGGGCTAAATATCGGTCAAGAAGTCCAATTGTATCCTCAGTTACACAGCAAACAAATTAACAGAAGACCATCACTGATCGAAAGATCCAATCAAATTCTCGGCAACATGTATATCAATCCTGACGCGATATCCCAAATACAGTAGAGTTCTAATTCACATCCGGTGACCCACAAAACCGGATGAAACAGAACAAACCAACAGAAGCAAACGAACGGATTACGGAGCAGTAGTCAACGAGATGGAGGAGCGACCTCCGGCCTGTTTAGGCGGCACCGCTACGACTCCGTCGATCCCTTTCTAGTGTCAATCGCATATCAAATATAATAGAGGAGCCGTCACCCAAAAATCAGAAACTGATGGGAGTAACGCTGGTGACTGACTCCGGCAAAAAAAATCCCATGGCGTTGCTACTACTTTTTTTCGATTTGTGATACCAATTTAAGAATTGGGATGGTGATCCTCTTTGTCTCTATATGGTTGTGTGTTTGTATTTTTTGGCGTCTCCACCACAACGGTGGTGGTGGGTCTTTATTGGTTTCTGTGCACGAGCTGTATATGTATCAGATCTTATCGTTTTTGTGTGTGGGTGTGATATTGGAGAAGATGAGGGGGTTAGGCTCTTGTGTCTGATCTTTCTATGGTACTGTGTATTGTGTCCTGGTGTATTGTTGCCACTTGAGCTGTATATATAGCTTTTTTTGATAGAAAGGAGACGTTGGGAAACTGCTTAATTGAAAGAATTGAGAATTCTTTGGTCGAAATTAAAGCAACGGTTATTACCAAAATATCAGCCATGGATTTAGGCAAAGAGACAATGGATATATATGATAATTGAGAGGGAGAGAAGAAAATAATGGGTTGTGATCTTTTGATTAAATGGAGAGAGAAAAAGATTAGATAACCATGTGAAAAAGAAGTGTTGACACCCAATTTTGTCCCTCCTATTTTCAAAATCAACAGTTTTCAAATTTTACGCACAATTGCGTATCCACTCTTGCCCTAGCTATCCTAACATTTTAAAATTAATTCCCTAATTTTTCTATATTTTTATATCCATTTTATACAATTTTTTCTATTCTATGCCTAATATAGACTAGATATACACTACATATACATATACATATACATATATATATATTACACTTCATATTTTACACATATATATGCATTAGCCACGTTTTACACACGTCACGCCTACGTGGATCGATCTCGATCGTCCACGTAGACGATCCAACTGCCAGAAATACTCTTTCCTTCTAATTGCCAAGCGAGCCCTAAAACCCTTGTCTTACCCCCTCATTTCCCCCACGTCTGGTACTACAACTACTCTCTCTCTCCTCTCTCTTGGCGAAACGAATCGCCACCTTTGTCGATCAATTTTTCGGCCATTTTAGCCGGAGAAAATTGGGGAAAATGGCACTATGGCACTCTCCTCTTCAAGCGCTACAGAACCCATACACTTTGGTTGACGTTTGGACAAGGGTTGAATTCGACCTTGCATTGACAAGAATTTCAGTCGCTGGAAAGTCTCCGGCCATGGTTAAATGGGTAGTCCTGTTCTTTTCTTTATTTCTTGACTATTATATGACACTTCTGTTTAATCTTAATTTGTGGTTCTATGTTTTAGCATGATTGATCGACTAGTGGATGTATGCTAATCAATTAGGAGAAATTTATTGGTTTTTATGTAGTTAATTCGTAAATTTAAACCAAAACCCTGTTATAAGAGGTTTGCAAGACTGATTGGCTCATTGTTCTGAGTTTTCTTTTATTGAATTCGACCCTAGCATTCATGATAATCTACATCTTATTTTAAATTGAATTTGGTCTTTTAGTTTGCCTGAACATATAACTAGCCTCGTGAAATTGAAGATAATGTAACTAAGCATGACCCCAGTATTCCTTTGTAGCTGTTCTTGTTTATGATTACATGTTCGAATGTGATAAGGAAAGGCTAATTGGGAAAGTTTGAAATTTGAGAGGTGATCTGATTGATGCTTTGATTGAAAATAAAAAAGAAGGAAATTGGCATGATTATTGATATTTGTGTTTTGAAATCTGTCGAAGTTCAAACCTGTTTGTTGGTGGATTTATGAACCTAGACTATGTTAAGTTTGAAGGGAGGGGTTTCAAATCAATTTAGGATTTATTTTCCTTAGAATTGGGGATTGATTGCTCTATTTTTGGAAGCTTGACTCAAATTTGTCCCCCTGTTATTCTTTGAAGACTGTATTTTTTACCTTATGAAGACTTACCCGTTACTTTTCAAATCCTCACCCTTCACCTATATAAACTCTTCTCTTTTCAATTAGAAAAAACAAGTTCTTGACATTAAAAATCCAGAAACACACACTGATACACTTAGAAGATTTTTACATAGCATACAGCTCTCTTTTCTGTTTGTTTGCTCTCCTGAAGGGTTGATGTTCACTGCCTGTGTGCTGATTGTGCTTCTCTTTACTTTTGTCTGTATTCCATCAATCTCATAGTGCCTAAAGGTATTCTTTTTGACTCCTGATCACCCCCTTACATCTATGTATATGTATGTGTCTGGCATATTCTTATCCTGTAATTGTTGAGACTACTGGTGTACTCTATCTTGCTTTGGTTCTGTGTGTCTTAAGTAACCCCTACACTTCTTTTTAATAGCCATGTCAGTATTGTTAAGATACAGTTAGAGGTGTAATGCTTTTCTTCACGTTTGACTGCCTAATGCATCTGTGTGTGTTGTTTCCTTAGCATGATCTTTATTTTATCTCTGTTTTTGCCAAAACTACTGGTGTATCTCTGTTTTTGCCAAAACTACTGGTGTGGCTTGTTCTGTTCTGGGAGTCCGGCACATTTGTTAAATCATGTCAACATTATAAAAGGTGCACTGACTGCACCTGTTCAATAAAGTTCCTGGCGGATCTCCTTATAATCCAGGCCTTCCCTTTCCCCATTCCCCTACTAACTCTGTTTTGCTTGCAGTTTTGTGTGGCCTCATATAGCTTATACTATACTCCATTTCTTACAGGAGGACCCTGAGGGTTCAATAGGGTTCAGGTTTGGACCTCTTAAGCTGGTTCTGATTGGCTTTGAAATTAGAAACCTTTTGACAATTGAGAAGACTTCTCTGGTCTTTGAGAAACAGGGCACTTCCCTTTGGCCAGTACCCTTCTCTTCTTATGTTTTCCCCTTAGGAATTGTCCCCAAAATTTGTATATTTGCTAAGTGTCCTGCATGTATCCTTTTAAAACAGGAGTACAACAATGACGTTGTACAAATTGGCTATCCAGCAGCCACTCTCTTATCTCTTTTCTCCCTGTGTGCAATGCATCATGCTTAGGCTGGAGATAAAAATGATTCTGAGTTGTTTCTTCTTTGAAAACTGATTGTTTTGGTAGCATGTTTGAAGTCCCACCTTTCCTGAAAGTCTTTACACCTAAGGAGCATCAAAAGCATGATTAATTAGTGTCACTATTTAAAACTTTGAATAAAACAGGAGATGTATGTGTTCTGCTTGCCTAGATGAGACTATTTCTGAAAACTAAACTCGCCCCTCTTTTGCATAAACGATCTGGGCCCAATAACATTTTCAAAAGAGGTCCTTTATGTGCATAAATCAATTTTGACCACTACTTATGCCCTTATACACTAATCTAATAGTGTATAGGGGTATATAAAGTATTTGGGGTCGTTTATACGCTTTAAACGATATATTTTAAAGTATAACCATCACTTATTTATGTATTTGCATGTTTCATACTTATAAGTATCTATACTTTATGTGCGACAGCCCTTGTTTGTATTTATGTGCTTTCGTGAACCCATTTTCAAAAACAGCCTCTCTGTCTTTATATATTTTCCAAAAACCCGACCCCTACACAAAAATACCATTAAGGTTAGGGCTCGACAATTAATGACGAGTCACACCGACCCTAAATGGCCAAAATTTTGTTTTAAAACAACACCCCTTTTTGGTTTCTTGCTAAATCTGAATTTTATTTACAAAAGCGAACTATTTATTCAAATTGTTACGTATGAAATTGCATAGCGAAACCAAAATTGAACATCCTTTGCATGTTGAAGTCTGTTTACGATTAGGCGTTTGGTATTAGAAGTCGTAAATACGATTAGCCTTAAGTATAGGCCGAATATGAAAGCTATTTGAGTGTGTTCTAAAATAGCCTAGACATGTTACCCCTTTTTGGTTAAGATAATGAACTAAATCTCCCAAGTTAGTATTTCATGACGATATCCCAAATTTAGACTCAGACGGTAACCACTTTTCGTGGGACTCGGGAAAGTGCTTTACACCTTCTTTCCCTAGTTATTTGGATTTCTTACCCATATAAAATCTCTGGAATTGACTAGTTGATCTATTGAACTTGGCTTTAGACATTTAGGTGACCTAATACGCCTTAGAAATTATATTAGGTGGCGACTCCAACATTTAAACTCAAACGAGTTCACCCAGTCAAATCCGAAACCTGACTCGCCTCGAGTTGAGTCCAAAATCGGGTATGACAAGATGAAAAAGAGAAATAAAAGTAATGAGAATATTTTTGGTTTAATAATTTCCAAGTACAAAGAAATGTATCTATTTGAAAACTTTGTCCAGATTCAAAGAGAGGTAAGCATTTTGATAATGATACGACAGAATTTAAATTGTCAAATGAACATGGTAAAATCCAAAACAAAATTTGGACTGGATTTAAGTTTTCATTGGACAGATATTTAACTAAAGCTGCTAAATAAATAATAATAAAAGGAATATAAGTGTACATATATTTTAAAATAAAATGAAATGTATATGTAAAATAATTGGGCCAAATTAAATTAATCTTATATAAATACCCACAAATAATTATTAGATGTTAGAATGTAATATTTGCACAAATAGCAACCGTTTAGACATGCATTGAATAAATAGCCTAAATAATACAAAATTACATAATTAAGTACATAATGTATAGATAGGTAATATCACACGTAAATGCAAGTCTTCTAATGCAAATCCGTTCAAACAGTTAAATTGCACCTTTAAGTTAAATTATAACCAATTATAAAAAAAAAGGTGGGACAAAATTGGGTGTCAACAATCAGAACCATAGCCAAGTGGAGGAGGAGGACCAACCGCCGAGCTGCTTTCCAATGGCAGCGTCACTGCAACTCTGTTCTGACACGACCCGAAACCCGGCTAGGCCGTGCGGGCACCCGACATCCTCCCCTAGACCCGTCGGGCGAACCCTTACCAATTAAATCAGGAAAATAAATACAATTCAATTCATAAATAAGAATAAGACTTAAAAAAAACACTGACATACTGATACTTCTAAGCTGTACAAAAGAAATTACAGCTGCCTACCCAACATACTAGGTTTAGGGTTATGTCATGTTCCCTCTTCTTCTTGATTTTCAGGCATAGGTAAAAGATCAGGGAATAAAATGCCATGGAAGTCGCTGATGATGAGGCTTTATCAGCGATGGTTCTCTTTGCCCTTTTGCGACTCTCCGATGGTTCCCCTTTTTTTCACTATACAGTTGGTGGTGGCTGGTATTTTTGCCACTACTCTTATATCCCCCCTGGATTCTCATTTCTTTCTTTCCCCTACTTTGATTTGTGTGTGTATGTGTTAGTGTGCATTGAAATGTTTATAGAGAGGAGAGAGATGACTGAAGATGAAGAAAAGGGATTTACTTATTTTGCACTGCTGATAACCGTGATCTATCTTACTAGTTTCACTTTCTATAGGTGGCTCGACCGTTTCTGGTGGTGTATGTATGCTTGCACTGTTCTGATCCTGTTTCTGTCTGTGTGGTGGTGTGCGATAGAGAGGGAGAGGTACTGATGATAGGGTGTGTGTGTGTATTGTCACTGTATTGTCGTGTATAGTAAGACTAGGAGAGGAGAGTATTATTAGGAGATCGGGACTAATTTGAGGGATTTGAGGAGCAATTCAAAGGATGTGTATCATCCTTCAATCTAATGAGAGATTTCCGTAACTAGGGAGAGAAGATGTTGGGGGAGAAATAGTGGGTTAGGATGTGTAAAAAGGAAAGAGTGATTTGAGGAATTTGGAAAATATATTTTTTTTCAACATTTAAATGCAAAGAATATATTTGGTTTTAAATTTGGTCCAAGTTCAAAGTAAAGGAGATTTTTATGAAAGGAAGAATTTGAATTAAATGGTAGGTGATAAATAAAATATAGACTGGACATTTAATTGAACTGATATTCTAACTAAAGGTGCAATAAATAGATGAATGCAATAAATACTGTACATAAAACAAACAAATACAGATTATTTATTTGTATATAAATACGCCATAACATGTGTAAAAATAAGTTGAGTTTAAATAATCACGAATTGTTGCTAAATGTTATGGCTGATTTGCAAAAATATGACATGACACGGGAAGCTTTGGTTTGCCAAAATGCCCTCACTAACAGATGTTTAGCAAAAATGCCCTCATTAGTTTAATGAAACTTTTTTCGGACCAAAATACCTCTACAAATCAGTAAAAAGACGCGCCCCAGTCCCTTCCCTTCCTTTTCTCCATTAACGCTATCAAGAAAATCATAAAGCCCCATTCCTTTTATAGATTGATTTTTTCAATAGAAGATTCAACGTAAGATTTCTTCAAGTTGCAAGGGTAAAGTTCTCTGCAACTATTGCCAAGAGTTTAAGTTCTGCTGCAAAGACTGAAAAATCTCTAAAGTATTGGCAATAGCCAAGACTTTAAACTCTACTGCAATGGGAGCAACTTGTACAAATAGTCTCTGCAAGTATTGGCAATTGCGAAGACTTTTACCTATATTGCAATGCAAAACTTGCAGAGAAAGTCTCTGCAACTCTTGGCAATAACCAAGACTTTAAGTTCTGGCAAGGGGGGCCTTATACTAAAAATCTCTAAGAGTATTGGCTATTGCCAAGACTTCTGCCTCTACTGCAGTGAACGAGTTTGAGACAAAGTCTCTGCAACTCTTGGCAATAGCCAAGACTTTAAGTTCTGGCAAGGGGGACCTTACGCTAAAAAACTCTAAGTTTTGGC
Organism: Petunia x hybrida; assembly: GCA_037355625.1. Lineage (NCBI taxonomy): Eukaryota > Viridiplantae > Streptophyta > Magnoliopsida > Solanales > Solanaceae > Petunia > Petunia x hybrida. The sequence continues at coordinate 11,297,942 of JBBBVM010000036.1, forward strand.
AATTGCCAAGACTTCTACCTCTACTGCAGTGAACAAGTTGGAGACAAAGTCTCTGCAACTCTTGGCAATAGCCAAGACTCTAAGTTCTGGTGGAAGCGACAACTTACACAGAACATCTCTGTAAGTATTGGCAATAGCCAAGACTTTAAACTCTACTGCAATAAGAAACTTGCAGAGAAAGTCTATGCAACTCTTGGCCATCGTCAAGATTTTAAGTTCTATGCAAAACATGAATATCTAATAGCCATAGGCAATAAAAACCTTCAAATCACTGGAATCAAGCAAACACAACAAAAAAAATCCCAAATTTCTAGCACACAAAGAAGAAAAAAGGAGGCCACGAATGGGGAAAGAGAGAAGGAAATCTTTCAGCGTGAATTAAACAAGTTGGGAGGCACACAAAGAAGAAAGAAGGAGGCCAGGAATGGGAAAGAGAGAAGGAAACCTTCAGCGTGAATTAACACAAGTTGGGAGACAAAATAGTCCTTTCATAAAGGGGTATGATGTGGAGGGCATTTACTTAAAATATTTATAAGTGGGGGCAATTAGGTAAGACCATGTCTTATTGAGGGCACTGGGTGAAATTTTTTGAAATGTTATAATGCATTAATTTGTGCAAATAACCACAATTTCTTACATATTTAACAAATAGCCTAAATAATTAAATTTAGGCATGATAAAACCATAATTAAATATATAATGTATAAATAAGGAATAAATTAAAGCATGCCTTCTAATGCATATTTTTTTCACACGGTTAAATATAGCCAATTATCGAAAAATGAGGGACAAAATATAGTGTTAACAAATGCTATCTTATAGTTTCAAAAGAGATTCTAGTTTTGGGAAGCAACGTTTAAAGGTTCATGATGATACTCTAGTTTTAGAAGGTTTGGGATCCAATAAATTAATAAGGACAGAAAGGAAACAATTTTGACTATGTCGACGCATAATAGCTCGTCAGAAGTTCTACGCGTAGTTATCCATGATTGAATTATCAGTCTTCAAAGTAAGATACGACGAAAATGACTCTTGATGACATTATATAACTAAGCTCTTGTAAGTTTATTAATGGCATAGATAAGGTGTCTTACACCGTGGAAATGAGAAGGCCACTTAATCAGCCACATGTAAAGGCTTCGATGCCGTTGTTCATGATTTAGTTTGAGGATCACGAAAGCTGGACAAACGGGTTGACTGGTCCTAGCATGCGCAAGTGTTGTTCAAGGCTTAAAGAAGATGTTTTACCATCCTTGGTACTTAGGATTATTCGTGGGAAGTTTCGAACCGAAGCATCGTGTGATGATATATAATGGATATTGTGTTTTTTCCTTATGTGTGTATCTTAGAATGTGTCTTGTTAGATATGATCTGAGTTTAGGGAGATTAACAAGTCTTTGATGGTACGAATCTGTTGTTGCACAAGGACCGAAGCGTTCATGCATGTGATATGTTGGTTTTGGCTATCACTTTATAGCAAAACAAAATGAAGGTTTTAATTTTCTTCAACAAGTGTGTAAAAAAAACTATTTTGAAACTATGCAACTCTAACCACTGGTATTGCTGGAGTTATAATAACACTTACTTGATGATGGCTATGATATATAAGATGCCAGAATTGGGAGGTATGTTATTATCTTTAATTAATGAATTAATAATTTTTTCCTATTGTTGTACATAATCACTGCTAGTTTCATGGGAATGAAAGCATTATCACATGTAGAATAAAACAGCATAGCCATAATAATGATAATATAGAATGTGGATGTGATACCATGAAAGGGAAAAGTAACTTACATTTTTCTTCTTTGGCCATAATAAACACAATACAAATTGTGGATGTACAACTATGAAAATAAAAAGTTTTCTCTTGAGAGTTTCCAACTCTGCCTTCTTAAGAGAGCTTAATTCTGTCCTCAGACACTGGCCATACGACCTTTTTCTGCCTGTATATCTTTATGTTTTGGGTATATGGTGATCTCAGTTTTCTTTTGCCTTATGGTTGAGTAAATTTTCTTTCGGAGAGCTGCTTAGACTTTCTGTCAGATCCAAATTGCTTAAAGAACAATTATAAGCATATAAGAACAATCTTATGAAGAGCTGACTGCTATATCAAGGAATCATTTTTTGAGGGCTGATAGTTAAATAGGTAATACTAAAAGCACTAGAAATTCCAGTACATACGTGATTCTTGAATCTTACATATGAATGCTCATACTAATTTTGTTTGTCAATAGCGAAAATGATGTACTAGAAATTAGAGATTATTTTCATGACTATGGCTCGATCGTGGGTCCGATAGCAATAAAAGCGTAAGACACTAGACTCTAGTTTTGATGCACTATGATGATAAGACATTGGTTTAGGTCCTAACGCATTACAGTCTAACACGCCTTTATATGGTTAAAACATTGTGTTCATGTCTTAGTGCACTACATTGATGACATAATGATGACTAATGAGGCAAAACTATGTGCTTTATAAGCGCGCCCCACTAGATGTGCTCTATTAGGTGAATGTGGGAGCAGAATATGCTACATTCTCTTAGGTGAATGTGGGAGCACAACATATGCTCCATTTTAAAATGTGAATGTAGTAGCAACACATAATATGTTTGAAAGAAGGCAAAATATGTTTATGTTTGAAAGAAGACAATATTTTATATCTGAAAAAAAAAAAAAATTTATGTCTGAAAGACAACAAAGTAATTACCATGCTAAACTTCATAGTTGTGGGCTTGGCAAGGGACCAAACAATAAATGTCATCATGATGAAATAAATAAGAGAACAATAAGGATTCTCAAATTAACAGTTCAAACGGTAAAGAAAATAATGTCATCAATATGGTATGTGAATATGAGGCACGTCCAGATGATTATGGTCCATTCCCTGAAGCAAATGAGACAACTCATAATAAATATTATGAATATAGAGCCATTCCTGGAAGTGAATGTGACAATATATGATAAAATTTTATAAATATGGACGTGCCCAGTATGGCATATAAAATATCAAAACTCACCTCTAGAAGGTGTTCGAGAAAAATGAATATGTCATTTATTATGGCATAGATGATCATTGTTCACATACAGATCGTACGTCAAAATTATGCCTTATTATGAATTACATAAGAGCAAGTGAAGCAAGAAATAGATCTTGCCTATAAAAATTTGATCATGACCATTATTATATGATTTTCTCCTTGAAGGAGATATTCACCATATGGATCGTGTCATTCAATATATTATAGCACAAAACTAATCGAGAGCTTCTGAAGAGCCAGTTTAGTACTACCTGGAGGAATGAAATAGATGAAATATTTACTGTAGTGTGTCTCAAAAGAAACTTGTTAAGTTTCAAATACATTTGCAAAAATGGCTATTATATTGAGACTACAAATATGGAATGATTTAATATCTTCATATTACTACAGTCATAGTGGGTATGAAATAAGTATATAATAGAGGGTTACCCACCTCTTCCTCAAGTTTGTACTACATAAATATAAGCATGTTGAAAACACGTACATGCTATAATAAACTGAAAGTTTATTGATAGAAAAAGCCCCATTCTATAGTAAACTAGAAGTTTACTAGAATGAATAATTTTATTAGTTGGCATGACCGGTTGGACTACCCCGGTAAAAAGTATATATGATGTGCTAAATAATTGAGAATTTTCATGGGTATATATTGAAGAATCAGGATCTGATCTCTTTGTGCTGCTTGTTCTTATGATAAATTAATTATTAAACCAACTAAATTTGGGATAAGGATCCTGGCACTTTTGGAATGTGTAAAAGGTGAATATGGGCCTATTCACCTGCCATGTGGATCATATAATTATTATATGATAGATGCATCTATGAGAAGGTCACATATGTGTTATTATAAACCTGCAATGGTTTGAGTATTTGCTCAACTTAATTTTATTAAGAGCATATTTTCAGATTGTGCAATCAAGACAAGTTATCTTGATAATATTAGCAAGCTGATTTAGCAAATTCATATATTGAATGCTTCCAATTAATGACTAAACCATGCATATGAGAATAAAACTAGCTAAATCGATATGAAATATGATATATCCACAAAGCAGCACTTGCACAAAACATCCCACCAAATGAGTTTCCCCTCATAATTGGTTCAGGGTCAGGAAACAAAAATTTTCCATCTAATAATTTTAATATACGGTATATTATCAATTGTTCCAGCAGAACGCACAAAGATGGATCCCACATAAGGTTGGGAACAAATGTTGGTTTGCCTAACATTAGAGGGAGAAAATTAAAGTAGTTGGGGATAAATGAATTATATTACCATTGTATGATTCTCATTTAAAGATAATACAAGTCACTGTCAGGCGCATTGCTGGCCTAAAGCTAAATATTATATTCCAGCTGCTATGCTCCAATTTGAATTGATATCCTAGTAGGACAATCCATTTATGTAAATGTGTTTAAGGCACGTTGAAGCGTGATAAACCATTCGGTTCGAAATTTAAAAATCCTTGAAAAATGAAAAGAGCAATGATTTAAGATTGTCAAATGAGGAGGCAGGGCTCTAGAAGAGCCCACGACATAACACTTCATGAAACGTCATCAGGAGAGGTTCAAGTACCTAAAATTATGAATATAAAGAGATCTCAATACGTTATATCGTATCTAGAACCGATCTAAACTTATCGTCAATAATATCTTACATATATTGTAAGGCTGACTATTATAAATGATAATGAGGATCTTGAGCTTATGTCTATTAGGAATACAGACATGAAATTATTGGACAAAATAGAGAAAAAGCATTCTAGCAGAATTGACTTCACTTGGACGATGTGAAGTTTACGAACCTATAGCTCGAACACCTGAAGGTGCAAAGAAAGTGGAACACAACTAAGTATTTGTGCAAAATGAAATAAGAAAAAATAAAGTCGTTAGATATAAATCACGACATGTGACACAAAGGTTTTTTAGAAAAGATGGCATTGATATATGGAGATATATTCTCCTTTGGTGGATGCAATTACCTTCAGGTATATTATAAGTCTGGCAGTGCATGAAAGACTTGATATGTGAATTATGAATGTTACCAAAACCTTTTATATGGCTTATTAAACAATAAAATCCTTGAAGGATTCAAAATACCTGAAGCATTTAAAGGTTCCCGAAAACCTGTTCAATAAAGCTCCAGAAATTCTTATACGGACTAAAGTAATCTGGTCACATGTGTAAAATCTCCTTATCGAGCTTCTTGGCAGATAAATATCATATCTTAATGCAATGAGTGCATTGAAGTATATTTGGATGCCAAATATACTCCACTGGTTATAGCTTTTATTATACACTTATTGGCAAGATATAGTTCTTGTACAGTGCAAAGATATTGGAAGAATACAGGATATCTGCTTGAGCAACATAAAGCCCGATATTAGCTGACTATTTATTTACTTGTGCAGGTACAATTATATTATGGATTCTTCAAATATACATTGCTACTGCTACATCTTCAAATCATGAAGAGATAATGGACATGCATGAAGATAGACGACAATATAAATTGATTGAGATCAAGGACTCAACATATTGTAACAGTTCGGCCTTTCTTTGAAGATGAAGATCACAACAACATTATATGAAATATTACATAGATAATTATGCCGAAAGGAAGATACAACTAAAGAAAACAGATATCTTGCGAAATTCCTTTTCAATGATCTTCGAAAGAATGATGAAATTAACATTGAAGAATTCATTCCAGTGATAGCGGATCTGTTCACTAAGTCATTGCCAACCTCAATATTTGAGAAGCAGAGATACAAGATTGGAATGTGTCGTCTTCAAGATGATAAATAATATTTTCATCAGGGGGAGTAAGATACGCGCTGCACTCTTTTTCCTTAAACAAAGTTTTGTCCCAATTGGGTTTTCCTTGTAAGGTTTTAATGAGGCAACTCTCAATGCGTATTACATGAAAAGTGTAATCTTTTTTCTTCACTAGTTATTTCTCACTGGCTTTTTTCTAGTGAGATTTTAACAAGGCACTTTATCTTCCAACTGGACATCCAAAGGGGAGTGTTATAAAATATTCAGAAATATTGATGTCCATTTGTCTTTCCTATTCTTCACATTTCATAAACCATTGGAGACTTAATTCTCCATTTAGTTCTATCACTTAACTCGCCATTAGTTACCAATTTATTCCCCATTAAGTTACCACAAACTCCTGTAACCTTTAGAATGGTTTTATAAAAAATGAATTTAGACATACTTTTTGTAATATACATAAAGCATAATTAAAGGGATTATGATAGACGTAGGATTTTCCTTTTCTAATTCTTTCCATAGTTAGGATTCTACAAATATTGTATATATGCGTTTAACGTACATGAATAATATACAGTGAGTTCTCCAAATACCTAGTTAACTTACATGGCATCAGATCTAGAGTTGGGTTAAAACCTTGCCGAAAAACAGTGATATCTCGCCGGAAAGTTTATTGCCTATCAGTGTAGTTGAAAATTGAAATTTCACCAACCTTGGGAGGACCGTCTCCATCTGATCTACCTTTACACTGAAGTCGGTGGCCGGAGGAGATGCACGTGCATTTTACGCAGTGGTGAAGGAAATTCTGACAGCCCGCTGTAACCCGTGCCCCTGGATGAATTAAGGTCGGGTTTCATGCCTTGAAGTTGCTTTCCGATTTTTGATCAGTCTGTGGTGTTTTTCTGCTTATTCAACCACGTTTTGGAGAAGGAAATTCTTGAATCAGATTCAATTACTATTGTGCTTGTCAGGTTCACATTGTTCTTTTGGGTGTTCCATCTCTTTTGATGTATCTTTTGATGCTGAGTATAGAAGATTCTTGCAGCTTTGAGTTTGAATCTTTGGTGCTCAGCCTTATATATTTTGTTTGGTTGCTTCAGGTGCATTTTGGAAACATTCACTCATGTTTTAATCTTAAGTTCGTAATTGGTTCAACTGGAACAATTTTCTGGTCATTTGGAACAATTTTGTTCTACTTCAGTTCTGGAATTAATTTCTCTTGGGGTATTTGGCATGAACTCGATTTTGTTTAACTGAGCGAGAACTCCTGTTGCGTTTTGTTCTGGTCTGGATATTTACTGAATTGATTTTGGTCTCGAAATTGATTCGGTATACCTATAGGTGTTGAATTTTAGTGATCTTCTTATACTATGAGAATGGACTTTGATAAAATAATTTCGGTTCGAAGCAATTCTGTTACTACCTTTGCTGGATCAAACAAAGTATGTCTTATCTCTTCTTCAAGTAGATGAGTTATTGATTTTGGTGCCACAAATCATATGACATCTAAACCTTAATATTTTTTCTAGCTTTTGATCACACAAAGCACCATCTCCCGTGATAGTAGCTGATGGGTCAACCTATGATATTGTCGGGTCTGGGACTCTTGTACTAACCCCTGCTATAACCCTTTCATTAGTGCTAAGTCTACCTAACCTTGCTTTTAATGTAATCTATATGAGTAGGCTTCCTAGAGAACTAAATTGCTCTATATCATTCTTTCCCGATCATTGTCTGATTCAGGATTCAGTGAAGAAGCAAACTATTGCTACAGAACATCTATCTTATGATCTCTACATCTTTGGTAATTGGGTCCCTAAATCTGTTGCTTGTTCTAGTGTCATGTCTCCATTTGAAGCACATTGTTGGTTAAGTCATCCCTCTCTCTCTCTCTCTCTCTATGTTGAAGAAGCTTTATCCCCAGTTTCGTAATGTTTCTTCATTGGAATGTGATTCGTGCCAATATGCAAAACATACTCGTACGTAGTTGGGTCCAAGGGTTAAAAAGAGAGCTGAGTTGGCTTTTGAGTTAGTTCATTATGATGTTTGAGGACCATGTCCCGTTGTTTCTAAACTGGACACAAGTATTTTGTCACTTTTGTGGATGATTTCTCCCTGATGACATGGATTTACTTTATGATAATTCGCTCAGAAGTGTTTACTCACTTTTGTGCCTTCTGTGCTGAAGTAAAAACACAATCTAATGCTTCTGTTTGTATATTAAGGAGTGATAATGCTAGAGAATATATGACAGCCTCATTTCAGACTTACATGAGACAGCACGGGATGCTCCACCTGTCTTCTTGTATCGATACACCCTCCTAAAATAGAGTTGCTGAGAGAAATAATAGATATTTACTTGAGACAGCTAAGGAACTTTTGTTCCAGATGAAGGTTCCTAAACAGTTTTGGGCTGATGAAATTTCTACGGCTTGTTTTCTGATCAACATGATGCCTTTTATTGTGCTAGATGGTGGTATACCCTATAGTGTTCTCTTTCCAAACAAGTCATTATTTTTTATGGAGCCAAGGGTATTTGGAAGCACTTGTTATATTCGAGATGTTCGGCCATCTGTTACCAAGTTGGACCCTAAGGCACTGACGTGTATTTTTCTGGGTTATTCACGTAATCAGAAGGGGTATCAGTGTTATTCTACAAAGCTTGGAAAATATCTGGTGTCAGTTGATGTGACATTCTCAAAGACTGCACCTTTCTTTTATGCACCTCTAATTTTTACAAGGCAAGGGGAGGAAGATGAGTGGTTAGTCTATCATATCACTAGAGATTTGACAGATCAATTAGACGATGTCATTCCTACATCTCCCAGTTCTTTTAGAGATTTGATCGATCAACCAGACGATGTTATTCATACATCTCCTAGTTCCTCTATTGAGCACCAATCGACTATTCCACATGCTCCATCTGTGCCGGCTAGACCGCCAATTATTCAAGTTTACTTAAAGAGGCAAGAGGCCAAAATACATGTCTTGCACCAGTTTCTTTGTCATCAAATTCTCCTCCATCTACTCAACCTGCTTCCCCGGAAGATCTTACCTCCCTATTGCTCTTCGCAAAGGTACACGTACTTGAAAATCCACATATTCTATTACTAATTTTATGTCCTATGACCGCTTATCCTCTCCGTCTAAATCCTTGATTGCCACTCTAGACTCTATCTCTATACCCAAAATAGTGAAAGAGGCTTTGAGTCATCATGGTTGGTGTGAGGCAATGTCTGAGGAGATACATGCCTTGGATGAAAATCACACTTGGGATTTGGTAAATTTACCCAAAGGAAAGAAGGCAGTAGGATGTAAATAGGTCTTTGCAGTGAAAGTTAATGCAGATAGTTCTGTGGCCAGACTTAAGGCTAGACTTGTGGCTAAATGATATGCTCAGACTTATGGTGTAGACACTTTCTCTCCAGTAGCCAAATTGACTTCTTTCCGCTTATTTATATCCTTTGCTGCTTCTCAGTGATGGCCTTTGCATCAGTTGGATATTAAGAATTCGTTTCTTCATGGTGATCTTCAAGAAAAAGTCTATATTGAGCAACCGCCCGATTTTTTTGCTCAGGGGGAATATGGAAAAGTCTGTCATTTGAGGAAGTCATTGTATGGCTTGAAGCAGAGTCCTAGAGCTTGGTTTGGCAAGTTTAGTGTTGTTGTTTGTGAATTTGGGCTTAAGAAGAGCAAATGCAGTCACTCAGTTTCCTATAGGCGATTGATAGTGGGCATTATACTCCTTGTTGTATATGTTGATGACATTATCATTACGGAAAGTGATTATGTAGGGATCTCTTCACTTAAGTCATTTTTGCAGACTAAGTTTCACACGAAAGAGTGGGGCCAACTAAAATATTTCTTGGGAATAGAAGTCTCTCAGAGCAAGAAAGGAGTTATTCGATCATAGAGAAAATATGTTCTAGATCTGCTTATGGAAACTGGAAAGTTGGGAGCCAAGCCTTATAGTACTCTAATGGTTCCCAATGTGCATCTCATGTACAATGATGGCGATCCATTTGACGACCCAAGAAGGTATAGGAGATTAGTTGGAAAATTAAACTATCTCATAGTGACTGTTGACACCTAATTTTGTCCCTCCTGTTTCAATAGCCTTTTGTTCGGATAAATTGCATCGATGACCACATAAATAGCCCACACTCACTTCAATCCTGATTCGTTGTCTCATGCATGTACGCCAATTAGGCTATTTTGAAAACGTTTACACAAACGGTCACATTTTTACGAAACCTGTGTGTCTTGCCCATATTTTTACAATTTTTTCTGTTTTAAAGACGACACCTAAATTATTTTAAAACCTTATTGTATCATATTTCTTTAAACAATTTGGCCTTGCGAATATTTTTCCTTAGTTTTATAATTTTTTATACAACTTATACGTAATTTATATTTAATTATACACCATTTATGCATTAGTTATACATCATTTATACATTATATACACATATATATACATATATACATGTTTGCACACATCACCACGCATTTTTACACTTCAACCGCCTACGTGGATCGATATCAGCCGTCCACGTGTGCCATCCGAAGGCTGAGATCAAATCCTCTGTCCTATTCCCCAAACGATCCCTAAACCCCCTCGCCTATTCCCATTCCCTCACCTGACCCCGATAATTACTCTCTCTCTCTCTCTCTCTCTCTCTCTCTTTGGCGAAATGGCGACACCACTGTCATGGCTACTTTCCGATCGATTCAGCCAGCAAATTTTGGGGAAAAAGGTATCATTGTATTTTCCTCGTCACCCGCTACAAAACCCATACACTTTCGATCACATTTTAGACAAGGTCAATTCTTGAACCTCGTCGACTGAGTCACCATCGCCAGAAAACACCTCCGACGGAGTCCAGGGTTTTTAAAACAGTGTTATCACCTGAAAAGGGTAAGAAACCCTTCATGCAACGTCGACTCACGACGGGTCAATGTGGCCCGACTCCAGTTTCAAGACGGGTAACCCTAAAACCCTATTTGCTTTCCCTACTTGCTTTCTGAACATAAATGATGTTACAATTGTCTAGCATTTTAGCATGTTATGGTTGATTCACTTATTAATTAGAAAAAGTGCACAAATTGGCAATTTTGAATCACTTCACTGTCTTAACAATGAGTGCGTGTATACGTGCTTGAATTCGCCTAATCTCATCTGAGTATGATGTTATTAGTTGCTATTAGTCAACTGATTAAAGAGAAAAATTGTTTGATTAGCTGTTTTCACTGAACTAAAATTAAGAGATTTGCCTTAGTCTTGCTTGTGTGTTCTGAGCTTATACATATTACTTATCACCATCACTGCAACCTAAGACCATCCTAGACAAAGTATTTCAACCATTTATTTGTTAATGTGCCTGATTACTTAGCAATAAATGGAATGATTTGATTGAGGTTTATCTTTGAATTGATGGTTTGTATTGGATTTTGGTTAGTTTCTCTTATTGAAAACTGGAAGAGGAAATTGATTCCCTGATTGATATGATATCAATTAGAACCTTTTTGAATTTGGTAATGATTTTCGAGCCTAAAACTAGTTCAAATCCTACTAAGCCTACTGATTTGGAACCTGGACATTTAATTAGGATTAAGGGCAACGGAATACAATTAAGATCTTGTCTCCCTTGAGCTTTGGGAATTGATTGACCTATTTTTGGAAGGGATCCCTAATGGTATCCCCCTTATTCTTGAAAACAATATTCCCTTACCATTCTTAACCCCCACCCGTTTGAACTGAAACCAACACTATTACCACTATTTAAAGAGGTTGTATCTCTCACCTTAGGACACACTTTTGACTCCTCATATCTCTCTATGAATTAAAGTACTGAAGGCATAAGAAAACTTGCTACAGACTCTGTTTCTTCTCCTCTTTGGCTCACTGAACACTAATCCAAAAGGACTACTGCTTTGCTTCTGTATTTCTCCCTATCTGCTGCTACTTTGACAAGGTATAATCCAATAATTCTCCTTGCTATTTGCTCTCACCTGTGAATTGTGTCTATATGTGTTCTCTCATATAACCTCTGCTTGTTTCTACCTATGTTTGCATCCTTGTTTGGAGGCCTTGCTTGGCCCTTACTAACCCCTCTATGAAGCATTAGTGGATGGTCTTGTGGCCATACCAAATAAATGAATCTGCAGGTGTTTCTTTTGTATTTGAAAGCCTGGCCAAGAGGCCTTCTTTTACATGAAGAACCAGGCCCAAACAGGCTGCTCTACAGTTCATACAGGGCACTACTTTCTCTCTACCCCCTTTCTGATTCCCCTATAGCTTTCCCTCTATGTGATTGTATTTATTAGGACAGCCCCTGCTTGTATTCATCTTAAAACAGGGTACACAGTTAACATGACTGTGTACGAAGGCTACCCAGGGGCCATTCTCAACTTCCCCTCTTTCTATGTGTTGCATCATCCCTTGAAAAGTGAAAACCTTGCATGCAAATCTTGTTTAGGTAGTCATAAGCTTGTTTGAAAGTTTGTACTAAACTGAATTCAATGTTTAGCGATTGCTCAAGCCTTTTCGCGTGAAATCTGGAAATTTTTAAACAACAGGGGCCATCTGTGAAAGAAACGTGAGTGATCTGCTTATTTCTGCAATTTTAAAGCTGCCCCTGCTTTTGCATAAATAATCTGGGCCCAAAACTATTTTAAAATATGGCCCTTTATGTGTATAAAATATTTTTCAAACTACTTTCACTTCTTGTACACTAATCTAATAGTGTATAGGGATGTATGAAGTGTTGGGGCCCTTATACAACACATTACAAGTATTTTTAAGAATATGATCTCACTAATCATGTATTTGCATGCTATAGATATACATTTATGTGTGGCAGCCCCGTACTTGCATCCTTGTTTGTTTCGTGAATCCCCTTTTCAAAAACAACCCTTTACCCAAATATTTTCAAAACTGGCCCCAAATAAAAAATTGCTATTAAGGTTAGGGCTCAACAATTAATGATGAGTCACACCGACCCTAAATGGCTAACATTTTATTTTAAAAACAATACCCATTTGGTTTTGGTCCAAATCTGAAAATCATTTTTAAAATTGTCCACTTGCACAAAAAATTGTTAAACGTTGAAGTTGCATAAGTGAACCGAAATTCATTATTCCTTTGTATGATTAGCCTTACTTACGATTAGGCAATTGTATTAGAGGCCATAAAATGCATTAGGCTTAAGTGTAGGTCGTATATGAAACTTATTTGCATATGTGTGGACTAAAATTGCATAGACATATTACCTTCATGAATTAGATACGAATTTGACCTCCCAAGTTAGTATTGCATGATAGTATTCACGACTTTATCCCAAAATATAGACTCAAATGGGAACCACTTTTTCGTGGGACTTGGAAAAGTGTCTAACACCTTCTTCCCCGAGTCATTTGGACTTCTTACCCTTTTGAATCTCTGAAACCAGGCTAGTATGATAATTAACTCGACCTTAGACGGTTAGGTGACCTAATACATCTTGGAAAACTATATTAGGTGGCGACTCCAATTTCTGAACTCAGACGAGTTACCCAGTCAAATCCGAAACCCGACTCGCTCCGAGTTGAGTCTGAAATCGGGTATGACAGAATGACGACTCCGCTGGGGATATTCAAAGTCCTAACCACAACGAGTCTTTTAATTTTGGAGTTTATTTAATGATTATCTTGCTTTTGTACTATTATGATTTTACTAACTTGGTTTCTTATTTAATGATTATCTTGCTTTTGTACTATTATGATCTTACTAACTTGGTTTCTTTTTTTTTTTCTTTCGTTTATTTACTTACTTATCAAATTTGAAATTTTTGATGTAACAATGGCATATTTCACTCATACTCCCCCACTCTGGGAAACAAAACTTTGCACACACACGGGCGATTACGTGGATCCCACGGTCGCTTCACGACAAAACACCTTTAGGAGGGACATTTTAGAATATAGTTGGTCCGTGGTACAACCAAAAATTTCAAATGATCCCACTCTTTGGCCGTCCGCCTTGGGGAACCGTGTCTAGAATTACACCACTCTTTGAATGTAATGAGCATGCATCATGCGGTAGGAAGGGCTCCCTGTGAGCTGGCTAGTCTTCAACTTGTCCAAACTACCAAACGGGTTTCTAACACCGAAGGGATGTTTGGATATGCTTATGTGCACTTGAGAGAAAAAAGAAAGAAAAAAAGAGTGAAAAGAAAAGTAAGACGAGAATAAAAACGCATTTTGATTTGCCGAATTCTCAAGGGAGGGGGTTTTAATCCTTTATTTTTCTTTTTCTTTATAGGTCATAATGAGTAAAAAATTTCACCGTTTTGGAATGATTATGGGCGCACCTCCTTCGTTAACTAGTTGGTGGAGTAATTTGTCATTAAGTGAACAAACCGAAGTACATCAATATTTTGGTGGGTCATTTGGTTTCACTTTTAGAAATGGAACCGTGTAGAGAGATGATTGAAGCATCAGTGTCATTTTGGGATGAAGAATTGAATGCTTTTAGATTTGGAGATGTTGAATTAATACCTTTGTTGGAAGAAATAGGAGGGTTCGCGTCACACCAGAGGTTAGACAAACACTGTTGGCAAGGGGGTCGCATGCTGGCACCAAGTGTTCCCACAGCTGAAGAGTTTCGTAAAAAGTTAGGGATGGTGGCGAGTATGAATGTGGAATTTTTACAACAAAAGAAGATACCCTTTTCCTACTTCTACAATAGGTTTGGGTATTTGAGTGCGTTCGACGACTGTAAGAAAGAGTTTGAGTCCTACAATTATTGGATGAGAGTTAGACCGCTTGCATTTGCTATTTGTTTCTTAGGAGTAATGGTGTTCCCCGAAAGTTCGAGTCACGACATATGTTCAAGGCTTGTCATGGTTGCCGATGCGGTATTCAATGAAATTGATGGTTACCATTATACCATAGTTCCTATGATAGTGGCGGACATTTATCGAGCTTTAGGTTGTTGCAAGAGGGGAGCAAAATATTTCCAAGGGTGCAATCTTCTACTACAAGCATGGTTCAAAGAGCATTTGAGGAAAACGAGAGGTGTACAAGAGTTGTCTAAGCCAACTGGGTCCAACTACTTAGTTGGAGAGCGATATGGAGTTCCAAAATTTAGGCAGCCAAGCAGCACAGAGAAGTGGGTAAAGTTATTTGAAAACATAACGGAGGACTCAACTCAGTGGATGTTCACTTGGTTCCCTTCATCAGACTTCATCATTAGCTCTGAGAAGGCATCCTTCGTGATACTTATGGGATTGAGAGGTCTCCAACCCTACCAACAATTAAGGGTGATGAGGCAAGCAGGGAGGAAGAAAATCATACCGTTAATACTGGACACGAAGGACTATCAGTTTGATTACACTGGAGATATCGTTCCAAGAGTCAAGAGCATTAGAAAATCCTGGGTAGGAAGACAAGTTATGGGAGAAGAATCACTAGCGTCAGACAGATACAACGCTGGATGCGAACCAAACTACAAAAGTTGGTTACGCTCTAGTATAAAAGGAAATGTGGTAGTAGGGCCTAGCCGAGGGAATGACATAAGAGATCGTGAGGCGGAAGCTCAAATTCGATACCGAGAATTCATGTTGAAAGCTGTTAAAATGGAGAAAGAGAACAAAGAAGAGATCGAAGTATGGAGGAAACGTACATTAGAGCTAGAGGAAAAGATAGAGGCGTTGGAGATGAAACTTGAACAATGGAATTCGGAGTGTGTGGAGATAGCGGCTAAGGGATACTTAACCAAAGCTATGGAAGAAGTCAAGAAGATTACACGAGAAGCAAAGAGGGCCAGGCCGGAGTAGGAGCGTGCTGCCTAGTCAAAGTGTCATTTTCATTTTTTTTTTGTATTTTATTTTCCGAAAAAGTCATCATGTACCAATTTTAAAATTTTATTTTGGGAATTTATGAGAATAATTGGCAAAAAAATCCGTATTTATTTTCTTTGCATCATGACAAACATAGGAAGGCTATACGTCCTTGGTGCGTAATAGTCCATTAGTAAGCCCACATCCAAATGTCGAAAGGGCTCTTAACACGAAAATGATAAAATTGCATCTCTGCATGGATTCGAAGAAACGTTTGCACAAAATATTGATCGTCTGCTTAAACATGATCAAAACTATAAGAATGTCTTGGTATTTACCCTTTTCTTGTTTTGTTTTCAGACTATGGCTGCAAGAGGAACACTTCAATTCGAGATTGTTTCCCGACCTCCTCACTTGATCAGACTCTGGTGGGAAGATCTGGCCGTTGTTAGCAAGGCTCACGTTCAAAAGGTGTTGGGAGAACTGGTGGCTCTCAAGGCCTAAACTGCCATGCCTGATTTTGTTGAAGCTGCTACACATTTCTAGGACTACAAAAGGGCGGCTTTTCATTTCAATGGTTTGGAGTTGGCACCAATGTTGGAAGAATTTGGAGGACTAGCAGGGTTAGAGCCTGGACCCGAGACTATGATTTATCCCTGAGACGTGGACCCTAAGGAGTTCATTGAACTGCTGGGTGCTCCTTATGATCCATACGTCGAGGGAGTGTATGATGGGAAAGTCACGTTGGAGTACTTGCATTCTAGATTTGGAGATCCGAAGCTTAGGCATGATTGGACTGGAGCATGGGAAATTCAAGACTGGGAATGGACTGAATCAAATGCTTTCATCGTTGCTTTTCTTGGAAGCATGGTCTTCCCCGAGAAGGAAGGAAAGATCGACATAAGGTTGGGAAGTGTAGTAGAAGGGTTACGTAAAGGTGCTTACAAGCGTCAAGTAAGCTTGGTTCCAATGATTCTGGGGGATGTTTATAGGGCTCTAACAAAATGTAGAAGATGAGGAGACTTCTTTGAGGGGTGCAACCTGTTGCTGCAAATATGGTTGATAGAGCATTTGCACAGTGTCCCCGTCAGTCCGGTAGCACCAAAACCATCTTGGAAAGGAGGGATCCGCTTACATAGCACTCGCATGGCTGGAAAAGCGGCATGGAAAGACCCCACAAACATGGAAGGATGGTACACAAAGTTTGAAGAGTTGCAAGAAGTACAATGGGTAATTGAAAGTTGTGCTGGCTTCATCGTTTCCATACTAGGCCAAGACATCACTTTCTTAACATTGATTGGATTCCGAGGAACTCATCACTATGTTCCTCTAAGAATCCTCCGACAAGTGGGAATGACACAACAAACTCTGCAGTTGACTGAGGGGAGAAGCTTCAACATTGACATAAAGGACATCGAGCACCCGATGATTGGCACTATATTGACAATGTGGGAAAAGATGCTTACTATGTAGTTTTGTCATGGTCGAGAAAGTAGGGTGAACCCTGCAGCTATTCTGGCATATCCTCAGTGGCTCAGCGAAGATAAGGCGAGATTCCGATCAAAGACTACACTAAAAAGGAAAACCAAAGCTCCGAGTGATGCTGAAAAATACAAGAAGCTGAGACACGAGTTTGACCAAGGAAAGAAGGAGTTAAGGGTGACACAAGAGAGGGAGATGAGGAGACAATACAAGGATAAGATCAAAGGGGATGAACTCAAGTATTGGACCAGCAAGGTCATGGCTGCAAGGCAAGCTGCTGGGAATTTACAAGATTTGCTCAAGGGATGGGGAGAGTATTTTAAGGCAGTACCACTATAAAAGAAAGAAGCAAAGGGAATAGAAATCTGCGAGTTCTTCACGAAAGCTCAGGGTGACATGGAAGCTGGAAAGGACCTGATGGAGACATTCGCCGATCCTCCACCCATGAGCTTGGTTCACAAGCCCAAGGAAGAAGCCAAAGAGAAGAAGGAAAAAGAAGACGTTGGAACTGATGCTTCATCTGAAGCCTCTTTGCTTGGCACGTAGTCAGGTCGTATTGCGTCGAGTCGTCTTGTCCTTTTTGTCATTATTTTCATTTTAATCAAGTGGTTGTCTCAAATTAGTGGATGTAATAAAGCCAAGCAAATCAAATAAAATTTCATTATTTTTGGGTTTCTAAAGCTTGTGTTGATGCAAACGTAATGATGTGTTTGGTGCAAACGTTACTTCGAATCTTTGATAGGCCTACCTCTGGCACAAAATAGGTCCTACGCATGATAGGACGCGATTTTATTTAAACTAACATATACTCACATTTTCTTTCTTTGTTTTTGATGTATCAGTCCCCAAGTCCATGATAGTTTGGTTTGTGCATTCTGGCCGCACCGCAATATCGGTTGAGATCCAGAGGATCAATCCCAACACCTCCCCTTTTACCTACAAGGACAAGGACGGGACGAAATATCATGGCTGAGTTTGACAAAGTTAGAAATGGAACTCCTGACAAGCAAGGTGTGGTTGCCTATGAAGACTATGCTAAGTTTGAACAAAGACTGTTCGAGTTGGAGAATAGGATCCCTCTTGCCCGTACTAATGAGATCGCTGAACCAAACAAAACCACCCGCCCTCATGACAAAGATCCACTATACCCTGGAAAAGACATTCCTTACCCTACCTATACTGCACCACCAAAAGCACCACAAAACAACTTACCATCCTTCACTGTCGAAACAAAAACCATCGCATCACCCACCAAAGATCATGAAATGTATGCATGGACCAAGGAAGACCAGACGACACCAAGGAGCAAGTCCAATGGTTGGTAGAGAAGTTCAAGCAATTCCGAGGCACCAAAGGAACCCGAGGGCTAGCTTATGAGGACCTCTACTCATATCCTGACTTGAAGCTGCCCGAAGGCTATAAGACGCCCAAGTTCAATATGTTCGACGGCAGTGGAGACCCAATGGCTCATTTGAGATCTTATTGTGACAAGTTGATTTGAGTTGGACATGACGAAAATATCTGTATGCAACTATTCAACCGCAGTCTGACCGGAGATGCGCTGGTATGGTACTTTAAGCAACAAACAAAGAAGTTGACGAACTGGGAAGCAATGGCTGGAGACTTCGTCGACAGTTTTGGGCACACTGATGCTATGCCCGATCGGTTCTACTTAGAGAAATTGAAGAAGAAGCCCACTTAGAGTTTTAGAGAATTTACAGCTAGATGGAGGGTTGAAGCCGCCAAGGTCCAACCTCCAGATGCCGAGATAGTGGCAACCTTCATCCGCATATAAGAAGACGTCTACTTTGACAAGATGCTGAATATGCAAGATAAGAAGTTTGGAGATTTGATCAAGATTGTAGATATGGTCGAAGATGGACTGAAGACTGGTAGAATCGTTAGCTTGGCTGCACTACAAGCCACTAAAAAAGCCCTACAAGCTAGAAGCACTACCACATCAAGAAAGAAGAAGGACGATGTCTCCTTCGTGGTTGCATCACTTGACCACTCTCCTACCCATAACCACTACTACCGAAACACCAATGCCTACTCACCAAGGCCTCACGCCAATAACAACCCAAGACCAAAAAGAAACTATACCCCATTGGCCGAGTCCCGCACTCAGTTGTTCGAAAGACTCAAAGCAGTCGGCCATATACAACCCGTACCATTCAAAATGCCCGATAAAATGACACCCTATTTTGACCAAACCAAAACCTGTGCCTATCACTCTAGAGGACCTGGTCATGATACTGAAAATTTCTACGCCTTGAGGGACAAGATACAAGAGTTGATCGATCAAAAGGTTATATACTTGAAAAGTCCAAACGTGCACAACAATCCCTTGCCTAACCACGGAGACCATAGGTGAATTTGATCGAGTTAGATGAAGAATGGAACCTGGAAGGGACCATTCTTAAAGCGAAAAGTGACACAGCAGCGCTTGTCTCAGTCGCTCAAGCTGCTACAGCACCAGAGCCCATCGAGGTAGAAGTGGCTCCAAAGTTCTATGTTGACGTGGTTCCCCTGTACAGTGACAAGGCGGTACTATGGGACTATGAAATGGAGAGGAAGAACAAATAAACAGTTGAGACGGTTGCTGCACAAGGGATGACTAGGAGTGGGAGGATTTACACTCCTTAGCATCTTGTTCAAGGAAAACGAGGCATCAGCGAGGAGGAGTCCGAAGAATTGTGGAAGAAGGTACAAGCAAAGGAATACTCCGTGGTTGAACACTTAGGCAAGACTCCAGCACAAGTCTCTGTTTTAGCCTTACTCCTCAAGTCGGAGAGCCACCGAAATGCTTTGATGAGAGTGTTGGACGAAGCACATGCTCTGGTAGACACCTCAGTTTAGTACCTGGCTAGCTTGGTTTGACAAGTCATGGAGGCCTACCGAATTTCTTTTCACGAAGATGAGTTGCCGCCTGAAGGGTTGAGCCACAACAAAGCTTTGCACATTACTATCAAATGCAAAGACTGGTTCTTAGGAAGAGTCCTGATCGATGGAGGTTCTAGTCTGAATATATGCCCGTTCATCACTCTGAAAAGAATGGGAATTGACCAAAGCAAGATAAAGGAGAGCGACATGAAGGTGAAGGCGTTCGATGGATCGCAAAGAAGCACCATTGGGGAAATTGACTTAACTATCATGGTCGGTCCTGTGGAGTTCACTACTGAGTTTCATGTCATGGACATCTCTGCTTCTTACAACCTACTATTTGGAAGACCTTGGATCCATATGGCTGGTGCGTTGCCTTCTATATTGCACCAAACAGTGAAGTTCGAGTGGGACCATAAAGAGGTGGTAGTGTTCGGCGTAGGAAACAACTCCATTTACAATGAGCAAACCATACCAGTGATCGAAGGGAATGCTCCTGATAGGCAGACCTTCTATACTGTAGAACTCATGGGAGTGGTGCAAGGCACTCGAGAAGGACGTCGCAAGAACTACGACTCGAGTTGAAATCCCACAGACACGATCCAAGGGGGGTATACTGCACATTTTTTTCCCAAGTTGGTCAACACACCACCTGGGGTTGAAGAAAGGAAGAGAAACTTTTACAGCGCCTACTGGGATGGCCGAGGCAAAGGCTATGAAGGGAGGAATTTGGTTTGGGAGCCAGTCATATCTGATTGGGGAGTGCCCTCACATGAATTTCGTGAGACCTTACCAGCTAAAACAGAGAACCGACCAATGTACTCACCTAATGACGGTCCCAATTGGAAGCGCATCTCTAAAGAAACAAAAGGAAAGCAAGTTTGGATACCCAAGGCACCCGAACCTATGGAGGTAGTGATTGAAGAGCCATATGTACTCCCACAACCTGCAAAATGGCCCGGAGACTGGGTCGTAGGCATCATGATTAAGCAAGGCTATGAACCTGGTAAAGGTTTGGGCAAGAACCTGGATGGCATGGTTGAGCCGATTAATATTGTGATGAGGCCCGACAATGAGAAGGCTAGCGTGGGGTACATTGTGACCTACGAGAAGAGCATGGAAGAAGCATCACTGGACTTCAAGTTCTATAAGAAAAGCACCAAGACTCTCTTACATATTTTCGTCTCGTCTGGATACTTGGATGGCCGAAAAGGGGAGGTGTCTGCAGCGCAAGGGATGGAGCCAAAGTTAGCTAATGCTGAAGAGGATCTGCTGGCGGGAGTGCAAGAACTGTTCATATCTGACTTAGACTGCTGTGTGATCCTGGAAGAACATGTTGAACCTCCTGGACTGACAAAGGCTGCATTTGGAACCGCATTGAACAACTGGATCAGCAACCGGGCCCGAGCTTACTGTGGACCTTGGTAGAGCTGAGGGATAGAATTTATTTTATGCTTTCTAAAATAAAACCTGACTTTGAGTCGTGGAATTTGCGTTTTTCTTTCCTGTTGCACATGTCTCCTACAAACTTTGTTTTGCAAGGATTCATAAATAAAATATCGCACTATTTCCCGTTTAAATTTTGTTTTAATCTTCTAATTTTGCAATATTTTATTTTTCAGCGTTCAAACTAATAATCCCATTGAGTCCACAATCGCAACGTGTAATGAAACGATGGAGCTTGAGGAAACTGGATTTGTTATAATGATTTTGATGAAACCACACAAGAAGAAATAGAAAGATTTAAAAACAAGCCTAAGCCAAACCTAGAGGAAACTGAGGTGATAAACCTAGGAGATGAGGAAATTGTGAAAGAGACAAGGATCAGTGTGCATCTCACCGCCAAAGATAAAAAACGATATATTGAATTTCTTAAAGAATATGAGGACGTATTCGCCTGATCGTACGATTACATGACTGGCATAAGCACATATGTGGTAGCTCACAAATTACCTATCAATTCGGGCTTTCCGCCGGTCAAACAAAAGGCCCGAACTTTCCAGTCATCGGTTCTGTTGAAGATTGGGGAGGAGGTAACGAAGCAGCTCAACGCAGGAATTTTGAAAACGGTCAAATACACAACCTGGCTGGCTAACATTGTCCCAGTGCCGAAGAAAGATGTAAAACTCAGAGTTTGTGTGGATAACAGAGAATAGAACAGAGCAAGCTCAAAAGATGATTTTCCTTTGCCAAATATACACATCCTGATTGATAATTGCGCAAAACATGAGCTACAATCCTTCGTAGACTGTTTTGCCGGTTATCATCAAGTGCTCATGGATGAGGAAGATGTCGAGAAGATAGCTTTCACTACCTCTTGGGGGACTTATTGCTGCAAGGATATGCCGTTTGGGTTAAAGAATGCTGGAGCAACTTACATGAGGGCAATGACAACTATGTTCCACGACCTGATGCACAAAGAAATCGAATTCTATGTGGACGACGTGATCATCAAATCAAAGTATAGTTCGGAACACTTTGACAACTTGCGCAAATTTTTCAATCGCTAGCAAATGTATAATCTGAAGCTGAATCCAACTAAATGTGCTTTTGGCATTCCGGCAGGGAAGCTCCTGGGTTTCATCATCAATAGAAGGGGTATCGAGCTAGATTCGTCCATGATCAAAGCCATCATAGAATTGCCGCCGCCGATAAAGCAAGAAAGAGGTTATTAGTTTCCTGGGAAGCCTCAATTACATCAGCCGGTTCATAGCACAATCCACTGTCATCTGTGAGCCGATCATCAAGTTACTAAAGAAAGATGATGCGATCGAGTGGATAGAGGACTGCCAAAAAGCATTTGATTGGATAAAAGAGTACTTGTCTTCCCCGCCCGTGCTGGTTCCACCTGAGCCTGGGCGACCTTAGATCTTGTACCTGTCCGTAGTAGATTCGGCCTTTGGTTGTGTATTGGGACAACATGATTCAACTGGAAGGAAGGAGCAAGCAATATACTATCTAAGCAAGAAGTTTACTCCTTACGAGGTCAAGTACAAATTGCTGGAACGCACGTGCTGTGCGCTGACCTGGATAGCACAGAAGTTGAGACACTACTTGACATCTTACTCAACATTGCTGATATTAAGGATGGACCCTCTCAAGTACATCTTCCAAAAACGAGTGCCTACTGAAAAGCCGGCTAAATGGAAAATAATTCTCAGCGGATTCGACATCACTTTTTTCACTCAAAAGGCGGTGAAAGCTCAAGCCTTGGCTGATCATATGGCCGAGAATCCGGTGGGAGATTACTATGGACCATTGCACATATATTTCCCCGACGAAGAAGTCATGTTCGTAGGGGAAGATATCACCGAAGAGTATGATGGTTGGAGGCTATTCTTTGATGGAGAGGTAAATTTCAAAGGAGTCGGCATTGGAGCGATATTAGTCTCCGAGACTGGACAACAGTACCCTGTCACAGCCAAATTAAGGTTCCCTTGCACCAACAACATGGCGGAGTATGAAGCCTGCATCTTGGGTCTTAGATTGGCGGTAGACATGAACATACAAGAGCTGTTGGCAATCGAAGATTCTGACTTGTTGATTCACCAAGTCCGAGGAGAATGGACAGGAAAGAACTCCAAGATACTGCCGTACCTGGAATGCATAAAAGAGCTAAAGCAACGATTCACAAAGATAGAGTTCCGGCATGTCCCTAGGCTGCAAAATGAGTTCGCGGATGCTTTGGCCACCATATCTTCCATGATCAAACATCCAGACAAGAACTACATTGACTCAATACCCGTGACAGTGAGGAAGCAGCCAGCATATTGTTATCATGTAGAAGAAGAATCAGACGGACATCCTTGGTTATACGACATCAAAGGTTTTTTCAAAGACGGTATTTACCCAAAAAATGCAACAAGTCTCCAAAAGAAGACGTTGAGGATGCTAGCAAATGGTTTCCTTCTGAACGGAGAAGTTTTGTACAAAAGGACACCTGATTTGGGATTGTTAAGATGTGTGGACGCCAAAGAAGCCGTTAAATTGTTGGAAGAAATACACTCTGGGACGTGCGGCCAACATATGAACGGTTTTGTGCTTACAAAGAAGTTTTTGAGGGCTGGCTATTTCTGGATGACAATGGAGCATGATTGCATAAAGCACACAAAGAAATATCATCAGTGCCAAATCCATGGAGATACGATCCGAGTGCCTCATAATGAATTGAATATCATGGGGTCACCTTGTCCTTTTGCCGCCTGGGGAATTGATGTCATAGGGCCTATCGAGCCAGCCACTTCCAATAGACATCGTTTCATATGGGTGGCCATCGAATATTTTACCAAATGGGTAGAAGCCGCATCGTACAAGTCAGTGACGAAGAAAGTGGTGTCAAACTTTGTCCGTGATAAGATGATCTGCCGATTTGGCATCCCTGAGTCGATCATCACTGACAATGGGTCCAACCTCAATAGTGACCTAATGAAAGCATCTTGTGAGGTCTTCAAGATCAAGCACCACAATTCCACTGCATATAGGCCTCAAATGAATGGTGCGGTCGAGGCAGCCAACAAGAACATCAAGAGGATATTGTGCAAGATGACAGACAATTCAAAGCAATTGAAACGACCTCGGTTAGTCGTTTCGGAAGTTAGGACTCCGATTAGCGTGCCGATAATTTAAAAAAAAACTTCGTAATGTCCATTAGGACCTGTGTGTAAAATTTGAGCTAAATCAGACCTCGTTTGGTAGGCATCGGAAGAAGGTTTCAGCTTTTATTATCGATAAATACTAAAAAGAGATTTTCGAGCTCGGTTTTGGTGAACGAGCTCCGATTCAAAATCCGAAAGCGTCGTTAGGTTCGTATGATTATTTGTGACTTTTGTGCTTTTTCGAACGTGAATTTCGAGGTTGTTCGGCTAGCTTCTGTTAAAATACCGAAAGTTAAATAAGTTGACCATTCACATCTTTTCACTACTACAAGTATGTAACAGATCGTTACTTAATGCGTCTACGTACTTCATTTAACATTCGAGGACGAATGTTCCTAATGGGGGAAGATTGTTACACCCCGTATGTCAAAAGTGAGGTATATCCTTCTAATGACATGTTAAGAATGATTTAAGTGAGTTTAAAGTCATAATATGACCATATATGATGTTTATATTTTGAATATAAAGTTTGGGAAAGATCGGATTTAAGTTGCGGAAAAACCGACCAAGGAATTGCCTTGTAACGGAGCCTTTTCATCAATTAATTTCATGTATTATATGAGGTCTTTTGGAGACATATCATATACCAAATTGAAGGTCTTTGAGTGTATTTTCCAATACTTTTAACGGTTTGTTCATACAGCATATGAATAAAAAGATATGAGCATCAGAATTCAGGCCAGAAGAAGGGACATAAACGCAAAACAGGACTAGAACTGAAATGTTTCTAGTATAAAAGCAAAAACATGTCCTCTTTTCGTCATTTCTAGAATATAAACGATAGAAACAGTGTGTTCTTGAAGGTTTAAGCCACTTTTATTATTTTGAAGGAAGGACGTCAATCTTAACTCGAAATTGAAGACAGATTACGTCAAAATGCTCTACGCGATTAAGGTAACGTTATGCTACCTTCAATTTCGTCTATTGCTTGAGTTTTAGAATTACTTCATGGCTAAGTAAAGTATCTAAATGTTGTATTATAGCTTTTTTAAGCTTTAGAAGGTGTTGAATTCAAGGGAAACAAGGTTGAGAAGCAAGAAACATCAAAGGTATGTAAGGCTAAACCTTTCTTTTGGCAAGGCATGTATCTTATAGCTTTTGAAGCTTTTCTTAGTTCCAAAATTGATGATTCTTGTGGGTAACCTGTATGGCATAAAGGTGACTGTATATGTGCTTAATTAGGTGCTATGAACCACGGCAAAAGATGTCCAAAACAATAGCACAAAATATTTCAAAATCTGGAAAATTATCTTTATCTTCGGACAGCTATTAGTATATTGATCATAACTCCTTGTACAAAATTGATACTAAGATGATTTAAGAATCCCTAGAATCCTAAGACATACATCTACAATTTTTATGAAGACCATGAAGTCTATATCTTTAATCTACACTCTGAAAATTAGGTCGAAAGGCAAGACAGTGGTGCTGTCCAGACATTCTATCAGCGGATTTGTTATGTCATCCAGTCGTCTCATCTTGTTATCCATTTAACATGTTTATATTATCAGTTTATCCGGGTATCCATTCCCGTGTGTAGTATAGTGCTGGTTCTGTTTTTGCGGATCATCCAGTTTCAGGGGAAACTCTGCCGAAAATTTTATGGAAATTCAAAGAGTTGGACAAATTCGGAGGTTTAGGTTGTGTCTATAATTCTATCAAGAGTTTTCCTTTCATTCCTTTGAGTCCATATCTACTGTTGCCACATGTGTTATGCCTCATACATGCTTATACTTATATTGTGACCATGTTATGTCTGATTTGGAGTCCCCCATAGAGGCTGGACATTGGACACACAGTCCGGTCGCGTGGGTATCAGGTTCCTAACCGGATTGCCCTAAGATGTGAGGAATGAAGCCTTTAGCCTAAATTGATATATTTTTCTACTTATTGAATAGAGTGGGATCGTATGGCAAGGAAACTAAAGGATAAAGCGGTTGTTGATTAGCCGTACTAACTGTTGGAAGAGGTAAGTGTTTATATCCATTTCTTTGGAGGCACTTGGTCTCATGGATTTTCTACCACGTGTTCCTTACGTATGTAGCTGCCGATAGGCGTACTCATTACGCCTTAGCTTTGAATTTACATTGTATATTATATGTTAAGCCCTGTTGTTTGTATTGCATTGAGCATATGAGCATTGCACTCTGGTTTTGAGCATTGCATATACTTCCCGGTAATCGATGAGAGTCCCGAGCCGGTGAAGGGTCATTATTGCATATATTTCTCGGTTGGTGATGAGAGTCCCGCACCGGTGAAGGGTCATTATTGCATATACTTCCCGATAATCGATGAGAGTCCCGAGCCGGTGAAGGGTCATTATTGCATATATCTCCTGGTAGACGATGAGAGTCCCGCGCCGGAGATAGGTATCAGGCATATGTGCCTACATGGCATCATATTGCATTCATACGCATTCCATTGCATATATTGAGGGGTAGGAGGATTCCGCCCCAGGAGCAGGAGGATTCCGCTCCATTCTATCATATTGAGGGTAGGAGGATTCTGCCCTAGGAGCAGGAGGATTCCGCTCCATTGCATATATTGAGGGGTAGGAGGATTCCGCCCCAGGAGCAGGAGGATTCCGCTCCATTTCATATATTGAGGGGTAGGAGGATTCCGCCCCAGGAGCAGGAGGAGTCCGCTCCATTGCATCATATTGAGGGTAGGAGGATTCCGCCCTAGGAGCGGGAGGATTCCGCTCCATTGCATCATATTGAAGGTAGGAGGATTCCGCCCTGGAGTTGCAGGATTCCGCTCCATTCATTTGACACATGTGACCCTTTGCATCAGATTTCATTTCATTTCATACCATTGTGTGGACTTGTGGTACATAACTACTGTTCTGCTTATACGTGCATTGCTTATTTGTCTATATATTTCTAGCTCGTATTCTGGGTTACGGGGATCGGGTTGCACGCTGCAACGGTATAAATATATGGATCGGGTTGCACGTCGCAGCGGTATAAATATATGGATCGGGTTGCACGCCGCGATAGTATGAATATATGGATCGGGTTGCACGCCGCAACAGGATGAATATATGGATCGGGTTGCACGCCGCAACAGGATGTGTTTCTTATTGTTGATGTGTTCGGGATACCTATATGTTTTGGTTATCTTACGTTCCTGGTTGTTGATAAGTTTGTCATCCTATACGTGTTTCTAGTTATTATCTGGCTCTGCCTTATCATAATTTAAATAAGAGGAATTTGGTTTATCTGTTTCTTCTCCCTGGCTAGCTATCCTATTCTTTGAGGTGGCTAGTCTGCCCCACTTATTGAGTCCTTTTGACTCACCCTTGTTTGTTGTTTGTTTCTTGTCTATCTATTTCGTTTCGGCAGGTCTTGGAGTGTATTTTCCAATACTTTTAACGGTTTGTTCATACAGCATATAAATAAAAAGATATGAGCATCAGAAGTCAGGACAGAAGAAGGGACATAAGCGCAAAAGAGGGCTAGAACAGAAATGTTTCGAGTATAAAAGCAAAAACATGTCCTCTTTTCGTCATTTCCAGAATATAAACGATAGAAACAGTGTGTTCTTGAAGGTTTAAGCCACTTTTATTATTTTGAAGGAAGGACGTCAATCTTAACTCGAAATTGAAGACAGATTGCGTCAAAATGCTCTACGCGATTAAGGTAACGTTATGCTACCTTCAATTTCGTCTATAGCTTGAGTTTTAGAATTACTTCATGGCTAAGTAAAGTATCTAAATGTTGTATTATAGCTTTTTTAAGTTTTAGAAGGTGTTGAATTCAAGGGAAACAAGGTTGAGAAGCAAGAAACATCAAAGGTATGTAAGGCTAAACCTTTCTTTTGGCAAGGCATGTATCTTATAGCTTTTGAAGCTTTTCTTAGTTCCAAAATTGATGATTCTTGTGGGTAACCTGTATGGCATAAAGGTGACTGTATATGTGCTTAATTAGGTGCTATGAACCACGGCAAAAGATGTCCAAAACAATAGCACAAAATATTTCAAAATCTGGAAAATTATCTTTATCTTCGGACAGCTATTAGTAAATTGATCATAACTCCTTGTACAAAATTGATACTAAGATGATTTAAGAATCCCTAGAATCCTAAGACATACATCTACAATTTTCATGAAGACCATGAAGTCTATATCTTTAATCTACACTCTGAAAATTAGGTCGAAAGGCAAGACAGTGGTGCTGTCCAGACATTTTATCAGCGGATTTGTTATGTCATCCAGTCGTCTCATCTTGTTATCCATTTAACATGTTTATATTATCAGTTTATCCGGGTATCCATTCCCGTGTGTAGTATAGTGCTGGTTCTGTTTTTGCGGATCATCCAGTTTCAGGGGAAACTCTGCCGAAAATTTTATGGAAATTCAAAGAGTTGGACAAATTCGGAGTTTTAGGTTGTGTCTATATTTCTATCCAGAGTTTTCCATTCATTCCTTTGAGTCCATATCTACTGTTGCCACATGTGTTATGCCTCATACATACTTATACTTATATTTTGACCATGTTATGTGTGATTTGGAGTCCCCATAGAGGTTGGACATTGGACACACAGTCCGGTCGCGTGGGTATCAGGTTCCTAACCGGATTGTCCTAAGATGTGAGGAATGAAGCCTTTAGCCTAAATTGATATATTTTTCTGCTTATTGAATAGAGTGGGATCGTTTGGCAAGGAAACCAAAGGATAAAGCGGTTGTTGATTAGCCGTACTAACTGTTGGAAGAGGTAAGTGTTTATATCCATTTCTTTGGGGGCACTTGGCCTCATGGATTTTCTACCACGTGTTCCTTACGTGTGTAGCTGCCGATAGGCGTACTCATTACGCCTTAGCTTTGAATTTACATTGTATACTATATGTTAAGCCCTGTTGTTGGTATTGCATTGAGCATATGAGCATTGCACTCTGGTTTTGAGCATTGCATATACTTCCCGGTAATCGATGAGAGTCCCGAGCCGGTGAAGGGTCATTATTGCATATATTTCCCGGTTGGCGATGAGAGTCCCGCACCGGTGAAGGGTCATTATTGCATATACTTCCCGGTAATCGATGAGAGTCCCGAGCCGGTGAAGGGTCATTATTGCATATATCTCCTGGTAGACGATGAGAGTCCCGCGCCGGAGATAGGTATCAGGCATATGTGACTGCATGGCATCGTATTGCATTCATACGCATTCCATTGCATATATTGAGGGGTAGGAAGATTCCGCCCCAGGAGCAGGAGGATTCCACTCCATTCTATCATATTG
This sequence comes from Petunia x hybrida, assembly GCA_037355625.1. NCBI lineage: Eukaryota > Viridiplantae > Streptophyta > Magnoliopsida > Solanales > Solanaceae > Petunia > Petunia x hybrida. The sequence continues at coordinate 11,327,841 of JBBBVM010000036.1, forward strand.
AGGGTAGGAGGATTCCGCCCTAGGAGCAGGAGGATTCCGCTCCATTGCATATATTGAGGGGTAGGAGGATTCCGCCCCAGGAGCAGGAGGATTCCGCTCCATTGCATCATATTGAGGGTAGGAGGATTCCGCCCTAGGAGCAGGAGGATTCCGCTCCATTGCATCATATTGAGGGTAGGATTCATTTGACACATGTGACCCTTTGCATCAGATTTCATTTCATTTCATCTCATTTCATTTCATTTCATACCATTATGTGGACTTGTGGTACATAACTACTGTTCTGCTTATACGTGCATTGCTTATTTGTCTATATATTTCTGGCTCATATTCTGGGTTACGGGGATCGGGTTGCACGCTGCAACGGTATAAATATATGGATCGGGTTGCACGTCGCAGCGGTATAAATATATGGATCGGGTTGCACGCCGCGACAGTATGAATATATGGATCGGGTTGCACGCCGCAACAGGATGAATATATAGATCGGGTTGCACGCCGCAACAGGATGTGTTTCTTATTGTTGATGTGTTCGGAATACCTATATGTTTTGGTTATCTTACGTTCCTGGTTGTTGATAAGTTTGTCATCCTATACGTGTTTCTAGTTATTATCTGGCTCTGCCTTATCATAATTTAAATAAGAGGAATTTGGTTTATCTGTTTCTTCTTCCTGGCTAGCTATCCTATTCTTTGAGGTGGCTAGTCTGCTCCACTTATTGAGTCCTTTTGACTCACCCTTATTTGTTGTTTGTTTCTTGTCTATCTATTTCGTTTCGGCAGGTTCGCTCCAAGATTGAGTTCGCCACGTTGTAAAGGAGCGAAGACGACTTCAGCTGTCGGGGTGAGCCAGCTTTTGTTCCGGATGGCAACCAGTTTATTGGTTGTTATTTCAGTTGCATTTTGCTCCCTTCAGGAGGTATTTGTCTTCTTTTGTACTCTTAGATGTCTAGTCTGGATAGCCCTAAACCTAGCATGTTGGGTAGTCAGCTGTAATTTCTTTTGTACAACTTAGAGGTATCAGTATGTCTGTATTTTTTTAAGTCTTGTCCTTATTTGTGAATTGTTATATTTATTTTCCTGATTTAATTGGTAATGGTTCGCCCGACGGGTCAAGGGAAAGATGTCGGGTGCCCGCACGGCCTAACCGAATTCTGGGTCGTGTCAGCAATGGCATGAGAACCTACCCTACGCTCAGTTAGGGTACCGCACCACAATGAGAACATCAACAAGGGCTACTCCTTACTTGTTAGTGTATGGCACTGAGGCAGTGATACCTGTGGAGGTCGAGATACCATCTTTGAGAATCATCCAAGAGACATAGTTGAAAAATGCTGAATGGATCAAAGGAAGAATGGAGCAATTGGCCCTCATCGACGGCAAGAGACTGAATGTGATATGTCATGGGCAATTATATCAGAGGAGAATGGCTAAGGCATTTAACAAGGAAGTTCGAGAAAGATTCTTCGAACCTGGGCAATTAGTACTAAAGAAGATATTTCCAAATCAAGAAGAGGCAAGAGGCAAATTTGTACCAAACTGGCAAGGTTCATACATGATTCATCGAGTTTTGAATGGAGCAGCATTGATACTGGCAGAAATGGACGGGAAAGTTTGGCCGAAACCAATCAACTCAGACGCTGTCAAGAGATACTATATATAAGAGCTTGTACTAGCTAGTGATTTCGCCATTTTGCAATACATTATGTAATCTGAACTACGTCACGACCTGATTCCCCAAGTGGGATATGTAGGCAACCTACTCAAGGTTCGGTCGCATAAATACAAAAATTTCATTTTCCCACAAAGCAAACACTGGGGCAGAATTTTTTGAGGAACTCCCAAAAATTCTTAGAGGACAAACTTAGTCGACACTGAGGCAGAATTTTTTGAGGATCTCTCAAAAATTACAAACACAAACTGGGGCAGAATTTTAAGGTCGCCCTAAAAATTCACTTGATGGAGTTTGGAACAGCATGAATAGCGACAACTAAAGCTTTACACAACACGACTCGTGACTCAATGGGACAAAATATTTCATTTCATCTCTTTCTTATAAAAGTTTTTTGAAATATTTGCATTATTTACTACTTTATGCATATCCCTATCAGCTCGGCCAAGATACCGGCACTCATGGACAGCGAGCGCGAAGCAAGCTAAGAATGCACAAACTAGACCACATCGCACAACTCACCAATCTTTCTTTGGATGCAGGCACAAAAGATACGCAACTCGGCAACACACGACAGACGTGTTTCAACAAAGGTTTGTCATTTAAATTAGCTAAGGGTACACAACCCAAAACCTCGGTTGAGGATACACAGCTCGATATAGATCTGCATTTAAATTAGCTGAGGGTACGCAGCCCGAAGCGCCGGTTGAGGGTACACATCCCAATATCGATCTGCATTTAAATTAGATGAGGGTATGCAGCCCAAAGCGTCGGTTGAGGGTACACAACCCGATATCAATCTGCATTTAAATTAGATGAGGGTACACAGCCCGAAGCGTCGGTTGAGGGTACATAGTCCGATATCGATCTGCATTTAAATTAGATGAGGGTACACAACCCGAAGCGTCGGTTGAGGGTACACAGCCCGATATAGATCTGCATTTAAATTAGCTGGGGGTACACAGCCCGAAGCGTCGGTTGATGGTACACAACCCGATATCGATTTGCATTTAAATTAGCTGAGGGTACACAGCCCGAAGCGTCGGTTGAGGGTACACAGCCCGATATCGATTTGCATTTAAATTAGATGAGGGTACACAGCCCGAAGCGTCGATTGGGGTACACATCCCGATATCGATTTGCATTTAAATTTGCTGAGGGTAAACAGCCCAAAGCGTCGATTGAGGGTACACAGCCCGATATTGATTTGTCGTCTTAATTCCTTGCGGAGGCATCCCAAGGCATCGACTGAGGGTATACAACCTGACGTCGAATCTAACACTTGACAACAAAGGACACACAGTCGGGCATAGCAGACAGTCCTGGAAAGACAACCCTGCCCGATGGAAAGGTACGTCCTACATTCACTTATACATACATTATTGCACAGACTCATCTTTATCGCAGGATATACACTCAGACAAAGCAAGCGTTATGGCCTAATGTCCCAGCAATTCTCTTATGTCGTAAACATTCCTCTAGAGTCGTGACAAAATTAGTCGTTCTGTCAACGTCTTTGCCCGAAGACTCTTTCATCATCCTCGGGCAAAGAGGGGCAGCTGTTGACACCTAATTCTGTCCCTCCTGTTTCAATAGCCTTTTGTTCGGATAAATTGCAACGACGACCACATAAATAGCCCACACTCACTCCAATCCTGAGTCATTGTCTCATGCACGTACGCCAATTAGGCTATATTGGAAACGTTTACACAAACGGTCATATTTTTACGAAACCTGTATGTCTTGCCCATATTTTTACAATTGTTCCTGTTTTAAGGACGACACCTAAATTATTTTAAAACCTTAATGTAGCATATTTCTTTAAACAATTTGGCCTTGCGAATATTTTTCCTTAGTTTTATAATTTTTTATACAGCTTATACTTAATTTATATTTAATTATACACTATTTATGCATTAGTTATAGATTATTTATACATTATATACACATATATATATACATATATACATGTTTGCACTCATCACCACACATTTTTACACTTCAGCGCCTACGTGGATCAATCTTAGCCATCCACGTGTGCCATCCGATGGCTGAGATCAAATCCTCTATCCTATTCCCTAAACCCCCTCGCCTATTCCCGTTCCCTTACCTGACCCCGATAATTACTCTCTCTCTCTCTCTCTCTCTTTGGTGAAACGGCGACACCACTGTCATGGCTAGTTTCTGATCGATTCAGCCGGCGAATTTTAGGGAAAATGGTATCATTGTATTCCCCTTGTCACCCGCTACAAAACTCATACACTTTCGACCACATTTTAGACAAGGTCAATTCTTGACCCTCGTCGACTGAGTCACCATCGCCAGAAAACAACTCCGACGGAGTCCAGGGTATTTCAAACAGTGTCACTTTCGACCACATTTTAGACAAGGTCAATTCTTGACCCTCGTCGACTGAGTCACCATCGCCAGAAAATACCTCCGACGGAGTCCAGGGTATTTCAAACAGTGTTATCGCCTGAAAAGGGTAAGAAACCCTTCATGCAAAGTCGACTCACGACGGGTCAATGTGACCCGACTCCGGTTTCAAGACGGGTAACCCTAAAACCCTATTTGCTTTCCCTACTTGCTTTCTAAATATAAATGATGTTACAATTGTCAAGCCTTTTAGCATGTTATGGTTGATTCACTGATTAACTAGAAAAAGTGCACAAATTGGCAATTTTGAATCACTTCACTATCTTAACAACGATTTCCTGTATACGTGCTTGAATTCGCCTAATCTCATCTGAGTATGACGTTATTAGTTGCTATTAGTCGACTGATTAAAGAGGAAAATTGTTTGATTAGGTGTTTTCACTGAACTAAAATTAAGATATTTGCCTTAGTCTTGCTTGTGTGTTCTAAGCTTATACATATTACTTATCACCATCACTACAGCCTAAGTCCGTCCTATATAAAGTATTTCCACCATATATTTGTACTGTTCCTGATTACTTAGCCAAAATTGGAATGATTTTATTGAGGTTGATCTTTGAATTGATGGTTTGTATTGGATTTTGGTTTGTTTCTCTGATTGAAAATTGGAAGAGGAAATTGATTCCCTGGTTGATATGATATCAATTAGAACCTGTTTGAATTTGGTAAAGATTTTCGAGCCTAAAACTAGTTCAAATCTTGCTAAGCCTACTGATTTGGAACCTGGACTTTTAATTAGGATTAAGGGTAAGGGAATACAATTAAAATCATGTCTCCCTTGAGCTTTGGGAATTGATTGACCTATTTTTGGAAGGGATCCCTAATGGTATACCCCTTATTCTTAGAAACAATATTCTCTTACCATTCTTAACCCCCACCCGTTTGAACTGAAACCTACACTATTACCACTATTTAAAGAGGTTGTATCTCTCACCTTAGGACACACTTTTGACTCCTCACATCTCTCTCTGAATTAAAGTACTGAAGGCATAAGAAAACTGGTTACAGACTCTGTTTTTTCTCCTCTCTGGCTCACTGAACACTAATCCAAAAGGACTACTGCTTTGCTTCTGTATTTCTCCCTATTTGCTACTACTTTGACATGGTATAATCCAATAATTCTCCTTACTATTTGCTCTCACCTGTGAACTGTGTCTATATGTGTTCTCTCATATAACCTCTGCTTGTTTCTACCTATGTTTGCATCCTTGTTTGGAGGCCCTACTTGGCCCTTACTAACCCCTCTTTGCAGCATTAGTGGATGGTCTTGTCGCTATACCAAATAAATGAATCTGCAAGTCTTTCTTTTGTGTTTGAAAGCCTGGCCAAGAGGCCTTCTTTTACATGAAGAACCAGGCCCAAACAGGCTGCATTACAGTTCATACAGGGCACTGCTTTCTCTCTACCCCCTTTCTGATTCCCCTATAGCTTTCCTTCTATGTGATTGTATTTATTAGGACAGCCCCTGCTTGTATTCATCTTAAAACAGGGTACACAGTTAACATGACTATGTACGAAGGCTACCCAGGGGCCATTCTCAACTTCCCTCCTTTTTATGTGTTGCATCATCCCTTGAAAACTGAAAACCTTGCATGCAAATCTTGTTTAGATAGTCATAAGCAGGTTTGTACGTATGTAATAATCTGAATTCAATGTTTAGCGATTTCTCAAGCCTTTTCGCGTGAAATCTGGACATTTTTAAACAATAGGGGCTATCTGTGAAAGAAACATGTGTGATCTGCTTATTTCTGCAATTTTAAAGCTGCCCCTGCTTTTGCATAAACAATATGGGCCCAAAACCGTTTTAAAATTTGGCACTTTATGTGTATAAAATATTTTTCAAACTACTTTCACTTCTTGTACACTAAAATATGGCCCATTTGATTTTGGTCCAAATCTGAAAATTATTTGAAAAACTGTCCACTTGTGCAAAAAATACTTTTAAACGTTGAAGTTGCACAAGTGAACCAATATTCGTTATTCCTTTGTATGATTAGCCTTACTTACGATTAGGCATTTGTATTAGAGGCCATAAAATGTGATTAGGCTTAAGCGTAGGTCGTATATGAAACTTATCTGCATATGTGTGGACTAAAATTGCATAGACATATTACCTTAATTAGATATGAATTTGACCTCCCAAGTTAGTATTGCATGATAGTATTCACGACGTTATCCCAAAATATAGACTCGGACCGGAACCACTTTTTCGTGGGACTTGGAAAAGTGCCTAACACCTTCTTCCCCGAGTTATTTGTACTTCTTACCCTTTTGAATCTCTGAAACCAGACTAGTATGATAATTAACTCGACCTTAGACGGTTAGGTGGCTTAATACATCTTGAAAAACTATATTAGGTGGCGACTCTAATTTCTGAACTCAAACGAGTTACCCAGTCAAATCTGAAACCCGACTCGCTCCGAGTTGAGTCTAAAATCGGGTATGACAGTGACTCGTCCAGATATTGCATTTACAGTGCGTGTGGTTAGCCAGTTCATGTCTGCACCAACAGTCAAACATTGGGCAGCACTGGAGCAGATTTCTGTTACTTAAAAGGAGCACCTAGATTTTGGATACTATATAGTACTAATGGACATTCTTGTATTGAGTGTTTTGCATATGCGGATCGGGCTGGATCCAAAATTAATAGAAGATCCATTACAGGATATTGTGTCTTCGTTGGTGGTAAACTGGTATCATGGAGAAGCAAGAAACAAAATGGTGTACCTCGTTATAGTGCAGAATCCGAGTATAGAGCTATGGCGCAGTCTACATGTGAGATTATGTAGATACATCATCTCTTAATAGAAATTGAATTGAAGTATCATATGCCAGCTAAACTTTGGTGTGACAATCACGCTGCCCTCTACATCGCCTTAAATCCGATGTATCATAAAAGAACCAAACATATTGAGGTTGATTGTCATTTTATTCGCGAGAAGATTGAGGAAAACATGATCTCCACTAGCTATGTGAAGACGGGAGAGCAACTAACTGATTTGTTCATGAAGGCGTTGAATGGATCTCGAGTTTCTTACCTTTGTAACAAGCTGGGCACGATCAATACCTATGCTTCAGCTTGAGGGGGAGTGTAAAAAATGAATCTAGACATACTTACTGTAATATACATAAAGCATAATTATAGGAATGATGATAGGTGTAGGATTTTCCGTTTCTAATTCTTTCCATAGTTAGGATGCTATAATATTGTATATGTGCATTTAACTTACATGAATAATATACAATGAGTTCTCTGAATACCTTGTTAACTTATAGGTTTATAACATCAATATATTTGTGTCCTATAAATAGCACAGACTTTATTCCATGAAAAATACACTTGAATACTTGGAAGTAAATAACAAAATGTCCTTCCTCTCCTCTTTATATATCTTGTCTATATCTTGTCTATATCTTGTATTTCCTGTTATTTTACAATAGATATATCCATTTTTATAACAAACTAATTGAATGTGTCTGTCATCACTCAACACACAATAAGATACTTAACTATCTATGACAAACAATGTATTGCAAAGAAAATGGAAAAATGAAAAGAAATCTATTTCACTAATGAAAGTTAATGTGACATAGGCAGAGATAGTTACTTTACTGTCATCTTTGTAGAAATTGGATTATCTTTATTATAATCTCTAAACAATAGAACACTTTATTTAACCTTCTTTTGTGGAATCAATGGTTGCATAAAGTGGATGGGAGTGGAAAGGTAAGGAATAAACTCATTTTAAGCAATTGGTACTGGTACTTAATTTATAATAATAATAATAATAATAATAATAATAATAATAATAATAATAATAATAATTTGAATAGTGAGTAGTCTAGTACTTTACTCCGTTTCACCCTATAGCTATTGAAAGTAAAGGTATAAAATTCTAATCAAATTCATAAATCACATATCTTTCAGAAGGTTGAGATTGAGATAAGAAGTGCCTCTTCTAGTTTATTGTTTAACGATAAAGAACTAAGCTGTGCATTTGCATTTTGATTATGGAGTAACTCGGCTCTATAGTGTGTGAAACTATAGTGAAAGCATGCTATCAAAGCATTAGCATGTGAAATTTTATTGGAGACAGAAGATCATTAGAAAGTGCATTTTGAATTTGTTCTCATTGAGAATGGCTGAATGAGGTTTATGTAAACATTCTTTTTAAGCTTTGAAGATTATTCTGAAGATAGTTGAGTTTTTGTTGGTATTTCTGTTCATGATGCTGTGACATCGACGGCCTAAGAGGTGCGCATATGTTCTATACGAGTAGAACGTGTAGGTTCAAGGAAGTCGGAACAAATGGAACTTGCCTCTGTTTAGAGTTTCCACTCTTAAATAAGTAATCACAACAGTAATCAAGGTACTCATCAGGCTGTATGTAACTAGGCATTTCATTAGCTAGAGCTGTTTGAATCTTATCTGGAACCAAGGAATTTTTTAAATCATGTTATGAGAAGCTAAGAACTCTAACTTCTATATATTTCTTCTTATTCTCTAAAGTCCATTCTACATCAACCATGACTTACAGCTGTTTGCTATAGGTTTTATAATGGATTTGAGAAGTTGTCAGCCCATTCAGAGTCTTAATAGATAAACAGTGTGTGATCTAGATGCTAAACTGCATAGTTGAGCTTTGGCATGTATCATCTTGATGACTCTAGGAAAACTTGAAAGATGGTGTCGTATGTATTTTTATTGTTTTAAAAACCTTTTCAAGGTCTCTAATATGTCCCCAAATACCATAAACAAATTCAAGCTAATACCAGGGAACTATGACAGCAGTAGGTTGGGAGCAGACTTGAAATGAGATAATGAGCTCTTTGACCCTGTCAAAGAGAACAAGAGCAGACATCCTCAACTCCTACAAAGAGACTTGAAGCTACTTCTCGATGAAAGATCACTTTTATGATCTCTTAACAATTAACTTGGATATTCAGATATTGAAGAATAGTTAGTTTTCTATTGCTTCTTAACAGTGGCGTAGTCAGAATTTTTTTTAAGGGTGTTCAAGCTTCAAAAAAAATTTAAAATGTATAAGTTGGGATTTGATCCCGGGGTTGTTTAGCTTCAAGAAGTTCTTAACTAAATTGATTTAATTATTATTTTGTCTGTGAGCTTCCACTTAAGAACGTTGTAGTTCATATTCGTTTTGATTGAAAATTTAAAAAAAAATTGGCAGAAGGTAAAATTATAAATATTTGAATATCTTATGTGACTTATTGTTGGCAGCTAAAACAGGCCAATAGATTAAAACTATGAATTTAAAGGTTGTCCCAAGTTGTTAGTTTAATTATATCGGGTATCCTCATCTAGTTGGCTAAGAAATGTTGGCTCGATTATTTTGGGTCGTGCTCTTGGCTGATCATAGCCTATAAATCGCATGTTTGAACCCTTTTGCATGCTACTTATGTGTCTAGCCAAATTTTCCACTTGGCAAAGAATTTTTGACACACATCAAAACATCAAAAAATGAGGTGCTCTCATCCATAGTTTTTGAAAAACCAATGTGCCAAGATTGACACATGTAAAATCATTTGAAATATTTTATTAAATCACCAACAATAAATACATTCCTTTGATGGCTTTAGATGACAAGTTACCTCTAAATCTAAGCAAACACCAAACAAGTTCCTTAGAAATGTCAGCAACAAGTGAGAGTAGTTCTAGTTCCAGTCATGAGCTTCTTCAAGCTCAAGCTCAAATTTTGAACCATATATTCAACTACATAACACCTTTTGCAGTAAGATGTGCTGTTCAATTGGACATTCCTGATGTTCTCCACAAACATGATAAGCCCATGTCTCTTTCTGACCTCTCAGCCCAACTTCCCAATATCGACCCTTCTAAAGTTTCATTCTTGCCCATTCTAATGCGCTTTTTAGTCCATTCGGGTTTCCTAAATCAACATTTAGATGATGAAAATCATAATTGTTACTATTCTCTTACTCCAGCAAGTCGCCTTCTCGTGAAAAATGAGCCATTGAATGTTAGGTCAATCTTGTTTCTCAACCATAGTCTTGTCAATTTTAAAACATGGTTTGAGTTAGGTAATTGGTTTCAAAACGATTCTTCTTCCCCTACTGCTTTTCATACTGCACATGGGAAATCTTCCTGGGAAAAACAAATACAACGGGGAAGTGTTTTTAATGACGCAATGGCTAGTGATTCAAGATTGATAACTGATGTTCTTATTTCTGAGAGTAATAAGCATGTTTTTGAGGGGTTAACTTCTTTAGTCGACGTGGGAGGTGGCACAGGCATTGTGGCAACTGCTATAGCCAAAGCTTTTCCTACGATAAAGTGCACCGTTCTTGATCTTCCTCATGTTATAGGTGACCTCAAGGAAAAAAGCCATGAGAACATAGAGTTTGTGGGAGGAAGTATGTTTGATGAGATTCCTCATGCTAATGCAATCTTACTCAAGGTATAATCTAAATGTTTAATTTTCTTTTATTTGGTATAACTATTCGGAAACGGATTTGATTCTAGTAAACCTATTAAATATGGAAGCGGTCTCTATCAAAGGTTTCGATCTCCATTCTTCATCATACTATTCTCCTTGGCAGTACAATTCAAATGTGTAGCTAAAACTTCTTTTGTTACTAAATGTCTCATTTGTTAATTGATCATTTGTTTTATATGGAGGTGTACTCTTTTCTTTACTAATCCATATAACTGGACAAGTTTAAACAGGTATATATGACCCCTTTGTTGACGTGATCTAAAAGAGGTTGAACTCAAAGTGGCCATCAGACAATTGAGTCCCTCATAATGAAATTCAAACCCAAACATACATCAAACTAGATGATTGAGAATGATGTAAGCTTAAAAGAAATTAAGCTAATAATCATGAGGAATACATTAGCGTTCACGATTTTTTTATCAAAAGAAAAAGGAGGTTGAGTCATGTTGAGTGAGTCAGGCTATGACAAATGCTTGAATACATTAGCTATATATGTTTGACTTTGAAGTTATTTCTCTCCCCCTCTCAATAGTGGATATTGCATAACTGGAGCGATGAAGATTGTGTGAAGATATTGAAGAAATGCAAAGAGTCAATTCCAAGTAAGGAGAAAGGAGGGAAAGTGATAATCATAGACATCGTGATGATGGAAGACGATGATCCAAAGAAAATAAGCCAAGAGTTTGTTCGAGCACAACATTTCATGGACTTGATGATGATGGTTCTTTATGCTGCCAAAGAGAGAACTAAGAAGGAATGGGAGAAACTTTTCATTAAAGCTGGTTTCAGTGAGTACAAAATTAGTCCCACCCTGGGATTAAGATCTATTATTGAAATCTACCCTTGATTAGCTTGAAGCAGTGTTGGTTGGAAATATGAATTTATAAGATGCATTAGTAATCTTACTAATACAGCTTTTTTCTCGACAATTTGTTGGATTATTGTTCCGTATCGTTTTATGATGTATCGTTCTATTTCATTTGTTTGGATTATTGGTTCATATTTATTACGGAACCAATACTTAATATACTGTATTGTTTATTATCGTTTTTAGACATTTTTCTTAATTATTGGGTTTGATTGTGTTATACTGTACTTACAAGTTTACCAAGATAATACTATTAACTATTGTAAATATTTTGGATTCAAGTACTTATTTAAAACTTAAAAAGAAGAAAAAAGGCAATAATACATACGTACATAGTAGTAAAACTGCCACAAGGAAAGGTATTAGGGGTCGTTTGGTTCGAACACAAGTTATACATGTATTAGCTGAGAAGAATTAATCAAAAGACCTCCGCAAGTTGTGGTTTCGTTAACTGACCTCCACTTTCTTTTTCTTTTATTTTTGGAGCTGAAAAGGCTTAACTTTTGGTTTAAAGTGGTTGGGGTCTTTTTCAATATTAAGAAGTTCCGGGTTTGAAAACAACGTAGAAAATAATTTTCTACTCAGTCGTTAAATATCGACCAATTGTTAAGTGGGCTCCTCTGTTCAATCAATCAAAAGGTCTCCGCATTTTTCATATCTTCCCATATACGGTTCTCCACTCTCCCGCTCTATAGCTTTTACACCATTTTATATGCCATTTATATATCTATTTTGTCTTCAAGATTCACTCCTTGTTTCATAGAAAAAAAAAGGAACCATCTACATTTTTAGATGATCATCGGTCAAAAAGTCCTTGTTGTAAGTTGAAACTTGTTGACTTACCAAGAAAGACACGATCAGCATAAGGTACAGTTTCTTAAAACCCTAATGCATGTTCGATTTTGTATCTAATATGCCATTTTTTAATAAAGCTTTTCTATTTTAGATGCAATCAATGATTTTTAGTTCAATTTTGTATCTAATCTGCCATTTTATAGTGAAGGTTTGTATATTTTAGATGCAGTAAATGATTTTTAGTGTGGTTAGGGTTTAGAAGATGATATAGAGTTTTAGTTGTGTTTTTTGGATTATATTTGGTTTGATTGTATGATTTAGGTGTTAAGGTCTCATTTGTGAGAAGAAATATCTGTTTTATAATTTAGAACAAATATTTAGAGTGTTGTTCTTAGGTGTTTGCAGAAACAATAAGGTTCAGAATGTATTCATCAAAGCGTAGACCGTCCATTATCCGGTATTCGTCACAATTTAGACTTCGAGATGAAAGTTCCTCAGATGAGTCCCATATAAACCTCATTCCACAAAGTTTGGACTTCAATATGAATGTTCGTCAGATGAGTCCACTAAAAAGACTCCTTCCATGAAGAGACTTGAGAAACTTCAACATGAAAGTTCCCCTAAAACGCTTGTTCACCCTAAATAGCTTCCTTCCACAAAGAGAGTTGAGAGACTCCAACTTGAAAGTACATCAAATGTGTCCCCTAAAAAACTTGTGTCCCCTAAACAGCTTCCTTCCACAAAGAGACTTGAGAGACTTCAACATCAAAGTACCTCAAATGTGTCCTCTAAGCAGCCTCCTTCCGCAAAGAGACTGCGAGACGAAAGTACCTTAGATGTGTCCCCTAAAAACCCTCCTAAAGTTGAAAGAAATATACTTTAAAAAAAACAAAGATGTGAACCTTTTGTAGTGGAACCCCCCTAAGTAGTGGAATCCCCCTAAGTAGTGGAATCCCCCTCCCCCCTCAAGCAGTAGTTCAACCTCCCCAAGTAGTGGAACCCCTCCCCCCCTCTCAAGCAGTAGTTGAAGCTCCCCAAGAAGTGGAACCCCCAGTAATTAAAAATAGGTTTGTTTTAGTAGATGACAGCATGACCCTTGCAATTATAGATCCTGAGAGGGAGAGGGAGGAACCTGAGAGGGTGAGGGAAGAGCCTGAGATGGAGAGAGAAGAGCCTGAGAGGGAGAGAAGAATTTAAGAGGGAGAGGGAAGAGCCTGAGATGGAGATAGAAGAACCTGAGAGCGAGAGAGAAGATACTGAAGAGCTATTCGCTGAAATAATGCTTTTGCAGATGCTGTAGTTCATGGTAATGAGGTCAAGCAACCTCAGGTGGATGATATGGGGGACTTGTTTAATAAATTGAGTGATGCTGATTTTGACGTTCATCTGGAAGATGGGTTGGGTGTTAATTTGAATGAGGGTGGTAGTGGTGAAGGTGGTGTTAATGATACTAGTGCTGATGGTGTTTGTCTTGAAGGTGATGAATAAGTGGATGCTCATTCTCTTAAAGGTGAAGAAGAGGATGTTAGTAATGAAGAAGAGAATGTTGTTTGTGAAGAAAAGGAGGGTGGTTACGATGAAGGTGAAGAAGATGATGAAGATGCTGAAGAGAGTGTGGAGGAAGTTGTTGCTGATGTAGGTGCTGATAAGGATCGCTTGTCGATTGAGGAGTGCATAATTGAGATTGATGGTAAAACGTATGGTTTATCGACTTGGCTCGATAGGATTCCAATGTTTCCTTCAAAAATATCAGTTTGTTGCAGTATTAATCATTTTTTTAAGTTTAAATTGTTGTTGGAAGAGTTGGACTTGAAGAAAGCATTTAAGGAGTGTGGGTTTTATTACTTGTGGAAAATCTCTCAGAGTTGGACATTTAACGAACCCTTGTGCACTCGCTGCTTATGCGACGTGTGTTGTGTAAGAAGAAATATGAGTTGTGGTTTCTTATCGATGGTAAGCCCATGTGCTTTAGGCTTAAAATTTTGATTTGGTTACCAGGTTAAATTGTGGTGCTTATCCGTCGCAGCAGAGAGAGCAGTGTTTTGAAGGTATGTGAGAATTTCTTTAAGAAGGTTACAGTCAAGTCAAAATTGGTGACATCCTTTAGGCTGATTAGGATGAATAAACAAGACCAGTTCAGTGCGATGGAGAAGTTCAAGTTGTGTTGCTTGTGGTTTGTGTATGTTCTGTTGATGGCTAAAGACAATTCCACCAGAGTCCTCCCAAAATAGATTAAGATGGTAGATGATCTTTATTTTTTCCTTGATTATCCATGGGGGAAAGAATGCTTTAGCCTCATTGTGGACTCTCTGATGAATCTGGACATGAAAAAGCTTTGCTAAACGTACCTCAAATTTTTGGGCCAAAAAGGGAAATATGTTGGATATACATTATATGGCTTTCCATGGGCATTCCAAGTAAGTATTGAAGCAGTGGTTTGTTAATTTTATTTTGAATTTGAATAGTGTCCTAACATGTACTGTTTATAGGCTTGGGCGTACGAAGCTATTCCGGCTGTTGGTGATCGCGCTGGCAAGTCTACTAAATCCCCACTGCCAATTCCTCAAATCCTAAGTTTGCAAAAGAAGAAGGTGACCACACATTCATTTGACGCATTGCATTCACGAATGGGACCGATCGAGGTAAATATAGTTTATATAATTAGATGTTTTAGCTTATTGTCTAGTTACATTTTTTTTAACTTATATAATTTTTATTTGGCCAGATCATGCACCCTTACTTCGTCCCCACAGTACAAGAAATTAAAGTCGGGTGCTTCAGGAATTTTGTCCCATATGCAAAAGATGTGAGGGATGAGGGTGTGGATGTAATGAAGGAGGAATTGGTAGAGGTTACTGCAGTGAGAACGAGCAGTTCTTATGGAAAGGGGAAAAAAGTTCTAATGGAAAGGGGAAAAAAGTTGTGGTTGAAGAAAGCATTTCTGGAGATGATAGTGAGCAGGATGAAGATTCTGCAGGTCCATCAAGAGTCGGCGAAAAAAGTTGTGGTTGAAGAAAGCATTTCTGGAGATGATAGTGAGCAGGATGAAGATTCTGTAGGTCCATCAAGAGTCGGCCCTACTTGTGCTCTTTATGGTGGAAATGGCATATCAATGACCGACGTGATGGATAGGTTGGCATCATTTGAGCTGAAACTGGAGGAGGTCGTTAAGGCCGTAAAGAGCAACCCAAAGGTCCTCAGTACTGTCAAGAGTATACCAACAATGATGAAAAAGAAGCCAACAAAAGGTAATTTAAATTATTGTGTATTTGTATTTATTAATTTTTAATCTTTTTATTTTGTATGTATGTGCTTATTTGTGTCTGATGATCACAGGTTCTGAAAGTCCTACCTTTTAATGTAGATTATTCTGAACCAGCCTTTTGTAGAAATGATATGGAGGATGCACCTGCCCAGAATGAGGTTGAGCATGATAAAGAAGATGAAATTAATGTGGATGATGTGCTAAATTCTGTTATTGCAAGTCTAGATAGAGAGAAGTAATGCTGGTTGTTAATTTGCTAATTGTGGATAAGATAATTTATTGGATGACTGTAATGTTTGGATGATTTAGTTATTTTCTGGCCCATTATCATAGGATGTTTTAGTTATTTTTTGTTGGGGATGTTGATGGTATATTTTTGGATAAATATCAGTTTTTTGTAATTATAATAGGGAATGTCCGAGCGTGGACCTATGTCGACTTTATTGTTGTTATCATTTGAATGCCCAAAAATGTCCAGCTAACTCTTTTTTGTCTGATAGTTAAATATTTACAGTGTTAAATCATGCAAATGAGGGAATTTTTTATGCATTTAAGGTAGGGGTTAAAGTAGATAAAGTACAATATGCTCAAATAAAAAGTAGATAAAGTACTTAATACCCAACATAGAAAGTTATACAACATTACAATGGTCCTTTGTCTATCCCAAAATAGTTATAATATAGTCCAATAGCATAGCTGGAGAACCATAATAGTTGACAGTTTTCTAAACAACAATAATTAATGTTAACCCAAACAACGCTTTCTATATTAATTTCTTCAAATGATCCCTCTAATCTTCAACTTTTTGCAACTTCGTCTTCAGCTACTTCTTGTCTTTTTCAGCTTCTTCCAACTTCATCTTCAGCTGACCCTTCCCCAGTTCACCTTCTTTTAGCATCTCTTTCAAATAATCTCTCTGTTCTTCAACTTCCTTCAACATCACTCTAAGAATGTCCCTCTCTTCTTCTGCTACTCTGACCTAACAAAGTAATCCAAACTTTTGGTACGCAATGTGTTCACTACTTAACATTGGATGACTGCTCACTCGGCTTGTTTAGTCTGACGATGCAGATCAAGTCGTAGGAAGAAATCAAAGCCACCATTGCCCTGCACGTCATAAAAAATAGAATTATTCAATTTTGAGTTGAAAAAATTAATTAACATCAAAAAATATTCCTAACTACTTTACTCACTTTAGAAATTTTGCAACAATAAAATCATCGAACTGGATTCTTTACTGTCCTTGATGTCTTCAAATTTGTGTACTCGTCGCAGTGGCATATTAGGGGCTCGATTTGACCAGAAGGTGGTGAACTTTGAGATGATTGTGATATTATAACGTGGGTGGGAACAAAAGTTAGGGGAAAAGGGCTTTTATTGAACATAAATTAGGGTTTTTAGTTTGAACTGTTGGATCTAAAGAGTTAGGTAATTGAGACCGTAGGATTCATCAAAGAACATGTATGAGCGGATTTTGGGTATTGTTGATAATTAACTTCACATTGTTGAGGATCAACTTAATTTGGAAGGATAAGAAAAAGCGGGAAGGCCCGCGCAAGGGACTTTAATTTTGGACCCTTTGATTTAAACACGTCTGTAAGAAATACGGTTGGCCTTAGGTGTGGTTGATAATTAATTTAACCATTGTTGAGTATCGACTTAATTTGAAGAGAGAACAAAAAGGCGGGAAGACCCGCGCAAGGGGCTTTGATTATGGTCCGTCTGATTTAAAAACATGTGTAGACAATATCGTTGGATTTGAAGTTGATACTCAACAATGCTGCTGTTTATTATATACCGAGCTTGATCAATATTAAAAATACATAATTAAGGATAATTAGTCACTTTTACACATTCCAAACAAGTAATTAACGATTTATATATGTTATAAAATGTTTATATAACACAAACGCGACCAAACAATATCGTAATCAATGTTTAAAGTATGAACTTGTATTTTGTCCAAAGACACTAGTGACTTAGGTATGACTTAGAAGAATGAATTTGTATAATGTAAGAATAAATGGATGAAACCATTATTAATTGAAATTCGGGGATTCAAAACTTGTTAATATAATGTCATTCCATCGTTTTAATATTATATTGGTGTTAATCAATCAATTTAATTTAATATTCTCGATAATTTAATTTTTATCTTAAACCATTAAAAATCGATAATTAAGGATAATTAACCACTTTTAAATATTAGAAACTATAATTTATGATCTCTATACATTATAAAATAATTATGTAACATAATCTTGACTAAACAACCTCATAATCAGTATTTAGAGTATTATATGATAGGATTTAGGGTTAGCGTTAGAGATTTTTTTTTTTTTTTTTTTTTTTTTGGTGAATAAAGAGTCAACTAGCCAGTGTGCCTATCGACCAATTTTATTAATAAATAAAATTCCTCAATGAGGAAAATACAAAGTAAGGAGGGTCAAACCATACCTTACATCATCCTATCGAGGTGAAACCTCACACCTAGCACGAATGCAAAAAATAAGAACTTGACAGCACCAAATACTCTATGATCATCACAGAGTTAATAATACACTCTGTGAGGATATTACATGTGATAATACTAACAGGGTTAGGGTTTAGAGTTTTTTTTTTTAAGCAAAATCCACTAAGCTATAAGCTTAGTGGCTAATTTTATTAATAATATCCAACAAAAACAAGTAAATAAGGTCTTTACAATCTTGAAATAAATATGAACTAGCTAATACTAATGCTAATGAACGCCTAAGTAGTGGTAAGATAGCACCATACCCAAGCATTGCATCCACTTCATTGAGTTGAGCATTATAAAATGCTAATACCACCAATTAAAATGTATTTAATGCCTTGGTATAGTACTTTACAAAGTACATCACACTACTTAGACGTAATGAATATGAAAATCTAATGAAATAATTAGGTAATGATCTACCAACATGTTGTTGTAGACTAATGATGAGTGTAATAAGGTATTAGTGAGATCCTAGCTCGCTCCCATGAAGATCAAGCACAAAACAACCATTCTCCACCCAAAAAACCCCAAAATGCGTCGCATAAAGGGGTGATATGCACGCCAAAACTGGAACCATGCGTCGCCTGCTCCATGGCTTTGGATGAAACAAATGCTACCAGAGCCGCGTCGCGTGAGCTGTGGCGTGGATAAAACAGAATGTGAAAAAATATTCCGCACCATAAGCATGCGTCGCTGGCCCATCGCGCGCTGCAAAGTGCCGCGCTATGAGCCATGCGTCGCCTGCCCCATGGCGTTGGATGAGACAGAATGCCCAGAAACTTGAAAGCCATCCCCCTGCATCGCGTGTGCTGTGGCGTGGAGGAAACAGTTTGTGCAAAGAGTTGCCACGCTATGAGCATGCATCGCTTCCCCATCGCGCGCTTCAAACAGTGAGAGCAAAAACGTGAAATGCTATATCCAGGCGTCGCGAATGGCACAACAGCCTCAGGTATGCGTGGAGCCATGATCATCCTCAATCCCACACTTCCAAAGTAGCAAGAGCATCTTGAAACCATCATCCAAGTGAGCAAATTTACCATTCCAAAGTCGTGCACCAATCCATTCCAAGCAACATGAATTTTATGTATGAAAGTACCTACAAAAAAAAAACACAAAGTTAGTAAAAAAAGCCTCCATGCTCTCCTCCCAAGGATTCGAGCATGAAGGGGAAGTCCACCTCCCTTGTTTCTACACACTCCTCCTCGGCCTAGTGCGAATGTATGGTTCATTGCACTTATCACCATTCACCAATCTCCTACCCATACTACCCAATTCATATAATGAATTAACAAGGACATCTCCGTGATCAAGAGCCAAGTTCGCCAAGTAATCCGCCAATTTTTTCCCATCTCTAAAAACATACACCACCACCACCTCTATTCCCTCCATCAAGCTCCATATTTCTTCAACTTCTTGCACAATTTGCCAAGGCACCTCCCACACCTTAGTCACCACATTTTTGAGCAACAATGAATCCGTTTCAACAATAACTTGCGCATAAGGAGTAGATGCCACATACCTCAAAGCC
The DNA here is from genome assembly GCA_037355625.1 of Petunia x hybrida. NCBI lineage: Eukaryota > Viridiplantae > Streptophyta > Magnoliopsida > Solanales > Solanaceae > Petunia > Petunia x hybrida. The sequence goes on from JBBBVM010000036.1 coordinate 11,347,395, forward strand.
ATAAGAATTGCCATTGCCTCCACTTGAGTATTTGTGGTCATGAAATCATCCATCTCCTTAGCACAAGCATGCAAGATATCACCCATCTCATCTCGAACACAAAATGCCCAAGAACTAGGTCCCGGATTACCCCTGGAAGCACCATTCGTATTACATTTGATCCACCCCATCTGAGGCGGACTCCAAACAACCTTTGTCATCACTAAAGTAGGCGTATGATCTCTTAACACTGGAAGCAATTCCCCCCACCTACTTGGCGCATACTGAACGTTCCTCCTGCGAACTCTCAGCAACATAGTAATATGCTGCACGACAAGATAAACCACCCTGTGAGCTGAAGTCGACCCACCATGCCTCATAACATTCCTCCGTTTCCACAGCTCCCATACAATAAATATAGGAATAGCATGGTAAATCAACCTCAAGATCGGGCTAGCAGGGGCATCCCACCATAAATTAATCACTTGTGTCAAGTGCAACCCATCAAAATTAAGACCTGCAGGGCCCCCAAAATATTTCCATACATATCTCGCTACAGGTGCATTAAGAAAAACGTGGGAGATAGTCTCCACATCAGGGTCCACACAACAATTACACCTAGAGGGGAACTGAATTCCCCACCTCTTCAGCATATCATCAAGGGGCAGTTTAAACTTCCACAATCTCCATAGTAAAAATGACATTTTAAAGGAAATACCTTTGATCCAGAAGTGATTGTAAAGATCACTTGGCTTCTTCCTCTGCCTCACCAAGTGATAAGCTGAACGAACTGAAAAGGTACCTCGAGACTCCAGCATCTAGTGGGGCCTATCCCGCTGCTCAGGACACATAGGAGGCTTGATATTCTGAATCACATGCTCTGCAATGTCGTTAGGTAAGAGCTCCCTGAGGCGCTGCTCAAGCCACACTCCACCCTCAGCTACTTCATAGACACACACTACAGTCTCGTCACATTCAAACTCAAGAGGAACTACATGATACAAAGGCCCAAGACCAGTCCAGTTATCAAGCCAGAAATAAGAATTTCCCTTCTTCAGCTGCCATACTATCTCATAATCCATCACGGGCCTACTCTGCAACATCTTCTTCCAAGCATAAGTCCCCTCCTTCCATGGCACCACCACAGAGTGATGCTTTTTCAAGTACTTGTTGCTCATAAAAGTCCTCCATAAAGAATCCTTGGTGCGAAAACTCCACAAAAGCTTTGCAAATAGCGCCTTGGAGACATCATACAAGCTCCTGAAACCAACTCCACCTTCATTCATAGGGTGACACAGAGTCTTCCAAGAAGCCCAGTGCCTGCTATCCTGACCCACAGAGTTACTCCAAAAGAACTTGGCAAACATCCTGTGAAGCTGAGCCACCACCCAGCAGGGAGGTCACATGCAGGTAACAAGTGAATGGGCATACTCTGAAGCACTGAAGAAATCAGAGTCGCCCTTCCACCTATAGAAAGCAGCTTACCAGTCCAGGAGTCAAGCTTTTTCTGCACCTTCACCACCAACTCGTTGTAGTGACAATTCTTCCTCCTAGCATAATATATAGGAACTCCAAGATACTTGAAAGGGAAGTCCCCCCTCGGTATCTTAGTCACATCAAGCACCCTGTCAACTAACAAGTGTGGAACCTTACCATGCAAGTACACATTACTCTTCTCCTTATTGATTTTCTGTCCGCTGGCCAACTCATAACTAGCCAAAGTGTCCATCACAAACTTCAAAGAACCCTCATCCGCTGACGAAAAAATAATCATGTCATCCGCGTACTCCAGGTGATTAAGATATGGACTCCAGATGGGCATCCCATACGGCACAAAATTTTCATCTCTATGCAGCGCATTCAGAGCTCTGGAAAGGCACTCTGCAGCAAGCAAAAACAAAGTGGGTGACAGAGGATCACCCTGCTTCACTCCTCTAGAAGACTGGAAAAACCCATAGGGCTGACCATTTACAAGGACAGAGTACCAGTTATTGCACAAAGTCCTGTAAATCATCCCAACAAACGTCTCACCAAATCCCATCTTCTTCAGAGCCTTTATAAGAAACAACCACGAAACTCTATCATACGCCTTAGCTATATCTAGCTTAATTACCACATTCGCAGGCTTCCCCCTATCAGCAATATCATGCACAATTTCTTGCACCAGGAGGATATTCTCAAATATGCTCCTCTCTTTCACAAAGCCAGACTGCTGGGGTGAAATGATCCCAGGCAAAAGAATAGACAACCTGTCATGAATAGCCCTGGAAAACACATTGTTCCTGAAGTTGCTCAAACTAATTGGCCTCATATCTGAAAAAATAGTGAAGTCTCTCCTTTTAGGCAATAGAACCAAATTAGTAGCAGTAATATACCTCGGCATGAAGTGACCCCGAAAGAATGCCTGTACCATTTTAACAACATCAGCACCTATAATGTCCCAGCACGAATGATAGAAAGCACCCGTAAAACCATTAGGGCCCCCTGCAGAGTCAGCATTCAACCCAAAAAAAGCCTTCTTCACCTCCTGTTCGTCTGGTTCAGCAATAAGAGCAACATTCTGGTCCTGTGTAATAATACTAGGCAAGTGATCAAGAATAGAAAAATCATCTGGCGCCGCATCACTAGTAAACTGAGCCTGAAAAAATCTGATTGCCTCCTGGGCTATGTCTGCATCATTTTCTAGCAAAGTACCAGCAGCATCCTGTATTCTCCTAATCTGCAACACCTTCCTTTTTCCATTAACATGAGCATGAAAAAATTTGGTGTTCCTGTCCCCATCTTTGAACCACTCCATACCTGCTTTCTGCTTCCAGAACTGCTCCTCTATAGCATAGAACCTGATCAACTCTGCATTGACCCGCTGTAGCCTCTCTCTGTGGTAGCCGTTCTCTGTTGTACCCAGTTGGGTGCTCCTCGAACTCCTGTTCATAGACCCGGACCACCTCCTCCAAAGTAGCTATCTACCTAAAGATATTACCATAAGTCTCCCTGCTCTAGACAGACAGTGCCTTTTTCAACTTTTTCAGGTTGCAGTTAAAGTTGTAAAAAGGATCAGCATTGAAATTTTCAGCCCAGTTCTCTCTGACAACGCCCTGGAAGGTCTCATGCTGCACCCAAAAATTAAGAATCTGAACGGTTTCTTCACATTGGGAGTGCCCATGTTCGGCAATAGCAGCAACGGAGCATGGTCAGACCCCTGCCTAATCAAATGCTCCACCTCAAACTGAGAGAATAACGCCTGGAAGGCCTGATTCACAAGACACCTATCAAGCCTTTTAAAAATGCATTCATCATCTGACCTACCATTCCACCAAGTGTACATGCTGCCTTTGAAACCCATGTCAAAAAGCTGACAAGTATTGATGCAGTGTACAAAGTCTTCCACCTCCGGGTAATAAACTGGCAGGCCCCCAAATTTTTCGAGCTCATCAATAATGACATTAAAATCCCCCCCAAATAGCCAAGGGGACGTCATGTCACTAGCCTGAGCATACAACAAATCCCACAGTTCCACCTGACTAACATGATCAGTGCTAGCATACACCAAAGACACCACAAATTCCAGCAAACTATCCAAATGTGTCAGCTTCAGAGACAACATCTGTGATGTATCATACACCACTTCCACCTGATAATCGTCATCTACAAACACCCATATTTTACCATTAAAATTATGCCAAGAAGAACACATACCTAGCCACAGATGATACTTGTAAATATGCATGTAGTGCTAGAACGGCTCCATTAGTGCAATGAATGAAAATTGCTTGTGTCTGTGCATTGTCACCACTCTGTCAAAGGCCTGCTGAGTATTCACAGACCTTATATTCCATATGAGTGAGCTATTCATTGACGACCAGAGGTTTTGGAAACCGTCCTCCTAGTTGACACCCCTCCAGCCATAGCTGGTGGGGCGCTTTTATCTCGCTTTGCCCGAGCCTGCTTTGCCTTCTTCGTCTGTGGAGCCACCTATTTAGGAGATATGTCACCCTTTTCAGCAACATTAAAATAATTCTGAGCCGTAAACTCAGTGTCTAGCTCCTCATCATCACCAATATCCACCTGCTTTTCAGCAGGCTTGTCAAACAAATGCGCCAGAGATGGTACGGGCTCAAAATTCTTCGCAACCAATTGTGCATTCTTTCGTTTTGCACTACCATAGGCTTCTTTCAACTCCTCTATCTCCTTGTCAGTGGCTGGCCTACCTCCTGACATCACCGGGCTAGCATCAACCACATCCAACGACTATCCAAGACCTCCCTGCGCCTTTTCAGGACTACCCTGTGACTTTTCAGCAATTGCATTTTTATGACTTGTAGTACCTTCTTCCTTGTCAATGTTATCATCCTTGCCACTACTATCCCTTGACATATCACCCTCTATCCCTATGTATTCATCAGCTGGGTCTTCTTCATAATTTTCTGGATCAGCAGCATCAGTTTCACTATCAGCACCGTAATCCACCAATTCGTCGTCATCCTATGAATCTACTACTTCCAAATCATCATCATCAATCTCAACATCTGTAGTAGCCTTGACTAACAAAGAATTAGATGGCACCTCCTGCTGGGAAGTGTTTAAAAGCACAGGAACATCAGAAACATGCTATGTTGTAGTAACAGGACCTCCCTGTGAAGCTATTACGTCAACTATTTCACCCTACTTTTGCTGCTGAGGCTGAGTTTTAGCAAGCTGTTTCCCATCATTACCTCCTGTTTTAGCAGCCCATGTCTGCTTTACCCAGTCTTTAGTCGATTTAGGAATAGTGATATTACCTTTCCCAACTTATTTTTGAGCTACATCACCATTCTTTGCTCCACTTTTCTTGGCGCCCTGCTTTGCTGAAATTTCTGTGGGATGGTGATATTTGGCATTTTATGCCTATATTTCCTTAATATTTTGATGAATATAAATTATTCATGTATTTTTATATATAAATTTAAATATTTTAAATATTCTAAATAAATATATTATATTTTATTATATTTTCTAACAAGTTTTGCGGTGAAAGTTCAATTGAGGAATGAAGACTACAAGCAAAAACAGAAGAAGAAAGAACAAAAAAGAGTGATGTATAAAGGAAAGAAGAAATGATATTAATTCATGTTCTGACTTGAAGTCGCAACACCAATTCATGTCGCGACGGTAACTGTTGAAATAAGAACACCAACTCATGTTCTGACTTGAAGTCGCAACACCAACTCATGTTCTGATTTGAAGTCGCAACACCAACTCATGTTCTGACTTGAAGTCGCAACACCAATTCATGTCGCGACGGTAACTGTTGAAATCAGAACACCAACTCATGTTCTGACTTGATGTCGCAACACCAACTCATGTTCTGACTTGAAGTCGCAACACCAACTCATGTTCTGACTTGAACTCGCAACACCAACTCATGTTCTGATTTGAAGTCGCAACACCAACTCATGTTCTGACTTGAAGTCGCAACACCAACTCATGTTCTGACTTGAACTGGCAACACCAACTCATGTTCTGACTTGATGTCGCAACACCAAAGATTTTTCTATAAATAGGAAGCAAAGTTGTAAAGAGAAAACAACTTTTGATTAGCAAAAATCAAGATTTCTCTCTTGTTCTTGTTCTCTCTCTTTTGCAGTAGAATTATTTCCAAAGTCTTCTAAATTCCTTTTTAGCTTTTATCACTCCATTATGGAGTAATTTCCTTCTGTTGGGATAGTTGATGAAACTTGGTATATTTATAATATCTACCTCAGTTTTAGTACATGCTTGGCCTGAAACTTTATATCTGCATTTTCACACTGTGCTAGAGTGATAGTTCTGTTACTCTTCATTTTCACATCTATCTATTTTTAAGTTATTGTATATTAATTTTGTAATTCTCACGGAGCAAAATTAATATATGATGACTGATGGATAAAATAGTAGAGTGAGAATGGAACCTATAGTAACCTATCATTCCAAGTCAGTAATCTTGTTTCCCTCAGTTTTAATTCTCACGGAGGAATTGTTGTAAGCAAGATTGTTGGTTTTAGTGAAAATATTCTCACGAAGTTTTTGCTACCTTTTTAGCACAATTCAGGCAAGAATATTATTTCGGTTTAACCGTCACAAAGTCATAAATCAATTAATATACATAACCTCACGGAGTGTATTTAATTATTATTTCTGAGTGAGCTAAATAAAACTGTATTAGCAATAAGCAATTTTTCTTTAGAGAAATACATGTCAAAACTGAGATTATATTATGAATACTACCAAGTGAATTCAATGACTCCCAACTCTTTTTAAATTTGAAATTTTCCAAAAGTCCTTTATTTAGTTAAAGTTAATTAAAGGTTCAAAAAACTCTCCATTCATCAATTTGATTCTCTCAAATAGTAGTGAAAATATTACAAGTCTGTAGAATAGATTCACCCAATCTCTGTGGGACGATATTTTAAACTATATTATAATTTGACTTAGCACGAGCATTAATTTCTATACACTTTGGCCTCGTCAAATTTCCTCACGTTTGAGTACTTTATTCGCGTGTTTTCTAGTTAATGAATGTGATTCTGCACTGATTTTATGTCGTATGTGTGTAGGTTGTTATGAAGTGCAATTGTAGCTTTAAAGAGCGTGATCGAGCAAGAAAAGATTGAATTTGGATTGAGGATTGGGTCGAGCACACGAAGGTACGGAACGAAGCAAGCTGCGGACGGAGAAAACTGGAAATTGGCTTGGCGCCCTAGGTGGCGCGGCTCGCCAAGGAAGCGCCCAGCTTGTGGGCACATTTTTTAGCGCGGAGCGGGGCCAGGGTGTGCGAGATTTGACGGGTTCTGCCTTCGTGCGCGTTCCGAGGCGCAGGGCGCCAGCTATAGCGCCCCTGGAGAGTTTTTGGACTTCCTATTTCGTCTAGGCTTAGGCGTAACTAATTTCTAGGCTTTTGTAAACAATATAAATACTCCTTTAATTTGTTTTTCATGGGGGTTTAGACTTTGGAGCAAATTTGAGAGCTCATAACACCGTGAACAAGGGTTTTTTCTTCCTTCCATTAATCTATTACATCATTATTTCATTATTTCATCAAATCCTTGTGTTGTTATTATGAGTATGTGTGGCTAAATCCATCTTTCTAGGGTTAGAGTGTTTCATGAAGGTTGAGGTTAGAATGTTGATTTCTATGAATTGAATTCCAATTATAGATTGTTTATTCTTTCTTGATCATAATTGTTTGATTATAACGGCTGAATAATTGAACACTATCTACGGTTCTTAGATTGAACTCGACAAAGGGAATTTATGAACGCACATAAGAAAGAATAGGGCTTGATTGTGAACCTGGGCATCGGGGAATCAATTTGTGGGTAGGATAGACATATACCTATTCACCTTGCTTAGCTACATACAGAGTTCGTTAATGCGTGCACGTGATTCAACCCATAGACATATAGGGATTGGAGTAGCCTGCATAGACCGTGAAGAATCGAAAGGTTTTCACGGGTACATTTAACCTGTTAGTTAGCAATCTTGGAATTTAAGAAGTGGAATCAACAGGATAACTCAACTGGATTGGTCGTAGCTCTGACCCTTGACCGTCTCATTAATATTGTCTACAACCAAAGTTTGCTCCATTGTTCGACTGAATTTCCACCATTTAAATTACTGTTCTTTAGTTACTAAAACCCCCACTATTGGAAAAAGATCCCTGAGTAGTAGTTAGAAATTGTTTGTTAAGCGTCAGTCTGAATAGTCCTCGTGGGAACGATACTGTTAGCTTGGATAAGCTTGGAGTTTTGACTGATGACTGAGGAACGGATTCAAAGGACCAGTTCCTTTGAATTACTGAAGCAGAATAGATAACTCATGCAAAATCATTTAATTGAGATATTATTATTTATCCTAATACTGACGTGTATCTTGATAATTATGCAGGTCTAAACGGATATGAAAAGATTGCATAAACATAAGGATAAGAGATAAAGGATTCGGATCCTAGAAGGTAGAATCCAATTAGGATTCAAAGTCGAGGGAGCTTTGGAATTCTAATTCATCAAGACTTCTTGGCTATAAAACGTGGAGCTTATCAGCCATAGAAGATGTACACAAATAGAGAGAGCATCGAGCAAAAGCTGAGAAGAGTTATTAGCTTATTTGTGTAATCATTAGCTACAGTAGAACTAAGTGAGAACTTGTTCCTTAGATTGAGTCTTGTAAAAGTTCAAGTCTTAGTTCAACTGTAGTAAGCAAAAATCGAGTTGTAAACATTCTGATTCAAGTCGTGGACTTGACACAACTTCACTGATCGTGAGAAAGATCACTAAAGGATTAGAGTTAGTCCTAGGTTAGTAAGAGTGAGTCTTGTAACCAAGTGGGTCTTTTTACATAGTGAAGTTGAAATCCTACTTGAGAAGTAGGTCTTGGTTTTTTGATCCCGTGTCTAGGAGTTTTTCCACGCTAAAATCTTGTGTTCAATTACTTACAGTTTTTATTCCGCATATCGTAAAGTAAAGGAACACATTTTAAGGAACTGGTCCTTAAAATAGTAAAGTGGTGTAATCGTGGGAAATAACAATTGGTATCAGAGCAGGTTATCCTTAAAAAGGCTAACACCTAGGATTAGATGAGTACATCACGAGAGAACAGTGAGGGCCAGTCAATGGTGAGAGCACCTTACTTCAATGGGAAATACTATTCATGGTGGAAAGAAAGGATGCGTGATCACCTTCAAGCAGAAGATTACGAATTATGGGACATAGTAACTGAAGGTCCCATGATCCCAATGAAGAAAGATGCTGATGGAAAGGATGTTCCCAAAACCAGGAAGGAATGCAATGCTGAAGACATAAAGCAATGGGAAAAGAATGCTAAGGCAAAGAAGTGGCTGGTTGGTGGACTTAGTCCTGACGAATGCACAAGGATAAGAGGGTATGCCACTGCAAAGGAGATTTGGGATGCTCTACAAGTTGCACACGAAGGAACAAGTCAGGTAAAAAGGTCCAGAGGTACACTTCTTTATGCTGAATATGAAAGCTTTAAAATGAAAGAAGAAGAATCAATCTCTGAAATGTATACTAGATTTAATGCCATTGCCTCTGAACTTATCTCTTTGGGAAGGGTTTTAACTGTGGAAGATAGAGTAGAAAAGATTTTAACTAGGGTTCTTCCAGACTCTTGGGAGATCAAAGCTTGTGCTATCATTGAAAGTAAAGATTTAACCACTTTATCCTTAGATGAGCTTATCGGCAATCTAAAGACTTATGAACTAAGGAAAAAGGTTAAAAACATAGGAGCACCAGTTAAAACTGAACCTAACCTAGCCTTAACTGCTGGTGATAAAATCATTGATGATAAGGAACTGGTCCTTATCGCTAAAAGTGTTCAGAAATATTTGAATAAGAAAAGGGAAATTAGTGGACAGGGTAGGACTACTAACATGAAACAGGCTGGAGAATGCCACAAATGTGGAAGCTCGGAGCACTACATCAGCAAATGTCCAATCATGGAAGGAGAATGGAGGAAGAAATTCATTGAAGAAAGGAAGAAGGCTAGGGAACAGGTCCATAAGAAAAGTGGAAATCCCAAAGCGCTGGTTGCAGGATGGCAAGACAGTGAAGACGAAATAACTGATGATGATCTGGATGAGGATCTTGCTCTAATGGCTCTTGGAGATTCAGAAAATGAAGAAGACCCTGAGGTATTTGTCTCTAAACTTAAAGAAGATGTAAAAAGCATGTCTAGAGAAAAGTTGGTTAAAGTATTCCATATTGTGCTAAATGAATTTAAAACTCTAAGGGATGATAATCACCAACTGCATGATAAAGTTGACTGGTTAGAAACAGAATGCAAAGAGGAAATAATTAAAAATAATTTTCTGGAAAGGAAGATTAGCATGCTTGAGGAACAGGTCCTCACACTTGAAACAACTGCTCAGGAATTAGAAAATGTTAAAACAATTGTAAAAGGTAAAGGTATTGCTAATTCTCATCAGATCATTGCTGAAGAGAAACTGAAAAACACAGTTGATGAACTATGTAAGAAAGATGAAAAGATAAGATCTTTAGAAGAAGACTTGGTTAAGACAAAACTGGAACTAAGAAAAACTGTAGAATGGAACAAGTCTTCTGAAGCACTAGAATGGTTACAGGAAAATCATAGTAGTAATAGGAAAGGTATTGGATTCATGAAAGCACAGAGTTCATCCAAATGGGATCCAAAGAGTAAGTACTTATCATTTCCTGAAAACTGGCTATGCACTCATTGTGGGAACACTGGTCACCGGAAAGAAAATTGTCAATCTTTAAAAATGGCTGACCAGAGGAACAGGTCCTACAAACCTGTTCAAAATTCTGTGAAACAGAAGAATAGGTCCTATAAACCTGTTCAGCAGTCTATAAAGAGAAAAGATGTTCACACAAAGAAACCATTACCATCTTGGGCTAAGAAAGATTTGATTCATCCTTTTTCCAAAGGAAAGGAACCCAAACTAGTTTGGGTTCTTAAAATTAACCCCTAGTTTTCTGTTGCAGGCTAGAGTGAAGGAGGCAAACCACAAATGGTACATGGACAGTGGTTGCTCAAGACACATGACAGGGCATAAGGAACTGTTCCTTTCACTCTCAGCCTTCCAAGGAGGAAGTGTTTCCTTCGGTAATGGTAAGAAAGGGGAAATTATTGGAATTGGAAAGGTAGGTAAGTCTGACTCACACTGTATAGATAATGTATTTCTAGTAGATGGATTGAAGCATTGCCTATTGAGTATATCTCAATTGTGTGACAAAGGTAATAATGTTAATTTCTCATCTACTAGATGCACTGTGACTAATCAAGCTTCTGGAGAGGTTATTTTGCAGGGAAACAGACATGGAAACATATACAAAGTAGACTTGCTAACACTATCTGATGGAAGCTTGAGCTGCTTAAGTGTGGTGCAAAATGATTCCCTCCTATGGCACAAAAGATTAGGACATGCTAGTCTTTCACAATTGAACAAACTTGTGTCAAAGGACTTGGTGATAGGTCTTCCTAACATCAGGTTTAATGATGAAAAGGTATGTGAAGCTTGTGCCAGGGGGAAGCAGGTAAAATCCTCCTTCAAACCAAAGAAACAGGTAAGTACCACTAAGCCTTTGGAACTGGTCCATATGGATTTGTGTGGTCCAATGAGAACAATGAGTCGTGGAGGTAAGAAGTATGTTATGGTATTGGTGGATGATTACTCTAGATTTACATGGACTATATTTCTTGCATCTAAAGAAGAAGCATTTAATGCATTTTCTATTTTTGCTAAGAAAGCTGAAAGAACTCTAGACAGTCATATTGTTGCCATTAGGTCAGATCATGGAACTGAATTTGAAAATCATATGTTTTTCAATTTTTGCAATGAATATGGCATCAATCACAATTTTTCTTCACCTAGAACTCCACAACAAAATGGTGTAGTGGAAAGGAAAAATAGGACTCTAGAAGAAATGGCAAGAACTATGTTAATATCTGGAAATCTTCCACAAAACTTTTGGGCTGAGGCTATTAATACTGCATGCTACATAATAAATAGATGTATGACTAGGCCATTAATAGAAAAGACCCCATATGAGTTGCTTAAAGGAAGAAAACCAAACATCTCTCATCTTAGGGCTTTTGGTTGCAAGTGTTTTATACACAACAATGGGAAAGATGCCTTAGGAAAATTTGAGCCTAGAAGTGATGAAGGAATCTTTGTTGGTTATTCTTCAAATAGTAAGGCATATAGGGTGTTTAACAAGAAAACTTTAAAAATTGAAGAAAGCATGCATGTAAAATTTGATGAAACTGACAGTCTCACTCAAGAACAGGTACAGGAGGATGAAGAAATTGGACTGCTGAAAGCTTATGAACTTGATCCACAAATGCAAGGTCTGGATGTGAGAACTGAACTGCAAGGAACTGTTCCTCAGAACAGAACTGAGAACAGTGGCACAGATACAGGGGGAACAAATGCTGGTTCCACCTCACAAACTGGTAGTGCTACTCGATCAGGAACTGTTCCTCAGCAGAGGACTTCTGACAATGGATTGACCCCCCAAGCCTTACAAGTATCAAGGGTCACATCCTGTGGATCAAATAATCTCAGACAAGAATGCAGGAATTCAAACTAGATCAGCAGTCAAAAATCACAATCTGTGTGCCTTTAGTGCTTTCCTATCTCTTGTTGAACCCAAAAATGTGAAAGAAGCGCTGAAGGATGCAGACTGGATAAATGCTATGCAGGAGGAATTGAATCAATTTCAAAGAAGTCAAGTTTGGCATCTGGAACCCAAGCCAAGGAACAGGTCCATAATTGGAACAAAATGGGTTTTCAGAAACAAACTTGATGAGGATGGCATGGTAACAAGGAATAAGGCCAGACTGGTTGTTCAGGGATATAGTCAAGAGGAGGGCATCGACTATGATGAGACTTTTGCTCCAGTTGCAAGATTGGAAGCAATAAGACTTCTTATAGCCTTCGTTACATACATGGATTTTACTCTACATCAAATGGATGTCAAGAGTGCATTTCTGAATGGATACTTGAAAGAAGAAGTGTATGTCAAGCAACCTCCAGGTTTTGAAAGTGAACAGTTCCCTGAACATGTTTACAAGTTGGACAAGGCCTTGTATGGGCTCAAGCAGGCACCAAGAGCATGGTATGAAAGACTATCAAAATTTCTACTCCAGCATGGATACAAGAGAGGTAAAATTGATAGTACTTTGTTTTTAAAAGAAAAAAGTAAGGATCTTTTAATTGTTCAAATTTATGTAGATGATATAATTTTTGGTGCCACTTGTGAAAATTTAAGTAAGGAATTTGCACACTTGATGGGGAGTGAATTTGAGATGAGCATGATGGGTGAACTCAATTTCTTTTTGGGTTTACAAATTAAGCAAACCTCAAATGGAACTATGATCCATCAACAAAAGTATGTTAAGGAATTACTTAAAAGATTTGATATGGATAATGCTAAGGGAATTGACACACCTATTGCCACTGCCACAAAATTGGATCTTGATGAACATGGAATATCAGTTGATCAAAAATTGTATAGGGGCATGATAGGTTCCTTACTTTATCTAACTGCTAGTAGACCTGATATAGTATTCAGTGTTGGTTTGTGTGCTAGGTTCCAATCAGATCCTAAGGAATCTCACTTGAAAGCTGTTAAAAGAATATTGAGGTATCTGAAAGGAACAGGTCCTTTGGGACTTTGGTATCCAAAGAATGGTAACTTTAATCTTGTTGGATACACTGATGCTGACTATGCAGGTTTCCTTGTTGATAGAAAAAGCACCTCAGGTATGGCACATTTTCTTGGTGAGTGTTTGGTTTCTTGGGGAACTAAGAAACAAAATTCAGTGGCACTTTCTACTGCTGAGGCTGAATATGTGGCAGCTGCTTCATGTTGTTCACAGTTGTTATGGATCAAACAACAATTACAGGATTTTGGTGTTGATGTAGGAACTGTTCCTATCTATTGTGATAACACTAGTGCTATTAATATGACAAAGAATCCAGTGCATCACAAAAGAACTAAACACATTGATATAAGACATCATTTCCTAAGAGACAATTATGAAAAAGGTTTGATCACCATAGCATTTTGTCCAACTGAAAAGCAAATAGCTGACATTTTTACAAAAGCTCTAGGTAGAGATGATTTTGAAAGAAATAGATTGGAATTAGGGATGATTAAATTCACATAAAATCTTCAATGCTTTACTTCATAATTGGCTAGAAAATTGCTCTTAAAATGAATTTTATTCAAGTCATTATGAATTATTCAGTCCAATCTTCATACTTAAATGTATACTCTCATGCTACATATATTATTTAGAGTTGCTAAAATTGAATGATGTTACCCTTATGCTCTTAGAATTTCAGATGATCAAAAATTGCAAATTGGAAGGACACTGAATTGTGGTGTTAAAAACAGGTATGTACTCGTAATTATTCAATTAATTTAGGAGTATAAAGGCTATAGGTAACTTTTGTTTAGGATAAAATCCCACTAAGTTTCCTACCCATATCCAAATTGCAAAAGAGTCCCATCGGAGGAACAGTTCCTGTTCTGAAAGGTATCCTGAAGCCCAACGGCTCTTTTTCTCCGGGAGACTCCCAAGAGTCCTTAGCCGTTGCATGTTGTGCTGAGGTAAGCTGATCGTTTCCTACTCTAAAATCACTACCTAATTCACTCTATAAATACCCTTCTTCTCCTACATTATTCTTTTACCTTGTTCATCAATTAAATTAGCAAAATTTCAGAAAGAATTGTCAATTATCTTTTGATTAGAATTGCAAACATGTCTCTTTCTTCTGATAATTCTCCATCTGCACCCACTGTTGAACAACCACAAAATCTCAACCCTCCTTCACCCATGGAAATCATCGACCCAAACCCTGAAGTTCCTGAACAAATTCCAGAAATACCTGAACCTGAAATTCAGGGGGAAGGATCAGTTCCCACGGCTGAATCCATTGCTGAGCAGGTTGAGGATCTATCTCATGCTATGGTGTTGTATCAGTTTAAGGTAAACTACACTCACCCTTTGAATGTTGTTATTGACGAGGAAAAAGAGGGAGAGGGTTCTGAGGCTGCTCTTGAGGGGGAACTCATTAGGAGTTTGGAAGCACCTGTGCATGGGGGGTCAGGGTCTCCAGAGGTTGCTTTTAGAGCACCCATGGAAGATGTTATAGATGTTGAAGAGGCTATGAGTGACAGTGATAGGCCATTGGTGGATTTGATAAATATTAGGAGCCTGAAAAGAAAATTGGCTAGAAAGGGACCCATTAATGATCATGAGACTGTTGAAATTGCTGCTAAATTGAAGAAGATAAGTGATAGTTATAAGCCCGGAAATAAGAAGAAAGTTGAAAGTTCCTCTAAGGCAAAAGGACCTGTTCCTTCTGCCTCAACCCCTGCATCTGGGGGTAGGAGGACAAGAAGCGCTGCTAAAGCTGCTGATGAACAACTGGCTGCTGCCTTGGAAAGGAGCAGAAAAGGGAAAGGAAAACAGGTGGTTGAGGAAGAAAAAGTGGATGATAGTGATGATTTTGATTTGGTTGATTTTTCTGAGGATGATGAGATGGTAGAGGCTGAGGAGGTGGTGCCTCAGTCAAAGAAAAGGAAAATTCCTGAGAAAAGAGTGACAAGAAGCTCAGTTAAAGCTGCTGAGAAAGCTGCTAAGAGGACCAGGTCCTCTAAAAGAGTGGTGGTTTCTGAAGACACTGCTAGTGACAGTGATGAGTTAGTTGCTGAAGATGAGAGTGATAGTGATGCTGAAGATAGTGAGACTGTGCACTGTGTTCATGATGACATGCTGACTAGAAAGGTGTTGAAAGGAAGGGTCATGACTGATGTTCAAGAAGAAGGAATGGTCTGGTTGCTGCAAAAGCTGCATGCCCAGGGTTGGAGGGACATGGTCCTTAAGATCTCTGGCAGGTGTGCAAAGGGAATGGTGCAGGAATTCTATAAGAATTGTTCCATCCGAGGTGATCAAATCACTACATCTGTTAATGACAATGTCATCATATTTTATACAAGGGAACTTGGTGAGTTGCTGGGGATCCCTGCCTCTGGGTATGCTAGTTATGTCAAGACTGTTTGGCCTGACTTGACAAACTTGCCTACTGATCTGGAGATCACTAGGAAGTTTGCTGAGAATGATGGTGAAGAAAAACCCAGGGCAGTGCAAAAGAGTGAGATGCACCCACAGCATCAAGTCTTATTTGAGTTTGTGAACAAAGTTGTGATGCCAAGGCAGGAGAAAAGAGGAGTTGCCAGTTTCATGGACCTGGTCCTTATGGAACTGTTGGACACTGAAAAGCAGATCAATTGGCCCAGCTTTATGATCCACCTGATAAAAAGGGTGATTGCTGGGAAGAGAAAACACTCCCTGCCATTTGGTTTCATTCTGACTGATATCTTTGCCAAGTTGAAGATTCCCTTGGATGGGGTTGTGAAGGCTACAAAGAAGGAGAAGTTTGGATGTGCTACCCTGATAAACTGTGACTTGCCAGTTCAGGCTGATCCTCCACAGGCTGGTGTTGGGAGACAGCCTCTGAACAACAAAGTGAGGGCACTTAGGCAACAAGTTGGTATGCAGGCTGCTGAGATAGCAAGGTTGGAAGAAGAGAGGAATTACTGGAAGGCAGAGGCCTCAAAAGCAAAGGAGACCAATGAGGGAATGCTCAAGCAGATGTTTGATCTGCTTAACAAGTCTCAGGGACCTGGTCCTTCCACATCCTGACCACCTTAGCCATAGCCTTTAGCCATCTTTTGTCTAGTGGGATCTAGCCTAGCCTAGTGCCTTAGCCTTTGTTTTCTTCTTTAGTAGTTGGATAATTCTGTAGTACTTGCTGTATCCCCTGATTTTAATATTTGGTTAAATGAATTGCCTTCGATGGCTAATATCATTGTTTTGCAGTTGCTTTATTTGAATTATGTTTGCATTTTGAGTTGCCTCAATGGCCATGTGCTGATTAATTCTAACACTTGGGTTATATTTTTATATGAAACCTTTTCAATGATGCCAAAAGGGGGAAGAGTAAGTCTGATTTTGCATGATTTTATACCTAATAAAAATCTGTTCCTTAATGATGAATTAACTCTCCACTGATTGATTGTCTTTTTGAACTTAAGTTGTACTTCAGGACATTAAGGAGATGAAGCTATGAGTATGAATTTGTCATCATCAAAAAGGGGGAAATTGTTAGCTTGGATAAGCTTGGAGTTTTGACTGATGACTGAGGAACGGATTCAAAGGACCAGTTCCTTTGAATTACTGAAGCAGAATAGATAACTCATGCAAAATCATTTAATTGAGATATTATTATTTATCCTAATACTGACGTGTATCTTGATAATTATGCAGGTCTAAACGGATATGAAAAGATTGCATAAACACAAGGATAAGAGATAAAGGATTCGGATCCTAGAAGGTAGAATCCAATTAGGATTCAAAGTCGAGGGAGCTTTGGAATTCTAATTCATCAAGACTTCTTGGCTATAAAACGTGGAGCTTATCAGCCATAGAAGATGTACACAAATAGAGAGAGCATCGAGCAAAAGCTGAGAAGAATTATTAGCTTATTTGTGTAATCATTAGCTACAGTAGAACTAAGTGAGAACCTGTTCCTTAGATTGAGTCTTGTAAAAGTTCAAGTCTTAGTTCAACTGTAGTAAGCAAAAATCGAGTTGTAAACATTCTGATTCAAGTCGTGGACTTGACACAACTTCACTGATCGTGAGAAAGATCACTAAAGGATTAGAGTTAGTCCTAGGTTAGTAAGAGTGAGTCTTGTAACCAAGTGGGTCTTTTTACATAGTGAAGTTGAAATCCTACTTGAGAAGTAGGTCGTGGTTTTTTGATCCCGTGTCTAGGGGTTTTTCCACGCTAAAATCTGGTGTTCAATTACTTACAGTTTTTATTCCGCATATCGTAAAGTAAAGGAACACATTTTAAGGAACTGGTCCTTAAAATAGTAAAGTGGTGTAATCGTGGGAAATAACAGATACTCTACTTTCACTTTATTACTTGTCGACCGCGTATACTTGCGTGTGCGTTGGGAGCAACAAGTTTTTGGCTTCGTTGCCAGGGACTAAACAATTGACTGTTTTCTTTTCAGACGATTTATTATTTTCTATTCAGGTTTAATATTTGTTTCGAGTTTTGTGCTGTTTCAGGTATTAGGTCCTGTTTGATCTTTACCTACTGGAATGGCAGCAGAACGAGCTTTAGCTGTGCGAGATGTTGCTCTCCCAAGCCTGGAGGGAGTAGCCTCAACCATAGTTAAGCCTGAAATTACTGGAAACTTTGAGATTAAGTCCGGCATGATACAACTGATGCATGCGACTGGACAATTTGCTGGATTACTTAGCGAAGATCCGCTGCAACATATCCAGAATTTCTTGGAGATCAGTGATACTTATACACCGATAGGAGTTCCTATTGATTATGTTCGCTTGACATTGTTCCCGTTTTCACTGATTGGGGCAGCAAAGAGGTGGTTAAAGGCTGAAAAGTCTGGGTCTATCACTACTTGGGATGATTTGGCTAAGAAGTTCTTAGCTATGTTTTATCCATCTGCCAAGACAGCCCGGGTGAGGAGTGAAATTATGTCCTTCAGACAGATAGAAGGAGCACATAACTAAGGTTGAAGAGTGCTCTATGATCGAAGGTGTCAAACAAGAATATGGAAGTAAACCAAATGACGTGAAGATGGGTTCTCTCAAAGAAAGGAATAAAGCAAAGGTTCGTCGTAAGAAGAGAAGACATAAATGCTCGAAGTGAGCTAAAACTGTCGTCGTGCCACGACGTTAACTAAGGCGCTTCTCGGGAGGCAACCCGAGTTTGTACTTGTATAATTTCATTTATAGTGTCACGTAGTTTTTTTTTGTTATGTCGTTTTTGTAGGTGTCGGGAGTGCTAAACGAGATGCAGTTGATGTATTGTGGGGTCTGGGACGCTTTGAGGCATGCCCCGCGCTTGGTTTCATACTTGGAATCAAGATTTGGTACGAAAAAATTTTTTCGGGCGCGTTTGGGAGAGCCCCGCGCCTCCCAACGCGCCGAGACAACCAATGAGCAAAAAATCTTGGGCGCTATAGGCGCGCGCCGCGCTCCCAACGCGGCCAGGAAAAATTTTTTTGCAAGTTTTTGCAATGCTTGTTAAGCTCAAGTGTGGGGTGCGCGCACACCCAATGCCTTATCAAAACGACAGATTGGGGGAAGTCTAAGTACCTCATACTATACGGACGCTTGGTAGGTTCGTAATGGAGATGGTGCCACTGCTAGCGCCAAAGGCTAGGCCCTTTTCGGCCTTCAGGGAAGTTCTTTTCACTCTTGCACTCTATTTTTGTTCGCACTGAGGACACTGCTTGCTTTAAGTGTGGGGTGGGGGAACTCCCCTTTATTTTTGAGGTTAGGGATGCATGTACCGTTAGGATTTTTCTTTTGTCACTTGATTTTATTTTTATTTGTTTCTTGCTTTAATATATGGAAAAAAAAATAGAAAACTAATGAAAAATTCCAAAAAGATTTTCTTTTTAGTTTTAGTTAGTAGTACATGTCATCCACGTCGTGGTTTTTCTTATGGCATCGGTTCTTTTCCACGGGGAGGCCTTTGAACCGGGTAGTTTTTATTTTTATTAGGATTAGATTAGTTAGTTATAGGTGGCCCTAGACGAAAGGAATATGTGGAATGCTAGGTGCCTTTGATTTGTTTGATACCGGTGGACTTGAACTTGTTGCATGTGCTATTTGTGGTGTCCTTTGATTTTACATTGTGATGCATGCCTAGAAAAAATGGAATGACCCCCTTGAGATGCTTGAGTCCACTCACTTGACTTTGTTGTGAACCTTTGTGCATGAGTGGTTAAATTCCTACAAGCTGCACCCTATTTGCTTGATTGAGAGTTGTGATGGAGCCTTTTTGTGTGGACTGTGTGCAATGTGTGATGTGAGGCATATCCTTATTGTACTCCATGTTTGCATATTGGTGTCTAGAACTTGCTCTGTGTGTGTGCAAAGCGAAATCCTAGGTTTGCTCTAGTCGGGAAATGATACAGGCCTTCTTGCATAAGCCTTTTACCTTGATTTGCCTACCCATATATGCACCCTTGATTGTTGTGATCTATTTGACCTTTTGTTGGCACCCACACCGCAAGCTTACCCACTTGTTCTAACTTGCTTTATTTTGACCCTTTACTCCTTAAGCACTTTAATTGATGATTTTATATTATTGTTGAGTTTGTGGTTGAAGTATTGGGAGGTTTTTGAGTGGAACCAATGAGGGGAATACTTGATAAAATTGTGAAGTAGTTGAAGGAGCATTGGCAAGGTTTGGAAAGAAGTGAAAAAAAAGGAAAACAAATGAAAAGAAAAAAAAGAAGCTGAAAAAAATTTGGAAAAAGAAATAAAGAGAAAAGAAATGAATATCCATCCTTGCTAGTGTTGTGCTTAAAAGAAAAATTGCTACTTGTTGAAAAAGGTGTGTGTGAAATTTGTTGGTTGGTGAATTGGGTGGCTTTTATGAGATATGTGCTTAAATTGATTGTGATGTATTAAAGTGCTTAGGGAGGTAGTCACTATTATCCATATGTATCATACCAGCCCTTTAGCCTACATTACACCCTTTTAAAGTCCTAGTTAATCCCGATTGGAGTGAGCTTACATTAGTAGAGTCTTACACTACGGGCAAGCCTATGGTACATCGTGTGTGACATGTGAGCTTTTCATGAGAGTGAGTGAATTCTTTCTATGCTATTGTCCCCGTTCTATTCTTGATATTTATGGTTGTGTGTGATATTTGGGGGACACTCTCTTGCTTCATTATTGGTGAGGGCACATGGTTTGCATGAGATAGGTGAAGTCGTGGCTTCTTGGTTGAGTAGATAGGTGTGACTTTGTGGGAGCATGGTTGCAATGAGTTGAGTTTGTGCATTTGAGTTGTCTTGGGGTGGTTGTTCTCATGTTTTTGAGTTTGATAAATTATTGGCATGTTTATTGGACCCATAGTAGTCTTGTATGCATTTGTTCAATGGTCGGTATAAACCATAGTCATAGGCAGACCTGTTCTACCTAGGTTGGGAAGTTGTTGTGATTACTCGAGGGCGAGCAAAGTTTTAGGTGTGGGATGGTGATGTTTGGCATTTTATGCCTATATTTCCTCAATATTTCCTCACGTTTGAGTACTTTATTCGCGCGTTTTCAAGTTAATGAATGTGATTTTCCACTAATTTTTTGTCGTATGTGTGTAGGTTGTTATGAAGTGCAATTGGAGCTTTAAAGAGCATGATCGAGCAAGAAAAGATTGAATTTGGATTGAGGAATGGGTCGAGCACACGAAGGTACGGAACGAAGCAAGCTGCGGACGGAGAAAACTAGAAATTGGCTTGGCGCCCTAGGTGGCGCGGCGCGCCAAGGAAGCGCCCAGCTTGTTGGCGCATTTTTCAGCGCGGAGCGTGGCCAGGGCGTGCGAGATTCGACGGGTTCTGCCTTCGTGCGCGAGTTCCGAGGCGCGGGGAGCCAGCTATAGCGCCCCTGGAGCGTTTTTGGACTTCCTATTTCGTCTAGGCTTAGGCGTAACTTATTTCTAGGCTTTTGTAAACACTATAAATACTCTTTTACTTCGTTTTTCATGGGGGTTCAGACTTTAGAGCAAATTTGAGAGCTCATAACACCTTGAACAAGGATTTTTTCTTCCTTCCATTAATCTATTACATCATTATTTCATTATTTCATCAAATCCTTGTGTTGTTATTATGAGTATGCGTGGCTAAATCCATCGTTCTAGGGTTAGAGTGTTTCATGAAGGTTGAGGTTAGAATGTTGATTTCCATGAATTGAATTCCAATTATAGATTATTTATTCTTTCTTGATCATAATTGTTTGATTATAATGGCCGAATAATTGAACACTATCTACGGTTCTTAGATAGATTGAACTCGACAGAGGGAATTTATGAAAGCACATAAGAAAGAATAGGGCTTGATTGTGAACCTGGGCATCGGGGAATCAATTTGTGGGTAGGATAGACATATACCTATTCACCTTGCTTAGCTACATACAGAGTTCGTTAATGCGTGCTCGTGATTCAACCCATAGACATATAGGGATTGGAGTAGCCTGCATAGACCGTGAAGAATTGAAAGGTTTTCACGGGTACATTTAACCTGTTAGTTAGCAATCTTGGGATTTAAGAAGTGGAATCAACAGGATAACTCAACTGGATTGGTCGTAGCTCTTACCCTGGACCGTCTCATTAATATTGTCTACAACCAAAGTTTGCTCCATTGTTCGATTGAATTTCCACCATTTAAATTACTGTTCTTTAGTTACTAAAACCCCCACTATTGGAAAAAGATCCCTGAGTAGTAGTTAGAAATTGTTTGTTAAGCGTCAGTCTGAATTATCCTCGTGGGAACGATACTCTACTTTCACTTTATTACTTGTCGACCGCGTATACTTGCGTGTGCGTTGGGTGCAATACTGAGGTTGAACATCATCCTTTGCTTCAACTATTGCCTTGTCACCCACATTACCAACTTCCTGAATTTCCTCCTCCTGCAAAGCTGCAAATTTGTTACTCCCAGCCTTCACCAAAGCCAGTCTATCAGCAGGTTTCGCAGCAACTTTAGTATTTTTTGCAATATCATTGCCCTTCTTTGCTTTCTTAGTCGTTGCTTCATTCCATTCGCCCTCATTGCTCACATTGCCAACAACCTTCCCACTAGTTAGGATACGCACAGGAGGTGCTGGAAGTGGTGGATTAGCATTTGAAACATTAACATTTGCAGCCCGAGCATCATTATCATTTTGCCTCTCCCAGAGCTCTGGGTGAATCACCTTACACTTGCTTTCATCATGTCCCTGCAGCTTACAATTTTTGCAATACAAAGGAAGATGATCATACAATATATCCACCCATGTAGAGATTACCTCACCAGTGTCATCATCCTCTTCATTAATCAAAACAAGAGTAGGGTGTTTCGCCAACAAATCTAATTCAATGGTGTTCCCACTGCTGAAGCAATGGAAAAAATAAACTTTGTAGCAAAAAAGTTTGGAGGTAAATTTGGGAAACTAATCCATGCAAGAGCCATTGTAGTCTCAATATCTGGCTTCCAGTGTCTTGTCCACTTCAATGATCTCATAGGGAATGATCTACCTCTAAACTTAATCCAATAAGCTGGGGTTGATAAGAAATTAACATAATCCTCCATTGAACTCAATCTAATCACACATACCTATTGTCCAAGAATCCAATATTGCACTCACTCTTGATTCCACATTGGCCCGGGATGATTTTACGTAAGTTCTCCAAGTCAGGCCTACCATACGAAAATTTTCCAAGCACAGCTAATTGTAACTGCTCCTTTGTAAGAGATTTCTTCACTTCAGATGTTTTCCATGTTAATTGAGCAACTCCTTGAGCATAAACAATAGTACGAAATGGTCTTTGATCAATTTCAAGTTTTTGAACCTGGGGTTTCAAAATATGGGACCAAGAAGGATTTGGATTGTTGTTTTTGGTGGTTGTTGCAGTGGGTGGGGTGGGGTGCGGTTGAGCGACCCCTGGGGGGCGCTGCCCAACCGGTGGAGCGGCCATGGCCGTGGTGTTTTTGGGTAGCGCCGATTTTTCTCCAAGAAATCGCCCAAATCGCCTCCTAGCTAGAGAGAAAACGGTGGGTTTGGGGTTTAGGGTTTTTTTGGTTTTTTTTTTTTTTTTTTTGGTTTAGAGTTTTTTTTTTCTTGAATATGTAAGAACTTACTTCTTGAAAAAACAGTCACAAATCCAACTAATGAAGAGGAATATCATACATGATGCACTCCTATTTCATACATTGGACAGTTATGCTCTATAACGTTCAGCCAAGTATCTCAATTTTGTTCGTAACATCAACTCGAACAAACTACCCTACCATCCTCTCATGTGGCAACAATGTTTTCAGATAACCATATCGCTGTTCAAGCATATGGCAAACACGTGAGCTTAAATCGATACTTGCAGTTGTACAGAAGCCGAGCAAAATGAACCTCAGAGAAATGTTATGTTGCACGAAGTGAACACAAGGGAAAAAGCTCCAGCTTTGAATTTTCTTGGCTACACTATTGATTTGGATCATATTCTTGAAATCCACTCTTGAATTTCTCGACCATTTTAGTTTCTTCGTCTTTACTTAGCTTACAATTTCTCCAATCAGCTCTATCTGCCACATTTAGCAAATCTGCCAATACCTCACGACCAAATTGAGCGGGAAATTTCTCATTCTCCTCCACAACATGTGACAAAATACCACCTCCAGGAACTTCAACATAAAATAAGCTGCGACTTTTATCAAACTGTGCCCGTAATGCTTGTCTTCCTTCTTTAACCAAAGTAAGCTTGAACCCCAATTTTTCAGCTGCCAAGTTAAAAATATCTTGAACCACAGATGCCCTGGACGAGGGGATAGGAACAACCTGAAGATTGGCATGACTTCCCCGTTTGAATACCCATTCGAAGAAAACTACTTCCTTCCCTTGCCTTTTGAAGTAAGCTGTGAGGCTGTTTTGAAGTCGTTCAATTCCTTTTCATATTCTAGTGGCAGAGATAGCGTATTGGGCGTATGTTCAATAGGTATAATCAGTACATGATCTGGTAATAAAGGTCCTTTAGCAAGTGCACAGTAGTAATATTCCCCAACACTGGTGATGAGATGTGATTCAACATTCGGGCTTGACAAACAAAACCAACACTCTCTTGACCTGTTAGAGCTTGCTGCACCAGATGCTGATCTGCCACCTTCTTCCTGTAAACTGTGCGTGAAGTTTCAATCAGGACCTCTTTCACATTTTCCCTTGTTAAGAAAGTCAAAACACATACCTCTTGAGTACTGCTCCATAGCTTCTTCATCATGTCTAAAGTGGCACTTTTCTCTTGGACAAGAGCCAGAAGAGACAAATTTAAAGCACAGTCTATCACCACCACCACCTCCATGTTTCTGCCTTTTCTGAGATACATCGTATCTCCAATACTGGGACTCAGTAAGTATCAACACCGGGCCTCTTTCCATCGGGTGGGGCTGCTTTGTCAACGTACGTATATGGAGATAAAGTAGTGTTTGGTGGCTTTGTGCTGAGCTCAGATTTCGACATTGTAGATGCTGGAGTGGGGAATATTGCATGAATAAATTTCTGTTTATTTTTGTTTCCAACAGGAGCTAAGCCCAAAAAGGAATCCGGCGCCAAAATGGGTCAAAAATATGAGAATCCAACAGAAATGGGGTGCTCAACTATTTTGTAACAAAAATGGGTATATCGGCACAAATTCTGCCGACTTACAATAAGAAATAGACGGTGAAATTTGAGGGATTAACAGTGTATATTTCTCAACAAGTCGGCAGAACTTCTGCCAACTTAGTAAGTCGGCAGAAGAAATGCCGACTTGCAACATTATTTGAAAGAAACAAATCGGTACAAATTGTGCCGACTTACAACTATTTTACAGTAACCCAAAAATCACATTAACTCATTTTTACTCCTTACCCTTCCCAACTTCACCCACCACCATCGTCATCCCCACCAATATTTTTACTCCTTACCCTTCCCAACTTCACCCACCACCATCGTCATCCCCACCAACATCGCTGTTCAATTCCACCATTGCCGGTCAACTCCACCAGGTAAATATTCCAGTGATCTCTCTTTTTAGGTAAATCGTTAAACCCTAGGATTTAGTCTTTAACAACTTGGATAAATATGTTATCTTTGAAAACATCCCCATTTGACAATAGATTAGAGATTTTATTTATGTACTTATTTATCCATTATGTTTGTGTTTTCATTGTTGTACCCCTTTTGCTCTATTCGGACACACTCGATTCTGGACCTGTAATGTTCCGGTGATGATTCAATTTAGGATAGGAAACCGAGAGAATTATGTGTGTGTGTGTGTTATGGGAGCTGTATTGATATGAACAATCAGAATGTACCGCAGTTTGAAAATAATCTGGAAAGGGGCAAAAGAGTGAAACAACGGCCTTCAAACTTGAGTGATTATGTAGTGGAAATCAGGTGATATAGCTGTAGGAGTTAGTAATATAAAGGCAGGGTAGTCGACAGAAAAAGGCAAGAAGAAGTTGTTTGGAATATTCTCTTCTCACCTCCTCTCTATATCTGTATTAGTCATCCCCTTCTTTTATGTTCTTATCCCTTGCTCCTTTATTCTTATTAGTCCTGCAATTTCCTTTCCCTAAGGCGTGTAATAGTTTGAATTGATAAATACATTTTTCACCTTCCCATGCTTAAGTTGTTTGTTTGTGAGTAGTTATTACAGCAGAGTGAGTCTAAGGAATATGATACTCTTTTATGCCTCTTTCCTTACTCTAGCTTCATTTCTTTAAGTTTGGGCTTGTAGAAATTAGAATGTTGAATACATATCCATTACTACTTCCAAAAGGATACAGTTCTTAATAGTTCAAGTTTATATTCAATTAATGTCGTGTTATATATATTTCCAGCCTTTTTAATAAATAAAAAGTTTGCAATTAGAGTTTCTAGTAGTTAGTAAAAGATTAAGCAGATACAACCTATATACAAGAAGACTATATTTATGTTGTCTATAGTTTTGCCCTGATTTAGATTGTGTTCATTGGCACGCAACTAGCCTGCACTTTCTAATTCATATTTCTTTCCTTTTAATATTTTTTGTAGGTGCGTATTTATAATGTCTAATGGTGTTATTCATCCTGGGCCCGGAGACTTTAGTGTGTTGTCACTACAGTCTATGCATCGATCTACAGATATTTGGGAGGGACGGGGATTAAAGGACTGTATCCGTCCACGGCGATTAGACTTGAACCTTTGGCATCTCATCGCAGAAAGGCCTTTTCATGATCGTATAATGAATTATTTCAATACATCAGGATTTATTGGAATAGTGAAGGCCGGACCCATACAGTATGATTGGGCACTGATTACTGCTTTATTGGAGAGATGGCGGCCAGAGACACATACATTTCACCTTCGATGTGGTGAGGTTACTATTACACTGCAGGATGTGGAGGTGATGTACGGTTTGCCTGTGGATGGGCTTCCGGTATTTACTTTAAGTAGAGACCGTACGCTTGGACAGTGGCAGGATGAGATGCATCGTTTGACTGGCTTTCGACCGCAGGCCTCACACTTCAACGGCAAGAGTAGGCTGAGCATTACGGCTTTTCAGGAATACATTAGGCAAATACCGGACATTACCCGTGATCATCCAGAGGAGGTTGTACAACAATATTTTAGGGCTTACTTGTTATGGATTGTTGGTGATCTACTCTGCCCTGATAATTCGGGGCGTTATATTAGGCTTAATCTGCTACCACTTCTGGATGATGTAGATGCTATTGGTTCGTATAGTTGGGGCTCAGCCGTCTTAGCCTACATTTATTGGGCGATGTGTCGATCGGCTGTAAGTGGAGCGAGCGATTTTTGTGGATATGCAGCAATTCTACAGGTAATTTAATTATGCTTTCATATAAGATAACAATGAAATATATGTGCTGCATTAATCTGTACGATATGCAGGTATGGGCTTGGGAGCGATTGATACCATTTCAACCAGTTCTGCATGATCCGCCACAACCAAATCCACCTGATCCATCGATTGAACTTTTCTTTGAGTTTTATGCGGAGAGATGGAAGGCTAGAGTTGATCGTAATGTTGCGCTTGGAGATCTACAAGTATATAGGGACGCACTGGATGGCATGGCACCTGACTTGGTATGTCTATATTATTTTTGTTTTTCTTGTTTATATAATTGGTTCAGGTTCATAGTAACTTCTATTTAATGGTATTGTTTATGACCCTATTATTATAGTTCATTTGGCAGCCATATGACGAGCATACTATCCAGCGACTATCTCCTTGGTTTTCTCGTGGGAGACACTTGTGGATGGCAGAAATACCTATGCTTTGCGATGAAATAGTCGAGCATCACCTGCCTGGTCGTGTGTTAAGACAGTTTGGTTGCCGACAGGGTATCCCACCTGCTGTTTCCTATGACATGAAACACTTTAATAGGGACATGCGCAGTAAGTTGGATGACGTGTTCAGGCGCTATTTGGAAGACAGTGTTGCTTTGTGGGAGAGACGCGCGGAGCATGTTGTGGTTGCGGAGCCGGCCGTTGGTATTATTGCTGATAATGATCCATACATGATATGGTATCGGAGAATTACTCGGACATTGATAGGAAATCCGGTTCATCAAACCAAACGTGGCTATCAGACGTTTGCAGGAAGGCACGAGGCACTGGTAATTAGCTACTAACCATTGATATACAATTTTAATGTTAATTTTCGTAAGCATTTAGTTGTTCAATTTATTTGTCTGACCTTCATCTTTTTGTAGGGTCATATAGATGTTGGTCAAGATCCACAAGTTCAACCGGCTACACCTCCCGTGACATCTTTCGTACATGTAATTAATTTTTTTTTCCTGTTGGTGATACACCTTTTCCATTAGTCATTGTATATTTTCTTGATTAATAATTAATATTAGTGTTCATCAATGTTTGAATTAAAGGAGGACTCAATGGATATTGTGGGAGACTTACCGGGTCAAAAAGAGCGTGCACACAAGAAGAATAGGCTTGTTAGGAAGGCGTTCAGTAAAGAACGTGTTGATGGCAGTGCGGATGCTGGAGTACTTAGGCCGAAGTCTAAGATTAGGCGTAAAGCTTTTGATTGAAGACTAGCTTTTACTCTGTGCTCTCTACTCTTTTGTTGGCATTATTAGCATGTATTGGCCATGTGCAAAAATATTGTAGCTATATTTTGTTCATATATATTTGTACAAATTATTATTTTTTGAAAAGAGTAGTTTTTGTACAGCGGCTAGACATTAAATCAGATGTTAAATTATTGTACCCTACTACAAGACTACACATTATAAAAGAAATAATAGTAATAACAACACGCGTATAAATAAAACATAGATTCATATTTAATTAAAGATGGATAGTTCTAAAATAAGAGTTAATACAACAATAAGAAATATAGAAATTTTGCTAAAACAATAATAATAACTTTAGTGCCTAGCACTACTACTTCCGCTTGCACGCGTTGGACAATTGCGCTTATCGTGACCTGTTTCCTTGCATGATCCGCACTTCCTAACATATCGAGAAGGCCCTACATCCATTTGGTTAGGAATTCTGGACCTTCTGTTGACACCTGTCCTACGCAAATAACTTTTGTTCAAGACCATCTTGAATGGTTCCTGTGGCCAGTATGCCTCCTGCCCGAGCGGTTGAAACAACCCACTATATGTTTGTAAATAGTTCGTCACACTGTAATGACTATTTACTAGAGAATTTGCATTTTTGCCAAAATGTTCACATACCTTCATTGCATGAGAACATGGTAGATGGTATGACATAAGCTTATTGCAATCACATTTTTTTTCTTGCATGTAAACCTTCTGCAAGTTATTACCTTTGTCACCGTGAATACCCGTGATCACCTCATAAACTCCAGTTTCCTTATCAAAACGATCAGTAACAGTGTGCCATTTCGAACGTTTCTCATACTTCCTTATCAAATCTTTTGGCCGCTTAGGATATCTCTGACCTTTACGAACTAAAGCATCTGCCAATTGTTTTCTGTCATAAAAATGCTTAACAACCTGGCTAAAACGTTTCTCAGTGCTCTCGTTTGCAACAATTGCAAAAGCAAGTGGAAACACATTAGTGTTCGCATCAACTGCAACAGCAATCAACAACTTTATATCGTATTTCCCGTACACGTGTGTGCCGTCAATTGAAATCACTGGCCTACACTTTTTAAATCCATCAATGCATGGTTTAAATGCCCAAAACACATATTTGAATACTTTAAATGAAATAGAAGCCGGAGTGTTCTCGTGCCACCATTCAACAACGGTCCTAAGATTAAAATGTTGTAGTGCAGCCATGTAACTCGGAAGTTGTGCAAATGACTTGTCAAAATTACCATACACATTCTCGAAGGCACGCCTACGACCAAGCCATGCCTTCCTTATTGATGGCTCACTACCATATCTTGTTTTAATAGCAACGATGCAGTCCTTTACCTTGTATTGCGGGTTATTTGCGATAAAAGTAGTCAAAGCTTTTGCAATTATTTTAGTATCCAAATTAAAATGATCTCCACTTATTTCTCCCATATCACAAGTGTGCTTGCCCTTATATTTCCCAATCTTCCACATCCCTCCTTCAACCTTCCTTGCACGCAACAACCAACTACAACCTTCTTGGGACCGTCGACAAACAACTTTCCAATAATCACCCTTTGCTTCGTCAACAATGAATTCTCTATTCTTACGAATGCTCCAAATCTTCACCGCCGTTTTCATTTTTTCCTTGGTAGAGAATGACATACCTGACTGAAGATCTGGCTTGTCTGCTGACCACATTGATGTGCGGATATGATCATCCTCTAGTGTTAAAGCAAACACATCATCCCCCTCCAGTATGTCATCTAGATATGCAATATGGTCGGCGTGATAATTCATATTTCCCGCATCATGCACATGTAAGGGGTGCTCCTCTTCACTTTCTTCTCCGGAAAATGACATTTCATCATCTGAATTATCGGCATCATTTGGGATGTCACTCTCCGATTCCTCACTACCTCCATCAGCAACATCATTATTTGTCACCCGATTATTGAGATTTGTAAAAAATGAATCATCTTCTTGTTGATGCAGCCTAGCAAATATTAAAGTAATAAAAGATAATTAAAAATAATGAAAATATAAAATATTTGAATATATCAAGAAAGGTGCATATATTACCAATCATGATGGGTAGCCAACTCATCAATATGAGCAACTTCGTTTCCTCTCGTTGTTTCACTAGGAACCATTTCAGGTTGATAACACCTGCAAGATTAAGGATACATAACTATTGTTTCTACTACAACAGAAATACACTCATATTTTAGCCAATTGATAACAATTTTAAAATAAAGAAAAATCAATCAATTACCCGTCAAAGTAACCTGACTGTTGTGATATGCCATCATAACGTGTTTGTTCATAACCTCTTGACGCATCATACGAGTGTGTAGCCTCTAGTGGAGAAAAACTGCATAAATAATGTAATGAATAGGTTATCGTAACATCGAAAATAAAATGACTAAAGCATAATATACAATTAAAAAAATTATATTAACCATATATTTTTGTTCATAACAATATTTTAAACATGTACCTAGAATTCTGTCCAAGTTGATTAGAAGGCCTCTCTGACAACATATTTACTTGCAATTGAGTAAATTCACTTGGAACATTAAGATCAAGACAATGTTGCTCAGAAGGAACTTCATTCATCACGTGTGGTTCAGTACGGACATAAATTTCAAGCACTCGTATGGACATTTCTTCTGGTAACTTTAAAAATTCCATCAATGTGTCATCATCATATATATTCCACTCACAATATATTGGCACACCTTGACTAGTAGATGAGTGTGGATACCTACCAAAAATTAAAATATTTTCCCGTGTTGGATCAATATTCATTTTCTTAAATAAAATACCAACAAACCTATCATACGAAATAGTAGTAGGCACTTTGGAATTACTCTTAGGAGGTAAGCTATATCTGATTGAATTATTTTCATGTAATACTTCGCCACCCCAATAAATTGATACATTTACTTTGGCCATGAACAAAAAAAAATTAATTTTTATTGTTGATAAGAGATAAGAAATGAGAAGTATGTAGTTGAGAATGAAATATGTGAAGTAGAGTGAGAGATGTGAAGGAGTTATATAGAGCGGAAAAAACTTAATGCATAAGTCGGCATTTGTTTTGCCAACTTAGTAAGTCGGCAAAACAAATGCCGATTTGTTAATAATAACAAAACAGCAAGTCGGCATTTGTTCTGCCGACTTACTAAGTCGGCAGAACAAATGCCGACTTATGCATTAAGTTTGTCCCGTTACTTTCATAACCGTGCCGTTTATTTCTTGTTGTAAGTCGGCAGAATTTGTGCCGATATACCCATTTTTGTTACAAAATAGTTGAGCACCCCATTTCTGTTGAATTCTCATATTTTTGACCCATTTTGGCGCCGGATTCCCCAAAAAGCGGGTTACGTGTTGAGCATCAACATTAACATACGGTTGATGATCAAAGTGTACACCAATAGTTCCTGCAACATGATACCGAGGCTTAATCTCAGCTACTAATTCTGACACTGTGGGATCGCCCCCAGATAAGTCTGAAATTTCTGGAGGAACATTTGATGTAACTCCATTCGTGACTCCACTGGGCCGTTCATTAGTCAGAAATATGTCTACTGTTCCTGGATCCTCTACTAAAGCCCTCAAAGCATCAACATCATCCTGAGCGTATGTCCCAAATTTAGCTCCATTTGGAGATCGCCTACCAGATAAGTACACCACAGATAACCCATGAAGATTAAACTTTCCACTGCCTTTCAACCAATACAAATTATCACACACCCTAAAACCCTCCATCTTAAACCCTTGATTACTTGGATCCTTTAAAACATCTGGCAGTATTTTCAGGGACCCAACACCATAATCACCGATGAAATAAGTCGGTATAGGAATCTTAGAGCTGCCACCAATGCAATTATTGAATTCATCAAGCCCCTCTATTGTATCAGGGAAAAATTAGCCCACACATAAAAGAGCATCACATGGACCAGCTGACTTGTTCGCCGAAGAGACGCGCTTGAATAGCTGATTGAGACGGCCGAGTACATCACCAGAGAGGAGAATTCTTGGAGGAGCCATTACTGAGAGTGCTTGTGAGAGCTCTGAAGTGGTTTAGAGTTTTTTTTTTTAAGCGAATATCACTAAGCTCAGGGCCTAGTGACAAATTTTATTAATAAAGCAACAAATAAACTAGTCTTTACAAACTATAAAAATAAACAAACAACTTGTGGAACACCTACAAAAATAAACAAAAAGTGGTTTAGAGTTTTTTTTTTTAAACGAATATCACTAGGCAGGGTGCCTAGTGACTAGTTTTATAAGTAATAAAAAACCTCAAAGAGGACAATACAAAGTAAGGAGGGACAAACCATACCTTACATCATCCTATCGAGGTGTGACCTCGCTCCTAGAACCAAATAAAGTATGATCATCACAGAGTTTATAACACACTCTACGATGATATTACATATGAAAATACTAAAATAATAAAATAATATAAAAGCTAGAAAGAAAGTGGAATCATGCAATCCACACTTCCTTCTACAAGTGATGAAATGGAATATGTAGAAAGGCCCTACTATACTAACTTGAAAAAATGATATATGTGGCTCTCTATCACATCATATATGCTATCCATCATTTCTTCGACTTCTTGGACTTTTTGGATTTTGATTTCGTACTTCTCGCAGGTTGCACCCTAGTTGGCTCTAATGGGAACCTTTCCCTCCTTACTTTCTTTGGGGCGTTATCATGAATAGCCCTAGGTGACAAATCTCCTTCTCTAGCCACAACGCTAAAATTATGTGCGGTGGATTCTTCCTTAAATTCCTCTTCTTCAAACAAATCGTCATCCTCCACCAAATAATTTCCTTGAGGAGCCCTTTCTTGAACTGATGTCACTTGCCGTGCCAAAATACCCCTCGTATCATTCAAATCCATTTGCTTAATAAGCTCATCATCCGTGGGTAAACACTTTGAGTGTGGAACAAGCTGCATTAAGGATTTAGGCACAAAAGATGGAGTATTTATGTTCAAAAAAGACTTACCAAAATTAGGAGAAGCACTTCTACACAACCGTTCAAGATGACCCGTTGGTATTAAGTCTTTTCCAAAAAAAATTGGCTTAGTCACACTCGCAGATTCCAAATTTGTGCTCACCTCAAGTGAAGGAATAGTATGAGCCTACTTGTTTTCCACAAAAATGCATTGGCTTAAAGGCGTATCTTCAAGTACAATGAGATCACGCTGCAAGGATGAAAGAAGTGCAGCATCCACACTTGTATCATCTACACTGGCTGGTGTCATCAAAATCTTGTGTCTTGGACGCTAAACCCAAAGCTTGTTGGATTAAAGCATGAGCTGCGGGGTGCACACTTTCCACTTCCTTAAGGGCATCACTATTAACCATTAAAACCCTAGGTTCCTCAACATTAATTAGCGCCTAATCAGCTGCATTAAATGGCATTGAATGCACAATATCCTCATGAGCTTGAGGAGTTGACTGCACAGGTTCAGCCTTCAAGCTTTCAGCTTCAACCAGGGCTTGGGATTTAAGGTATTTTTTTTTAATCAAGAGTCAACTAGGCATAGTACCTAGTGACCATTTTTATTTATAAACAAAATTAAATACATTGTCTTTACAAGCTGTGCACAAAACAAGTGCAATATCAAATGCAACCTACTTCTCCCTAAAGTAGCAGCAAGCTTACTTATTATCCTCACTTTCTTGGATTGAGTGCCATTGGGCACTAATACCACCAAGTAGTATGAAGATAACTCATAGTCTTGATGCCAAAGAACATGAGAAGTAGGATCTAATAATCTCCCAGAACAAAGAGTACATAAGACATAGAATGCAAAACATTGCCTAACTAATCTTGATCTTCCTTGTTGCTTGCAGTGTGTGTATATCTCCAGTAATTGATAGCCAAATGAAAATAGTGTCATCCAGCAAAGAACCAGGTGCAAATTGAGCTGATCCAGTCGACTAAAGCAGTGGAGCACCACTGCACCTGAACAAAAACAGTGGTGTAGAACTGGTGCTCCTCCAGTGATGTATAGCATATTACTTTGAATTAAGTTGTCTGATCCTCCTGAAGCAAATACCATTATGAAGAGCAGCAATTCAGTTTGTTTCTTGATGAAGTGAAAATGCAGTATCACCAAAGCTAGAAAGACACATCCCAACCTAGGGATCAAAGTAGAAATCATGATATATATAAGAAGCAAAGACACTATTCCAAGCTGAAAGGAATGTAGTATCAATTCAATAGCAATCCCAGCTTGTATAAATGCCAAACTCATCATAACAATCCAGCTTATCATGTATACATATCTCAAAATTGTACCTGCAAAAAAGAAGCTAATGTTAGTGAAATAAACCCCTATGATCTCCACTAGACAGTCTTGATCATAGGGGGCATTGTCCAAACTCCAATCAGCTCTTGTTCCCTCCATAACCTTCATACTTGTGCTCATCTTACACCTCTCCATGGATTGGCTCTAAACTCTACAAATTGATGCTTGTCTTGATTAACAATCAATTTGGATTTTGAAGGAAGTTGAGCATAATTAGAGAAGCTGACTAAAAGCAACTCAAAAGCAAAGTTAGCAAGGCAGTCAGCTAACTTGTTTCCTTCCCTCAATGTATGGTTGAATTGAAAATCACCCAGTTGTCTCCACCTTTGAATATCATCAATAATAGATGCAATAGACCACATAGGGCTGCCAGTGCCCCTCAATGACTTGCTTAACCACTAGGGAATCAGTTTCAATCAATATAGGACTCAAAGCATGCTCCACACAATACTTTATTGCCTCCCTAATGGCCATAGCCTCAGCCACCATGTTATTGTGTTCTCCAATCAGCTTAGCAAATGCAAACATTACATCACCTACCCCCATTCCTCACACAAATAGGGATTGGAACTTGCCCTGGATTGCCCCTAGAGGCTCCATCAGTATTCACTTTAAACACACCAGGACTAGGCAAGCTCTAGTATACTTTAACATACCTAAATCTAGGAAAATAACTTTCTAATGCATGAACAATGTCAGGCCATGACTGAATACTCACAACAATGTATGGGAATCTCACCTTAACAAGGTAAAAGATATTGCTAGTGATTTCATAAATCAGTCTAAAATAGGATACAGATTTATCACGCCTAATTGCATTCCTTCTTTTCCATAGAGACCAAGCAATAAATGAAGGAACACTATAGTAAATAGCTTGTGTCCAAGGCTTAGGCCACTGCCTCCACCACTTAAAGCAAACCTGATGTAGGCTGCAATCATCCACTTGAATCCCTACAGCTTGAGCAAAGAATCTCCATACACCATTGGCCACTGGACTTGTCCTAAAAAGATGTTCTCTAGTTTCTACATTAGGAGTAGTGCAACACCAACACCTGGATGGAAATTGATATCCCATTCTCTTCAGCTCATCATCAAGTGGAAGCTTAAACTTCCAAAGTCTCCACATCATAAATGATACCTTGATAGGCATCCCTTTCACCCACATGAACTTAGCAATAGGGACTTTATGCTGCTTGACCCTCATGTAGTTCCATGCACTACTCACTGAAAACTTACCATTTGATGTCAAGCCCCACCAAGCCTTGTCTCTTCTTTGGTCAGACCCAAGCAAATGCACATTCTAGACAATGTGTTCAACAATGTCCTCAGGCAGCAATAGATTTAGGAGCTTAACATTCCAGTTGCCATCCTCAAACATTTCCTTGACACTATTATACCACAAATCACAATCAAATATATAGGGTACTATAGAGTACAATGGCCCAAGACCTGACCAATTGTCATACCATAAGTGAGCTGAGCCTTGCCTAATCTGCCAATGAATCTCATGGTCAATAGCCTCTCTAGCTTGTATCATCTTCCTCCAAACATAAGACCCTTGGTTGTATGGCACAATGGCTTTGTCAAGCTTCTTGCAATACTTGTTAGACATGTAGGTCACCCACAATGAGTCTCCAGTCCTGAAATTCCACCATAGTTTAGCAAACAAGGCATTTGAAACATCAAACAAAGATCTGAAGCCCATGCCTCCTTCATCAACTGGCAGGCATAAATTTTTCCAAGAGGACCAGTGCCTACTAGTTCCTTCTTGTGAATTACCCCAAAAGAACTTAGCAAAAAGCTTGTGCAATTGATTGAGCACACTATCTAAAGGATTCACTACTGAGAGAAGATGTACTGGCTTGCTTTGTAATACATGCTTGATCAATATAGCTCTCCCACCAAATGATAGCATTTTTGCACTCCAACCATGAATCCTAGCAGTCACCTTCCCTACCAAAGCTTCATAGTATATCTTCTTCCTCCTACCATAGAAGATAGGGCATCCCAAATATGTGAAAGGGAAGTCATTTCTCTGAATGCCAGTGATCAATTCCACCTTCTCAACCTCATCATCACTCACTGATACATGCAGGTAGATATCACTCTTATCTTTATTTATTTTTTGGCCTGAGACTGCTTCATAAGCTTGCAATACTCTAGTGATCAAATGTAGAGACTCATCATGAGAAGATGTGAACAAGATGGTATCACAGCATATGCCAAGTGATTGAGGTATGGACTCCACTTAGGCATAGCATAGCCCCTATAGAAGCTGTGAGTATTCAAGAAATTCAAACTTCTAGATAGTACCTCAGCTGTTAGGATGAACAATGTGGGTGACAAAGGATCACCTTGCTTCAACCCCTTGCCTGAATGAAAGAATCCATAGCTCTGACCATTGAACAAGACTGAGTACCAATTGGATGATACAAGCTGGAAAATGACATCAATGAACTCATGACAAAACCCCATTTTCCTTAGTACCATTGTCAAGAATGGCCAGGACACCCTATCATAGACCTTCATCATGTCAAGCTTGATCACAACATTAGCATCTTCACCTCTTTTATTGATGTCATGTATAATCTCCTGAGCAAGCAAAACATTCTCCACTATGCTCCTACCTTTGACAAAGCCTGCCTGATTTTGTGAAATGAGTGAAGGTAAAACCTCAACCAGCCTATTATGAACCACCCTAGACAGGACCTTGATAATGAAATTGCTCAAACTGATTGGCCTAAGGTCAGAGAAGGTTGAAACTTATGGCTTCTTTGGGATCCAAACCAAGTTTGTGTGAGTCACATATCTAGGTATTTGCCTTCCACTAAACAGTGCCTGCACCACCCTGATAATGTCATGCTTGATGATATCCCAAGCAACATGAAAAAACCTGCCAGTATAACCATCAGGGCCACTAGCACATCACCATTTAGCCCAAACACTGCCTGTTTGACCTCTTCTTCCCAAGTTACCTTTGTGAATTCTTCATTCTGCTCATCAAAAATCATTGATGGAACATTCATCAACAAGTCATAATTGTTGGACACATCTTCAGTAGCAAACTGCTTTTGGAAAAACCAAAGAGCCTCATTAGCCATTGCCTCTTGGGAGTTGATCCAATTGCCATCCCAATTTTGTATCCTGCTCACATGTAGCTTCTTTCTTCTTCCATTGACATAAAAGTGAAAGAATTTAGAGTTCACATCATCCTCCTTGAACCATTGCATGCCAGCCTTTTGTTTCCAGAATTCTGCTTCAATAGCAAGGTATCTCTTCAACTTAGCTTCAACTTTTTTCAATGCCTCTCTATTCTCAGGTGTTGGTGCAAGTTCAAGCTGAAACTCATGTGCTAAGATAATGTCTTCCAATGTAGAAACCTGCTGGAAAATATTACCATATGTAGCCTTGCTCCAAGAGGACAATTTCTTCTTCAAGGTCTTCAGTTTTGTGTTCAAAGCAAAGAATGGATCTCCTGTAACTTGTATCTCCCAGTGCTCCTTGACTAAATCATGAAACTCCTCATGTGAAGTCCAGAAATTGAGGAACTAGAAAGGCTTGATAGTAGCAGTTGACTCTTGTGAGAAATTAACAAGCAAAGGGGAATGATCTGAGCCAACTCTGGCAAGATGATCAATTTCAATCTTTGTGCACATGTCAATAAGTTGCTGATTGCCCAAGCATCTATCCAATCTCTTAAGAATAAAGTCCTCCTCAGTTCTACCATTCCACCAAGTAAAGATGCTGCCTGAATTAAATCCAAGATCCATAAGCTGACAATTAGTAATAGTTGAGGCAAATTCTTCATACTCAGTCATGAATACTGGTAATCCCCCATATTTTTCATTCTCTGAGAGAATGACATTGAAGTCTCGAGCAACCAGCCAAGGCCTGACATTGTCACTAGCAAAGTACTGCATAACCTCTCAAAGAAAGAACCTATCTCCAGCATTTGTCTTGGCATACACAAAAGTAATGAAAACTTCTTCATCAACTTCTTGATTCATAAAAGATAGTGTGATTTGTTGATCATCATTCATCAGCTCTTGCACTTCAAAATCAGCAGATGCAAACACCCACACCTTCCCATTCTCATTATAAAAGCATTGCTCCATCCCTAGCCTTAGTCTATAGCTATTTATAGTACTCACATCCTGGAATGGTTCCATCAATCCTATAACTTGAAAATGCTTTCTTTGATGCAATGTGATAAGCCTATCAAAAGCTTCTTGTGTATTCACTGACCTTATGTTCCAAATAAGAAGCTTATCCATCTAATTCTTCTTTGTAGAGGTTGATCTCAAAGCTTTAATTTTAGAAGGATCTTGGCTATAATTCTTCTTGTTTCTCTTTGGTACCTGCTTGGATTGAGTAGGGTGTTCAAGTGGGGCTGGTGGCACCAAGTTCTTTTGGGATTTAGCACTCTTGGGGGATAAATCCGCTTCACGAGCTACTTGCTCAAAGTTATGAGCAGTAGAGTCTTCATCATGCTCCTCCAAGCTTATCCTTCCAAGACTCAAAGGGCCATCCACCATTTTGATTCTATCATGTTGTTGCACTTCTTTAATCTGAGGTTGCAAGGGCATATTTGCTATGAGAGCATTCTCATCTTCACTAAGCTTTTGTATATGTTGTTCAGGGATCAAAGATGAGCCTCTAGCATTTTCATCACTTTGAGACTGGCTAGGGATTGTAGAGGCAGTTGTATTGAGTGCACAAACTGGAGTAATGGGAGTTTGCTTACCTCCCACATCGACTGGAGGAACAGATGGAGAGTGGGGTATAAAAGTCAGCTCTTTCCCAACAACCTGATTCTGGACATTAAATAAACCTAGGGCCTTTTGCATAAGTTCACACGCTTCTGGATTAACACCCCTCAGCTCCTTTAATACTGAAGCATTAAAAACACTGAATTTATTAACCAAATCTACCTCGTTAATTGAACTCGCACTTTGAGGCGCAATAACTAACGCATGATCAGTGTCCTGAATATCTTTGTCTCCTTTTCTTTCAGCTTGAACATTAACCCTAGGAACATTCTCCCCATTA
The DNA here is from genome assembly GCA_037355625.1 of Petunia x hybrida. Classification (NCBI taxonomy): domain Eukaryota; kingdom Viridiplantae; phylum Streptophyta; class Magnoliopsida; order Solanales; family Solanaceae; genus Petunia; species Petunia x hybrida. Next base: position 11,386,963 of record JBBBVM010000036.1, read on the forward strand.
ATTTGTTCATCAACATTAGATTGATTCTGGAAAGTGCTCAACACCCAGTTTTTAGTGCCAACAATTTTAGGATCAACAGTTGCATTAATTTGTTGACCATCAACATCGTCCACCCTAGCATCACAAACCCTTGTCGACTCTAATTCCTTTTCCTTGTAAGCTTGAATTTCAACAACATCTTCACACTCCTCATTCAACACTGCAAAGGAATTATTCACCTTAACAGCCTCACCATTGACCTTATCAGTTTCTTTTCCTTGATTCTTCTTGCCTTCAACCCTAATCCAAGCATTAGGGTTTCGACTAGGATTTACAAAATTCTTGACCTTATTTTTTCGATAGTCTTGAGCTTGAACTAGTGCTTTCCCAGTAACATTAGGCTTTGCTCACACTATTTCTTCCTTGCTCTTCAAATCACCAACAACTTTTCCACTTTGTAGAATCCTAATTGGGTTATCCTTCACATCTGCCTGTTTATCAAAATCAGGCATCCCATAAGAGAACTTCCCTACGACTGAATATTGCAATTCCTCATGAATTACCATATTGTCAATAACCTTATCATCTCAAATAAAAGAAGGCTCCCATGATGAAGTTCCATGATAGGTTCAGGGAGAGTAGGCATCGAGAAGGGTTTTGCATTAGGTTTTAGGGTTGATGCATAAGATATAGCTGGTGTTATGGTATTATTAGGTGGTATTATGGTGTTAGGAGGTTGTATAGTGGTAGTAAGAGGCTGGACAACCCCAGTGGGGGGCTGCCCAGTAACCTGAGTGGCCATGGGAGGTGGCCTGAATGGTGTCGCCTAAAATCGCCTATGAATCGCCTATTCTAGAGAGAAAACAGGCACGGGTTTTTTTTTGGGGGTTTGGGGTTTGGGGATTTAAGGTTTGGGGTTTGTAGATTAATCATCAACGAATTTGCGTTGATCATCAACTTATTTTTTTTATCATTGATTTGTTATTATATTACTTTTGATAAACACGTTAGTCAATTAGTCCCTCCCTTCTTTTTTTATAAACAATTTAGTCTCTCCCTCTCTCAAAAAAAATTTCTCATTAAGTCCTTCCCTCCAATTTCCCTTTTCATTATCAGTCTTCTTCCTCCTCTTTTCATTTCAGTCTTTTCCTCCCCTATAAACTTTTTTAAGTCTTCTACCTTGAAAGTTTGCAAATCAAAAGAAAATGTGAACAATAAACTAAAAGAAAGACAGATTATATAATTCGATAGAGATTTCATTAATAGATAATAATTTAGAGGAGCTCCATAATTGGATACCCCTCTTAACAACATAAAAAAAAAAAAAAAAAGAAATTTAACAATATTAATTAAATCTAGGCAGGGCTTTTTACTAAATCTGCAATCTTCCAATTTGATTATGTATGTATTTTGTAGTTTGCGTTACGTTTTGACCAGTTTTGACCCAAATGTCTAAGGATCCTTTTTTTTTTTGCACTTAATGAGGCTCTTAATCTGAATAGGGCCGATCTACGTCCATTAAGTGTATTATTTTTAAATTTTTAAAAGCTCTTAATAACTCTTAATATCACTTATCGAATAAGATCTATGGCCAAGTCAGTATGGCCATACAGATCTTTAAAACTCACACAGCATTATTTTCAGAAAACGTTCACAGTAGAATGGGTCACTCAAATAAGATGGATGTGAACCACATCTTCTACCCATGTTTCAGTTCTCTCAGAGAACACTCAGCAGTGAATACCCACTTTTATGCATGAAAGCAATTTTCTACTTCCTACTTCCTATTTTATTTTTTCTTTTTATTTTTTATTTTTGAGTGCATCCCTTTAATTTCTTTATACAGAATTTTTGATTTGCTAGTTGTTAGTCTTTGACTGATCTTTTCTGACTTTAGAAATTTCTTGGGTCTTGTGTTGTGCGTCTAATTTTCTGCTAACAAAATTTAAAGATATTTTAATTTAAATCTGATTGAAGGTTTGGATTGTTCTCGCCCTATACCTTCGTACCAATAGTACTTGCGTTAGTTTTTACATGAATTGATTTGAAAAAGAAGGAAAGGAACAGCTTGTGATTTTTTTCCCTCCATAATAGTGTTTGATGTGATAAACTTAATCTTTCAACTAATTTAATATACAAATAATTAATATTTTAATTTTATATTTTGTTAAATACTATAGTTATGAGACAAAATAGAGGGAGTATTGAGTAAAAATGAGTCAGCAATGGTTTTTGTTGAATCTTCAATGAGGATTTTCAGCTTTGGGAGATACACATGGATAAAATGAGCTGGGATTGGTTTTAAACTAACTCATATTTTATCCAATTCATATTTTAACCACATTAATATGGTGGATTATAATCCAACTCATTTTTGTTCAATCCACTTTTAGCCCACCCAAATCCAACCTAAACCACCCGGCCTATGCTTATGGAAATTGGTGTTTTATCCTTGACAGTAAACAATTGTTATTATGAAATCCATCAATTTCCAAAAGGCTTGCAGAATTCCTTATTATTTTTTAATAATGTTACTGGAGCAATTATAATTGTTGTGGATTGATTCGTTTTTGGGATGTAAACATTGTATAGAAGATAAAAAGTTTCTTACTACACTTTAACTTTCTTGGAGCAAAGGGGCTATAGTACTTATTAATATAATTTGTAAGTACTATTTTATTTTATTTATATCTATATTTAAATACAGATAAATTACACCATTCAGATGTTGAAAAATAAACAGTCTTAATAATTCAGTATTCAGGTCTACGGACAATATCTTAACATTCCGATCTGTATTCAGGTTCAGGAATCTTAATCTTAATAAAATCAAATAACTCTAATAGTCATTTCGAGTTGTGCCCGTTAGGTCAAGTCAACAAACAGGTCATCATCCAACCCACTTAAATTTGGTTAGTTGGACGGTTTGGTAAAAAAATGGGTCGATTTCAACATAAAATATTAACAAATAATAAAGGAAACACTTAATAACAAAAGAAGTTATATAGCTACACATTTAATTTGTATCGTCAAGGAATGTGGCATGATTGATAAGATACCTACGTCCTTATCCAAAAATTTCGAATTCGAACCTAGGAATGGAGAAACCTATATGTAACCTTATGTGGCAGCAAATCCATATCAATGTGATTCAATACCAAAGAAAAAAAAACTAGCGATTCAAATTGTACCTCGAGTAAAATTACATTAGCACGAGGGATCTCATCAAACGTATTTCCTCCCACAAACTCCAAGTTCTCATAACAACTTCCGTTGAGGTTGCCTATAACATGAGGAAGATCAAGCACAGTGCACTTTATGGTAGGATAAGCCTTAGCTATAGCAGTTGCAACAGTGCCTATGCCACCTCCTACATCCACTAACGATGTTAACCCCTCAAAAACTTGCTTATTACGCTCAGAAATAAGAATATCAGTTATCAATCTTGAGTCACTAGCCATTCTATGAGGAAATTTTTTTCAAATTGTATCAGTTTTTCGTTGTTAATATAATCCCAAAAGGATTTGCCATGTGCAGTAAGAAAAGCAGCAGGGGAAGACTCATTTTGAAACCAATTACTTAACTTAAACCATGCTTTGAAATTTATAAGATCATAGTTGAAGAACAAGAGTGACCTAACATTCACGGGTTCATTTTTCACGAGAAGGCGACTAGCTGGAGTAAGAAAATAATAATAATTTTGATTTTCATCATCTTGATCATGTTGAATTAGCAAACCAGAATGAACTAAAAAGCGCAATAGAATGGTCAAGAATGAAACTTTAGAAGGGTCTATATTTGGAAGCTGGGTTGAGAAGTGGTGCAGGCCAAATCGGAGGTAAAGCTAACAACCAGAGAAACGCGGAAAATAACAACGGTTAAGTAAAGATAGAAGCAAGACAAGTCTTAGCTTCGATTGAATGATACCGAAGAACTGGTTTCGGTCCCAAAAAATAAGAAAACAAAAGACGCATCTAGTGCTAAGCAACAATCCTCAAGAAGTCATGCTTCTTGCAAACTGAATGACCAAAGAAGAAGATTGTTCAAACGATTCAACACCGAATGACACAAGTTCTTTAAAATCCCACATCGGGGTTCGGCTCCATCGGAGACACTCAATAGCAACAGCTATGTTTAACATATATCAAAAACTAGACTCTCTACAAATGAAATGTAAAGGAGTTTATATAGACTACTCTAGGGATAAAATAGTAAAATGGTCACAGGCGACCAATAGGAGTAAGCCACACAGGGCTGAGTAAACTGAGTGTTCGGTCACTCCTTCAACCGAACACTTGAGTTTCGAAAAATTCAGCTCGAGCTCCTGGCATCGGTGCTCAGTTGCTCAACTCGGCTTATCTTGACATCGGACGCTCTTCCTTCGGTTGTTTGTTTGCTTCACTTCAGCGTCGATGTTGAGTGTTCGATTGGGGTTCGATCGCTTCCTTCTTCGAGCTCAAGCTTATAGATGATGCCTTCGATTCTTAAGCTCGGCCACTCAGCTTCAGAACATTTGCTTTCTCCCGACCACGCCAATTGAATGTGAACGTCATGCAACAGCTTGGCTTGGCTTCGTGTCGTGGGCATCGGTGGAATGAACACTTGATCAGCACGTGTTCGGGCTGCATCATCCTCCCCTTCTTGAGAAGATTTCGTCCTCGAAATCGAGCCCTCTTCAGCCTTCGATGCTTGGCCTACAACACAAGGAGTTAAGTCAGCAACATTAAAGACGTTGGACACGTTATACTCACCAGGGAGGTCGATCACATAAGCATTGCTATTGATCTTGCTCAGCACTTGAAACGGACCATCCCCTCAAGGAGCCAATTTTCCTTTCCTTTGGTTCGGAAATCGTTCCTTTCGGAAGTGAACTCACAGCCAATCTCCCTTCTTTAATTCAAACTTCTTGCGCTCCTTGTTTTTCTTCGATGCAACTTTTGCATAAACTTCCTCGAGGTTCTTCTTCACCTTTGCATGCAACTCGATCAAAGCAGTAACTCGTCGAGTACCTTTAAAATCAATAACAGAATCTCGAGGCAATGGGGTTAAATCAAGTGGAATTAAAGGGTTAAAACTATGCACACATTCGAACGGATTCATTCCAATCATTTGATGCAATGTTCGATTGAATGCAAATTCCATCACGGGCAAACGATCAGCCCAATTTTCGACCTTACCTTTGGTCATAGCTCGAAGCAGAGCTCCCAAGGTTCGGTTAACTACCTCGGTTTGTCCATCAGCCTGAGGATGGTGAGACGTCGAGAATAGTAATTTGGTGCCCTCTCCAAAAATGACTCAAGAATTTTGAGTCTCGATCACTCAAAATAGTACGAGGCATACCATGCAATTTCAACACATTAGAAATAAACAAAGTAGCTACATGTTGTGCGTCATCACACTTCTTGCAAGGAATAAAGTTAGCCATTTTGGAAAAATGGTCGACTGCGACAAAGATGCTATCATGTCCACCCCCCGACCTCGGTAACTCCATAACAAAATTCATGGATATATCAACCCACGGTCGATTAGGAACAGGTAATGGAGTGTACAACCATGAGGGTTGGACCTCGATTTAGCTTTCTTGCAATCTATACAAGCATTGCAAAGCTTTTCCACATCCCTTCGCATTTTTGGCCAATGGAACTGCTTAGTCAAGATACCAAGAGTTTTGTCGACACCGAAGTATCCCATTAAGCCTCAAGAGTGAGCTTCTCGAACCAAAAGCTCTCTCCATGATGACACAGGCACACAAACCCTACCATTCTTGAAGAGGAAGCCATCGTGCCACTGATATTTCTCAACCCTTCGGCCACTCAAGATTGCATCACGGACGCTTTTTAGCTTGTGATCATCTTCGTACATCGACTTGATGCTTTCGAATCCCATGAGCCTCGAGGCGAGAGTGGTCGCTAAGGCAAATTTCCTTGATAGCGCATCGGCCACAACATTGTCTTTTCCCTTTTGTAATGAATTACATAGGGAAAGCTCTCAATCAATTCCACCCACTTGGCATGTCTTCAATTTAATTTCTCCTGGCCTCGGAGATGTTTCAAAGACTCATGCCACTTTTAATCATAAACTCTCTCGGCCACAAATAATGCTGCCAATGGGCGAGTGCTCTAACGAGGGCATACAACTCCTTGTCATACGTAGAGAAATTCAAGGTTGCACTCTTAAGCTTTTCGCTAAAGTAAGCGATCGGCTTCAATTCTTGTATAAGCACTCATCTGATCCCAACTCCGGACGCATCACACTCGACCTCGAATGTTTTGCCGAAGTCAGGGAGTTGCATCAACGGGGCAGAACAAAGCCTCCGTTTCAACTCTTGGAAAGCCCTCTCTTGGGACTCTCACAACACAAATGGATGGTCTTTCTTTACCAGCTCGGTTAAAGGAGCTGCCACGGTGCTAAAGTCACGAACAAACCTTCGGTAAAAGCTAGCTAGGTCATGGAAGCTATGAACTTGAGATACCGAGGTTGGAGTTGGCAAATCTTTGATGGCTTCGACTTTTGACTCATCGACCTCAACATCATTAGCACTCACAACGAATCCTAGAAAGACTACACGTTCGACATAAAAGGCACATTTCTTGAAGTTAGCATATAAATTATCTTCTCTAAGCTTATCAAGCACTAGCCTTAGGTGTTCGACATGTTCATCCACATATTTACTATAAACAAGTATGTCATCAAAGTAAACGACAACAAACTTATTTATGAATGGCTTGAGCACATGGTTCATCAGTCGCATGAATATGCTCGGTATGTTAGAGAGGCCAAACGGCATCACTAACCATTCATAGAGACCGAATTTGGTCTTGAATGCAGTTTTCAACTCGTCTCCGGGTTTCATTCGGATTTACTATCTTCGAAAAGCATGAAGAACCACTTAACTCATCTAGCATGTCATCTAATCGAGGGATAAGATGACGATACTTTACCATAATTTTGTTGACTGCTCGGCAATCAACACACATTCGCCATGTTCCATCTTTCTTAGAGACAAGGATAATAGGAACGTCGCAAGGACTCAAGCTCTCTCGAACAAGTCCCTTGTTCAGCAATTCATCCACCTGCCGTTAGAGCTCTTTGGTGTCTTCGAGATTACACCGGTATGCAGGCTTGTTGGGGATTTGAGACCCTGGAACGAAGTCAATTTGGTGCTCGATTCCTCTCAACGGAGGCAATCTACCTAGCATTTCTTTGGGAAACATGTCTCTGAAGTCCTTCAAAACACTTTGAACAGCACTAGGCAAAGGGTTATCATTAGAAAAATCATCATTAGAGTTTAGAACGATACCCTTGTGCACGGGGCAAATCAGCAGTTGACTGTTGTCGTTGCGTCGTAGATACTCACCGGTTTCATGATTGTACAGATTTTTCTTACCTCGGGCAGTGAGTTGTTGTCATCGGCCACAATTTTTGTCCGAACCTGAGACTTAGCTTTGGCCTCTTCTTTCAACTCCGTCATTCGTTTATAGTCCTCGCTGACTTGTTTTGGAGACACGGGTTTGAGTATGAAACTCTTCCCTTTGAGCTTAGCAGTGTAAGTATTGGATCGTCTGTTATGGACAACCGACCGATCATACTGCCATGGTCGACCAAATAGAAAATGACAAGCTTGCATCACATCGAGCATCATTTCATCTTGATATTCTCCCACTTTAAACTTGATCCACACTTGCTTGACAACCTTCAATTCTCCACACTCATTTAGCCATTGAAATCGTTAAGGATGAGGATGTTTTGAGGTAGGTAATCCTAATTGTGAAACCAAGGTTTGGCTCACCACATTTGCACAACTACCCGAATCAGTAATCATCGAACAAACCTTCCCCCTTGCTCGACATCTTCCATGGAAAAGATTTTCTCTTTGGTTGTCCTCTTCTTCAAGAGTCATGCAGCTCAAATTCATTCGAACCACAAGAAACATTTCCGGATGATCAGCTTTGGCAGCCTCATGACCATCATCATTTTCAGCTCGGTCGATCTCCTCAAAATTTTCTTCCTCGGTGTCACTCGCTTGCTCATGGATGGTTCCATCTTCGAGCAAAAGCATAACTTTGCGAGTTGGACACTCTTTTGCCATGTGACCATAGCCTTTGCATTTATGACACTGAATGCTTGAAGCACTAGGAGTATTGAGTTGAACTTTACCTCCCACTTCTCTTGGCTGGTCAACGGTCACTCCCCTCACGAAGGGTTTCTTCGGATCTCGGCCAGTGTTAGCACTTGTTGGATTCAGACTCTTCCATTCTTTACTTCGATTCAAAGGAGTCGAAGTAGTAACTCCTCGATACCGGTTTTCTTTATCGCCCTTCACCTATTTCTCAGCTTCGATGGCAGCATGAAATACATCTTCCAAAGTTTGATACACATGCAGCCTCAATTGAGATGATACATCTCGAGCCAAGCCATTTTTGAATCGAATAATGGCTTGCTCATCATCTTCTTCCATATCAAGAGCTAATCGAATTCTTTCGAACTCATCATAATATTTTTCAACCGATTTGGACCCTTGTTTCAATTCGAAGAGCTTTAGAAGTTGTTCCTGCCGATATTTGGAATTCACATACTTAGCATCCATCGCTCTGCTCAACTGGATCCATGTGTTGACCTTGGGATAAGCATTCCTTCGTCTCAACCTTTTGTCAGCCTCCCACCATGTAGACGCATATGCCTCGAACGAAGCAATAGCATGTGCAGCTTTCCTCTCTTCGGTCATCTCATTTGTTTCGAAGATTCGTTCCAGTCGAATCTTCCAATCAAGATATTGGTCTGGATCACTAGTTCCTCTGAATGGTGGAATGGTGATCTTGAAACTGTTCAAGTTTGAATCACGAGCACCTTGGATCGGCTTTGAATACTCATCATAATAGTCATCAGCCTCACGCTCAAAATGTCAATCGACATTTGTGCCTCGGCCTCGACCTCGGAGATTTCCACGACCTCGTTGAACCTACATTCGTTGAACGAACGGTGGCTCATACTCAGTTTCGACCTCGGAAAATTCTCCATCATCGACCCCTTCATCAACGACCACGACATGTCTTCGGGCCCTTGGAAGGGGTATTCTTTCACCTCGGGGAACGCCCAAGTTTAGATGACCAGCTTGGGGATTGCCCAAGTTTTGTTGTTCCACATGGGGATTGCCCAAGTATTGTTCAGCTCGGGGATTTCCCATAGCTTCGTTTCGAACAGCCTCATTCTTCAACCGTTGTAGTCGAACGAGCTCAGCAAATTGCTCAGGTTTCATCGGAGTGGAGTTGCTAGTACCAGCGCCGGACCCAGGCAAGGCCATGGACACGCTCCCTTGCTCGAGGTTAGCTACTCGAGCACTCACTCCTCTTACCTCGGAACTGATGTCTTGTATTGCGGCCATGAGATCGACTAACGACACCTCGGGCGCCTCAATGCCCTTTCCTTCGCCTCTATTCCAAGACATGGTACTTGCACAATTCAAAGACCATATGTTAAGGTTAGAAATCACCTCACACACTCCCTCACCTTTATTGGGTGGCGCTCGGGTCCACTCAATTTATGGGTTCGGTTTTGGTCACTCAAGAACTTGTAGCCAATGGCTTCCTTGGTTGATCAACTTCTCTCAGTTCCTTCGAATTTGACAAGTTACACTGTCTCCTTTGGGAAGAGTGAATTGACATGACTCGATGGAACGGACGCTATTTACTTTGCGCTCGAGAAGTTAAAGAATTTTCTACGAAATTTGGACTTCGGTCACCCCACGCACGAGTTCCTATAAGCTCAAACAAGTTAGTACGACCTCGAGTAGAAAGATTTACTACAGAGATCCACTAACGAGAACTATCGAACACAAGAAAAGTGAAAACCTAGAAGAATCTACCCTTCGATTCCTCTTTCGGAATTCTCGAACACACCAACTCTTGTACGGACAAAACTGGTTCCTGCTTGGTACGGATAGGGTTTAACCTTATCCACTTTCCCTTTTCTAGCCGACAAAATTTCACCTGGGGTTTTTGGGTTTTTACACTTTACCCCTTTATTCTTCAATGGAACAGTGACAGCAATTCCAACGTATGGACAAATTTCAACTTTGTTCACTGACCATGATTCAACAGACTTTGGGTTGCTTCACTCTGGTAACCTTTAACGTTGGAGGAAATCAGTTCCAATTTTTCGAGCTAAGAAAACTTCCCTTCGTCTGTACACTGTTACAAGGTAACAAGTTTCCGGCGTACGGACGGTGGCTCAATCACAGAACTTCGAATTTTAAGCTCAAAATACAACCCAAATCAAACAAGAACCACCAGTCTTCAACGATAAACACCAAAACTCAACTGGGGTTCGATAATAACAACCACCACGTCAAAACAGTCCAAAAAATTTCGAGAAACCTTAGTCGTCAATCGTGTACGACAGGTGCTCGTTGTAATCGTCGGACGATGGTGAACAAGAATCAATGGTTGTTTGATTCAAACAACCAACAATCAAACCAAAATTTTTGAATTTTTTCTTTTCTCCTTTTTTTTTTTTGTAATAACAACACAACAGTAACAACAATCAACAACGAAGATTGAAGCTGAAACTGAAAGACACAAAAGTATGAGATAGACAAATAGGATTAGGGTTGTAAGAACAAGCCCAAACCGTGCTCTGATACCAAGATGGTGCAAGCCAAACCGGAGGTAAAGCTAACAACTAGAGAAACGCAGAAAATAACAACGGTTAAGTAAAGATAGAAGCAAGACAAGTCTTAGCTTCGATTGATTGATACCGAAGAACTGGTTTCGGTCCCAAACAATCAGAAAACAAAAGACGCACCTAGTGCTAAGCAACAATCCTCAAGAAGTCATGCTTCTTGCAAACTGAATGACCAAAGAAGAAGATTGTTCAAACGATTCAACACCGAATGACCAAAGAAGAAGATTGTTCAAACGATTCAACACCGAATGACACAAGTTCTTTAAAATCCCACATCGGAGTTCGGCTCCATCGGAGACACTCAATAGCAACAGCTATGTTTAACATATATCAAAAACTAGACTCCCTACAAATGAAATGTAAATGAGTTTATATAGACTACTCTAGGGATAAAATAGTAAAATGGTCACAGGCGACCAATAGGAATAAGCCACACAGGGCTGAGTAAACTGAGTGTTCGGTCACTCCTTCAACCGAACACTTGAGTTTCGAACACTTCAGCTCGAGCTCTTGACTTCGGTGCTCAGTTGCTCAACTCGGTTCATCTTGATATCGGACGCTCTTCCTTCGGTTGTTTGTTTGCTTCACTTCAGCGTCGATGTTGAGTGTTCGATTGGAGTTCGGTCGCTTCCTTCTTCGAGCTCAAGCTTATAGAGGAAGCCTTCGATTCTTGAGCTCGGTCACTCAGCTTCGGAATAGTTGCTTTCTCCCGACCACGCCAATTGAATGTGAACGTCATGCAACAGCTTGGCTTGGCTTGGCTTCGTGTCATCGACCTCGGTGGAATGAACACTTGATCAGCACGTGTTCGGGCTCCATCAAGAAGTCAGAAAGAGACATGGGTTTACCATGTTTGTAGAGAACATCAGGAATGTCCAATTGAATAGCACATCTTACCGCTAAAGAAGTTATGTAGTTGATAATATGGTTCCAAATCTGAGCCTGAGCTTGGAGAAGCTCGTGAGTGGAACTACTCTCACTAGATGACATATTTCACAAAAAACTTGTCTAGTATTGCTTAGAGTTATTAGAGTACTTGTCATCTAAAGCCAATGGAATGTATTTATAGACTAGTGCAATTGTCTCTGTTTGGTATGATGTTCATGATGTTTGATTGTCAGAAAATATTTTTCGGACTTCACTTTTGGTTTCAAATTATTAGTCCCTTCCTTCTCCTTTATTATTATTATTATTATTATTATTATTATTATTATTATTATTATTATTATTATTAACAACTTTTTTCAAATTATTAGTCTCTTAGTGCTGGCTGAAGCCAGCTTGTAACCGACTTTTTGCTTCCCCTCTTAACAAAGAATTTCTAATGGAGGTTTCATTTCTTGATCTCTCCAAGAAAAAATATTTAAATGTAACGAGCATGTTTCGTATGGCAAAAGTCATTTTCACTATAGATTTCCGTCATTTCAAAAACAGCCTACATTTAAGTACCTCGAAGGCACAGTTCCCTTGGACAGGGACATCAGAGAAAAAAAAACATCCAGCAAAAAATAATGGAGAATGTAAAATGAAGCACGAATCTGGATTAGTCCAGTAGTTGCTTCTGGATACCAAATAATTATACGAAAAAGAAAACCGAAAGAAACTTGACCATTCCACATTGCGAGAAAGGCTGGTAGACATCTCCCTTGTATATAGCGGCAATCTGAAATTTACTTCCAGTTTCATCAAGTCACATCTTAGAATACAAAGTAAACATCCTACATTGCGAGTTCTCAGACTGCAAATTTTCTCAATTACAAGTACAGCAACGCAAGCCTAAGCAACTACTCGTCCATGGTTACAATGAATTTTGCGAACTTCAAAACCAGCGAAATCCAACACAGGGATCATCTTCTTACAGGTGGCACAACACCTCGACCAGGTGCTGCTCCACGACCTGCAGCCTGTGCCTGCAAACAAGATGTTTATAATCAGGCATGTCTTTTCTGCTAGAAAAAAAAAAAGTACAAATGTTGGCAAGTGAAAATAGAAGTAAGCTAATACAATCGAGAAATCCCAGAGGTCTAGTGGGGCATGGTTCTAACTCGGTGGATTATGTGCCCACCCCTCTACCCTTTTCCACTTAAATACCAGCACTTGACATCAAATAGTACAGAAGCAGCACTTACCTTGGCTCTCATGGCAATAGCACGTCCTCGACCAACACCAAGTGATGTACCCTTGCCCTTCAAAAACAAAAAAAATAAGTAAAGCTTTCCATAGCAACAGAGAATTGAATATAGGTGCAACAGAAAAGTACCTTGATTCTTGACTCTAGCCGCTTGAACATGGGAGCATTCTTGAGCATATCAGGAATTATCATGAACCTGGTGGAAATTAAAAGTTAATGATCATACCAGAATCAGCACACAATCATAGAAAGGAAGGACAATATACCTGACTTTGCTGCCTCGAATAAATACGTGCTCCAGCTGTGACACCCTTCCATCCTGCATTAACCCAATTTAGTAACTAGCGTCCCCAATATTAAAAACACAAGGTAGGATTAGCTATGCATTTCTTTCTCCATGAGTAACAGGAAGGAAAACCAGATATTGTAGCTATGAAGGTGCACCATAAATCGATCACCAAAACCCAGCTACAGATGCAAAACGAAACCTCCAACTATCTTGTTTAATTTTGTGGACTTTCTTTTTACTTCAGTTCATTTACCAAACCCCCTGAACTACCCCCGCATCATCACTAACGTATGCTTGCACAGGCAGTATTCCCAAAAATTGCACACTAATGCAAATGTTCAGTAAGATTTGTCCGCTTTATTCATTTCAACATTCTAGTTTCTTTCTTGATGCATTTTCCTTCACAACAATTGACAGAAACTACCAAGGACACATTGCCGTGCAGGATCAACTTGGTTTCTTGTCCTTGTTCTCCTAATGTACAAGGCAAACAACACTAATCAATCTTGTGCTCCTCCACTCTTGATTAAGAAAGAGTAACAGGCTCCTTTGTCCTCCATGAAGGAAAAATGGCAAGGGGAAAATGGGTAAAATGGGATTCGAACTCAGTTGGTCTTTCAGTCTCCCTCAAGTGTTCCACTCAAAGAAGGCTTTCATGGCAGCTAAGATGCCAATGATTGAGATTCTTAGGTCATATTACTTTGTTAAGGATGAGAGAGACTGAGAAAGAAGCAAGGTCGGTGAAGTGTTGTTTCTGGCTTGAGGAACTTCCAGTCGCAACGATCAGCTACCTCACAAATTAACAGAAAACCCATGTTTTCATTATGATTGAAGATGAACACAGCAGTTCAGACTTCTACACATGCACTTCTTTCCTTTACTTTTCCTTATTCTTGTAAAAGATCCTCAGCAAAGTTTCCCTCCCTTCTTTATCGAAGTATGTTCTCCTATATTACCTGTCTTCCTACCAGTAGCAAAGGGAGCAAATTGAATTTTCTTGCAAAACAAACACTATTGAAGATTTAAACATCTTCTTAAGCTTCTGAAATACATTATTTGGCTGCCCACCCAAGAGCGTGGCTTAGTAGTCAATGAAAAACCAGGGTCTCTATCTAATTCATGGTGGGAAGAGTTCCAGCACAGGAGGTAACAGGAACTTGGTAGAATTGTTGAGGTGTGTGCAAGCTGGTTCGGACACCACCATCATAAAATAGTACAATATGTGATCTACAATTCACCAACTATATCCAACATTTTTTTCGAATGACTTATTTTCAGTTATCAGAAAATATAGTTTTGCTCTAGCTCATGGGCATTACGAGAGTGAGAACACGGGAGGGAATGTTGCTTGAACAATTCATTAGAAATGTACAATACATATTCCTTTTCTATTCTGGTTGGTCTAAAAAAGTCATTAAAAGAGTCACTTCAAAAGTGCAACATAAACATGCTACACAATCACATCACAGGATACACAGGGGCGTGATAGACAAGTCAAAAGAACACGGAAGTACAAGTAGTATAGATTACTTTAATGAATAATATCTACTACATGTGGATGAACAAAATCCAAATTATACATGTCGACATAAATGACCACAGACATGCTTTCTCTGTATAACGCCTTACTAATGCTTGACATATTATACGACCAATGTTTGATAGGATTATTACTTTCAGATCCTGGAGCCCCTACCAATAAATATTTTTTAAAATAAACAACGATCAAAGTCCTATGTAAAAATGAGGAGACATACATTCTATATGGAGAGAAAAATACAGAAGATTGACCTTCGAAAGCAACAAGTCCCTTGTAATCTAAACGAGGGAAAATGAAAAATGGTTCTGCAAATCAACTCTGAGTCTTCAGCCAATGTCACTTGGATTATATAAAAGTAGAAGTGTCATAGTCTCTGTTACAAAAAATAAGTCAGTTTCTCTTAAGCAACTCATCTGCTGTGATCCCTCATCTTCTCCCTTCTCCCAGTACAGCCAACTCTTTTCAATGTGGCTAGCAGCCGATCTCGAATGCGTTTACATTCAACCAATAAGTGAAAACTAGAGAAAGTTACATCTCTCTCAGGACGGGTATTTTTACCTACGCTCATCAGTCTTTTTCTTTTTTGAGCCTATGAAACTATGACGATTAACAAGTGTGCTAAAGATACAATGACATGCAAAATCAGGCATCGTAGTTGAACTAGATAGAGAAATGCCACTGACAAAATTTAGCTACTACTAGGATGAACTACATCATTACATCTGAATTTTTTTAGGTAAGTCATTGCATCTGAACTTCGACTCCAACAATTTTTGGAATCTTGCAAAAGCATTAAAGAGGGGGAACCCCTTGTTTGAAGTTGGAACATAACAGCAATTTAAAGGACCGGATAATAGAGAGGGATTTTTAATTTTGAAAAATATGGTAAATTACCTGCTACAACAAGTAAAAGTGGCCTGATCGTGTAAAATTTCCTGATCGTGAATCAAACATATTTAAAATGTGTACCTTTATTATTCACTCCTTACATCATCACTAAAACGACCCCTTAGGGTTCAGGGTTTAGGGTTTAACGAATATAAAAAAAGCAACGACAACATAAATAAACGAAATTAGAAAGCAATTAAGACGTACTTTAGCAGTGTAAGTGATGCTTTCGAGCTGACAATTCCAATTATCTTCACATTCAACCATACTTCCTCTGTATACTTCTCCGCTTTTCATCTCTGCAGTAACAATGTGCCCTGTTGCTTCGTGTAGTAGCTTCACTGGTATTCCTAAGCTTCGACTCATTGTACTTCTTCGCTCTGCTAAAACCCTAAAATGGTTGTTTTGCTTCCGCCTTCTAGTTCAGGAAATTAAGAGAGAGAATAATGTCTTCTTTCGATATTAGCCTGGCTAAATTTGCCAAATTGCTTCTTTTAAGGATGCTATTTATATTTAGTCCATATAGGGAAAATCGTCAAATATACCCCCTGAACTATGCGATATTGCTTAAAATTACCCTCCGTTAAAAGAATTGTGTATCCTCGCCCTTACCGTGATAAGTTCATTATACCTATACCCTTATTCACTAACGCCCAGCTGAGTAGGATAAATTTTGTCCATTTGGCACAAATAAATCCTCCTCAGCGTCCACATAAGCAAAATTAAACTACCCCACCCACCAATCCTACTCAGCTTCCACCAATTTTTAACCCACCCCCACGTTTAACCCAATTAACCCACACTGGTTATTATACATACAAAAGTAACCCCAACAACACCCATTACAAACCATTTCACCCTTTAATTATTTCCCCCCAAAATTAAGCGGTGCTAGGGTTTAATTACTGCAAAGGAATCTGAGTGATTCTTGGGTTCCGACCAAGAATCTGCTATTACTGCTACATCGAGGTAACTTTATTTATCATTATTTTCATCTATTTGTTGTTGTTTTGTATTGTTAATCGTGTTTAGGGATTAGAGTTTAATGTGTCTTTGTTGTTTGATTACGAGTATATTATATAGTCAAAGTGTGTCTTTTTATGGACGTGTTTGTTTGTTGGTGGACCCGACTATGCTTTAATATTCCCTTGTACCCATCTTTTAGGGTTTTTAAATTTTTTCAAGTTACAGTTGTTCCCTTTTTCGATACATTACTGAAGTGGTCCCTGTCTCCATTGTCTTATGTTTCGCATGTGACTAAAGGATGATAACTGAAGAAGTGGATATTGTGTTTAACTATGGGGGTAATTGGGTCATTTCCCCTGAGTTGTCGTATAACAAAAGACTGGTGCATAAATGGGAAAAGTATGACTCTACTTTGCTATTTTATGAGACATTATCGAGGAGTTTACTACAAACTTAGGCTTTAGAGTGGTTAAACAGTTGCTGGTAACTGGAGCATCGGGTACTTATTACCTAGTTAATAATGGTGATGGTATGAGGACACTGCAGTATCTCTTCTCTAACCAGTTTATGGTTATCAATTTCTTTGATGTTGATGAGAATGAGTTGACTGTTAGGGCACAAAATATTACATACCACTAGGAAAATTACATGGTAAATGTTGATGAGGGAACTGACCAAGAACACAGTATTAATGACATTCTTGATGTTGAATCTGAACTAGAGGAATATAACCCTGAAGAACTAGAGGTTCTTAGTAAAAAAAAGGGATAGAGTTGTGGGTAATAGACTTGAGAAGTTCAAGCACTTGGAAAAGGGGATGACATTCAAGGACCTGAAAGAAGCTAGGCAGATTGTGAATTACTATGCTGTTGCTACTAAGAGAGCTATTGATGTAAAGAAAAGTGACAAGACAAGGGTTAGATATGTGTGTCAAGAGAGCTTCCCTTTTGTATGTCTTATTTCAAGGGATGGTAGGAGTGAGGGTTTCAAAATCAAGACTTTGAATTTAGATCACAACTGTGATGAAGTGTTTGAAAACAATAGGGCTGATGCAGTTACCTTAGCCCAATATTTCAAGAACAAAGTCCAAGGTAATCCAAAGTTCAAGGTTAGTGAAATGAGAGGAGGACTAGAAAATGATTTGAGCTTAAATGTGTCAAAATCAAAGTTGAGAAGGGCCAAAAAAATCTGTTTACAAAAATTGGAATGAAGCTTTATTGATGAATTCAATAAGCTTGAGGCATATAGTCAAGAACTTAAGAAAAGTAATCCTGGTAGTGATGTTGTTATCAACATATCAAAGGATGCACTGTTGGAAGGAAAAAGAAGATTCCTGAGGATGTATGTATGTTTCAATGCTTTAAAGCAAGGATGGAAGAGTGGTTTAAGACTATTGATTGGGCTTGATGGTACATTTCTGAGGGGAATATGTTCTGGACAGTGCTGGTAGCCCTTGGGCAAGACTCAATGCACCATTTCTATCCGATAGCATGGGCCATAGTGGACAAAAAAAATGAAAGGACATGGGCATGGGCATGGTTCATTGAGCTTCTAAAGAGGTCATTGGAGCTACATAATGGAGCTGGAGTCACTTTTATATCAGATATGCAGAAGGTAAATGTTTATCAATTATTTGTTTGTTTCTTTTTATTGGCATGTTTTTATCCACTGATTTTAATCTTTCTTGTTTACTGCTAGGGACTGTTGAAAGCTGTGAAGAATGTGCTGCCTGAATCTCACCATAGGTACTGTGTAAGACACATTGAGGCCAATTGGTGTAAGAGATGGAAGAGTGGTGAAATGAGAAAGTATATGTGGTGGCGTGCATGGAGCAGCTATGAAGAGGATTTCAATGACCAGTTGAGAAAGTTGGGAGAACTTTCTGTGGCAGCGGCAAGGGAGTTGGTGAATTATCCTCCCCAATCTTGGTCAAGGGCTTTCTTTGACACTCAGTGCAAGAACATGATGGTGGATAACAATTTCACTGAGTCATTCAATGCATGGATCCTAGATGCTAGACAGAAACCCATCATTAAAATGTTGGAGGAGATCAGGATAAAAGTTATGGGGTTGCTGGTAACCAATGAAGATAAGGAAAGGGTGTGGAGTCGTGAATTTAGCCCAAACTGTATGAAGTTGTTCAATGATTATAGAACAATTGCTCAGGTTTGTAATGTTGAATTTAATGGAGATAATGGGTATGAGATAACTGAGGGGGATGATAGGCACACTGTGTGCTTGGAAAGAAAAAGGTGTACTTGCAGGGTGTGGGATCTATCTGGGATTCCATGCCCTCATGCAATCAAGGCCTTGTTGCATAAGAAGGTTGACCTAACAACTAAAATACATTGGTGGCATAGCAGAGAGGCTTATATGCTTACTTATAAGCATAAGCTGCAGCCTGTGAGGGGGCAGAAATTCTGGAAGATTGAGGCCTCACATGCAATGTTACCACCTGAGTTTACAAGACAAGCTGGTAGACCAAGAGTGTTGAGAATTAGAGAACCTGATGAAGCAAGACTGAGAGCAGGATTGTGGACTGCTGGTAGAAAGGAAACCACCATGACATGCAGTAACTGTGGTGAGCCAAATCACAATGCAAGGGGCTGCTTCAAGGTATTGCTTTATTAATTCTTTCCAGTATTTAATGTTGTTCTTTGTAGTTTTCTAACTGTTTTAAGTTAAATTGGTTGGCAGGCCAGTACTGATGGCCAGACAAGCCAGTCTTCTCAGCCAAAAAAAAGGACTAGATCCAGCCAAGCCAATGATGATGTCTAGAGTTCCCAAGCTACTGATGTGGAGGTGGAAGCTGCCACACAGCAATCCCAAGCCAGTGCCTATGCTTCTTTTGGCCCTGAAACTGAAGTTGAAGCAGATGTCCCCTTAAGACCAACTGTTGTGTCTGAGACACAAACAGTAATTGAATTGAGGAAGATCTTTAGGCCACTCACTGGTAATAGAAAAATTCAGTTCACAGGAGATGAAACTGGTGCCTGCCTCCCAACTAACTTGGCATATGAACCAACAAGGGCAACATGGAAGGAAAGGATGTACTCTTACCAGGTCAGCTGCAGCAGCAGGCCAAAAAGAAAAGGATCAAGTAGATGGCAAGGGGGGGCAAAGATGTCAAGAGGGGAATCAAGCATGACAAAAGAGGAATCAAGCATGACAACAGATTCTATTGACCCAACCAACACTGATGCAATTGTTGATGATGACTGGGTCAATCAGTTAGATTAAGGTCTATTGATGTTTAAGTGGATGTTTAACTTAGGTTTGGATTTGTTGGTTTTTGTGGGTAATAGACCCATACTGTTGCTGCATTGTTATGCAGTTTAAGACTAAGTACTCTTATCTTTTGTTGGGCTGAATGTATCCCTAAACTGCTATGTTGTAGGGTGATAGACCCATACTTTGCTGCTTTGTTATGCGGTTTAATGGTACATTAATGTTCATGTTGATGATTTAGTGTTTAATTGATCCTATAAGCTTGTTGGTTATGTTTTAATATTGATGATCATCAGGTTTTAGTTCTTAAACAAGATTTAGTTTGATTTTTGTCCTTAAACTGGTTTCTGCTGCATTATTGATAAGGGCATAGATAAGGTAAACACATAGTATAAGGGCAAACTGTTGTAAACGCATAGTTCAAGGGCATTAATATTACCTAAATCTGAAAGGATACACTAGAACAGGTACATTTAACTGGTTTCTCAAGTGTATTGAACCAACATTTTTCCAAGTGCATTGAACATGTTTAATGTCTCTTAAAACCCTGTTCCAAATAGACACTTCAGTTTCCATAAACCCGTTCCAAATAGACACTTCAGTTTCCGTTTGCTACTATAAATACTACTCTTATGTGTGGAACAAATTCAAGAACAAATATATTACTACATCCCTTAAAAATGGCTCTTCGAACAGGTAGAAGAGTAGCAAACAATTCAATACAAAGGAGGGCAGTTTCAGATGTTCAAGACTCAGTTTCAGAAATTGAACAACTAACAAAAGATTTGGAACAATTAAGGGGTGAGATATGGTCATTTAGAGTCAAGTTTGAGGAGTTCTTTGAGAATTACAACAGGGACATGGGAAGAGTCGAGAGGATGCTTAGAGGGCTACTAATCAATAGGGGAATTGATTTCACCGACTATCTCACCAACTCACCTCCACCAGCACCACCAGCACCACCATCACCACCAGCCGAACTAATATAATTCAGAATTCTTCAGCAAAATGCTTCATTATCTCCTAGTAGTAATTTTCATTTTAGTATGTTAAGAATATGTTAAGAATTTGCTGTTGTTTGAAGAGTATGAAAAGTATGTTTTTCATTTCTTGTTAAGAATATGTTTAGTATGTAATCCTTCAACATTTAAATGAAGCAGAAGTCAAGAATATTTACCTACAACAAAATCCTTCAATAAACATTGCTTACCAAAATACAACTTTCATTCATGGTTCAAGATCGAATTACAAACAATGGTTACCAACTACTTTATTTTCCCCCTTTAACACCACTTAAGAAAAGCAGAAATAAATCCCCAAAATAAACCACAAGACACAAGAATCAGAATCCATTGGTGGAATATTTTCTTCTTCATCGTGGCAATTCTGATGGCATCAACAATAGCAAATTCTTCAAGTTCCTCCACCTTCTTCAAATTTCCAACTTCACGATTAAGGGCGTCATTTTTTCTTTTCAAGTTACTAATAACAACAACAACTCTGGAAGGAAATTCACGGTCCTCCCATTCCCAATAACCACACGATTGAGCCTATAATAATTAAAAGAAAATTTCTAGATCCACATATTTATTAAACAACATAAAAACCTATAATACAAATAAGTAATTACTTACGTCTCGATTCGAACACTTGAAGAAGCGTCTCCCAGTATTCATTGGAGTCCAAGCCGTGAAATGGTCAGCAACGATTCCACAAAGACATTTCCTACTCGACCCATATGAAGTATTAATCGACCCCTCACTCATTATCTCAAGAAAGACTAATTTGTGATAACCTATTCAAAAAATCAAACAACTTGAATTGGTAAAATTTGTTCAACAGAGTCCAAATCGGAACCCTAGCTGGAGTCTCAAGAAAAATTTGGGTTAATTGGGTTAAAACGTGTGTATTTGGATTTATGTGGAAGCTGAGTAGGATTGGTGGGTGGGGTAGTTTAATTTTTCTTATGTGGACGCTGAGTAGGATTTATTTGTGCCAAATGGACAAAATTTATCCTACTCAGCTGGGCGTTAGTGAATAAGGGCATAGGTATAATGAACTTATCACGGTAAGGGCGAGGATACACAATTCTTTTAACGGAGGGCAATTTTAAGCAATATCGCATAGTTCAGGGGTATATTTGACGATTTTCCCTATTTTAAATAGTTTTGCAAATACTTCTATAGGCTATAGTCCAAAGTGCTTCACGAACACCACTCTACCGTTTCGTGACAACTTTAGATCTAAGAGCATGTTTGGTCAAATTGTCAAAAAAACTTCTTATTTTAAAAAGTATTACTTTTTAAATAATTATTTTTGAAAATAATCAGTTTTTAGCCAATTAATTTGAGATGTGTTCTTTTAAATAAATTGTGTTTGGATAATCCTAATAAAAGCATTCTTGAACGTCAAATTACGAAAAAGGATAGTATTAAGGTTTATTAATGACTAATGTTATTTAAATGTCTTTTATGAACGACTTACATTAATTTTTTGTTTTCATTTACTTACAAAGTAAAACATAAAATAAAAATATATGTTAAGGTTTTATTCAGTAGAAGTTTGTAGCTTCACTCCAACAACAGAAAAAATTGTTTCTGCTTTTGCCTAAAAATACTTTCGAATTTTGATCAAACACCTCAAATTTTCAAAAAAGCTTCTTTTGACTTCCCAGAGGCTTGCCCAAACATGCTATAAAGTTTGGTCACAATATCTGTTAAAGTTTATTATCATTTTAGTCCAAGACTCATGGTCAAGTTGTTGATTGAGTATGGAAATACATAATTCCTTTTTTCTCTGGAGAGTATGGAAATACAAAATTCCTATAGATGATGTTGTTAGTAAGCTGAGATTTTAACTACCATCTCAATGAAGCTGTTGTACTTCTCCTAAGCAAGAAAAAAGTCAGCCACATATTACTAACTAGTGTTGTTGCAAGGAAAGTGTGCGAATTCTTTTCTCTAACATGTTGGTCTAAACATTCAAGGTTTGCAACTATCACAAGTTATAACCCTTTGGTGACCTCTCATTGATGTCCCAAATTGATACCTCTTTTTCTATCAATGCCTGCTGTTGTTATCTGCAAACTGTGGAAGATGAGGAATGCCAAAAAAGTATGGAGACTTTTATTCGGTTAACCACCTATTCACTCAAATCTCTAACACCTTACACAAAGTGGCTCTTCATCATTATCATAGGGTACAACATATTCCACATGAACGGCAAGAGATTATTCAATTCTTTGAAACATATAGAACTCCTCTACAAGTACAAAGAGTGATTTGGCTCCCCCCTCCCTCTGGCTGGACAAAATGCAACATTGTTGGTACTAGTAGGGGGAATCCATGAAGGAGTTCTTATGCTTTCTGCCTCAGAAATTTTGTTGGAGATCTTATATATGCTTAGGCTGCTGAAATAGATAAGGACACTAACATTTTTGCTAAAGCTGTGGCTATAAAGGAAGCATTATCTTATTGTTTGCAGGCTAGTATTACTCAAGTTATTATTGAGACAGATTATTTTCTTATGCAACAAGTTGCTAATGGCAAGTGGGATCCTCTTTGGGTAATAGTTGATGTTGTAGACTCAATCTACAGAGCAAATGAGCAGCTTCACACATAATTTGTTCATGTTTATAGGCAAGGCAATTCACTGGCTAACTACTTGGCCAACCTGACACTAGATATTCATGATACTATTCATTTCCATGCATATGCAGAACTTCGCCACCAAAGCAAAGCAGTTATTGAAAATGGACAAAAGCCAAATTTTTTTCATTTAGAATCGGGCATTCAAAGCATTTATACTGATTGTAGACATAGTAGAACTTAGGATCATAGCATCTAATTCTATTTTTGTTAGCTGAGACACTGTATAGAAATTAGCTAATGACTGTTGTATTGATATTCATTGTAATGTTTGTTTAAATAAAGTCATCATTAGACCTTGCCTAATGAATATTTTTCTTTTAAAAAAAAGTTGTTGACTAAGTTTACCCCTAGCAGCAATGTTTCTCTCATCACCAAACACTTTCTAATTAATGGGCATTCCAATCAGTGTTGGATCCAAACATTTTAGCAAGGGGGTTTAATATTTAGAGGAAAAAAAATCTCTTCCTCAATATTTATAAAAGCGAACTGTATAACTTTTCAACAACGGACTGCATAAAACAAAATAAAGCAAAATATAAGTTAAATTGTTGTAGATAACAAGTTAAAATGTTGATTTGAAGTAATGTTCTCTTTTTAAATTTAAAATACTAAAACAACAACAACAACATACCCAGAAATATCCCGCATTGTGGGGTTTGGGAAGGGTGAGATGTATGCAGACCTTACCCTCACCAAAGTGGAGTTACTGTTTCGATAGACCCTCACCTAGGGAAAAAATATTTTGAAAACGTGTATGAAAGAAACACGATGCAAATACTATGATAAAGACAAAAAGACGGAAAAAAACTTAAAGGTACACAACGTAAACAGAAAAAACCAATAACCATAAAGACGAAGAATAAGCAGTCTATATAGAAATACTACTACTGCTATGACAACAATCGCTCGATTATTATCAAACCTTCTATCCTAATCCTCGACATTCATGCTTTCCAATCTAGAGTCATGTCCTCGGTAATCTGGAGGTGAGCCATATCATGTCTAATCACCTCACCTCAACTCTCCTTCGGTCTACAACTGCCTTTCTATAGACCCACCACGACCAACCCCTCGCACCTCCTCACCGGAGCATCTATGCTCATCCTTTTCACATGTCCGAACCATCGCAGTCTCACTTCTCGCATCTTGTCCACCACTCGAGCTACTCCCATCTTGTCACAAATGACCTTGTTCCTTATCTTATCCATTCTAGTATGCCTGCACATCCATCTAAGCATCCTCATCTCTGCAACGCTCATCTTCTGAATGTGTGTGTGTTATTGACTGACCAACACTCCACCCCATACAATATTGCTGATCTAATGATCATTTTATAAAACTTACCTTTAAGTCTTTGTGGCACTTTTTTATCGCATAGGATACCCAACGCAAGCCTCCACTTTATCCGACCTGCTCCAATACGATGAGTGACATCATCGTCAATTTTTCCATTCCCTTGGAGAATTAGGCCAAGACACTTGAAGCTTTTTTTCTTTGGGATGACTTGAGCATCAAGCGTCACTTCCACATTTGACTCACATGATGTATCACTAAACTTGCACTCCATATACTTTGTCTTCATTTTGCTCTGCCAGAAACTCTAGACTCAAGAGTCTATCTCCACACCTCCAGCTTATCATCAACTCCCCTGCGAGTTCTCATCAACCAAACCTATATCATCAGCAAATAACATACATCATGGTACCTCCCTTTGAATACTCCTTGTTAATTCATCCATCACTAGAGAATAGAAATTGACTAAGCGTTGACCCTTGATGCAAATCCATCTGTATTGAAAAGTGTTTTAGTCTCCTCCTACTGTTCTCACACGGGTCTTGGCTTCATCATACATGTCCTTAATCCTTCTGATGTATGCCCCTATACACCTTTACATTCTAAACATATCCACAAAACATCCCTTGTGACTTTGTCATAAGCCTTTTCTAGGTCAATGAACACCATATGCAAGTCTTTTTTCTTATCCCTATAGTGCTCAACCAACTTTGTCAAAAGATGGATGGCTTCTGTAGTTGATCGGCCTGTCATAAATTTGAATTGGTTCTCGGTAGTAGTTACATATATCCTCATCATCTTCTCTAACACCTTCTCCCAAACTTTCATAGTATGACTCAGTTGTTTGATACCTATATAGTTGTTACAATTTTGAATATCACCCTTTTTTTGTACAACAGAATCATGGCGCTCCACCTCCATTCTTCGAGCAATTTTTGACGTCCTTAGAATAATATTAAACAACCTAGTTAACAACTCCATACCTACTATACCAGCACTATTCCAAAATTCTACTAGCATCTCATCAGGCCCGATCGCTCTACCCCCTTTCATCTTACAGACTGCCTTCTTAACCTCCTCAAAATTTATACACCTGCAGAAACCAAAATCACACCGATTCTCGGAGTACTCTAAAAGACCAAGCACAACACTCTTATCCCCCTTTCTATTTAAGATTCTATGGAAGTATGCTTGCCATCTCCCTTTAATATGAGTTTCTTCGGCCAAAACCGTTCCACGTCTTTAGTGCACTTCACTTGCTCTAGGTCGCATGACCGGCTCTCCCTCACCTTGGCGAACCTATACATCTTCTTTTCCCCACATTTTTCCATTATTTCTTTATGAAAGCATGCAAAAGCAGCTGTTTTAGCATCGGCTACCGCTAACTTCGCTTGCATCTTTGCATTCTTATATCTTTTCCTACTCGTCCTCTTTTCTTCCTCATTTTTGCTCTCCACTAGCTTCATGTAAGCAGGCTTCTTGGCCTCCATTTTCCCTTGGATCTTCTCATTCCACCACCAATCATGTTTGCATCTATTTGGGTTACCCTTCAAGACCCCTAACACCTCTCTAGTTGCTCCTCCATTATAATCAGCTGTACCAGTCCACATATTATTCGCATCTCCTGCCGCCTTAGGGTTTACAGTCTCTAAGTTAGGGTTTTGTATATACCACCGCCTTGAGTGTACAGGCTCATGGCCCCTGGCCCCATTAGTCTTTGTCATAATTAGGACTGGGTAAATCATAGCTATGAATACTCCTCCTTACATTGTATTGTACATCAAGCGATTCACACAGAATCCGGCTATTCTCAAGGAATAACACTCTTTATTTTCTCATCTATTACTTTTGTATTTACTTTTCTTGCTTTTCCTAAGTATTTACGGTATTTCTTCTAACCCTCTAACAAATTTAATTATTTTACCTAAACGACCAAATTTAGGACTAAACAGTTTGGCACCCATCTTGGGGCCCAGACAATTGTAGGTTTCTACGAAGGGAAAAAGCATTCATTACAGACGACAACGACAACTTTCGAAAGAACACTGCCGATGTAGTAGACGACTCTGCACAGGATCCCAGTGATCCGACCGATCCGATTTCTGTAGGCAGTGACGTTGAAAATGATCAACCACGCAAAGACAACTCCGGGCTCGAGGACATCCTTGTTGATCTCCTAAAAATCCAAGTAGGACGGGCAGAGCAAAACTCTGCCAACATGATCGAAAGCATGGCCCAAAAGTTAGGAGCAATAATCATTGGATCGTCTTAGAGGCCAGCATCCCCACGAGGACTAGCTCCCCAGAATGATTCACCAGTATCCGTTCCTAATCGTAGGCTCAACATGGAGGACGCCCCTGGAAGTTCGAAAACAGTGAACAGTCAAAATCTTAAGGGAACACCTGTCATTTAGGACATCCTGAAGGAGATGAAGGCCATTCATGATTGGATCGGTAACGTACCAGGTGCTCCTTGATGTTTGGCATTTTATGCCAATGTTTCCTTAATATTTCCGCACGTTTGAGCTTGTTATTCGCTCGTTTTATAGTTTATGAATGTGGTTTTACACTGAATTTATGTCATGTGTATGTAGGTTGTTACGCAGTGTAATTGGAGCTTTAAAGAGCATGATTGAGCAAGAAAAGATTGGATTTTGATTGAGGATTGGATCGAGCACACGAAGGCATGACACGAGCGAGCGAAGGAGCAAGAAAATAGAAAAATGGCTGGGCGCCGTGGGCTCCGCGCCGCGCCCCTTACCGCGTGCAGTGGCTGGCGCGGTTTCCCATGCACCGCGGAGCCAAGGCGTGAAGAATTCGACGGTCACTGGTTGTGTCAGCGCGATCGTGGGCGCGGGGCGCCCGTTATAGCGCCCCTTGTGCGCGATTTTATGTCCTATTTCGTCTAGGTTTGGGTCTAACTTATTACTAGGCTTTTGTAAACTCTATAAATACTCTTTTACTTCGTTTTTCAAGGGAGTTCAGACTGGGGAGCAAGTTTTGGAGGAGAGGGGAGGAGCCCTAGATGTCTTCTAACCAAGTTCTTTCTCTCTTTCTCTTATTCTTCTCTTTAATTCTATAGTTTGTTCGTTCTAGGGTTAGAGTAAATACATGAAGGTTGATGTTTGAAAGTTGATTTCTATATATTGATTTACCATTACGGATTGTTTATTCTTTCTTGAGCATAATTGTTTGATTATTGAGGCCTGATAATTGAGCACTATCTATGGTTTTTAGATTGAACTCGAAAGAGGGAATTTAATTACGTAATAAGAAAGAATAGAACTAGTTTGTGAACGCGGGCATTGGGGAACCAATTTGCGAGTAGGATAGACATATACTTGCTTGCCTAGTTTAACTCATCACAGAATTCGTTAATGCGTGCACGTGATTCAACCCATAGACATATAGGGATTGGAGTAGCCTGCATAGACCGTGAAGAATCGAAAGGTTTTCATGGGTACATTTAACCTGTAGTTAGCAATCTAGGAAATCAAGAAGTAGAATCAACTGGAAAACTCAACTGGATTGTTCGTAACTCTGACCCTGGACCGTTTCTCCATTATTGATAACAACCCATAAATTGCTCTATTACTTGACTTCAGTTAATTATTTTAATTATTTCCTTTAGTTAGTAACTTTCACAACCATCATTGAAAAAGATCCCTGAATAGCTTTTAAGAAATTGTTTGCTAGGATTCAGTCTGAATAGTCCTCGTGGGAACGATACTCTACTTATCACTTTATTACTTGTCGACCACGTATACTTGCGTGTGCGTTGGGAGCATTAAGTTTTTGGCGCCGTTGCCGGGGACTAAACAATTGGCTGATTTCTTTTTGAACAATTACTTATTATCTATTAAGTTTAATTTAGTTTAGTTTATGAGTGTTACTTGTCATCATGGCATCTTTTAATGAAAATTGGTCGAATGATGGTTACTCAAATTTTGATGATTCTTGTCTGCTTTGCGGAGGAACCCACTTGTGGGAAAGTTGTCCAACTCTTTCAACCCTGCGA
This sequence comes from Petunia x hybrida, assembly GCA_037355625.1. NCBI lineage: Eukaryota > Viridiplantae > Streptophyta > Magnoliopsida > Solanales > Solanaceae > Petunia > Petunia x hybrida. Next base: position 11,415,624 of record JBBBVM010000036.1, read on the forward strand.
GACTGGTTATGTGAATTTTCTACCACCTTTGATTGGAATTTTTTTAAATTATGTGGTGGTCAGTGGAATGATTGTCCTAAGTGTCATGCTCCTTCCCCCAATAATTTTTGTGATGATTCTAATGATGTTTGTGAGTTTGACAGGAGCGATAAAGTGCAGGTTGTTAGCGAAATATGGCTAATGGAGCAAGCCAAACTCTTAGAAGCTTATGGGGATTTCAGGAGTGAACTTACAAATATGACGAGGCAATTTATGGAAGAAAGGGTTGTGCTCGGGCAAGAGATCGACGAATTTGGCTTGACTATTCGCGACTTGGAGGAGAATTTGAGTGATATGATTGAGGTGTCTGAAGCTCAATTATCAGTTGTCGTGCATAGTAGATTGGAGATAGAAGAGCTTAGAAGCCAATTTGAGGAGCAAAAAGTGGAATTCCTACCATTCGACCCAATAGCAGTTGATGATGCCAAGGTTGAGGAAATCACATTAGAGTCAAGTGAGGAAATAGAAACCATCATATGTGAGGACTCTAGTGTTTGTGCAAGTGAGGGTGTCAAAAGTGATGCAATTTTAGAATTGAAGCGCATTGGACCTCATTCCAATCATTTTTCAACATTGTATTAGGATGGTGACATGAAAATTGAGCCACCCGAGCCTATGAAGAAACCAAAGGAGGAGGAACAAGGTGCCTATATTTTGAAATTATCTATGCCGAGAAGACAAAACGACATCCCTCATTTAAAGGCCAAGAAGTGCAAAATGCGACAATGGTTACTTGGTCCTTTTGTATTTTTGCCACCACCCCAATACCATAGTTGTAAACTTGAGGCAAAGTTGGGGATTCAATTCATAAGTTCAAGGTGGAGGAAAAAGTGATGAAGTTGTTTTCGTCGTGCCGCGACGTTAAATCAAGCGCTTCTTGGGAGGCAACCCAATTTGCTTGCTTTACTTTTATTTATTTTTATTATTATTTTTATAGTTGTATATTACTTTGGGTGATTCTTTGGATTGCAGGTTCATGTAATGTCGAGCTTAAGTGTGGGGTGTCCCCACCCCTGCCTAATATTGATGACCTATTGGGGGAAGTCTGAGTACCTCATACTATATGGAAGCTTGGAGGATGCTAGCACCAAGGACTAGAGTCTTCAGGGAAGTTTTCTTTACCTTGCACTTTCTTATTTTTAGCACTGAGGACATTGCTTAGTTTAAGTGTGGGGTGGGGAACTCTCCCTTATATTTGAGGTTAGGGATGCATGTACCGTAGGATTTTCTTTTGTCACTTGACTTTATTTTGATTTATTTCTTGCTTTAATATATGAAAAAATTGAAAAAAATTAGAAAACCAATGAAAAATTCCAAAAAGATTTTCCTTTTAGTTTTATTAGTGGTACATGTCATCCACCCCGTGGTTTTTCTTATGACCTCGGTTCTTTTCCACGGGGGGACCCTTGAACCGGGTAGTTTTTTATTTTTAGGATTAGAGTAGTTAGTTGTAGATGGCCCTAGACGAAGGAAATAGGTGGAATGCTAGGTGCCTTTGATTTGTTTGATACCGGTGGACTTGAATTGATTGCATGTGCTATTTGTGGTGTCCTTGGGTTTTAATTGTGATGCATGCCTAGGAAAAAACTGGAACAACCCCCTTGAGATGCTTGAGTCTGCTTGGTTGACTTTATTGTGAACCTTTGTGCATTAGTGCTTAATTTTCCACAAGTTGCATTCTAGATGCTTGATTGAGAGTTGTTGATGGAACCTTTTTGTGTGGATCATGTGCAATGTGTGTTGTGAGGCATGTTCTTATTTGCTCCATGTTTGCATATTAATGTCTAGAACTTGCCCCGTGTGTGTGCAAAGCGAAATCCTAGGTTTGCTCTAGTCGGGAGATGATACAAGGCCTTCTTTTACTTGCCTACCCTTACATATATACCTTGAAAAAATTGTTGTTGTGATTTGAATTGACCCTTTTTGTTGGCACCCACACCCCGAGCCTACCCATTTGTTTTAAACTGACTCTTTTGGCCCTTACTCCTTAAGCACTTTATTGATATTGTGTAGTTGATTGGAGTTGCGGTTGGATTTTGGGAGGTTTTTGAGTGGAGCTAATGAAGGGGAATAATTGTGAAAATTGTGAAGTAGTGAAAAGCATTGGCAAGGTTGGAAGTTAATGAAATTGAAAAAATGAAAAGAAAAAAAAAAGCAAAGTTGAAAAGAAAGAATAAATTGTGGAAAAGAAAAAAAAAAGAGAAAAATATCCATCCCTTGCTAGTGTGTGCTTAAAAAGAAAAATGCTACTTGTTGAGAAGGTGTATGTGTGATAGTTGTTGATTGGGTGGCTTTGATGAGAATTGTGTTTGAAATTAAATGTGATGTATTAAAGTACTTAGGGATGTAGTCACTATTACCATATGTATCCTACCCGCCCCTTAGCCTACATTACAACCTTTTTAAAGTCCTAGTTAATCCCGATTTGAGTGAGCCTACATTAGTGGAGTCCTACACTACGGGCAAGCCTATGGTACATCGTGTGTGACATGTGAGATTTTCATGAGAGTGAGTGAATTCTTTCTATGCTATTGTCCCCATTCTATTCTTGATATTCATTGTTGTGTGTGATATTTGGGGGACACTCTCTTGCTTCATTTTGGTGAGGGCACATGGTTTGCATGAGATAGGTGAAGTCGTGGCTTCTTGGTTGAGTAGATAGGTGTGATTTTGTGGGAGCATGGTTGCAATAAGTTGAGTTTGTGCACTTGAGCTATTTCGGGGTGGTTGTTCTCATATTTTTGGTTTTGGTAAATTGTTGGCATGTTGTGGATCCATAGTAGTCATGTGTGCATTGGTTCAATGATCGGTATCAACCATAGTCATAGGCAGACCTGTTTTACCTAGGTTGGGAAGTTAGTTGTGACTTGCTCGAGGGCGAGCAAAGGTTCAAGTGTGGGGTGGTGATGTTTGGCATTTTATGCCAATGTTTCCTTAATATTTCCGCACGTTTGAGCTTGTTATTCGCTCGTTTTATAGTTTATGAATGTGGTTTTACACTGAATTTATGTCATGTGTATGTAGGTTGTTACGCAGTGTAATTGGAGCTTTAAAGAGCATGATTGAGCAAGAAAAGATTGGATTTTGATTGAGGATTGGATCGAGCACACGAAGGCATGACACGAGCGAGCGAAGGAGCAAGATAACAGAAAAATGGCTGGGCGCCGTGGGCTCCGCGCCGCGCCCCTTACCGCGTGCAGTGGCTGGCGCGGTTTCCCATGCGCCGCGGAGCCAAGGCGTGAAGAATTCGACGGTCACTGGTTGTGTCAGCGCGATCGTGGGCGCGGGGCGCCCGTTATAGCGCCCCTTGTGCGCGATTTTATGTCCTATTTCGTCTAGGTTTGGGTCTAACTTATTACTAGGCTTTTGTAAACTCTATAAATACTCTTTTACTTCGTTTTTCAAGGGAGTTCAGACTGGGGAGCAAGTTTTGGAGGAGAGGGGAGGAGCCCTAGATGTCTTCTAACCAAGTTCTTTCTCTCTTTCTCTTATTCTTCTCTTTAATTCTATAGTTTGTTCGTTCTAGGGTTAGAGTAAATACATGAAGGTTGATGTTTGAAAGTTGATTTCTATATATTGATTTACCATTACGGATTGTTTATTCTTTCTTGAGCATAATTGTTTGATTATTGAGGCCTGATAATTGAGCACTATCTATGGTTTTTAGATTGAACTCGAAAGAGGGAATTTAATTACGTAATAAGAAAGAATAGAACTAGTTTGTGAACGCGGGCATCGGGGAACCAATTTGCGAGTAGGATAGACATATACTTGCTTGCCTAGTTTAACTCATCACAGAATTCGTTAATGCGTGCACGTGATTCAACGCATAGACATATAGGGATTGGAGTAGCCTGCATAGACCGTGAAGAATCGAAAGGTTTTCATGGGTACATTTAACCTGTAGTTAGCAATCTAGGAAATCAAGAAGTAGAATCAACTGGAAAACTCAACTGGATTGTTCGTAACTCTGACCCTGGACCGTTTCTCCATTATTGATAACAACCCATAAATTGCTCTATTACTTGACTTCAGTTAATTATTTTAATTATTTCCTTTAGTTAGTAACTTTCACAACCATCATTGAAAAAGATCCCTGAATAGCTTTTAAGAAATTGTTTGCTAGGATTCAGTCTGAATAGTTCTCGTGGGAACGATACTCTACTTATCACTTTATTACTTGTCGACCACGTATACTTGCGTGTGCGTTGGGAGCAACACTCCTCCTCAGGTACCACAGTAGATGAGCAGAAGTTCTATAAGAATGCGCATAAGGCAAATATTGCACCAGTCCGCGTATCAGAGTATTTCTGCTTGCAGGATAATCTTAAGTACGACAAAACTACTGACTCGGACGAGCATATTGCAGCTTATCATACAGCCGCCAAAAGCAACCAGATAACTGAAGAAGAAAATCAACCCGCTCCGGTGAAGAGGTTCGGCTCGACCCTAACTAAGGGTGCTCTTTCATGGTATACTCATCTACTAATAGGTTCGATCGAGTCATTCACCCAGATGTAGGATTTGTTCAAAAAGACGCATTCCGGAGCACACAAGTGAGAGAAGCGCATGGAATATATCTTTGAAATCCGACAGCGTGATGATGAGCTGCTGAAAGACTACCTGGAGAGATTTCAGAGGGAACGCATGGAGCTACCTCTAGATCCTGACAACATTGTTGTGGTAGCCTTCGGCAAGAGTCTAAATTCTAAAGGTTTACTAGCCATACAGGAGTTGTAGTGGAGCCTCGCTTAACAACCAGTGACGACGTGGAATGCTTTACACCAGAAGTATACTGAGAAACTCCATCTTGAGCCAGAACAATCTCAAAACTCCGGCGAAGATGTATGGGAGAAGCGAGCGGGCAGCCTTTCTCTTGAAGGAGAAGGTGACGGAAGGAGGAAAAAAGGGAGAATTCAGAACCAATCAGGGACAGAAAAGCAAGACAGTTCTCGGGGAGCCAGACCCAGCGAGAAAAGCATGGAACTACGCAGCTTCAAAGTTTTCGGGCTAAGAGTCAACGCAGTAAAGCTGGTTGCCAATCACTTTGGGAAGCTAGGCTTTAAAGTACGTTGGCTACCTACTATCAAGGGCACGACTTGGAGGAACTCAATAGCTTACTGCAATTTTCATCGAAGCAATGGCTATGCCACAGTTGATTGCAAGGCCCTGATTTTGGAAATTGAGGATTTGTTGAAGGAAGGACATCTCAAGGACCTGATTGCAGAAGGATCGGGACGATCACGGGTGCCCGACCCTAAGGACAAGAGAAGCGTCAATGCAATCTTTGTAATATCCGGGTCGATTGAAACTTGGAGAATCGAAGTGCCGAATTTACCTTCCATCCCGATTGAATTCACTCCAGTAGAAGAGGAAGTGGAACACCAGGATGCACTTTTGATCCCGATCAAGGTTCTTGACCTTCAAATTGGGCAGACTTTGATTGACCCAGGGAGTGATGTCAACATCATCCGATTGGAGTATTTTAGAAGATAGGCTAGCATCATCAGATAATTCCAAGCCTGTACAGGATAACCAGCTTTAACAACATCTGTGAAAAATATGTCGGAGAACTAGCTATGCCGGTCCATATTCCGGGCGTAATGAGCAGAACACCTTTTCAGGTATTGACTTGTAATCTCTCATATAATGTTATCCTGGGACGACATTGGATACATAATGTAAAGGGAGTGCCCTCAACAATTCACCAAGTCTTCAGATACCCGACCCTGAGTGGGATCAGCGACTTACAGAGTGAGCAGTCCTCGTCTGGAGTATGTGTAAAACCCGAAAGAAAGCCTGATGCAAGGCCGAAAGATGAGGTGAATATGATCAACAGTGAATCATTATCGGATGAATCCATTGAGCGAAAGGCCAAAGTAGGCGTACAAGAGTTAAAAGAGGGGGTATCGGTGATGAGTCACCTAATTCCCAAGGCTGCAAAATTATGGTACCGGTTCTCCGATGTGTTAATAAAGCATTAAGAGACTGGATGGTTGTTACATTGCTATCTGGTATTAATACAAGCAAAGTTCCATCTCCTACAACTTCCAGCTTTAATTGACGTGATGTAGGGAGATCACCTTCTGTCGTATATCAAGATCTCAAAAGTGGCATGGAATATGGTCCTTACATGAGAAGAGGAGGGGAGGCAGCTTTCCATCAAATATGCTAGTAAGGGACTCCTGCCAGCAGACGGACGTCTCCCATTGCCAGACAAGTTCGTGGCGGCCGTACTCATGGCAATGCGAGAGTTGCGCTCGTACTTCCTTGTGGTTTCTTCTGTGCCATTGTGGACCGTCCTATCTAAGCCTAGACTTTCAAAAAGGTTAGCAGAATGGGGTGAAGAGCTGGGAGAATATGATATCATTTACCAACTTCGAGCAACCGTTAGGTCTTCAGCCTTAGAAGGCTTCACCGTAGACTTTGTTGAAGAACTAGCACCTGAGGCGGAGAAGTCGATAAAGAACATGGAAATGATTGGCCCCGGACACTAGGTGATACACACGGGTGCGATTCACGATGGAGAAGAGGCTAACCTTGATCTATGTATTAAAGCACCTACTGGGAGAATCTTCCACAAGGCCGCAAAATGTCTGAACGACGAAGCAGAATATGAAGTCGTAATTCAAACTCTTGACTTAGCCTACATATTAGGGGCCAGGGAGGTCAGTATCCACATTGGCTTCAAGTTGAAGGTCAATCAAGCGAATGAAATCTTTACCATGGAAGATGTTTGCGCGCCAGACCGGCAAGCAAGGATAAGGGCGTTTTTGAAAAACATTCACAAGTAGAAGTTTGTTTATCGGAAAGAATATGCAAGCGACCGTGAAGCGGCTGAAGGTATGGAAATCAACTCGGGTGGCAAATTGTCAGTAATTGAGTTAACCCCTGCGGGCCTGATGAACTCTAAAGTTCCAAACACAAGATCCGTTGCGAGTTGTTGAGCAGCACTGCTGCAGTACTTGAACAAGGGAACTGTTGCACTTGGTGCACCTCTGTAAGACACTAGAGAGGGGAGGGGGTGAATAGTGTCCTTACCCGATTTTTGAATCCTAAAACTTGCCTTTAATCTTTATCGCCTAACTTACAACGAACCAGGTTCATTGCAAGTTTCACCAATCTCTGAAACTACACTAAATGCGGAAACGTAAATAACATAGAGATTTTTACGTGGAAAAATCCTTGCTCAAGGGATAAAAAACCACGACCCAAACTCTTGGGATTTCAACTCTTCTGTTGAGTGCTGGTTTTGAAGAATGACAAACGTAAATGACTCAGTGATCTTGGAGAAGAACCTAGTCCTTGCAGAGAAGGGCACGGCTGATCGAAAAGAGTTGCGGGTTGCAAATCCCTGCGGAACTAGGAATAGTGCCGCGTGAATGTATATGCATCCTAGTCAGACTCAAAGAGGCGGTGCCCAGGCTGTATCTTCGAAGTGTGAATAGGAGTTGGACTTCAACAAGGAAAAGAGTTACTAGGAATCTCGTCTTACCATAATTATGAGGATTCCTTGTAGGACTCAACTAGGGTTACAAGGCCCGTATAAATACAAGTAGTTGATGCAGCCGTGACTCAGTTATTCACAAACAGAGAGTTGAGAGCATACAAAGGCGATCTAGCATCTTTCTACGTAAGTAAACTGAAGAAGACAACTGGCGTGTTTGAGTGTATTGAGTCTAGATATTCTGTGTAGGTTCATTGAGTTGTAAGTTGTCTTAGTTTGAGCTTTCACTATTTTTACCTATTGGCTTATTGCAGAAGCACATGTATTAGGTGAACTTGTGATAAATTGCTTGAAAAGCTAGAGTTTAGCTTTCAGTAGTGATTAGGGTCTAGAGTGTAGCCCCTTGGTTACAGAGTTTGTAATCAGAAGCTTGCTCGTTGTATTAGTGGATTCAGTTCTCAAATCCCAGAGTGTGGGTCATGGTTTTTCTCCCTTGAGCAAGGAGTTTTCCACGTAAAATCCTTGTGTCTTCTGTGTGTGTGGTGGTGGTGTGTTGCAGTGGTTGAAACAGCGCAATTGCGAAGGTAAGAACTAGGTTCTACATTCAGAAGAACCAGGTCCTTGAAAAGAAAATCAGTAGACACTATTCAACCCCCCCTTCTAGTGTCTTTAGGAGGTGCATAGATTATAACAAGTGGTATCAGAGCCGGTCTTCTCGTGTGAGGCTAACACCTTTAGAAGGATCAGAATCATGAGTGCACCACCTACTATCACTGAAGGACAGTCAGTTCAAAGGCCCCCACAGTTTAACAGGCAATACTATGCGTGGTGGAAGAACATGATGGAAAATTACATATGTGCTGAAGATTATCAACTCTGGCTGATAGTATCTGAAAGAAACCTGATCCCCAATAAAATAGTTGGTGAAGGAACCACTGCCAAGCAAGAACCTAAACTGAAAGAGGAGTTCAATGAGTCGGATTATAAGATGATTGAAAAGAATCACAAAGCCAAACGTCTGGTCATTTGTGGTCTTGGTCCTGAGGAGTTCAATAAAGTGTCATCCTATAAGACGGCTAAGGAAATTTTGGATGCTCTGCAGGTTGCGCATGAAGGAACCACTGAAGTAAAGGACTCAAGAGAAGAATGCTAAAGAGACAATTTGAACTGTTCTCTGTGGGTGAGAAGGAATCGATTCAGGATATGATGACCAGGTTGACCATCATCACTAATGAGATGAGATCCCTGGATATGGAATTGCCTGAAATAGAGATGGTTGATAAAATTCTGAATGTAGATGACCGCCATCATTGAGTCCAAACCTCTCAGATCCATCAAACTTTAAGAACTAGTTGGTAGCTTGAAAACTCATGAGATGATGAAGGACTCAAAAGCTAAGCCAGCTGTAAAGAAGGACAAGACCCTTGCACTTGAAGCAACTGAGGAAACCGATTAATATGTTGATCTTCAATCAGTTGAAGCAGCAATGGTTAGTGCTCTAAGACAGAAGCTTAACTTGGGAAGATTCAAAGGATTCAAAAGAGGTGGCAAAGAGAATTCTGGCAGGAAGAACATAGTTGACAGTCCGGATTACTCAGGATGCTTTAAATGCTTCAAAAAGGATCACGATGTCATGGATTGTCCCATGTGGGAAATAGAGTGGATGAAAAACAGAGCATCTAAGGATAAGGAGAAGGAGACGTCAAAGGAAAATGACAAAGATAAGAAGAAGTCAAGACGGCCTCCAAACTTTAGAGCAGAAAGGAGAAAGAAGAAGGAAGCTTTCTATGCTACATGGGGACCAACTGACAGTGAATCCGATCATGAAAAGGATTCTGAAGATGATTCACCACTAGCACTAATGGGTATGACAGACATCAGTTCTGATGAAGAAGACCCTCGAGAGTTTAGAGGAGGAAGAGATCCATCAAGGCCACCTGTGTTCAACGGGACCCATTACAAGAGCTGGAAGAAGCAGATGAAGACCTTCTTGCAAGCAACTGATTATAGTCTGTGGCTGATCGTGAAGAGAGGACCCCATGTCCCTGTAAAGAGAGCAGCAAATGGAGTCTTGGTGCCAAAGAAGGTGGAAGAACTAGATCCTCAAGACCTAGACTGGTTACAGGCAAACTCCAAAGCTGAATGGTACCTGAGGAGAGGACTCACCTACGATGTGCTAGCAAGGATGCTTGAATGCAAGTCTGCCAAGGAAATCTGGGAAAGACTGAAGGAGTTGTACACAGATGACAACCAAAAGAAAGACTCCGCTCTCATGGCAACTGATGGAGCTGAAGCTGCTCATTCAGCAGAGGTATGTTTATCTGATCTTAAGGAAACTTTACATACATACTCTTCTGAAAACTTGATTTTAATCACTGCCACTTTGATTGAGGGTTATGAAAAGGAGAAACTTGAAAAGGATAAATTAACTGAAGAGCTAGGTGGTCTTAGAACTAAGCACAAGAGCCTCCTAGAACAGAACATTGAACTTGAAGAAATCAATGCTATCTTGAAAGGGCAGACTCTTGTGTCAAACTCTAAGATCACTGAACTAGAATTGGAATGCAATCAGTTAAGAGAGAGTGCAAATGGTAATCAAGTAATAAGTGAAGTTCAAACCTTTCTGGAAAATGAATTGCAAAGAGCTAATGAGATTCTGTATCAGGAAACTGAAAAGAACAGGATTTTAAATCAAAAGGTCCAAAAATCAGAATTTGAGCTTACAAGATTGACCAAATGGAATAAATCATCGGTGGCAATGAACTGGTTTTTGAAAATCAAAACAAAGGTAAACAAGGGTTAGGATTCAAGAAACCATTGCCTCCATATAACCCTAAGAGCAAGTATGTGGGGTTACCTTGCAACATGTTGTGTACCTTTTGTGGTGAAACTGGACATGTTAAACAAAAGTGCATAAATATCAGCAAGGCAAAGGCCAAGAATAAAAGAAGTGTTCTACCTAAATGGGCTAGACAGGATCTGATTTATCCATTCTCTCATAAGAAGGGACCCAAGCTCGTCTGCGTTCCTAAGGCTAACCTCTAATTTATTTTGCAGGCTGGAGTGAGGGAGAACAACTCAAGCTGGATTCTTGATAGCGGTTGTTCAAGGCACATGACAGGAGATAGAAGAAACTTTCTCTCACTCGCAGCATTTCAAGGAGGTAGTGTGGCCTTCGGAGGAGGAAAAAGTGGTCAAATCGTGGGAATTGGAAAGATTGGGAGAACTCTGGATCATGCAATTGAAAATGTTTACTGTGTTGATGGTCTCAGACACAATCTGCTGAGCATCTCCCAACTATTTGATAAAGGTAACGAAATGAGTTTCTCGTCTGTAGGATGTACTGTGAAGAACCTATAGAGCGGAGAAATTGTGATGGAAGGAAAGAGGGTGAACAATATATACAAAGCATCGCTGAAGTCACTACCTGAAAATAACCTAACATGCCTGAATGTGCAAGAAAGTGACTCTCAGCTGTGGCACAAAAGAATGTGTCATGCAAGTCTCTCACAACTGAACAAGCTTGTATCGAAGGAGCTGGTTCGTGGATTGCCAAGCAAGAGATTTGAAAACATAAAAATGTGTGATGCGTGTGTAAGGGGGAAGCATGTGAAATCATCCTTTAAATCCAAAAAGGTGGTAAGTACATTAAAGCCGCTGGAACTATTGCATATGGATCTGTGTGGACCTATGAGAGTCAGGAGTAGAGGAGGAAAGAGATTCGTGTTCGTTATTGTTTATGACTACTCTAGGTACACATGGACCCTGTTCTTGGCATCTAAAGATGAAGCTTTTGACAGCTTTAAAGACTGGGCTGGTGTAGTGCAGAAAAGGTTAAGTCTAGAGCTCATCATCATCAGATCTGATCATGGAACTGAGTTTGAAAACTCAAAATTTTTTGAGTACTGTGCTAAGAACAGCATAGATCATAACTTCTCTGCACCAAGAACTCCCCAACAAAATGGTGTGGTTGAAAGGAAGAACAGGTCCCTAGAGGATATGGCAAGGACTATGCTGTTGTCAAGTGGGCTTGCAAGAAACTTTTGGGCTGAAGCAATAAACACTGCATGCTACTTACTGAACAGATGTTGCATCAGAGCAATTCTTGACAAGACCCCATATGAGCTACTCAGAGGAAGAAAACCAAATATTGCTCACCTGAGACCCTTTGGTTGTAAATGTTTTGTTCACAACAATGGCAAGGAACCTTTGGGAAAGTTCGATGCTAGGAGTGATGAAGCAATATTTCTTGGTTATTCTACTCAAAGCAAAGCATACAAGGTGTTTAACAAAAAGAACACAAACAGTGGAAGAAAGTATGCATGTTGTATTTGACGAATCAGATAAGGCATTGGGGGAGATTGAGGCAGATGATCAAGTGATTGGCCTAAGGAGGGAAGAAGGTGTAGATGAACTGGAAGACTCAGAAGACAAGGAGACATCAGGTGAAAATCCAAGCACACTAGAACAAGGAGTCAACTTGACAGGGGGAACTTCTGATGAAGCTGATGATCCAGCAAGTCAGGAAGAACCCCTCCAAGATAATGCTGCAGGTTCTTCCAGTCATATTCAACTCAGGCCATGGAAACATCAAAGCTCTCATCCTTTAGAGAATGTCCTATCTGAACTGGATACAGGAATCATGACCAGGTCAGCCTTGAAGAACTTCTGTGCTTTCTTTGCTTTCCTCTCATCTTTGGAACCAAAGAATGTAAAAGAAGCTCTAGAAGACCCAGATTGGATTCTAGCCATGCAGGAGGAACTTCATCAATTCGAAAGAAGCAAAGTGTGGCACCTAGTTCCTAAACCGAAGGACATATCAGTAATTAGAACAAAATGGGTATTCAGGAACAAACTGGATGAGCATGGTATAGTGACAAGAAATAAGGCAAGTTTAGTAGTTCAAGGTTACAGTTAGGAAGAAGGGATAGACTATGATGAAACCTTTGCACCAGTTACGAGAATGGAGGCCATCAGAATGTTAATTGCTTTTGCTACATATAGGGAGTTCACGCTATACCAGATGGATGTAAAGAGCGCCTTTCTAATGGCTACCTGAATGAAGAAGTCTATGTGATACAGCCACCAGGCTTTGTGAACAATGAATTTTCTGATCATGTTTACAAACTGGACAAGGCTCTCTATGGATTGAAGCAAGCCCCTAGAGCCTGGTATGAAAGACTCTCAGGATTCCTGCTGAAGAATGGTTTTTCGAGAGGAAAGATTGACAACACGTTATTCCTCAAGAAGAAAGGAAAAGATCTACTGGTGGTTCAAGTGTATGTCGATGATAGCATCTTTGGAGCAACTGATGAGTAGCTATGCAAAGGATTTGCTGATCTGACGGGAAGTGAATTTGAAATGAGCATCATGGGTGAACTAAATTTCTTCCTTGGGTTGCAGATAAAGCAAATGCCTGAAGGGACTATGATTCATCAGCAAAAATATGTCAAGGAACTACTGAAGAAATGTGACATGATGGGAGCAAAAGAAATGACTACTCCCATTGCACCAGGAACCAAGCTGGATATGGATGAACTAGGTCCTTCGACAAACGAGACAAAATATAGAGGAATCATAGGTTCACTCCTCTATCTCACAGCTAGCCGACCTGATATAGTATACAGTGTAGGACTGTGTGCTAGATTTCAGTCCAAGCCCAAGGAGTCATATTTGACAGCTGTGAAGAGGATCCTGAGATACTTGAAAGGAACTTAGGACCTTTGTCTTTGGTACCCAAGGGGAGGTACTTTTGAACTAATTGGTTTTGCTGATGCAGATTATGCAGGTCATTTGGTGGATAGGAAAAGCACTTCGGGAATGGCACACTTTCTTGGTCCTTGTTTGGTCTCTTGGGCTACAAAGAAGCAAAACTCAGTTGCCCTATCTACTGCTGAAGCTGAGTATGTAGCAGCTGCATCATGTTGCTCACAACTGCTATGGATCAAACAACAATTGGAGGACTTTGGTATCAAATGTGGAGTAGTGCCAATTTTCTGTGATAACACTAGTGCAGTAAATATTGCCAAGAACCCAGTCCAATACAAAAGAACCAAGCACATTGATATTAGACACCATTTGCTTAGAGATAATGTGGAAAAGGGTCTGATTACTATGAATTCGTGCAGGACTGAAGATCAAATTGCTGACATATTCACCAAAGCATTTAACAAGGTACAGTTTGAGAGGAACAGGTTGGAATTAAGGATGACCAAAATACACGGATGACCCAGCAGGTGATCCCCCTATGATTGGCTAGTTAAGTATTCAATTATCCCTGTGTAAAATTCTGTTATTATTGTTCAGTCTAACCTTGTACTTCATTAAGTACACTTGTTCAGTCTTTAAGCACTAGGTGAGGATAATGTGATCCCATGAAGAACCTACTATGTACTGAGAAGGAACCGACTGAAGCGTGAGGAATCATGTCCAGGTACAGTCACACTACCCTGCATGATAGAAGTCATAACTGAAATTAAATTGTCAATTATACGTGCGTCAAGGGAGATCCTCCATGTTTCTGTAACTGTCCAAAATTATAAGAACACATTCCTTTTTGGGATAGAATTCTAATTGACTTGTTTGTACCCCACTACTTGAAAAGGCTATATCAAATGAGTCCATAACCGTCAAATCTATAACTCTTCCCGGTTTTCAAAAAATTTCAAAAAGCTGCTTTTCTCCTTTTATCTCATTATTTCTTTGTATTCCCTAGAAGCTGTCTAATCACCAAAACCCTTCCCCTTCGTCAATACACACAGAACTCACACACCCAACTACTTCGTTTCTTCCAATCAAAATTCTCTTCCAAAACCTAAAACTGAAAAAAATCTTGAAATCTCAGTCTAAAATCCATTAAAAATTTCATCATGTCTCAAGTACAATCCTCATCCACTTCACCCACAAAGAGCTTTAAGAAATCATCCTCAAAACCACCTCCATCCACCCTCGCACAAAGAATTGCCAAGGCCAGGACAAAATTTCTCCAAAAGGGCGACAAGAAGTTGGTCAAGAAGATGATGTCAAGAGCCTTGTCTACTTCAGCCATTGCACAAAGTTCATCTGGACCTTCTGCTGAGGTAACTCCTGATCCTATCCCATCTACGTTTGTTGGCTTAAAGGAAATAAAAAGCCTTGGTACAGTGGATACTGAAACCGTAGTAACAGGACTAGATGAAATTGTAGGAGAAGTAGATACTGGTGACAAAAATGGTAGGGGGAACAAAGTTGAAGCAAAGGAAAAGGTAGTTCAGGAAGAACTTAAGGTAGAATTGCATGTGTCTGTAGTAGAAAAGACAGATTTAGGTGTGGATGTTGGAGGGAGAGCGATAGAACGACTAAGGGAAGATGATTTAGTTGAATCCCTTAAGAAACGTGTGGATGAACCAAGTGCCAGTGCTGTGAGTGCTGAGGAGAGTGAAGAGGTATCTGTCCCTAAAGGTTCAGCAGTTGGAGGACATAGTTTTGCTGAGACTTCACAGGGTCTGAGTCAAGAACTTGCTTCTTGCCCAGATCCTACTAAAGTCAATGATGCAGAACTTAATTGGACAGATTCAGAAGAAGAAAAGGAAGAGGGTGTTGAGAAAGAAAAAATTGAGAGAGAAGAGGTAACCAATAAAACAGAGGAAACACAGAAGAAAAGGTTGAAAAGAAAGTTTGGTGAGGTAGATGAGAAGCTACTGTGTGAGGAAGAGGAAGAGAGTGACGAGGCTGGTAGTTATGTAGAGCCAAGTGACTCTGAGACTGACAGTGAAGCAGAGAACAGGAAGAGAATGAGAGGTTCTGAAGAAGAAGTTGATAGAGTGGCCTTCTTTGCAAAACTTCAGGTGCTGCCTGGTAGTATTTTGCATAATGAAAAGGAACATCACATGAAACCACTGCTGAGAATGATTGGTGACCAAGGATGGCTTGGTTTGTTTGCAAACAAAGAGAGGAGGTTATTTGTTGATGAGGTCAGAGAGTTTTACAGAAACTGTAGAGTCAATGCCAAGAGAGTGTTCACCACTGTGAAGGGAGTTGAGATAGAATTTGGGAGGAATGAGCTTGGGGTGATCCTTGACATACCTGCTGAAGGTTATTACAGGTATATAAAGCTGAAGTGGCCTAAGAGGACAGATGGTGTAACCCCTTTGAGTGTGGTCAAGAAATTCTCAGGAAAACCCAAGCTAAGAAAGGAAAGGAAGGTAGACAAAAAGGAGATGGAACCAGGACACCAGTTGTTGTTTGAGTTTGTGCACAGGTTCCTTCTGCCTAGAGGAGAAAGAAACTGCGAAGCTAGTGCTCTAGACCTAACTTATATGGACCTGTTGGATAGGGGGCGAGAATAAACTTGCCTGGGCTAATCATCAGACATATTAAGAGGATTGCTGATACAGATCAAAAGACACATTCTTTAGTGCATTCCTATGTCATTCAGCAGGTTCTAGAACATTTTGGGGTGCCACTGGAAGCAGGGAAGAAGCCGACCGTTCACCAGATGTTTGGGCACAATGTGCTTAAAAACTGTGACTTCTTCACAGAAAGGAGAGCTTCCAAGAAGCCCATGCAGGTCAAGCACGAGCTAGCTGAGGAGAGTGAGGAATATGGACCTGAGGAGGCCATAGATGCTGTGAAGAAACTGGAGAGCCATGTTCTTGAAGTAAATACAGAAAATGCAGAGCTTCACAGACAGCTGAAGATGAAGGATCGAGAAATTGATCGTTTGAAGATAGACTGCCACAAGTACGAGGCCGAGCTTGTGATGGAGAGGGCCAAAAATACAAAGCATCTTGAGGCACTTGTCAAACACTTCAATCTTCAGTCTTGAGTCCTCCTGTCCTACCCTCCTGTTCTTTCTCCTAACTGCTGTTAATTTCTTCCATTCTCTCTTGCACATGTGATGGTTGTTTAAAACAATTTATTTTGGCTGTGTACTAATGGGTAGGGTAGTGCTGCTGTCACACCCTGGATAATGATTTTAAATTCTCATGTTTATGACTGTTTGCTTTTACAGTATTTGGTTCTTGTTGGGCCCTTATTCTTGCTTTTGTGTGCTATTGTTACTGACTTGTTGCCTTGTGCTTTAGACTGGATAGTACTGACAGGTTCATGCAGGTATTTGAATCTTTTCGATGAAGCCAAAAGGGGGAAGAAGGAAATGTTGGGGTGTTTGTGACCTAATTCATCTGTTTAATTATTCTTGAACTTGTCATTTTTGTTTCTGTGCTTTTGGGATTTTGTCTATTCAGGTTCTTGAGCAACATTTGTTTGTCATCATCAAAAGGGGGAATTTGTTGAGTGCTGGTTTTGAAGAATGACAAACGTAAAGGACTCAGTGATCTTGGAGAAGAACCTAGTCCTTGCAGAGAAGGGCATGGCTGATCGAAAAGAGTTGCGGGTTGCAAATCCCTGCGGAACTAGGAATAGTGGCGCGTGAATGTATATGCATCCTAGTCAGACTAAAAGAGGCGGTGCCGAGGCTGTATCTTCAAAGTGTGAACATGAGTTGGACTTCAACAAGGAAAAGAGTTACTAGGAATCTCGTCTTACCATAATTACGAGGATTCCTTGTAGGACTCAACTAGGGTTACAAGGCCCGTATAAATACAAGTAGTTGATGCAGCCGTAACTCAGTTATTCATAAACAGAGAGTTGAGAGCATACAAAGGCGATATAGCATCTTTCTACGTGAGTAAACTGAAGAAGACAACTGGCGTGTTTGAGTGTACTGAGTCTAGATATTCTGTCTAGGTTCATTGAGTTGTAAGTTGTCTTAGTTTGAGCTTTCATTGTTTTTACCTATTGGCTTATTGCAGAACCACATGTATTAGGTGAACTTGTGATAAATTGCTTGAAAAGCTAGAGTTTAGCTTTGAGTGGTGATTAGGGTCTAGAGTGTAGCCCCTTGGTCACAGAGTTTGTAATCAGAAACTTGCTCGTTGTGTTAGTGGATTCAGTTCTCAAATCCCAGAGTGTGGGTCGTGGTTTTTCTCCCTTGAGCAAGGAGTTTTCCACGTAAAATCCTTGTCTTCTGTGTGTGTGGTTGTGGTGTGTTGCAGTGGTTGAAACAGCGCAATTGCGAAGGTGAGAACTAGGTTCTACATTCAGAAGAACCAGGTCCTTGAAACGAAAATCGGTAGACACTATTCAACCCCCCTTCTAGTGTCTTTAGGAGGTGCATAGATTATAACATCTTCCACTAAAGGAAAACCCGAGCAAGTTTTAGACTACAACGTAATGTAATCAAGGAACTAGAACCCCCTAGTACCTAAAACCTTCCAAGCCACACGTTAGCTGGTAAGGTTAACTCTAATTCACCTCAAAAAGTAATCTCTACTTAATGCTTCTAGACAAGTTGATAGATTACAACTCAATAGCCTATAACAAATAACTAAGACAACAGATTAGACTCTGAAACTGCTCCTTCGTAAGGTTCTGCTGCTCAGCCTTTGTTCTTGCACACAAAGCTTCTCACGATCTGATTGTTCTTGATTTGCTCTGTTGAGATGTCTTTTATGCGTAATGATTCTAGCCAAATTAACTTGTATTTATAGGAACTAGACTCAGCTGGATCCAACTAAGTTTAGAATTCCTTTTCCACTTTGGAATAAGTTTTAAACAAGGTTTACCCATATTTCCTTATTTAAAACCTAAGCCTTAGTTTCCAATCCTATTTCGTTTAGGAACAGCGTCTCTTCAGCACCGCTTCTTGCTTCTTCTTTTTTTGTAGGATTGGAACTTTGACTCCAGCTGTTCTCTTTCTCCTTCTTCAACTCTAAATCGAGTAATCTGTTGAACAGCTTAGTCTTCTTCCTTCAACTGTGAACCATTTCATGGTCCACTTAGTACCAGGTCCTTTGTCATCTTCAAAACTCAACCTCCAACAAATTCCCCCTTTTTGATGATGACAAACAATGTTGTCTCACCGAGGGTTTAGATGCTCAAGAACCTGTAAAATTTCAAACACTAACCACGAACTAGGGTAATAACAGTTAGGCAAAAATAGGTCACAAATATATAATGAACTAACAACATCTAACTTCCCCCTTTTGGCATCATCAAAAAGTTTCACAGTTTTTAGAACCTGCTCAACTTAAATTAAGTCTAGTTGACTCTAGTGACAAAGGCTGCAAGCCAACCTTTAAACGTCAGGAACCTGTTTCAGACAATAAACACTAGCAAGGTAGGATATTTATATCAACAAAAAGAGCCAAACCGGCAAAAAAAATCCAAACATCATCCAAAATATTACAAACCCGAATATAAGATTGTCTTAAAAACAGGCCACAAAGAGTTGGGGAAAGGAACTGGTTCAGAGTTGGGGAATATCAGGGATGTTAAAATGAGCAAGCAAAAAGGCAAGGCGATGCGAGTTCCCTTCTCGTTCACGCTCCAGCTCTGCATCCAGCCTTGTGTTTTCAGCATTCATCCAGGCCAGCTCATCATTTTGGCTTTCAAGCTGCCTCCTGAACCCCTCAATCCTCCTGTCCATTCTATTGTTCCTTCTGTCATCAGCATCCTCCTCCATATGCTCTGGTTCATCAGCAGGTTCACCATCCAACACATAGTCACAAGATTTAAGAATGTTCCTCCCAAACAAGTCATTGTGGTCCGGCTCCGTCCACTTACCAACAGGCACCCTAAAAAAATCAAACACCTTACCCAGAAGAAACCCATAAACCAGTGCATGTTTGCCCAACCCCATGTCAGCTACCCTACTAATGTGCTTGATCATCAATTCAGGCAGATTAATACGAACCTCTCGATCTAGCAGGTCCATATAGGTCATATCCAGAAAGCTGGCCTCACTCCTCCTTTACGACCTCTGCAGTTGGTTCTTCAGCACAAATTCAAATAGCAACTGGTAGAAGGGTTGCATTGCCTTCTTCTTAACTTGTGTAGCCCTTTCCAGTCTAGGTCTCCCTGCAAATTTCTGGGTCACCTCCAAAGCAGACACACCATCTCCTCTAGCTGGCCACGAGTTTCTCATGTACTCACTGTAGCCCTGAGAAGGAACACCAAAAATTTCACCAAGCTCCATGCTATCAAACTGTATCACCAGCCCCTTGACTATGGTTGTCACAATTCCCTCACTCACTGTGCAATTTGAGTAAAATTCACGAACCTCTTGCTCTCTCAACTGTCTAGTACGATCACTGAACAGGTTCAACCAACCCTGAGCTCTCAACTTAGCACCAAGTTGAATCATCCCTTCCAGCTCCAGGTCAGTGAGAATTTTACCATTCACCAATGGTAACCCTCTAAAGAGGCCACCCTTCTTTTCTTGTCTTCCTTGTCATTTCCAACCACCAACTTTGTCTTGGAACCTCTCCTACGAACCTCAGGTTCCTCCACAATCCTTTTTTGCTGCTCTCGAACAGAACCACGAGTAGCAGGTCTCCTAACATGACTCACTGTTTTCTTACTGCTTTCTCCCATACCCTCGGCAACTCCAGAACTGCCAATTTTGGAACTACCCACAAATTCTCCTCCCTTTACCAACCTTCTCTTTTTCACAGTTTGTTTTTGTTCCTGAACCACAGGCCTCTGTCCCAACCTCCTTTGTTCCTCCACCACCACAACATCAGTCTCACTGGAGGAACCTTCACTAGCTTGAGGAGTGGGATTGGCCTCAGGCAATACGGCATTCAAAGGTTCAGTAAAACATACACCTTCTAGATTTTCTTAGACATAATCATCAATATCTCTCAGATCTGCATCATCACCTGCCATAGAACCAGAGAACGAACCAGGTTCTTTCTCAGGTTCCTTGGCAGGTTCAGCAGATTTTTCCTCTCCCTTGTCACTAACAGTCTTTTCTACCACAGGAACTGTCTTAGGAACAGGTTCCTCGACAATATTCTCAGTTTCTTTTGCAACAACATCAACCTCTGTTTCAACGACCTTTTCAATATTTTCTACAACTAACTCCTTCTTCTCTCCAACTACAGTCATAACAAGCTCTCCTAAATCTACAGGCATAGAAGGTAAACTAGTATCGACAACTACAGTACCAGTAGGAGAACTGGGGTTTACCTTTTCAGTTTCTTGAACATTTTCTTGAACCCATTCAATGACCCCTTCATCTGTACCAGCAACTGGAACATCTTCCCCCTTACTAGTTGCTTCCTCTTTCAGCTTTTTCTGTCTCAATTTTGCGAACTTTCTTGCCATAGCCACAGAGCGGCTCGAGGCTAGTTGCTTTGCCTTTTGATTTAGTGTCGAAATTTTGAGTTTAGGAGATGGAAGTTGAGAATCAATTTTGGAACTGGTCGACATTGTTACAGAGTATTGTGTTCTTAGAGAGAGAGTTTTTTTCTTTTTAGCCGATAGAAATAATGTTTCTTGATCAAGTGGTGGAATAGGGAAGGGTATAGGTGTATCGGGAAGGGGAACGGGTTGATGGGATATGAAAAAGCTGCTACTTCATTATGACGCATAGGAGCTGACGCCAGCATGGTTCAAAGAATTTGAATTTTAAAAGCTTACAACTAATCCGGCGCCAAGTGAGGGTGATTGGTAACAATTAGGCCACGTAAGAAAAACATTATACTCAGTAAGTAATATAAAATGTGTACCTGAATGTCCATGCACCAGTTTCTTCAATAATATCCTTTATTTCAAAAATTTGACAGTATCTAAGTCATGAAAACAGGTTCCAAACAGGTTAGCAAGAAAAACAATTAAGTTTTCATATGTAGAATCAACTAAACAAAGTTAAGCTAGGTAAAACAAGAAAACTTCACTAGCCAATCATTGGGAGAACCAGGTGCTGCTTCGTTCACTGTATCTTGGTCATCCCTAGTTCAAGCCTGTTCTTTTCAAATTGTACCATGTTCAATGCCTTAGTGAAGATATCGGCAATTTGGTCTTCAGTCCTGCAAAAATTCATGGTTATTAGGCCTTTCTCAACATTGTCCCTTAAAAAGTGATGCCCAATATCAATGTGCTTTGTTCTCTTGTGCTGGACCGGGTTCTTGGCAATATTGACTGCACTGGTATTGTCACAAAAGATTGGAACTGGTCCACACTTGATTCCAAAGTCCTCCAACTACTGCTTGATCCATAGTAGCTGTGAACAACATAAAGCAATTGCTATATATTCAGCTTCAACTGTGGATAGTGCCACTGAATTTTGCTTCTTTGTAGCCCATGAAACTAAACAAGGACCTAGGAAGTGTGCCATCCTAGATATACTTTTCCTATCAACCAAGTGACCAACATAGTCAGAATCAGCATACCCAACTAAATCAAAACTTCTACCTTTTGGGTACCATAAACCAAGATCTTGAGTTCCTTTCAAATATCTCAAGATTCTCTTGACTGTAGTTAAGTGTGACTCCTTTGGTTTAGACTAGAACCTTGCACACAATCCCACACTATAAACAATGTCTGGACGACTTGCAGTTAAATACAGTAAAGAACCAATCATTCCTCTGTACTTTCAAAGCCAGGTGGTTGAACCACATACACCTCTTCATTCAAATAACCATTAAGGAATGCACTCTTCACATCCATCTGATACAGCTTAAACTCCATGTAAGCTGCAAAGGCGATTAGCATTCTAATGGCTTCCATTCTAGCAATTGGTGCAAAGGTTTCATCATAATCAATTCCTTCTTCTTGGCTGTAACCTTGAACCACTAGTCTTGCCTTGTTCCTTTTTACTATGCCATGTTCATCCAGCTTGTTTCTAAACACCCATTTAGTACCAATGATGGACCTGTCCGCTGGTCGAGGGATCAGGTTCCATACATTACTTCGTTCAAACTGATGAAGTTCCTCTTGCATAGCAATCACCTATTCTGGATCCTCAAGTGCTTCACGTACATTCTTAGGTTCTATTGAGGACAGAAACGCAAAGAATGCACAGAAGTTCTTTAAAGCTCTTCTAGCAACAACTCCAGTATTTAGATCAGACATGAGGTTCTCCAGTGGATGAGAACTTTGATATTTTCAAGGTTTAGGTTGAATCTGCTGAGTGATATTTCCAGGAGGAGCTGAGTCATCTAAGTCCTCTTCATCTTGCTCTTCAGTTCCCCCTGTCTGATTGCCTTCTAGTTCCCCCTGAGTTTGATCCTTATCATCCTGATCATTTTTAACCCCATTCAAATTCTCAGGGTCTTCAACAAGTTCATCTCTTGCAAGACCAATCTCCTGATCATCATCTTCTTGTCGGTTTGTAACATTTTCAGATTCATCGAATACCACATGCACACTTTCTCACTTTCAGATTCATCGAATACCACATGCACACTTTCTTCTACAGTCATAGTCCTCTTGTTGAACACTTTATAAGCTTTACTTTGTGAAGAATATCCCAAGAAGATGGCTTCATCACTTCTAGCATCAAACTTCCCTAGAGGTTCCTTCCCATTGTTATGCACGAAACACTTGTACCCAAAAGATCTGAGATGTGCAATATTAGGTTTCCTGCCTCTAATCAGCTCATAGGGAGTTTTCTCTAACAAAGGACGGATAGAACATCGATTCAGCAAGTAGCAAGCGGTGTTGACAGCTTCAACCCAGAAACTCTTTGATAGACCGCTTGACAGCAACATAGTTCTAGCCATATCCTCCAAGGACCTGTTCTTCCTTTCAACTACACCATTCTGCTGAGGGGTCCTTGGTGCAGAGAAGTTGTGGTCCACACCATGTTTATTACAATATTCTGCAAACTTAGCATTCTCAAACTCTGTTCCATGGTCGGACCTTATACTTACTAGTTGAAGCCCCAGTTTCTTCTAATTAACTCTGACCCAGTCCTCGAACATATCATATGCTTTATCTTTAGATCTGAGGAACAAGGTCCATGTGAATCTGGAGTAGTCATCAACTATTACCATCACGAACCTCTTACCTCTTCTGCTCCTTACCCTCATTGGTCCACACAAGTCCATGTGAACCAGCTCAAGTGGTTTAGAAGTACTAACCACTTTCTTTGAATTGAATGAAGATCTTGCATGTTTTCCCCACACACAAGCATCACACATCTTGATGTCACTGAACCTCTTGCTTGGCATTCCACGAACCAGGTCCTTTGACACCAACTTATTAAATTGAGTCAAGCTTGCATGTCCTAGTCTCTTGTGCCACAACTGACTATCATTCTCCAGTACATTCAGACAAGTCAAATAATTCTCAGGAAGAGAACCTAATGTAGCTTTGTACACATTGTTAGCTCGTTTCCCTTCCATTATCACTTCACCAGTCTGGAGGTTCTTCACAGTGCAACCTACAGAAGTGAAACTCACTGAATTTCCTCTATCACATAGTTGGGAAATACTTAGGAGATTGCGCCTCAATCTATCCACACAGAGTACATTATCAAGAGCATGATTGAGGGATCTCCCAACTTTTCTAATACCAACAATTTCACCGCTCTTGCCTCCTCCAAAAGCCACACTACCCCCATGAAATGCTGCGAGTGAGAGAAAGTTTCTTCTATCTCCTGTCATGTGCCTGAAAAATCCACTATCAAGAATCCAGCTTGGGTTGTTCCATCTCACTCTAGCCTACAAAAGAAAATCAAGGGTTAGTAACAGGAACCCAGACAAGCTTGGGTCCCTTTTTGTTATCGAATGGATGAATTAAATCTTTTCTAGCCCAATAAGGTAAAACTGATTTTTTATTCTTTTTCACTGCTCCTTTTGCAACACTGCATTCATTCTTAATATGTCCAGTCTTACCACACAAGAAGTAGAGTTTGTTGCAAGGAAGTCCTACATATTTACTATTAGGGTTCCAAGCAGATAAAGGTTTCCTATGTCCTAATCCAGTTTTACCTCTATTATGATTTTCATGCAACCAATTCAAAGCTTCAGAAGACTTGTTCCCTTTAGTAAGTCTGGTGAGCTCCGAATTAGCTATTTCAACCTTTTCCTGAAGAACCCAGTTCTTCTCAGTTTCCTGATGTAGTACCTGATTTTTCTTTTTAAGCTCAGTTTCAAGGTTGATTTGAGCCTCACTAACTCCTTGCTTACCAGACACTTCTTTCAATTTTTGATTTTCAAGTCCGAGTGCAGAAACTAGTTTCTTCTTACAAAGCACTTGTTCCTTTAATTGAAGACTTTCTAATTCAAGGGCTGAGACTTTCTGATTTAGTTAAAAAACTTGAGCTTCACTAGCAGTTAATTCCTTCTTAAGATCAGATTTAGCTTTTCCAAGTTTTTATTTTTCATTGAAAAATCTGACACAACTGACATTAGTTGGTCCTTTTCAGAAAGTGTTTGTTCCTTCTCAGACCTCAAATTTTCAATCTCTTCAATTAAAGTCAGGGCAAGCAAATTCAATTCCCTAGGAGAGCAAGTATGAAGTCAAGTTTTTAGTTCATCGAGACTTACCTCAGGTGTATCATCATTAGAAGGTTCATTATCAGTCATCAGTACTAATGGAGAGTCATCTTCTGGTTCTTCCTCTTCTTCATCACTTTCGCTCTCAGAAGGACTCCATGTTGCATAGAAAGACTTTTTTGTTCTTTTTTTTTTAATGCTCTGAAGTTAGGAGGACGTTTGGTCTTCTTAGGTTCATTCTCCTTTGTAGCTCCAGACCTTTTCCACTCAATATCCCATAATGGGCAGTCCTTTATAGCATGATCCTTCTTGTTACACTTAAAACATCCTGAGTAGTCGGGATTTTCAGTAATGTTGTTCTTAGCAGGAGTGGCTTTAGTTCTTCTTCTTTCAAAACTTAAGGACTTTCGTACTGCATTGACTAAAGCCATCTCATGCTCAGACACTTCATACTTAGAAGCTCCCGTTGCCTCTAGAGCTAGGTTCTTCTCCTTCTTGGGTTCCACCTTCATTCTTGACTGTTTCATTAGCTCATGGGTTTTCAGACTAACAACGAGTTCATCTAGTTCAATCTTGTCCAGTTCCTTGGACTCAATGATAGCTGTAACCTTAGACTCCCATGAATCAGGTAGAATCCTGATAACTTTTTCTACTAAGTCTTCATTGGTCAGAACCATACCTAGTGACTTCATCTC
This sequence comes from Petunia x hybrida, assembly GCA_037355625.1. Taxonomy (NCBI): domain Eukaryota; kingdom Viridiplantae; phylum Streptophyta; class Magnoliopsida; order Solanales; family Solanaceae; genus Petunia; species Petunia x hybrida. The sequence continues at coordinate 11,441,075 of JBBBVM010000036.1, forward strand.
GTTTGTTATGATTGTGAACCTGGTCATCATGTCCTGGATGGACTCAGATTCACCCATAGCAAACAACTCGAACTTTCTTTTCAGCATTTGGATCCTAGACTTCTTTACACGGGAAGTTCCTTCATGAGCAATTTGTAGAGCGTCCCAAAATCCTTTGGCAGTCTTGTATGAAGAAACTCTGTTGTATTCATCAGGACCAAGTCCACATATGATGAGCCTCTTAGCTTTTGCATTATTCTCCACCATCTTGAAATCAGTATCCGTGTATTCAGATATCTCCTTTGGAACAGTTTCCTCGTTAGGTGGCTGTCCAACAGTTCTGCTTGGGATAAAGGTCCATCCTTGGTAATAATCCATAGCTGAAAGTCTTCAGCTTGAATAAAGTCTTCCATTCTTCTTTTCCATCATCCATAGTATTGGCCATTGAATTGAGGAGGCCTATTGACAGATTATCCTTCGGTGATGATCAGTGGTGCACTCATTGTTCAGATCATTCTCAAGATATTAATCTTCCTTCGAGAGAACCTGCTCTGATACCACTTGTTGCACTTGGTGCACCTCTGTAAGACACTAGAGGAGAGGGGGGTGAATAGTATCCTTACCCGATTTTTGAATCCTAAAACTTGCCTTTAATCTTTATCGCCTAACTTACAACGAACCAGGTTCCTTGAACGTTTCACTTATCTCTGAAACAACACTAAATGCGGAAACGTAAATGACACAGAGATTTTTACGTGGAAAAATCCTTGCTTAAGGGATAAAAAACCACGACCCAAACTCTTGGGATTTCAACTCTTCCACTAAAGGAAAACCCCGAGCAAGTTTTAGACTACAACGTAATGTAATCAAGGAACTAGAACCCCCTAGTACCTAGAACCTTCCAAGCCACACGTTAGCTGGTAAGGTTAACTCTACTTCACCTCAAAAAGTAATCTCTACTTAATGCTTCTAAAGAAGCTGATAGATTACAACTCAATAGCCTATAACAAATAACTAAGACAACAGATTAGACTCTGAAACTGCTCCTTCGTAAGGTTCTGCTGCTCAGCCTTTGTTCTTGCACACGAAGCTTCTCACGATCTAATTGTTTTTGATTTGCTCTGTTGAGATGTCTTTTGTGCGTAATGATTCTAGCCAAATTAACTTGTATTTATAGGAACTAGACTCAGCTGGATCCAACTAAGTTTAGAATTCCTTTTCCACTTTGGAATAAGTTTTAAACAAGGTTTACCCATATTTCCTTATTTAAAACCTAAGTTAATTTGCCTTAGTTTCCAATCCTATTTCGTTTAGGAACCGCGTCTCTTCAGCACCGCTTCTTGCTTCTTCTTTTTTAAGTAGGATTGGAACTTACAACTCCAGCTGTTCTCTTTCTCCTTCTTCAACTCTAAATCGAGTAATCCGTTGAACAGATTAGTCTTCTTCCTTCAACTGTGAACCTTTTCATGGTCCACTTAGCACCAGGTTATTTTTTATCTTCAAAAGTCAACCTTCAACAGAAATACTCCCTGAAGACAAGACGAAAAGCAGGCAGTTGCGAAAACAGGCAGTTTGTTAATGTTTGACCGATGGAGAGTTGTATCATCGAAGGGTCAGTGGCCTATACAAATCGGACTCCACCACCAACTGGTAAAGAATTCTCGGGGAATGCCTCAGGGGCTCCCGAAAGTTAACCCTCCGGAAAAAGCATGGGGTATCTTCTGAACACATGAAAGGCGCAGCTATCACTTGGCTTTGGAAAATACTACTCTTGAAAGGACAACTAACTCTACATATTCGAGATATTTATTTTTTCCCCTTTCTTGCTCTCAATTCTATTACTTTACACGGGCATTCAGCCCCGTCTTTTTAAAAGTTTTATTTGGCTTCGCGCCCCATTTATCAGTATTTAGTAAGTTTTACAATCAGATCCTTCTATTATCCAAATACTCATAGCCCCAACACAACTTAAGTTGAAGTAATACACTCACTTTTCGTTACAAAAAGCAGGGCGCACTGCTCGCTTAAAGCTAGATCATTTCTAGTTCAGCCACCAACCATTATTCGTAAGTTTAAATCGTCAGTTCAAAAAATTGTGCCAACATGTTGGTGGGGACGCACGCTCGCATAGTATCAGTAAGTCTTAAAAAACTCAAACTCGAGTGAACAAGCGCAGACGTTCTAATTTGAATGCAAAAATGCCCTGTTACATGCAACGGGCTAAAGACATTCCCTTGTGGACGCAAAAGCCGTCTACTGCAGATGCAACATAAGCCATCATGTACTGACGCAAATGAAGCGTTCGACAGTGCACACACCCGTCTTTAAAAGACACAAGTCCAGAAAGGCACCCCATTACATGCTGCTTGACTACACTACAAGTAATTACGCAAGTATGCATAAAATATTAGTGAACATTCATTTCATTAATATCAACAGCCCTTAGGCTTACAATATAAATTCAAGTTATTTTGAATATGGTATTGTTCATTACAGGCATTCCAAAGAAACTAGAAGCTTCAAAAGGCTGATAACTGCAAGTTCTTCTAAATTGGGCATGTCCGAGATCCCTCATCTGGATTGTAGCTACAAGTCAGCAGTCAACTCAAAGTCTTCTTGGCATCAAATGATATGTTAGCCCGAGCATTTTTCGGCACACAGTCACTGTTATAACCAAGGTCCGAATACCTTATCCAAGCCAAAAGACCTTGGAAGCGTCTGAGCTTAGACAAAGCCAACTCCCGTCAAATCAAATGAACTCAAAGATCTGCTTCGACCCCTACTGGTCAAACAAGAGTGCACAACCCTACAGATCTTCAAGCGTATTTGGGACCTCATTGAGGATGAGAGGGCTTGAACTAGGAACCTACCAGAAGGGTGCTTCTTCCCTCGGGTATTATATAGCCAACGGTCGAAGGGGCGTTATGATAGCAATTCAGCCAGAACAGCTGAGCAAGGTGCCAACCTCGAATCACAAGCAGATTTGAAGTTTGGTGACACCTTAGACAGCTGGTGGCGCAAGGCTGAACCCTCTTTCCAGCCACAGAACAGAGACAGGTGTTGGAGCACCAATTCAATACCATTGAAGGAGCTACTTGAATGCCGGCAGCATTCGAGAGGAGAAGTCTTATAACAGAAGAGTGGGCCAAGCGTCCTGGTTCTGCATGACAAGGAGAATATCACAGCCACCGCTGTGTTAGACAATGGACAAACCGTAATCAGTACGGATGCTATATTGAAGACATTCCGAAGAACGTCATTAGAATCTCGATCAAACTTCGTGACTCGGGGGACTCTGTTCATCCAATCATGAATGGAGAGACAGAGGAAGTAAACTATGAAGGTTCTCTGATCTTCAGGTTTCTCGTGCACCATGCATTCTAAATGAAGAAGTTGTTCTAGGAATATCAAATTAGGGTCGAAGGAGAACATGTTTTTGAAAGCAAAGGGTATAGGCGGAGCATAATGAGAACGAAGCATGAAATGGTCAAGCATAGTTATGGGCTGGAGATACAAAACAATTCGGTGCAGAAAAAGGCGTTCATAGGAATATGCATGGAATTGGCATCAGCTAATCAAATGGATACGCGTGGACTTCCAGAAGAAATTAAATATAAATCTTTGTCAAATAGACTGCGAGTTTCAGGGAGTCAGTGAGATATTCACATCCTTTTTTGCATATCTCCTTCATTTCCTGACTGGTTACGACAACACTCAGCAAATAGGGGGACTGACTATGTGGGAAAAAATACGCCATTACGGGGATACGACTCCAGCTGGCGAGATTAGACTTCATCGGGCACAGTGGATACACACCCGCTCCTGGAGCCACGACCGCTTAGCCGGTACGGGCATAGGACGCATGGTATACATCCGGCCGCCTTAGGATTTATGGTCTCCAAGTTAGAGTTTCCTACATACCACCGCCTTGAGTCTACATGCCCATGGCCCCATTAGTCTTTGTATTTTACCATAATTACAACTGGATAAATCATAGCTATAAATATCCTTTCTTATATTGTACTGTACATCAAGCGATTCACACAAAATCTGGCTATTCTTAAAAAATGACACTCTTTATTTTCTCGTCTATTACTTTTGTCTCTACTTTTCTTGCTTTTCCTGTGTATTTACCGTACTGCTTGTGACCCTCTAACAAATTTAATTGTTTTACCTAAACGGCCAAATTTAGGCCTAAACAAATGCCAATGCAAGTATGTATATATATATATATATATATATATATATATATATATATATATATATATATATATATATATATATATATATATATATATATATGCAAATACATTATAGTACTTGTACAAGGCTTTAGAAAATACATATAAGTATTTCTATGGTTGACCCCAATAATTCATACACCCCTATACACTATGTGATTAGTGTACAAGAGCTTAAGATTTGTAAAATTGGTTTAAACACACAAAAGGGCCCGATTTAAAAAAGGTTTTTGGGCCCAGCTTAATTACGCAAAGGGGCAGTCTTTTTTTTGCAAAAATGATTCAAGTTTAGGCGGTTTACACGCAATAAGCCCCTGTTTATCTAAAATTATGTATTTGAACAGTTCAAGCATAGAAACTGTTCTAAATTTCGATTTTAAAGACTAAGTGCATTGAGTTCAGTTGACTGGGCATGAAGACAACCCTGTTATAAAGATTTTCATATGAAACACCTAGTGAATTCTTGCAGTGTTGGATTTTAAAGGTTATGCCACATTAGAAACAAACAATTCTCAACCTTTTGTTGTTGTTATACCTAATTTCATAGAGATTTAACCTTTTAGCATGATGTGATGTAAGCACATAGGAGGAAAGGATAGTAATGGCCCCTGAGTTGCCAAATACACAGTCTCATGACTGTATAACCTGTTTTAGTTAGATACAACAGGGAGAGTCCTAACAAATATACACATAAGGGGAGACTAGAAAGGGGAAAGCAAGTATTAAAGTCTTGTTCTTAAACCATCAAGTTAAAACTGCCCAGGGGGTTCTTAATCTCAGTGACTATGCCTTAGAAAGCAGTAGCAACATATGGTAATTATTGAGTCATGTACATTTAGTATCCTGCAGTTATCAGCACTTGTATGGCCCTTTTGAAATATCCTAACAAATTGTATAGAGATTAATAGGGGCTAGAGGAAGCCCAGAGCCAAGGTGAAAAGTGACTAGGTTTCATACAAGCATAGGCAGTTTAAATCATGCAAACACAAACAGAGAAGGAGCAAACAGGAAGACCAGGCATAAGCATGTTTAGAACATAGGCAACAGCGATTAAAGTAGAGATATACCTTTCTGAGCAATACCAGTGAGCAAACAAACCAAGTATAAGCAATATTAGAGGTTTGGCAGAGACATGATCAAGAACTAAAGAGAGCAGGGACCTTTTCAATAGTCTTTGAGAGAAAATCAGTGAAGACAATAGCTTGCAGTGCTCTGTATATGAGAATATGTATGCATGTGTTTCTTTTTTATTGAACTGTGTTTTTCTATGTATTGAAAACCTGTTCGAATGTGTCAAATAAGTCGACTTATATAGGTGTGAGGGGTCAGAGGTATAGGTTGAAATAGCAGGTCATAGAAGCCAAGGAATATAACTTCTCATAGTTAAAAGATTCAATTAGGTAGACTTTCCATATATAGGTCAATTAGGATCCCAGATTAAAGGTAAACAAGATTTCAAATATGTAGAATTCCCTTCCCTTAGTCAATAACACGACTAAGTGCAAAAATCAGTCATGCAAAGTGTCTCAAACTTATGCAGGCTTGAGAATCAATATATTAGCCTAACAGATTCCAATTAAACATTAATTGATACCATATCAATTACAAGAACCAACTTCCTTTCCAGTTTTCAACCAAGAATTCCAATTAATCAATTTAAAATCTCCCTAATTATACTAAGTTGGATTACTATTCAATTTTAAATTTTAGGCAAGTCAAGGTCATTCTGTGGACTAAATACAATGCTAAACACAAGGGATGATCAAAATCAATTTCAAAATGGTCACAGATTCCAAAGAGTAAAGCCTAACGATACAATAATGAACACAAAATGCATACATGTTAAAACTCAGGTATTGATTAGTATTAAAACTTAATGAAATGGATAAAGATTGACAATTTCACAAGTTTTACTCTAATCAATTGCTAAATGACCACTAGTCGTGTTAACATGGGAAGGAATAGGCAAATTTAGGCAGGTTATCACACAAATTCAAACAATCAGACAAAAGGATTAGTGATTACCCGTTTAACATCGGAATCGGGTCGAATTTAAACCCACTTCGATTATGCATGCGTGGGGATTTTTCATTTTCCCTAGGTTGTAAAGTTTAGGTTTTACCGGAGCCTTGCAGGAATTTCTTCACCGGTGACAGTCGCGTAAAGGTTGCACGTTGACTTCGCTGAACAAGTAACCATTGCAAGTGTTTTGTAGCAGACGTCGATAAGAACATGGTGATGTCGTTTGTTTCTCATTTTGCCGGTGATAATAGCCAGAAAATGGCCATGACAGGGCACTGTTAGGGTTTTGATTAGAGAGAGAGAGAGAGAGAGAGAGAGAGAGAGGTGGCGGCTGAGACTTTTAGGCGAAATGAGGAGATGTTAGGGTTTGGGGGTTGAGTGAGTAGTTAAAAATGGAAAATTTAATCCTGGCCGTTCGATCAAACTTGTGGACAGCCTGAATTTGGCCACGTAGGTGTGAGGTGGAGTAGAGGTGTCATGAAAGCTGAGGTGTATGTATGTGTGTATATCCAGTGTATAAATGTATATAAAATACATATAAATGTATAGAAAATTGTATAAAATACTTGTAAAATTATGAAAAAATAAGAAAAATTAATTTTGAGGGTTAAATAGCCATGGAAACCTATTATTTAAGATTATAAAACAATTTAGGCAATTTTGCTAAAATAGGAATAATCACAAGAAATTGTAACGGAACGTGAAAATTTTATTAAATAGCAGTAGCTTGTGCTAGTGTCTTAAAAATAGCCTAATTGGCATGCTTGCGTGAAGTAATGATTTTGAATAGGGGTGAGTGAGGATAACGGTATGGTTATCAGTTCAATTTTATCTGAATAATGGCTATTGAAACAGGAGGGATAAAATTAGGTATCAACAGAAACCCGTTCATTCCTAGAACCCCAAGGTCGAGCGAAATAAGAGAGCGGGGAGTCCTTCCCTAGAAAATGGGGGTGATAGAAGAAGAGTAAAGGGAAACGTTCAGAACCAGGCAGGAATTGGAAGGCAGAGCAGCTCCTGAGGATCTGGATCCCAAGAAAAGCGGACAGAGCCCCGTAACTTTAGGGATTTTGGTTTGTGAGTCAACGTCGTTGCTTTAGTCGCCAATCACTTTGGAAGACTAGGTCCGAGGGTCACTTTGGATTTAGTCCCCAATCACTTCGTAAAAGGAGTCGTGGAGAGAAATTCAACACCCTATTGTGACTTTCATCACAGCGGAGGTCACGCAACGGTAGATTGCAAAGCCCAGATGATTGAAATCGAGCATCTGTTGATAGAAGGACACCTTAAAAACCTGAATGAAGAAGGACCACGGCATTCCAAAGCATCATTGTCTGAAAACTTGAAGACCATCAATGCAATCTTCGCGGTTGTGGAGCCAGTCATATCTTGAGCATCACGTCGACCTCGTCGTGCCCATAGAAGTGTCTGACTTACGCGTCCAGTAAGCTCTGATCGATCTGGGGAGCAACATGAACATTATTCTGGAGGAGGTGTTGAAGAATATTGGTTGGAACAATCAAGCAACCTCAAGCACCCGAAGTATAATAGGTTTCAATGGATTTCGAGAAGAACCTATCGAAGAACTAGCTCTACCGATTCATATACCGGACGTGACGAGCGTAACCTCCTTCCAGGTATTAAATTGCAATCTCTTGGAAGACGTCATCTTGGGATGGCTGTGGATAAACAGTGCCAAGGGAGTACCCTCAACACTTCATCAAGTCTTCAAGTACCCGACCTTGCACGGGGTTGCTGACTTACCGGGTGTGTGGTTTTTACTTTGAGAGTATCATCCTACTCACGATGAGGATCTCAGTGGAGCGTCAGTTATCAAAGTAAACATGACCGAAGGAAAGTCTATCGAGTTTGAGGCCATGAAACGAGAGGTCAAGGAAGAGATCAGCGAATTGCGAGATCGACTGTCAGTGGTGGATAAGCCAGTCCCCAAGGCGACGGAGTTAGAAAGTTAGCTTTCTGAGGTGCTGCGGAGTCAAGGAGGACCCTTCTATGGCTGATACGAAGCTACCAGAAAATAGCACGGGCAAACATGCAGCTTTTTCAAATTTGAGTAATAACCAATCCGGAGACAGGTGAGCATCCATTGTTGTATGTTTCAATCTCTCAGATAGCGTGGCATGCAATCCTTGTGTGAGAACAGAACGGGAGGCAATTTCCGGTGAAATATGCCAACAAAAAGCCTTTGCACATAGACAGTTTCCTGCCTTTACAAGTCCAATTTATTGCGGTCGTGGCTATAGCAACTTAGGAGTTACGTTCGTATTTTCTTGGCCACCCAGTTAGTGTGGTCTCCTCCACGCCAGTACGGGCCATTCTGTCTAAAGCTAAACTCTTTAAGGTGATGGAAAAATGGGCCAAGGAATTGGGAGAATATGACATCGTCTACCAACCCCGGACAGCCGTTGAATCACAGTAATTGGAAGGTTTTACATCAGACTTCGTGGAGAAACTGGAGCAGAAGGCCAAAGAATCAATCAGGAGCGGACAAGCGATCGAGGCCGGCTGTTGGGAGATTCGATGAAGATCCCAATGGGGAAAGAGTCGAGCTCGACTTGTGGATCAAGACACCATCCAGTATGATCTTCCGCAAGGCCGTAAGAGCCTAGAGCAACGAAGCAGAGTATGAAGCCATAACTCAAGCTCTTGACTTAGCCTACGTACTGGGAGCCAGGGAGGTCAGCCTTTTTAGCAAGTCCCAGCAGGTGTTCGATCGAGTGAAATAAGTCTTCATCATTGATGGCATTTACACGCTAGGTTGACAGGAGAAAAAAAGGGCGTTCTTGAAAAAAGTTCACACATGGGAGTCCATCTATCAAGAAGAAAGCTCAGCGACGGTGAAGTGTCCGAAGATTCACAAGACCAGTAGATGGTGGTTTAGTTAACCCCATGGGCTTGATGAACGTTGAAGTTCCAGACACAAGATCTATCACGGAGTAATGTCACGCGTTAATCAACTACCTGAGCAGAAGAGTCCTCCCCGAAAACAAATTGGAAAGTAGACAGATGCAAAAGCAAGCGGTTCATTATTGTTTTGTTGGCGAAGAGTTATACCACAGGGTCACCAGCGGCCCAGAGGTTGCATCGCGAGGCTCAGCACCCTTAAATAGGAAAGCCTATGAAGATGCCCTTGAATCTTTCAAGGATCAAGCATGAAGTATCTTTTGCTTTTTAAAAGCATTTACTTTAATTATGTTTAGTCCCTTTTAATATTGATCGAAGTATTTTCATACTCATCAGCCATGTTACGGGTTTTCACCCACACCATCTCTTCACTACTGCCCCTCCAATCAATAAAATTACTATTTTACTTAGTCAATTTTACTCATTTATTCAGATCCATCTACAATCCAATTATTATAGCCCCGGTCAGATCTAAGTTGAAGTAATACACTCACTTTTCACTACAAAAAGTAGGGTGCACTATTTGCTTAGAGCTAGACCACGTCTAGCTTAGTCATCATTCATTACTCATCCGTTGAATTCATTAATTCAACAACTGAACCTACATGTCGACGAGGATGCTTGTCCGTATAGTTCCAGAAAGTCTTACACACTCGAGTCACTAAGTAGAGACGTTTGAGGTCGGACGCAAAAGTGCATGTTTCCACACGGGCTAAAGTCATCCCATTGTGGGCGCAACTTAAGCTGTCATCCATTGGCGCAAATGAAGCACTCTTTCAGTGTGCACAACCGTCTCTTGAAGACACTAGCCTAGAAAGGCACACAAACATACTGCTTGACTATATATTACGACACATGTAATAACATAAGTACGTATAAAATTATTGGTGAACGACCATTTAATTAATAACAAACAACCCGTAGGCTCATAATTTATAATTTGTTCTTCTTGAATACATTATTTTTTTATAACAACTGTAGAAAAAAAAAAGGAAATGGAAGACTAAAACATAGAGCTCCTCAGAACTAGCATAGTTGAAGATCCTTCATCTGGATTGTATCTACAAGCCATAAAACAAGTTGGAATTTCTCTTTCCTTCTGACAGCTCAAGATATGTCAGCCCAAGCATTTCTTCGAGGTACGCGGCCGTTGGTACAACCAAAGCCTGTATGCTTGATCAAAGCAAGGGACTTCGGAAACGTATGAGTACAGGTCTAACCTTCCCCCATCTGGTCCGCTGAACAGGAAGAGAAACTTGAAGATTTGCCGTGGAGCTTAGAAAAGAAAGCTTGACCACCCGAGTCAAACTCAACTAGTCAAAGAAGAGTGCACAACCTCACAGATATTCAAGCACAATCTGAAGCTTACTGAGAAAAGTGGGCTTTGACTGAGAACCTACTATAAAGGAGCCTTTTCCAGCGGGCGATGAAGCATTGCAGTGATGATTTAGCTGAAGCAGATAACCAAGGTGAAAGCCATTAACCACGGCAAGATTCAAAGCTTGGTGATACCTTGGCCACCCGACGATGTGAAGCTAAATCCTCTTTCCTGCCATGAAACAGAGTTAGGCACAAGAGCCTCAACCCTACACCGTAAAAGAAGCTACCCGAATACCTGGAATGTCCTGGAAGAGAAGCATCACGACTGTTGAAAAGGTTAAGCCTTCCAACCCCGCGTGACAAGAGGAATATCACAGCGACCGCCATGTTAGAAGATGAGCGCACTATAATTAGTGCACATGACACAATGAAGTCATCCCTAAGGGCATCACCAGAATCCTGATCAAATTTCATGACTTGGGGGACTTTGTTTATTCCTTTATCAAGAAGAAAAAAAATAGATAACTGCAGATAAGTTTCCTCCTATAATTCTCTCATGCATTATCCATTCGAGACAAAGAAGAGTTTCTGGGAATATCAAACCAATATCAAAGGCAAATACTTTTTAGGAAGGAAGGGTTTATTATCTTTTATAAGAACATTCCGCAAACAGAAGTCTTCTGAAGGGATGGGTGCTTTCTAAAGAAGTTTGTGATTTTTTCATTATTACAAGGCCTCTATTTATAGGCAGAAAAATATAAGGATGGAGCATGAAGCGGTCAAGCGTCATTATTGCTGGAGATATGAATCAATTTGGAGCAGTTAATAGAAGTTCCTGAAAAGGTGCATGGAATCGGTATCAACCAATCATATGAAAGCATGTGAAGTTCTTGAAGAAATCAACATCATTCTTGGTCAAAGAGGCTGCGGGTCCCAAGGAGTCAGTGAGATATCTTTTCATATCCATGCCGCTTTCACTTCTTGACTGCTCACATCATCACTCAACAAGTAGGGGGACTGACTGTATGGGCAAAAATACACCACCTATTACGAGTCCAGTTGGTAAGACTAGACTTATCTCACAAGTCAATGAACACAAAGGATACACGCCCGCTCCTAGAGCTAACGACCGTTCAGGCGGCACGGCCATAGGATGTAGGGTATATATCCCGCCGTCTAGGGTTTACAGTCTCCTAGTTAGGGTTTAGTATATACCACCACCTTGAGTTATAGGACTATAGTCTTATTAGTCTTTGTATTTTACCTTGTTTAGGACTGGGTATCCACTACTATAAATACCCTTCCTTACATTATATTGTACGCACAAGGGATTCACTATAGAATCTGGCTATTCTCAAGGAAAAAGAATACTTTACTTCTCTTGCTCATTATTTTCTCCCTTTATTTATTTATATTTCCGTTGTATTTCCATGGTATTTTCTCCCATAACCTTATTAGTCTTTGTATTTTACCTTATTTAGGACTGGATATCACTACTATAAATACCCCTCCTTACATTGTATTGTATATGAGGTGATTTACCACAGAATCCAGCTATTCTCAAGGAATAAGAATTACTCTACCTTTTTTTCTTATTTCTTCTTATTTATTCATTACTGTTTTCATTATATGTACATATTTTTCCGTCGTAATTATATGATGTCTAACGACGACTGCATTCCATAGAATACTGCAAATGTAGAAGACGAGTCGGCGTAGGATCCTGATGATCCTAGCATCCAACCTAAAGATCCCGTCGAGCAGCCGAAAGATTCTTCCCAAGAACCGATCCCTGTTACCAGTAATGTGGAAGGAGACCGATCACTGGAAGATAATCCCAAATTCATAACTTTCATTGTTAATCTCCTGAAAACTATGTCAGATTAGGCAGAACAGAACTCGAACAACATAGTCGAAGGGATATCCCAGAGGATAGGAGCCCTGTTTTCTGAACCGTCTCAGAGGCCAGCATCCCTACGAGGACCAGCGGCCATGAACAATTCACCAGCATCAGCTCCTAATCGAAGGCTTAACATGGATGCTTCCCCTGGAGGCACGTCAACAATCGACAACCAGGACCTCAAGGGAGCTCCTGTCATTCAGGACCTCATAAAAGGGATGATGGTCATCCACGACCGAATTGGTAATGTACCGGGTGCTCCACCCCAAATTACCATGGTAGATGAGCACAAGTTTTATAAATATTCTTACAAAGCAAGTGGCACATCGGTTTGCATACCAAAGCACTTCCGCTTGCCGGATAACATGAAGTATGATGGAACGACTTACCCGAAAGAGCATATTACTGCGTATTACATGGCTGTGAAGAGTAACAAGATTACCAAGGAAGAAATCCATTTTGCTCTAGTGAAGAGGTTCGGTTCGACCCTGACTAAGGGGACCCTCCCCTTGTACACTCAGCTACCAATAGGGATCTATCGATTCGTTCACTCAGATGCAAGACTTTTTCAAGAAAGTGCATTCTGGTGCACGCAAGCGGGAGAAGCGCATGGAAGATATCTTCGAGATGCGACAACGGGACAACGAGCTGCTGAAGGACTACCTTGACAGATTTCAGAGGGAACGCATGGAGCTTCCTCCAGTCCCTGACAACATCGCTGTGGTAGCCTTCGCCAAGAGTTTGAATTCAAAAGGATCGTTGGCCACCAGGGAGTTGCATTGGAGTTTAACCCAGTACCCAGTAAACATATTGAGCGCATTGCATCGAAGGTATACTGAAAAGCTTCACTTGGAGCCAGAAAACTCTCATAACCCCAAAGTCAAGCGAAGGAAGAGATCAGGGAACCCTTCCCTAGAAGGAGAGGAGGACGGAAGAAGGGTGAAGCCAAAGGCGGATGGAACCCCGTAACTTCAATTTTAGTTTGTGAGTCAACACCGTAGATCTAGTAACCAAGCACTTTGGTAGATTAGGTTCAAGGGTCCAATGGCCGCCTACCGTGAAAGGAGCCACAGGAAGGAACACAACGCCCTGTTGTGACTTTAATTACAGCGGTGGTCATGCTACAGTCGACTGCAAAGCCTTGATGACCAAAATCGAGCATCTTCTGAAACAAGAAAACCTCAAATATCTGATTGAAGAAGGACCACGGTGTTCTAGAGCACCAGATTCTGAAAACTCAAGGAATATCGATGCAATCTTTTTAACTATGGAGCCCAACACAGCCCGAGGGACTATGGAGCTATGGGAATTGAACAGTCTGATCCTGTTTGGTTTGGAGGATGAGTCAGAACATCAAGGCGACCTTATCGTGCCCGTGGAAATATTCGACTAATGCGTCCAGCGGGCCATGATCGATATAGGGAGTAGCATGAACATTATCTGGGGGGAGGTACTGCAGAATAATGGATTATGCCGTCAAGTAGCCTTAAGTACCCGAAAGATAATTAGTTTCAATGGATCTCGAGAAGAGCCTATCAGAGAATTAGCTCTACCAGTTCATATACCGGGCGTGACGAGCATAACTGCTTTCCTATTATTGAATTGCATTCTATCATATGATGTCATCTTGGGACAGCCATGGATACACAGCATTAACAGAGTACCCTCAACACTTCATCAAGTCTTCAAATACCCAGCCTTGTGTGGGATTCTTGACTTACGGGGTGAGCAGTTTTCACTTGGAGAATATTATCCTACTTACGGTGGGGACCTTGGTGCATGTCCAATAGCTAAAATAAATATGGCCGAAGAGGCGTCCGTCGAGTTCTAGGACAAGGCACGAGAAGTAAGAGAAGAGATCAGCGAACTGCGGGATCGACTGGTGATGATGGACCAGCTAGTTTCCAAGGCCAGAAAATTGGTATGTCAGCTCTCTGAGGTGTTGAAAAGACAACGAGGGCCCCTATGGCTGATACAGAGTTACCTAACTGTGGCCCAGACAAATATACAGCTCTTACAGCTTCCGGTGATAACTAAGCCAATGCCAGGTGACCATTTATTATTATATGTCTCCATCTCAGAAATAGCATGGAGTGCAGTCCTTGTACGAGAAGAGAACAAGAGCTAATTTCCCGTGAAGTACGCCGGCAAAAGACCCTCGTGCCGAGACAGGTTTTAGCCTTTACTTTTTCAATTTATTGCGGCTGTGATCATGGCGACCTAGGATCTGCGCTCGTATTCTTGACCATACAAACATCATGGTCTTCTCCATATCGGTACGAACCATATTGTCTAAACCCAGACTCTTGGAGGAGATGGCAGAATGGGCCGAGATACTGGAAGAGTATGCCATTATCTACCAACCCCAGACAGCCATCGAGTCGCAGGAATTGGAGGTTTCACCTTAGACTTCATGGAGAAGCTGAAGCCAAAGGCGGAGGAGTAAAAAAAATGATGAAATGATCGAGCCCGGATATTGAGGGATCAACATTGATGTGGACCTGAAAGAGGAAGAAGCCGATCTCCATCTGTGGGTCAGGAAATTCACTGGGATGGTATTTCGCAAGACCGCCAGAGCTCAAATCGGCGAAGCAGAGTATGAAGCCATAATTTAAGCTCTTCACTTAGCCTACCTACTGGGGGCTAGAAAGGTCACCCTCTTCAGTGGATCCCAACTAATCGTCGATCATGTCAAAGAAGTTTTTACCACAGAAGCCATACGTACGTCGGATCGCCCAGAGAGAATGAAAGCACTCCATAAAATTTTTTAGACGTGGGAGTTTGTCTGTTAGGAAGGAAGCTCAAGCGGTGGTGAAGCGTCCGAAGATTCACACAATCAGCAGATAGTGGTTGAGTTAACCCCCGTGGACCTGATGAACCTCAAAGTTCCAGACACAGGATCCGTCACGGGGCAGCGTCACGCGCTGATCAACTACCTAAGCAAAGGAATCCTCCCTGAAGACAAATCAAAAAGCAGACAATTACGAGAGCAAGGCGTTCGTTATTGTTTGATTAGTAAAGAGTTATATAATCGGGTTGTCAGCAGCCCAGAGGTAATGTCTCCAGGCTCAGCACCCTCAAGCAGGGAAGCCCAAGCACATGCCCCCGAACCTTCCGAGGTTCGGGCATAAAGTATCTTTAAAGCATTTATTTTATGTTTTTAACTTTGATCTTAGTATTTTCATACTCATCAATCATGTTACGGGTTTTCACCCACAACATCTTAGGCCTAGCGCCCCTTTATCAATAAAACTACTATTTTTATTTAGTCAGCTTTACTTATTTATTTAGATCCATTTATGATCCAACTATTCATAGCCCCGGACAGACCTAAGTTGAAGTAATACACTCAATTTTCACTACAAAAGTAGGGTACACTACTCGCTGAGAGCTAGACCACGTCTAGCTTAGCCACCAGACGTTATTCGTAAGTTGAACTCGTTAATTCAACAGCCACACCTACACGCCGACGGGGACGATTGTTCGCGTAGTGCTAAAAAGTCTTAAAAACTCGAGTAACTAAGCAGAGACATTCGAAGTCGGACGTAAAAGCGCCTGTTATCACACGGGCTAAAGTCGTCTGGTTATGGGCACAAACAACCATCTCCTACTGATGCAACATAGCAGCCAAACATTGGTGAACAACGGACGTAATTGCCCAAAGCAGGCTCATTGATAAATATTCAAATCATTAGGACATTCAGGATGACCGGAAGCCATCTAATCCTTAGGTGAACGAACATACTGCTTGCCTATACATTACAAAATATATAATAACACAAGTACGTATAAAAATATTGATGAACGACCGTTTCATTTATAACAAACAGCCTGTACGCTCATAATGCACATTTAGTTCTTCGTGAATATAACATTTGTTATAACAATTATAGAAAAAAAGGGGAAAACTAAAAACAAAGAGCTCCTCATGATTAACATGGTTGAAAATCCTTCATCTGGATTGTAGCTAAAAGCCGTAAAAAGTTCGAAGCTCTTCTTTTCTTCTGGCAGATCGAGATATGTAAGCCTGAGCATCCCTTCGAAGGACATGGTTGTTGGTGCAACAAAAGCCCGTCTGCTTGATCAAAGCAAGGGACCTCGGAAGCATCTGAGTACAGGTCTGACCTTCCCCCATCTCGTCCGTTGAACTTAAAGAAAAAATTGTAGGCTTGCCACAAAGTTTGACCATCCGAGTCAACCTCAACTGGTCAAACCGGAGTGCACAGCCCCACAGATCATCAAGCGCAAGCGAAAATTAACGAGAGCGGAAAGGCTTGAGTTGGGAACCTACCACAGGGGAGCCTTTTTTCCGGGTATCCTACATCCAACGGCCGATGAAGCATTGCAATAGCGGTTCAGCTGGAGCAGATAACCAAGGTGAAAGCCATGAACCACGGAGGGATCCGAAGCTTAGTGACACCTTAATCACCCGACGACGCAAAGTTGTATCCTCTTGCTTGCTATGAAATGGAGTAAGACAAGTAGGCTTCGACCCTAACCCTACTCCGTAAAAGGAGAAATCTAAACACCAAAGAAATCCTAGCGGAGAAACCACATGGAAGCTGAGAGGGCTAAGCATCCTGACCCCGCATGATAAGAAGATTGTCACAGCAATCGCTGGATTAATAAATGAGCACACCGTAATCAAAGCACATGACACAATGAAGACATCCCAAAGGACGTCGTTAGAATCCCGATCAAACTTCATGATTTGGGAGACTTCATCCATTCCCTCATGGATGAGGAAAGAAAAGGAGGCAACTGCAGACGAATTTCCTCCTATAGTTTCCTCATGCAACATCCATTTGAAAGAAGAAGGTTTTCTTGTAGTATCAAACCAGGATCAAAGGCAAATATTTTTTACGAAAGAAAAGCTTCTCAGTATCATAAGAAATTGCTGAAAAATTGAAGTATTTTCTGTAGAGGAGTTTATGATTTTTCTACTGTTATGAAATCACTATTTATACGCAGAAAGGGTTAAGGATGTAGCACAAAACGGCCAAGCATCATTATTACTGGAGATATGAAACGATTCGGAACAGTTAATGGCAGTTCCTGAAAAGGTGCATGGGATCAGTATCGGTCAATCAGAAGGAAGCACGCAAAGTTCTCGAATAAATCAATAAAATTCTTGGTCAAGGAGACTGCAAGTTTCAAGGAGTCAGTGAGATATCTTTTCACATCCACACCGTTTTCACTTCCTAACTGCTCGCGTCAGCACTCAGGAAGTGGGGGGACTAACTGTGTGGGTAAAAATATGCCACCTACTATTATGGGGATACGAGTCCAGCTAGCGAGACTTGACTTATCTTACAAGTCACCAGGCGCAGAGGACACACGCCTGCTCCTGAAGCCAACGACTGTTTAGGCAACACGGCCACAGGACACAGGGTATACATCCCGCCGCCCAGGGTTTACAGTCTCCTAGTTAGGGTTTAGTATATACCACCGCCTTGAGGTATAGGCACATAGCCTTATTAATCTTTGTATTTTACCTTATTTAGGACTGAGTATCACTACTATAAATACGTCTCCTTACATTGTATTGTATATGAGGCGATTCACCACAGAATCTGTCTATTCTCAAAGAATAAGAATTAGTCTACCTTTTCTTGCTTATTTCGTCTTGTTTATTCATTACTGTTATCATGATATTTACATACTTTTCCTTCGTCATTATTGTATTGCTTGTGACCCCAACCATAATTAATTATTTAACCTAGACGTACAATTTTAGGCATAAACAATTAGAATAAGTATTTTACCATAATTAGGACTGGGGTAAACCTAATACTGTATATACCATCTCCACCAATGTAAATGATATCGAGATTCGACTAGAATATTTCTCTTATTTAAGGAATACAACTCTCTATTTTACCAATTCTTTCTTGATATTCCATTATTGCCTGTGGCACTTCTTAAATTTAATTATTTTTTGCAGACATTTTTACGCTAATTGACATACTAAACCACTTAATTACAGAAAATACCGATACTTTTAAATAATTACCCTACATACCAATACTTTTTTACAGTTTACAAAATATACAATTTTTCATTTCCTTTCTTCCCTCTCTACCCAAAACCCTAACTTCTCCCCCTCTCTTTCTCTCCTCTCCTCCACCCACCCACCCTGCCGTCGTTCCTCACCCCCCTCGCCGGTCGCCGCCGCTGCGTTGCTCCACAGAGGCGAACTGGAGCAGATCTGCTCCTCTCTTTTCCGATCTTCTCCTCTTTTTTCTTTTTCTTTTTTTAATTTTGTACGTGTATATGTGTGTATTTTTATGTATACATATGTATTTTGTAAATACAAATTCAGATCTGCTTCTCCTTCTTCTTTTTTGCATTTGAATATACACATTCAAATACAAGTGTATGTATCTGTATGTTCGTGTATATACATGTAATAATTTTCAGCACACAATTGTATGTACGTGTATATCACTGTATGAACGTGTATATCCGAGCATCTATTTGTATTTTTTGTATGTATTTTTGTGTGTATGTCAAGTAATAAATGTCACACACATAAATTTGTATGTTTCATTTGTAGATCTGTAGATCCGTGTATGTATGTGTGTGTTTAGTGTATGTATAACATAATTTTTTTTGTGTATTTACATGTATTTTTGTTTATATGTATTTTCCAACTTTAATTTCAAAGAAAAATCAATGTTTATATGTGTATTTATGTGTATTTCATTTTTTAGATTCAAAAAAACAAAAAAAAAATTCGGTGGTGGATGGCGGAGGCCGGCAGCAGCCGGCGGTGACTAGGCGGCGCCGCCTGGGGTGGTAGAGGGGGGGGGGCAGTAGGAAGAAGGAGGAACCCTAATTTGTTAGTTTTGTTGATTTTGTATATAATGTGTAAAAAAATATTGGTATTTTTTGTAAAGTGGGATAATGTTGGTATTTTTTGTAATTTTGGTGTTAGAGTGGTATATATTTGTAAATAGCCCTTTTTTCTATTAAGGAAGTTTTAGGCATAACCAATTAACAAAAGAAAAGTTGTAAAAATTGAAAGAGAAAGTAAATTCGGTTTTAAAGAAAAAGTAAATTACGAGACAAAATTGATCGGTGAGTAGTATACATCTTCTCCTTAAATTGGTACTGGTCCCAAAGCTAAAAGGTGCTATTTATTTTACTTCATACAAATATAGATGGTCACATGACCCGCAAAGTTTTAAGTAATAAAATTCAAAACGTGTACCAGGGAATAACTATGTATTTTTTCGGTAAAATAGCATGGTCGTACTAAACAATAATTTCTTCTACATTAGTGAAGCTTATTATCCGATTATCATAGAAAAGAGTTGTAGAACTCGCGTCAACATTATTTTGAAGACTTTAACAAATATATACAGATGGTACACATATTTTTTTCACACTCAACTAATTTAAAGTGTATTAAAAGTAATTTTTCAAGCATTATTACTTGTTTTAATATTTTAAAGTTTCATATTTCTTTTAAATAGTTAATCTAATTTTAAAAATTGATCAATAGTTGAATAACGATCGAAAGATTGACCTTCAAGAATCGTAATGACAAAAACTTGTATATAATTGATAACAAAGGAATGACACCAACTTAGTTAAATCATTGGTGTAAGTAAAGTTTAAATATTATTAAAACAAACATGAATACTTGAAAATTTGCTTGTAATATACTTTATGTTAGCTGAGAGTGTAAATAAAAGGTTCGATGTATATGACTTGAGTTAAAATCTCAAATGGTCACTCAACTTTGAGAAATTAGGCCACCAAAATCACTTTGCTTTAGTTGGTCCCAAAATGGTCACTCAGCTTAGGGAAAATATCTCCAAAAGTAACTCTGGTCGGTTTTTGCACCGTCATCCACCGAAAAGCTGACGTGGCTTTTTAAAATATTTTTTTATATACCCGTATGTCCAACTTTCTTTGCCATGTAGGACTTTTTTTATTAGTTACTAGTTTTCTGCCACGTGCAATGCACGTGCATCTTTAATAATTAGTACAAAAATTATAAATGCACGTGCATCTTTAATAATTAGTACAAAATATTTATAATTTTCGTACTAATTATTAAAGATGCACGTGCATTGCACGTGGCAGAAAACTAGAAAAAAGTCCTACATGGCAAAGAATGTTGGACATACGGGTATATAAAAAAATATTTTAAAAAGCCACGTCAGCTTTTCGGTGGATGACGGTGCAAAAACCGACCAGAGTTACTTTTGGAGATATTTTCCCTAAACTGAGTGACCATTTTGGGACCAACCAAAGCAAACTGACTTTGGTGGCCTAATTTCTCAAAGTTGAGTGACCATTTGAGATTTTAACTCTATATTACTTAAACTCGAAGAGAAAATTGATACCATAAACCACTTATTTCAGTTTGGACGAAAGTGAAAAGATTGAAACGTTACAAGAGAACTTTTAATATTTATTAAAATCCAATCACACTTCCATTCAAATTAAGCACCAAGAACCGTCTGGCTTTCATCTTAAATAAGAAATCACATTGACAGAAAAAATACCATCACTAGTACAGTGTGAAACGAAATTATTCAGGATCGTAACTCCTAACCACAAATGGCTAAACATGTAACAAGATATTGATGGAACGAGTATCCTTGTTTAGAATTTTTGACAGACATTGGAATTTTCTGTTTTAATGTCACGATGCAGGCCAACATGCACCTTACGTTATAAATACGCCTTCGTTAATCTCAAAAGAACGTATTAAGAAGTTGGCCTCTCTCTAAAGAATTGAAGAATAGAAGTTCTATTTGTTGGTGATCTTTTCAAAAGCCATGCACAAAGGTAATTATATTTTTTAAAATTTGTTCTTTCTCACCAAAACAAATATTTTTCTTACTACATCTCTCATGTAAAGCCGTAATTTGATTCTTTATTCTTATCCATGTTTTTCAAGTGACTTGAATAATCAAATCTACACTTGCTTAAGTGCAGGATTGATATCAGCTGTTATAGCCGTCCTTACGTCAGCAATTTTATGTGGTACAGCTCAGCAAATGCCACACGTATTTGTGGCATTGGATGGTACTGGCAACTACACAAATATAATGGATGCGATATTTTCAGCACCAAACAATAGTGCAACAAAATATTATATTAAAATTAAACAAGGAACATATTTAGAATATGTTCGAGTTGATAAACGGAAGACAAACATTGTATTAATTGGAGATGGAATGGACAACACAATCATATCGGGGAATAAGAGTTTTGGTGGTGATGGCCTCAAGACAAATCTGACTGCAACAGTTGGTGAGCCATATATTTTTACCAACCATAAAATGTGTCTTTGTCTATTTATATATACTTATCTAAATTCAGTTGACCTGATTGTCTTTGTTTTAATTTTTAAGGGGTCAATGGAAATGGGTTCATCGGCCAAGATATAATGTTTAGGAATACTGCTGGACGCGAGAACCATCAGGCAGTACGCATTAAGAGCCGAAGCTGACTTACTTACCTTTTATAGGTGTCGTTTTGACGGCTACCAAGATACGTTGTATACAAAGAAAGGAAGGCAATTCTACAGGAATTGTGAAATTTTTGGCACCATAGACTTCATATGTGGTGATGGGACGGCCTTGTTCCAGAACTGTTTAATCGAAGCACGCATGCCACTGCCCAAGCAGTACAATACATTAACCGCACAAAAACAAGAATTTAGGTATGAGACAACTGGAATAGTTCTACAAAATTGCACGATAAAAGCAGATGAAGTGTTGAAGAAAACGCGCAATGTTACTACCTATTTGGGTCGGCCATGGGCTGATTTCTCTATGACAGTGGTCATGCAAAGTTTTATTGACCATTTGATAGATCCAAGAGGATGGGCTGAATTTACAAACAAGTCATTGGTTCAACCTTACTATATGGAATATGGGAACAGAGGACCGGGTGCAATCACTGAGCGACGTGTAAAGTGGGCATCTGTGACCAGTGATCCAAAAATTGCTTCAAAATTCACGGTCAGACAATTCATACAAGGTGACAAGTGGATCCCCGCCACTGTTCCACATTACTTGGATTTATCATGAGCGGTAACCGTGTAGTACAAGAGTCTACTAGTTATATAATTGCAAATGCAGTTTACATGTATTGTTAGAAGTTTATTTTTATGTTATCGACTTAGATTTAAGTTCATGAGCTATGTAATCTAATTTGACTATACAACAAAGAGTACCAAGGAAAAAAATAAAAATTTATCGCGCAGCATTTAAATTCAACTTCAAAATAAATGCTTCAAAAACAATCAATTAAGCTAATTATCATTCCCTTGTTATTTTTTCATTTGGACCAGTCCACTGCTTCATTATTCATTCTTATTTTATTGCGTTTTGTTCTACATGTCGCCTATGAAAACCGTAAACATAAATTTAAATATCCATCAACAGAAGCTCAGTGAAGAGAATCCTAGCAAGAGTCAAACGTCCTCTAAAATGAGGTCAAATCCTGACCGTCCATCAAAATGATGGAAGGCCAAGATTTATTCCCAAATTTTAAATCCATCCCCACCCTAAGAAAATTAAGGTTTTCAATCTTCTTCTTCTTTTTGGTGTTATTTCAATGAGACCTATGATTTGTCTAGATGTTTGAAACACACGATTAATTTGTTACACTCATCCTCTGTTGGATAAGGTCTAAAAGCTGTAAATTGTAATATGAAATTGGTTGGAAATTCGTTTATTCTTGAACTAAATAAAAGTCTTGATTTTTAATTACTTCAAGTGGTGCTAATGTTTAGGGGAAAGTTTATGACGTATACTGAAGTCAAATTTTAATCTTCTCTTAGTCTTAACCTGTTCAGTTATATAAAATGGTGCTTAAAATTCTTAATATAGTTGTAATTTAAGGCTTTTATCTTGGCTGTGACAAGTATAAGCATGCGTGATTTTGGCTGGTGGTTCTATTAAAAAATAGTTTGATGTTAAACGATGCCTTATTGCCTTAATTCTTGAAACTCTTGGTTGAATATGAGAGTATTTTAGGTAAATGGCTCAATGAATTGGGAGCCATAGCAACATCTATTTATAATGAGAGATACACATTAGATAATTACATAGATAAGTAACCCTATGAGATATGTATTATACAAGAGATAAACATAATCTAAAGGATAGCTACTAAGAGTCCTAATACATCCCCTCAATCTGGACTGGCAGTGATGATGTTCAGATTGTCACGCAAAAGAGAAAACTGAGATGAAGGTAACCCTTTTGTAAAAATATCAGCAACTTGTAAGCGAGTGGGCACATATTGAACAACTATATCACCCTGAGCAACTTTGTCACGAACATAATGAAAATCAACATCAATGTGCTTTGAGCGATCATGGAACACTGGGTTACGAGTCATATAAGTAGAGCTGACATTGTCACATAATACACTGATATCATGAGAGTATTTTAGGTAAATGGCTCAATGAATTGGGAGCCATAGCAACATCTATTTATAATGAGAGATACACATTAGATAATTACATAGATAAGTAACCCTATAAGATATGTATTATACAAGAGATAAACATAATCTAAAGGATAGCTACTAAGAGTCCTATTAGAATAAGGATATGAAGTTTTAAAGTTTGACTGAGTTAAAAGCAGTCATTTTCGTGAGAATCTAGAGATTATCTTATTTAAAATGTCATGTTGTCTTTTAGTCTAAATGGATAGAGTTTGAGCAAGTTCTTTCCAGGCTGTTTGGATAAAAATTTTCTTAAAACGTTCATGAATCAGCTTGTTTTTGTTCAGAACCATGAAAGTTTTAATCTTGATTCAACGTTGTTCTGTTTTTTTTCCTTTTCTGTTTGTATAGGGAATTCATGTATAGTTTAAAGTGTAGACACGTGATTCATAAAGTTAGAAAGTTTTTTTTGTTTATATGGAGACTAGTATATATTAGCTATCCACGGTAATAAAAGAAAGGAAACACGCTCAATATCAATGTCATAACTTTTATAAAGGAAAGGCAAATATTAACTAATTAAAAATCTTTACATGATTTTACCATCTTTTCATAATTACAGTGAAATGATTATTATGAAATGACAGAAAGAATATGAGAGGTACACCCATATGAAAACAACTCAATTAAATCATTTGTGTGTGAACTTGAAATGAAAAGCAGGAAATACACGAATAGCCAAAAAAGAACAAATAATAACAAAAAAATCTGGAGATATGTAAACTTAGTTTGTTATTCGTCTGTTCGTTTCCCTAAGCCATTTTTCTTAGTTTGTTGTTTGTTAGTATAAATAATTGCTGACACTTATGTTCATAAGTTTGACATTATAACTTTCTCAAATAAAATTAAAAAACCAAAAAGAAGGAATAAAAGAAATGGAAAAAGAAGAAATGTAATTAAACATTGTCATTTATGGGATCAACTGCCAAATTTTCTACCCCATACCGGGACCAAAAACCCTTAGCTCTATCGTTGTTACCTTAGTTAATTTTTTATTTACGCAAAGCTTGATTTTCAGTACAATTTTATTTTTTAGAAACATATCAAATAATCTTAACAGTTTAATATGTCTTACTTATTATAGGCTCATTCTGTAGAGGTAATAAAAGTATTTATTTTCTTGTTATATCTCATGAACGTAATACGAACAACTAAGTGATGAACATAGACATACATATTAGATCCGTTGCAATTTGCAAAGATTAGATATTTAAGATTCATTTTTTAAAATTCTTATGTGCCTTAAGGAAATTAAAAGAGAAATTGATTGAAAAAAAAAAAAAGGAATGAGATAGTTGTGCTTATCAAGAAATACTTGGAGATATCTCCCCCCCGCAGGTGAATAAGGAACATTTTTGGTCGCCCCCTCCTTTCTTGGAAGATTCATCTCTAACTTCCAAAACATACGCTAATTTTTCTGGCAGGATCAATCTCAAGTTTAGATGAATTTTTGCCGACTGGTTTAGCAAGTTGTTTGTAATGGGCTTTATAAAGAGGGAAATGGGATGTGAAGAGGAAGAGTGCAGCATATATATTTGAGAAGATAATATATTTAGCCAAAATTAAATATGGCCCTACATTCAAATAGACACATGAGTTCTTGAACAAAGGCTAGCCAAAATTACCTATATTAATATGTTTACAAATATTATTTTCCTAAAATAGTGAAACTACAGCAAAAGAAGTTTAAATTTGTGCCTATTTTTTGGGCTATTTTTTGGGATATCAATCATCAGCCACATTCTCTTTCTCCATTAACTATTATCACATGATTATCACCTAAAAATTGTGAAATATATATCTTTTGCATATATTTAATGTATATATTTTGCATACATTTTTCGTATACATAAAATGCATATCTTCATTATATATTTCGTATATATTTTGTGTTTTACATTTTGCATATTTTATTGGTATTCATTCTCCGTTAATTTTTGGTATTCATTATGCACATACTTATAATTATATAAATACCAATTTAATTCTACCACATAAGTAATACATAGGGAATACTCACACTATATCTATTTAGGGAATACTCACACCACATAGTTATTATAGATATGCAAAATATATTGCACTTGTATCAATAAAATATTATATGTATAAAATATACTATATATTGCGATGTATCATAAATATTTTTGTATATTAAAAATTTTTATCATAATTATGCAGAATATATTACATTTATATCAACATAATATTTTTTATATAATAATATCATTATATTATATTTTAAAGCAATGAATATGCAATACGTAATTAATAAAATATGCAGCAGTATACCTTGGAATGAACATTTTATCATGCAATGCTAATTTAGATTTTGACCCAATATTTTCTCACTTAATTGAATGATGTTTTAGTTAGATTTATTTCTATCAGCGTAAGAAAAGGTTAAATGCTTTAATAAATATCTTTAATTAGTGAGATAAGGCATAAAAGAGGGAAAGTGTTCAGTAAAAAAGAATGTCTATAAAAAGTAAATGACATATTGTTAAATGTCTATAAATCATAATAAAGGAAAAATATGTCTATTTTTTGTAAAGGACTCTTCTAAATGTTCATGCCACATAATTTTCTCTATATATTTCTACTTTAATTGTTATCAACCCTTCTATTGTTGTAACGGCCTTCTAATTAGCAAGGATTCAAAAGATTTTCAACTCTCCGCATTATTCCCATTAATTGTTGCAACTGTAATGGATTCTTAATAGAAAATAAGAACGTAAACTAAAGAGGGATTTAAGGGGAAGTTACAAAAAAGAAGAAAAAGGAGGAATAATTGAGATAAATACGACACTACAAAAAAAAAAGAGGTTATTTGCGGAGGTTTAATTAAGAGGGTTTCAATAACCTCTGTAGATTGAATCAATTTGAGGAGGGTTTTAGTTGCTGCAAATTGATGTGTATTTTGGGAGGGTTATGACCTCCACAAATTGATTTATATAACTTCCGCAAATTGATGTGTATTGAAATTTTTGGTTGGGTTTGAAAATGGTGATTCAAATAAACAAAAGGAAACAATTAAAGAATAGATTTAAAATAGGAAAAATAACACTATGCAACCATCTTACCCCTCCATATATTTTATTAGCCATTTTTTACAAAATAACTCTAAATAAATATCTAACCAAACTCACTAACTTTTTATAGCCACTATAGTTTTCTGCTCTTCTCCTTGTTCTTCTTCCCCTATTTCTAGGGTTTTTCTTCGCCTTCGCCGTTGACACCACTCCCGTCCTCCTCCTCACTCCGCCCCCCCTAACTCCCTCCCCTATCCCAGATCTGTTAATATTCACTGGAGTTCCGTCTGCTACCGTTGTCGGAGCTCCGTCGTTGCTGCTGCATCTCCATGTTCGCCAGATTTCTGCTGCTCCGGCGAAGCAGCGGCTGCTCCGATAAAGCACCTACTGCTCCACCAACACAGCTATGGTTGTAGCCGTTGTTGTTGTCTGGTGAACGACTAAAGTTTTGTTGCTCCAGCGACTGCTCCAGGACCAGCCACTACTTCTTCTTCTTTATTTTTTTTCTCTTTTTTTTCTTTAGATTCTGGCATTATTTGTAAATGTATACACAATTCATCATATTAAAATGTGTATACACTATAAAAAAAAGAAGTGCATATACACTAAAAATAACTGAAAAAGTGCATCTATACATTGCGTATATCCGATAGATCTGACTTTATACCTACGGTATCGTTTGTACACACTGTGTATTCGTTTTTATTTATATTGACTATAAAAGTAAGGGCTAGTCAAAAGTAAGGGGAGAGAGTGACTGGCTCTTTTGGTAATTATCCATTTAAAATATTTCCCATAAGTTAGTATATTCTCTAAAAAAATCATGTTTCTACTGATGCAAACAGAAAGTAAAGTAAAGATAAAAGCAAGATAAAAACTCAAACAACACTTAGGAACTAGTCTAGAGACCTTCTTGAAGGAAATGAACAAGCACCTATACTATGAAATGATCCCCAAGAAAATAATATTTCTTACAAACCGAATGATAAAAAAGGAAAAGATTCAATCAGTTCAACTAAATGAATAAGTTCCCAACAAGTGTTTCTCTTAACAAGAGAGCAAAACAATGCTTAGGGTTCAACATCAAGTTAGGTTGAAAATAAGCTACTAGTGGGGTTTACATAGTAAAGCCTACAGAATAAGTTTTAAATAAGTCGGCCCAAAACAAGGCCACGCAGAGCCGAAAATATCAGTGTCTTGGCTCCAGCGCTCTCCTCCTCGATCACAAACTTGCTTATTGAGCTTCCACAGTTGGTGCCCAGCCTCATAGCCTCCGAGTGGCTTCCTCCTTGCCACACTAAGTGAACATGCACATCATGCAGAAACTTAGCTTGACTTCGTGTGACCGATCATGATGGCATGAAAAGAATTTGATAAGCTTTGGATGCATCATCCTCCCCTTCTTGAGAAGATTTCATCCCCAAAATCGCGTCATATTCCACCTCTGGCATCCTACCTACGACACAAGGAGTCAAGTCAGCAACATTAAAGGTGTTTGGTACGCTATACTTACCTGGGAGGTCGATTACATAAGTATTGTTGTTAATATTGTGCAACACTTGCAATGGACCATCCCCTCTCGGAGCCAACTTTCCTTTCCTTTAGTTTGGGAACCTCACCTTACGGAAGTACACCCAAACCTAATATCCCTTCTTTAACTTCAACTTTTTGTGCCCCTTGTTCTTCTATGACGCCACCTTATCATATGCTTCCTCAAGATTTTTCCTCACTTTAGCATAAAGCTCAAGCAAAGCATTAGCTCGACATGTACCTTCAAAATCAACAACGGCATCTCAACAGAACGGGATTAAATCAAGTGGGATTAAATGGTTAAAAACATACACACACTCAAGTCATTCCTATCATTCAGTGCACGATACGATTGTAGGAGAATTCAACTATAGGAAAATGATCGGCCTAAGACTCGGGCTTACCTTTGGTCATTGCCCAAAGTATGGCTTCCACGGTACAGTTAACTACCTGTGTCTGACCATTCCGTTTGAGAATGATGAGACGTCAAGAACAACAATTTGGTGCCCTTCAAGCATTTTTGAAAATGACTCGAGAACTTAGAGTCCCGGTCACTCAAAATAGTGCGAGGCACGCCATGCAACTTCAACACATGATAATAAATAAAGTAGCAACATGTTGCACATCATCACATTTCTTTCATGGGATAAAGTGAGCCATTTTGGAAAATCTGTCCACCACAATAAAGATGCTATCATGTCCGCCCATAGACAGTGGTAATCCCATCATGAAATCCATGGATATATCAACCAACGAGCAAGTAGGAACGGGTAACGGAGTGAACAAACCATGGGGACTAGACCTAGATTTAGAAATCTTATTATTCAAACAACCATTACGAAATCTCTCCATATCTCGTCGCATCTTCAGTAAGTGGAACTGATCAGATAGAATTCCAAGAGTTTTATCTACCCTGAAATGACCCATCAAGCCCCCGGAGTAAGCTTCTCGGACCAAAAGCTCCCTCCACGATGACACAGGCACACACACTCTTCCTTTTCTGAAGAGATGGCTATCATGCCATTGATATTTGTCCATCCTCCGGCCACTCATTATAGCATCACATATTTTTTTAAACTTAGGGTCATGTACAGTCGAAGTTTTCAAAACCTATAAGCCTAAGCTAGAGTGGTTGCTAAGGCAAACTTCCTTGATATCGCATCAGCCACAACATTCTCCTTTCCTTTTTATAATGTATTACATAGGAAAAACTCTCCCTAAAATCCATCCACTTGGCATGTATTCAATTCAACTTCTCTTGGCCCGGATATTGTTCAAAGACTCATGGTCACTTTTAATCACAAACTCTCTCGGCCACAGATAATGTTACCAATGAGCCAATGCCCTCGCCAAGATATACAACTCCTTGTCATACGTTGATTAATTCAAGGCTGGACCCTTAAGCTTCTCACTAATATAAGTGATAGGCTTCCACCATTTAGCATCAATACTCCACCTATCCCGACCCAGGATGAATCACATTCGACCTCAAAAGCTTTAATAAGGTTGGGCAATTGCAGCAATGGGGAAGACCTAAGCATATGCTTCAACTCTTGGAAAGCCCTTTCTTGGGACGCTCCCTACAAAATCGGCTGGTCTTTCCTAACCAACTCAGTCAGGGGTGCTGCCACAGTGCTAAAGTCACGGACAAAGCTCCTAAAAACTAGCCTGCCCATGAAAACTATGGACATGAGACACCGAAGTAGGGGTAGGCCAATCTTTGATAGCCTTAACTTTTGATTCATCAACCTCAACTAGCACTTACAACAAACCCAAGAAAGAAAATGCATTCAACACAAAAGGCACACTTTTGTAATCAGCATACACCTTTTCAACTCTTAAAACATCAAGCACAAGCCTTAAGAGTTCCACATGGTCATCCCCAGATTTACATTAAACAAGTCTATCATCGAAATACACCACAAGAATCTTATGTTTTAGCACATGGTTCATCAATATCATGAATGTGCTCACTACGTTAGAGTGGCCGAAGGGCATCACTAACCATTCATACAGACCGAATTCGGTCTTGAATGTAGTCTTCCACTCATCTCCCGATTTCATTCGGATTTGGTGGTAACCGAACTGAAGTTCAATCAAAACAACATGAATCACTCTAATCATCAAGCATGTCATCTAATATAGGGATAGGATGACGATACTTTACCGTTATCTTATTGACTTCCTGATAATCAATGCACATTCGCCACATTCCGTCCTTCTTCGGTACTAGTATCACCAAAACGAAGCACATGCTCAAACTCTCACGACATCAATATTAGAGTTAACTAGGTTAAATGAAACAACATCACTTAGTAAAAGTGAAGAATAAGAAAACAAAAGAAAAATACCTATAATATTGAAAAGGTTTACTAAAACCATACACTAGACTATGTTCAACCACTTAAAAGAGAGAAACTCTCAACTGCCTTCTAGCCTTCTAGCTTTCTATCCTAATCCTCGATCTCCATGCTTCACTATCTAAGATCAAGTCTTTTGGTGATCTGAAGCTGTGCCATGTCCTGCCTAATACCTTGCCCTAATTTTTCCTCGGTCTACCTCTACCTCTCAGTAGACTCAGCACAACAAACTTGTCACATCTCCTCACTAGGGCATCTATGCTCTCCTTTTCACATGCCCGAATCATCTCAACCTTGTTTTCCGCATCTTATCTACCACTGAAGCCACTCACATCTAATCCCGAGTGACCTTGTTCATAATCTTATCTTTTCAAGTATGCTCACACATTCATATAAGCATACTTATTTTGACTACTTGCATCTTCTTAATGTGGGTGTTCTTGACTGGGCAAAACACTCAGCCCCATATAACGTAGTTGGTCTAACAATCACTCTATAGAACTTAGCCTTAAGTGTAGGAGGCACTTTCTTAGGACATCGGAAGTGAGCCTCTATTTTATCCAACCTGCTCCATACGATGAGTGACATCATCATCAATCTCTCCATTCCCTTGGATTATTGCCCCAAGATAGTTAAATATTTCTTTCTTGGGGATAACTTATGTATCACGCGTTACATCCACATCAGACTCATGAGATGCATCACTAAACTTACACTCTATGTAATCTGTTTTTGTCCTGCTCAGCCTGAAACTTTAGACTCCAGAGTTTGTCTCCAAACCGCCAACTTATATTAACTCCTCCACGAGTCTCATCAACCAATACTATGTCATATGCAAATAACATACACCATGGTACCTCCCCTTGAATACTCCACGTCCATTCATCCATCACCAGAGCAAATAAAAAGGGACTAAGTGTTGACCCTTGATGTAACCTCATCTCGATTGGGAATATTTTGACTCTTCTCCTATCGTTCTTACATGGGTCTTAGCTCTAAACATGCCCTTAATCGCTTTGATGTATGACACAAGTACACCTCTTAACTCCAAACATTTCTACAAAACCTTCCTTGGGACTTTGTCATAAGTCTTTTCTAGATTGAAAAAAACCATACGTAAGTCCCTTTTCTAGACCCTGTACTGCTCTACCAACCTTCTCAAAAGATGGATGGCATCAGTAGTCGATCGCCCAGACATGAATCTAAATTGGTTTTTGGAGATAGTTACATATCTCCTCATCCTCTTCTCTTCTATCCTCTCCCAAACTTTCATAATATGGCTAAGTAGTTTGATACCCCTATAGTTATTGCAATTTTGAATATCACCCTTGTTGTTGTACAATGGTATCATGGTACTCCACCTCCATTCTTCGGGCATTTTCTCCGTCCTTAGGATGACATTGAACAAACTGGTTAGCCACTTCATACCTACTCTACCTGCAGTTCTTACAAAATTCCACAAAATCTTGACAGGCTTGGTCCTCTTCTCCCTTTCATCTTTCGAATTGCCTCTTTAACTTCCTCAAGTTTATACACATGCAAACTCCAAAATCACGACGGCTCTCGACGTGCTCTAAATGACCCAGCACAATATTCTTATCACTCTCTTCATTTAAGAGTTTATGAAAGTATGCTTGCCATATCCATTTAATAAGAGCCTTTTGCTCCAATATCATGACATCACCGTCTTTAATGCACCTCACTTGGTCTAGGTCCCCTAACCGCTTATTCCTCTCCTTGGCGAGCGTATACAATTTCTTTTCCTCATCTTTGTCCACTATTTCCTCATACATGCATTCAAAAGCTATCGTTTTAGCGTCTGTAACTACTAACTTTGCTTTCTTCTTCACAATCTTATACCTTTCCTTATTCTTTCTCGTGTTTTCTCTCCACTAACTTTATGTAAGCAACTTTCTTGGCCTCAACCTGAACTTGGACCTCTTCATTCCACCACCAGCTAAAGATGTTTGTATATATTGCTATAAAAAGACGTTCAATTGTATATTTATGTTATTAGTCTTTTTTATTTCCTCATGACAAAAAAGAAGACATCCCGAAATATAAGATATAAACTCTCCAGAAATTGTAAGTTGTTGAGAATATAATTAAAAAAAGTGTGCTCTCCCTAATAGCTTAATCTTTTATATGAGATGCTTACACAGCTTCATCATGGTATCAAAGCAGAGAGAGGTCCTGGGA
Organism: Petunia x hybrida; assembly: GCA_037355625.1. Taxonomy (NCBI): domain Eukaryota; kingdom Viridiplantae; phylum Streptophyta; class Magnoliopsida; order Solanales; family Solanaceae; genus Petunia; species Petunia x hybrida. The sequence goes on from JBBBVM010000036.1 coordinate 11,474,061, forward strand.
TCCAATCTAACTGCCTCCCACTATTAAAAAAATTTCACATGGTTGGCTTATAAAAAAGAATCAAGCCTGCACGTAAGGGAGCGTGTTGAGAATATAATTAAATAAATAAAGTGTGCCTTGTGACAGCTTAAGCTTTTAGATGAGATAGTCACAAAATTCTATCATAAGTAAATATTATAAGCCACGCAAGTTAGTAATCACTAAGTATCAAAACTTTTAATACATTCGTGATAAAAAAAAAGTTTGAAAATTCAAAACTTAGTCACTGAATTTTTACGTGGAATTGCAAAAACTTTCAGCTTCTTCTTTTGTTGTAGTAGTAGTAATATTCAAAAATGTAAAACAAAGTTGAAAGTTCTAATTTTCGACGCTAGCTCTTTTACCTTTTCTTAGTAAGCTGCATGACGCGAATATAAATTAGAGTTAGTCGAATTCATAGAAGGATACCAAAATATCTAGCAAGTAGAGTAATTATTGCCAGACAGTACTCTCGAACTGTCATTTAGGGGTATTCGCCGGAAATGACAAAGTCGGACTAAATTGATATAACCAATTCAGATACTTTTTTTTTGTTTGATTTGGTTTTTGTTTTCAATTTTAGAAACAGCCAAAATTTGATTTGATGATGGTTTAAGCAAAGAACCAACGGACTATATTAATACATCAATTACACACACACACACACACACACACACATATATATATATATATACACGTCAATTATACAATCACATGTATGCAATTTTGTACACTCTTGATATTTAGTATTGTTCTTGTCTTTATGGTAATCAAGTCTCTCGCTTTTACGTTCATGCTTGCATTATACTCCACATTTTAATAAGTCCAATAATCTATTTTATGTTAAAAATAACTTGCTTTTGAGTCCGTAAATCATTCATCACTACTTAATTCAATTATGAAGATATCTTGGTAAATAGAAGTTTTTCCATTTTCAGCACAATAAAAATTCATTGTAAGTAGTTCTAGTAAGTTCTTTGGATATGATTAATTATGTAGATTAATGCACATGGTTTTTTGGCTAAAGTTATATGCACAACTTGATTATATAAATAGTCCGTTAGTAATTGGACTGATAGTGTTGCTATGTGCTTGGCGGTGTATATCATCATCATACTATTATAAAAGAGCCAATCTACTAAGTAAAAAGCGAAAGACTTTTTTGCCCTTCAAGCAAACACTATAAATATACATCCTAATAAATAGTACATAAGTATTTAATTATTATATATAAAAAGATTCTAATTCCTAGGAGTAGCAAACTAGCGATCGTTGTAATAATTACATGCTATTGTTGTACTCCACTTGAGCAGATTCATGCATCGGAACAATTACGGCTCAAGTTCGAATAATCCACAGCAAGTAAATGAAAAGGCTATTACTAAATTTTTTATGTTACTTAAGACGATGAGAAGCGTTATACAGAAAGTCATATGTCTTGTAATCACCTAATTTTGACTAAATTTGTTTTTAATTAGGACGTTAAAATTTAAAAATTAACAAAAATCACTTGTTACGTGTTTAATTTTCTGATTCTATAGTTTAATTGTGATAGTGTTGTAAAGTATGTGGTTTTAATTTCAGTTGTGTGTGTATTTTAATCAAGTCTAGACATTTTAATGGCCATATATGAAAAATAATAGCCCAATACCTTGACCCATTAGCCAATTTTTTAACCCAGCCCATATCACACAAATATATACTCAAAACCCCCCCATTTCTCTCCCATTCCCTTCCCAGCCGCCAAGGCTAGGGAAACCCTGCCCAAAAATTCACTCAGACGCCGAAAATCGCCTCCACGGCGGAGCCACCGGTCGGCCGCCGTCAACCACCGCCGGTCGGCCGCCGGAAAAAACACAAAATACACCAATTGACTCCTCTTGACTCCCTCTTTCCATTTCTGCTATCGTTTTCTTTAAAAAGTGAATCGATTTGCGTAGATTGGAGGTCAAAGTTCGGTCAAACTTCAAAATTCGGTGAGTTTCGTCATCTTTCCGTTGAATTTTTATGGGTAGGCCTTGTTTCTGTCTCCTCTTTTCCATTCCTTTCTTGTTCTAGTTGAAACGACCCCGAATGGGATCGTTTCAGTTAGAAGAAGAAGGTAATGGATTTCTTGGGCAGTTTCAATTTGGGATAACAAAGGAATCAGGTTTGTTTTGTCGTGGGGAAGCTGTGGGGACTGTTTTGGCCATTGTCGTGTGTGTGAAACTGTGATGGTGCTAATTTGGGGGCTGTGATGACAATATTTTTGATAAGGCGGAACGAGGCAGTAGTGGCGTAGCGATAGGTTGCGAGGGGGCGAGATAAAACTGTGACGATGGTATGTGATGGAGATTAGGCTAGGATGCGATGACTATTTTTTCTGATCGGGTAATGGTAAGGACATTATGTTTGCTGTGATACGAACAGAAGTGAGGCAATGACGATGATGGATTGGTGAGGCAGTTGAAGCTGTGTGTGCGTGTGATGAAATCGATGCGAGGCAGTGTGTTGGTGAGGGGATAACTGTGACGATATGATGACGTTATGGAGGCACTGTTTGCAATGCATTGTGTTGGTGTGTATCAAGCAGTGTTTGTTTTCGTAATGGAGTCTGATGAAACTGCTCGTTGGTGAAACACCGGTGAAGCAGCCAGCAGCGTAGCAGAACAACGGCGACGCCGCTTTGGGATCGATGGTATTGTTGTTTTCAAGCTTCATGGGTTAGATTAGATCCTAGCATTCCTTGTTCTTAGCCATTAGTTAGTGTTAGCTTGGCTCATAAAATTAATGTGCGTAATCAATGATCAGAATGTGTAGTTTAGAGAAATCTTGTTACTGTTAGAATCCTATTATTAATTACATACAAGTATGGTTTATGGAACATATATGCAGTCGTCCGCCTCTCTTTATGGTTGGGTGTGTTAACACGAGTTATTTGAGTCATCACCCGAAACATGTCAAAAATACTCGCTTCCCAGGCAGTGAAGAGGGTTGGAAATCATTTCTGAGTGCCCTAACTTTTCATAATATTTTGTGGTATTGTAAGTGGTTCATGAAAAGTGAAATCGCCATTAGAAGCCGGGACCGCCCTTTCTTTGTGTTGATGGGATTAGAGGGGGCGCAGCCATATGCCCCCTGTCAGGGTACTCAGGCAGTTTGGCCACATCCAGGAAGTTCCCATAGTTGAAAATATGAGTGCTTATATCGCCAAGCTTGAGTCTAGTCAGTGCAAAGAGAAGGCAGAGTTTTGGAGTTTGTGGGATAACAGAGTGTTCTTGGATGATCGCACACTGGCACATAATAAGCTTAGGGGAGAGGTCACTCCCGAGTACGAGGCATGGTTTCATCGCCAGCCCTCGCTCGAGGTCATGCCCGAGAGACCCGGGAGAGGTATTGTTGATATCGAGGAGAGGATGGAATTGTGGTTAGCTGACATGACGCGCCGTCTTGAGGAGAGGCATCGTCTGGATATGGAGCGCATTGTTGCTGAGAGAGATGCCGCCAGAGCAGCTTTGATTGATAGTCAGAGCAGAGAGGATCATCATCGCCATGAGGCTGCAGTGTTGCGGGCCCGACTTGACAGAGCATTGGGAGATGGAGTGAGGATCAGAGAGCTAGCATTGGGTCGACTTCATGGTTTGCAGGCTGCAGATCAGGTCATTAGGACGGCACATCAGCAGGTGTATGATGCTGCCGTGTATGTTGCACAGATGTGTGTCGATTACAGGAGGCGGCCCTTCGAGGAGTTGATTCAGCAGTTGCTGCCATTTGTCACCAGGGTTACAGCTGATTTGACAGGATTACGCCAGACTTTGGCAGGAGGCCCACCAGCAGGAGCCTCAGGAGGACATGTAGCCGTGCCAGACTTGGGATTAGGATGTTGTTTTCATTTATGCACTTTTTGACATGTTGTACTTTTTATTTATGTTTCAAACTCTTTTATTGTCTAGTACTTTATTCTCCAGTCTATGTCGGAATGTCTTCCCAAGTTACGGTGTTATGTCTTATTTTGTGGGATTAGTCATTGTACCATTGATGTATTTTTGAGAGCTTAAATGGAATGGAACTTGACTTGGTCTCAAACTGTGCTACTGTTTTGTCTCGCATTCTGATTTTTCTTAAAAAGGCTAACGGGAATTATGAAAAAAAATGAAAAAAAGGAGAAAAAATAATAATAGGAAAGTAGAAAGAAAATGATGATGCAAAGAAACACACTGAACCAGCAAGTCTTTTGGGTACACATTTGAAATATGCCACGAACCAATTCGGGATGACGCATAACGACCTAAGGCATTGGTTAAGCCAACGAGCAAATTCATGTTCCATGCTATCTTGTTGCAATAACGTGTTTTGATTTCAATAGAGAACTTGAGCAACTGCCGTGCTGGCCCCACATTCCTATTCCACCAGAATCAAGGGACCACTGTCTGTTCCAGAAGTGGTTGAAGCACCTCTTCAGGAAAACACTCCAACAACGATGGCCGAGGAAACTGAGAACACTGAGCTGGTTCGTTTAGCTGATCAACGGGCTAAGATGGCCGAGGACTTCACGGCTATGAAAGAAATGATGATGCAGCTGGTTCATAACTTAGCAGCAGTTCAGGCACCTCCTGTTCCGCCGGGTGCCGCTGGTTTCATGACAAATACTCAGCCACCAGGGCAAGGGCAATCCACAATGGTAGAAGACCCCCGTTACCCTCCAGGATTTGGTCCACATCTGGAAACTGACAATGCAGCCGGACCTTCTACTGTACAACCCGGGGTACAATTCCCACAGCATGGACAACATGGCCAACCCCAAGCTCCTGTCACAGCATTCACCGTTCCTACAGGACACACTTTGCAAATATCGAACAGTGACCCACAGTTAAGGGCCCGTGATCAACAATTTGACCAAGCTCAGGGTAATGTGTGCCGCCAAACCGAGTCGTATGATCAGGGACACCACCCAGAATCACATGCTGATATCGAAAGGTTGGAAAAAATAGAAGAGAATGACTTTTCTCGGAAATTGAAAAGCTTGGAGCAAACTGTGAAAAACATACAAGGGCAAGGGGGTAAAACCAGTATTTCATATAAAGACATGTGTTTGTTCCCTCATGTGCCATTGCCTGAAGGTTTTGTTGTGCCCAAATTTGATCTGTACACTGGACAAAGTGATCCAAGGATCCACGTGAAGATCTACCTTAACAAAATGAGGGGCATTGAGAAGGATGAATTGTTGATGGCATACTTTGCTGACAGTTTGGGAGGACCGGCAACAGAATGGTTTGTACAACAAGATGTTTCAAAGTGGGTCACCTTTGATGACATGGCTAGCGCTTTCCTAAACCATTATGGTTACAAAATGGAGTCTGCTCCTGATCGTTCTACTTTGAAGACGATCACAAAGAAATCAAATGAAAGTTATGCCTACAGGTGGCGCGAACAGGCAGCGCGTGTGAGCCCTTTGATCCCAGATGATAAGATGGTTAAAGAATTCGTTGAAGTGCTCGATGAAATATACTACCAAGCGATGGCCTCTGCCATTGGGAAGCAGTTTAGTGAAGCAGTGAGAATTGGTGAAATGATTGATAGAGGAATCAAGGCAGGCAAGATTATCAGCCAAACAGCTTTGAGAGCCACAACCCAAGCGTTGCAATCAGGGTCAGGTGCTTTTGGAAAGAAGAAAGAAAAGAAAGATGAAGTGGCAAGGGTTGGTCCTGGACCGAGAAGAAATGATGGAAGATACAATGACCGTCAAGGGTACATTCAGACACCCCCGCCACAACAATTCTATCCACCTCATGGCCAACAATTTGCCATGTCGCAGTTCTCATTCCCTGTAAATGCAGCATCTTATGCTCAGCCGCTATCTGGTCCACAATGGCGTGCACCCCCTGCTCCAGTCCAATATAACAATCAACAGGCACATGCTCAATTCCCGGCTCAGCAGGGGATGCCTTATCGACCACGAGGTCCGCCGGGTTTTCGTCCAAACATGCAACAGAGAAACATGCAACAAGAGAAAAGGCAGTTCACCCCATTGGGGGAAACTTACACTAATTTGTTTGAAATGTTGCAACAAGCCAATCTGTTGAAGCCAATCCCGGGAAAAGTGAACCCCAATGGAAGAGTTGATCATTCACGCCATTGTGCGTTTCATTCTGGAGCACCTGGACATGACACAGAATCCTGCTGGGAACTCAAAAGGGCAATTCAGGCAATGATAGACAACAATCAGATAAAAGTCGTGGGGGATGAAACATAAAATGTGAATCAGAATCCTTTACCAGCTCATGATGTTCAAAACAACGTACACATGGTAGGGATGGTATGCATAGAAGAAGACATGAAAGGGAAAGCCGCCAAGCAGATTGTGGCAGTTGGTCCCTCCCCAGACATCAAAGGCCATGAGCCATTTATTGTTGTAATCGGGGGAAAGTCAAGTGCGTCTGTTGTCAACAAAGCAAAGCAAGATGCAGCTGTTGAGCCAAGTTTCACAATTCCGGCTGCAAAGCAGGAAAAAGTTCATGACAGTGCACCAGCATTTATTGTGCAAGGGGCATCATGCCAGAAAACTCCGATCTTCGAGGTTAAGGCAAAGTAGTATGAACCGGTTATCATCACTCAGGCAGCGCAACTCTCTGTCAAAAGTACAAAGGCTGTTCCTTAGAACTACAACAAGACAATTGTGTCTTACAATGGGAAAGAAATCATGGAGGTCGTTGCAGATATAAATGGTCTAACTCGGTCCGAGAGATGTTTTACCCCGGAAGAATTGAGAAAGGCAAAGCCAGGTCGAGAAGACCAAGGACCCATCAAAGAGCCGGTGTCCGAGAAAGAAGCTGAAGAATTTCTGAAGAAGATGAGATCGATAGATTATTCTATCGTCGAGCAATTGAGAAAGACTCCAGCTCAGATATCACTCTTGTCTCTACTTATGAACTCTGAAGCACATCGCAACGCACTGTTGAAAATACTGAATGAGGCCTACATTCTTGAACAAACTACTGTGGCTAATCTGGAAGCACTTGCTGGCAGAGTATTTGAGACTAATTGTGTGATGTTCACCGATGAGAAACTGCCAGCAGAAGGAATCGGTCATAATCGGGCGCTTCATATCATGCGTGTGAAGACTCCTATGGCACGCGTGTTCTAATAGATGGCGGTGCAGGATTGAACATTTGCCCTCTGTCTACATTGAAGAGTCTAAAAGTGGATATGAGCAAAATTAGGGCAAGTTCCTCCGCTGTACGTGCTTTTGATGGTGGAGTTCGAGAATCTTTGGGCATCTTCAATCTTGAGTAAACCATTGGTCCCGCTACCTTCAGCATTGAGTTTCAAGTCATGGAAACGAAGGCATTGTACAATCTGTTATTGGGCCGACCATGGATTCACATGGCTTGTGTTGTACCCTCTACAGTTCATCAGGTGGTCAAGTTTACTTGGGATAATCAAGATGTCGCAGTTTACGGAGAGGATGACTTACAGTTCAACAATAGTCTGGACGTACCAGCCCTTGAAGTTGTCACCATACGCCCGACCATCATGTATCAAACCTCCGATGTGGTGTATGTGGAAAAAGTAACAGAAGGAAAACCTATACCCTTCCCAAGAGTGTCAGACACTTCTATTATGATGGCGTCTAAAATGTTAAAGCATGGTTTCCAAGTTGGAAAGGGTTTGGGAGAATCACTACAAGGCAGGGTTAATCCAGTTTATCTAAATGGTGTGCAAGGCACGTGGGGACTAGGGTTCAAGCCAAAAGCAGCTGATCGCAAGCAAGCAAAGAAAAAGAAGTCAAAAGTTTAGTCTCTCCCAAAGCCAATTCCATGTCTCGCTCAGTCTTTTGTGGGTTATGTCATGAAACCAAAGGTTGTTGCTACAAATGTCAACACAGTGGAAGACAATCAGGATGCACCATTTGATCTAGGTGGCATTTTTGAAATCTGCATGGTGCAACCGGGTGAAGGCTCCAGCAACGCTTCAATTCAGTACATTGGCCCGGACGTGCACCTGACTAACTGGAATGCAACTCCCTTCCCCATCAGGAAGGGGTCTTCGTAGACTGTTGTTTTACAGTTTTCTTTTGAATACACTTGGATATTCTAAGGGTTGTATGCCAAGTGTATTATTTTGCTCATCTTTCCTTTTGTAATTCAAACCATTTTTCATTAATGAAAGGCCTAAGAGCCAAGCTTTCCTTCAATCTCTGTTCATATTCCTAATTTTATTCTATTTTTTTTTATCTGTAGTGATATATCTGCTGGTCCTGATATCATGACATGTTCAAGGAACTTATCGTCCATCCAGGGACCGCAATCTGATTTTGGCTCCATAACCATAGTTGAGGTTGAAAGTGATGAAGAAAACATTGAGGAATCTGTTAAAGAGATTGAATATGATGGAGAACAGGCTGATTTTGAAATAGGCCTGGAAGTTGAACGCCATGAGGGCAAGCCTAAACCCAATTTGGCTGATACAGAGGATGTTAATCTTGGGAGCCCTGATGATGTGAGGGAAACCAAGATAAGCATGTATGCCCGACCTGAAGTGAAGAACGATATTCGGAAAGTGCTTTTTGAATATCGCGATGTTTTTGCATGGTCATATGATGAGATGCCGGGTTTGAGCTCCGAATTGATAGTCCACGAATTGCCAGTTCAACCTGGTTTCCCTCCAGTAAGGTAAATGCAATGAAAGTTCAAAACTGATATGATCAAGAAAATCCATCATGAAATAATGAAATAGTTGGATGCAAAAGTGATTCAATCGGTTCAGTACACTACTTGGGTTACAAATGTTGTCCCGGTTCCTAAGAAAGATGGAAAAACAAGGATATGTGTTGACTATCGAGATTTGAACAAGGCGAGTCCCAAAGACAATTTCCCGTTGCCTAATATTCACACTCTCGTAGATAATTGTGCCAAACATGAGATACAATCCTTCGTTGACTGCTATGCTGGATATCACCAAATCCAGATGGATGAAGATGATGCATACAAAACGGCATTCACTACGCCTTGGGGAACTTATTGCTATAGAGTGATGCCATTTGGTTTGAAAAATGCTGGGGCAACCTACGTAAGGGCTATGACTTCCATTTTCCATGATATGATGCATAAAGAAATAGAAGTGTACGTGGATGATGTGATTATCAAGTCTAGAACTGCTGAGGAACATGTGAGATATCTCAGAAAGTTCTTTGAAAGGCTCCGTAGGTACAATCTGAAGCTGAATCCAGCCAAGTGTGCATTTGGTGTCCCGGCTGGAAAATTGTTAGGTTTTATTGTTAGTAGGCGAGGTATTGAATTGGATCCCGCAAAGATCAAAGCAATACAAGAATTACCTCTGCCTCGAACCAAGAAGGATGTCAAAAGCTTTTTAGGCAGGCTAAATTACATCAGTAGGTTTGTCTCTCAACTTACCACAATATGTGAGCCGATCCTCAAGTTGTTGAAAAAGAATGCATCAATTGCATGGACCGAAGAGTGCCAAGAAGCTTTTGACAAGATCAAGCAATACTTGTCAAATCCTCCTGTTTTGGTTCCGCCCGAGCCTGGACGACCATTTTTTTTGTACTTGTCAGTCAATGAAAACTCCTTTGGTTGTGTACTGGGGCAGCATGATGCCTAGGGAAAGAAAGAGCGGGCAATTTATTAACTGAGCAAGAAGTTCACAGATTGCGAGGCTAGATACACTTTATTGGAAAGGACGTGTTGTGCCCTATCTTGGGTCGCACAAAAGCTGAAACATTATTTGTTGTCCTATACCCCTTATCTGATTTCCCGGATGGACCCATTGAAGTACATATTTCAGAAGCCAATGCCAAACGGCAAACTTGCGAAATGGCAGATCCTGCTCACAGAATTTGACATAGTTTATGTCACCAGAACTGCAATGAAAGCTCAAGTCTTAGCTAATCATTTGGGTGAAAATCTGGTTGATGATGATTATGAGCCATTGAAGACTTACTTCCCTGATGAGGAGGTAGATGTGCTTGAAGAACTGATTAATGAAGAAGAACATGTATGGAAAATGTACTTTGATGGTGCTTCCAACCCAAAAGGCCATGGTATTGGAGCAGTCCTCATTTCTCCCACAGGACATTATTATCCGACAGCTGCCCAACCCCGCTTCAGTTGCACTAATAATACATCTTGAGTATGAAGCATGCATAATGGGTTTACGTATGGCTCTAGACATGGACATCAAAGAATTGCTGGTGATCGGAGATTCAGATCTTTTGATACGCCAAATGAAGGGTGAATGGGAAACTCGAGATCTTAACCTGATCATGTACAAGCAGTGTATGGACGATCTTCGCCAGGAGTTCGATGTTCTAAAGTTTAGACATGTTCTCAGAATACATAATGAGCTGGCTGACTCATTGGCTACATTAGCCTCAATGCTTGTCCATCCGGATAAAGCTCATATTGATCCGTTAGAGATTCAGGTCCAAAGTCAACATGCATACTGCAATGTAGTTGAAGAGGAAATTGACGGTCAACCGTGGTACTTTGATGTCAAGAATTTCCTTCAAGATGGGACATATCCTCCAATGGCGGAAAATAATTAAAAAAGAACCATTCGACGATTGGCAAGTGGTTTCTTTTTTAGTGGAGGGGTGGTGTACAAAAGGACACCTGATCTGGGACTGTTAAGATGCGTGGATGCAACTGAAGCCACAAAAATTCTCAATGACATGCATTCGGGGATTTGCGGACCTCACATGAGCGGGCATGTGCTAGCTAAGAAGGTACTCAGAGCAGGGTACTTCTGGCTTACCATGGAACATGACTGCATTACTTTTATGCGAAAGTGTCATCAATGCCAAGTACACGGTGATTTGATACACTCACCCCCTTTAGAGTTGCACACAATGTCGGCCCCTTGGCCTTTTACAGCATGGGGGATGGATGTTATCGGGCCTATTGAACCAAAAGCATCAAATGGGCACAGATTCATTTTGGTTGCGATAGATTACTTTACCAAATGGGTTGAGGCCGTCACTCTCAAATCCGTGACCAAGAAAGCCGTGGTGGATTTCGTTCATTCTAACATCATTTGTCGTTTTGGTATCCCAAGTACCATCATCACTGATAATGCGGCAAATTTGAACAGTCATTTAATGAATGGCGTGTGTGAAAGATTCAAGATCATGCACCGAAATTCCACACCTTACCGACCAAAGGCAAATGGTGCGGTTGAAGCAGCCAATAAGAATATCAAGAAGATCCTTAGAAAAATGATACAAGGATCTCGTGATTGGCATGAGAAGTTGTCTTTCGCTTTGCTTGGTTACCGCACAACTGTGCGCACTTCCATAGGTGCAACCCCGTATTCATTGGTATATGGAACTGAAGCAGTCATACCCGCTGAAGTTGAAATACCATCTCTTAGGATCATTGTGGAAGCAGAGATTGAGGACACAGAGTGGGTCAAAACCCGATTGGAACAGTTGTCATTCATTGACGAAAAAAGGCTCAATGCAGTTTGTCACGGTCAATTGTATCAGCAAAGAATGGCCCGAGCCTATAACAAGAAAGTACGCCTCCGCGACTTGAAAGAAGGGAAATTAGTCTTGAAAAGAATCTTTCCTCATCAGGAAGAAGCTAAAGGGAAATTTGCTCCAAATTGGCAAGGGCCATACCTGGTAAAGAAAGTATTGCCAAATGGCGCCTTGTACCTTACAGATCCAGAAGGCAGGACAACTGAAATACCCGTCAATGCAGACGCGGTCAAGAGGTACTACATTTGACTCCAAGATGGCTTTCAAATCGGGATGAATGCAAGGCTGTTGTTCTCTTTTTCTATCCTAAATTGTATCACCTGTTAGCACTTTGAACATTGTACTTTCGAGACATGTTCTCATTTTGGAATCAATGTAATTGTACCAAAATGAAATGAAACTGAAAAGCATCAAAAGAAACCTGGGCATCTGCCTAGAGCTACGTCTGACCTGATTCCTCTCAAAAGGATACGTAGGCAACCATTCTGGTGCGGTCGCAACAAGAGAAAATTCCTCTTTTCCTGTCTACTCTTATTCGCGCAAAGTTTGCCTCCAGGCTTGCGGGATATGTCAAGAAAATCAAAGCCCTCAGTTTATCCTAAACTGGGGCAGAAGTTATTTTTTTATTTTTTAAGAAAATAGAGGAAATTAAATATTCCTCCCCATTTTCTTTGTGTTCATAACAGTGAAAAGTTCGTTCTTTCCTGTTTCGTATTGACGCAAAACTTGCTTCCAAGTTTGCGGCCAACATCAAAAGAAATTTAGATCCCCCCTTTATGCTAAACTGGGGCAGAAGTTTGTTTGTATTTTATTTCATAATTAAAATAAAATAAAATAAAAACTTCTATTATTTTTTGTATCATCTATTTACATGCTTCAGGAGATGTTTGGCATACCAGTTTCGAAGTCAAGGAAGAAAAATAAAGCGCCCCAATTTATTCTAAACAGTGGGGCAAAATTTTTCATTTTTTAAAGAAAATATGTCCAAAGGGGAGCGAATTGTACGCAGTCAGCTCATGATGCGTTTTGGAGAGCTTATGTCAAATTTTCCTTTATGACAAGTCGATGATGCCATCAAAAGAGATGTTTGTGTTGTAAATTGCATTGAAAAAAAAAAGAAGTAAAGAAAAAAAAAAAAAGAAGTCTTGTCTGTGAAAACCTGAGAAGGCGCCGCAAGACAAACAGTGAAAAAAAAGATTAAAGAGAGAGGCTAGTTGGTGAAAACCCGAAAGGGCGCTACTAGTCGACTTGAGAGTCACCTCAACTTGGTTATGGTTTGATATCTTCCGTGGAGCAACTCTCAACAAACAAGTGGTACTGGTCGGACGAGGTCATCCAAGATACATGTCATGATCATCAAGGCCGCCAGTATATTGCCAGATAAGTTTCCCTTTTTAGAAAGACGTTCCCGGTCCAAACGACTTTCGCCCTTAAACTTTTTTTATTCCATTTTGTACATCTTGCCTCATCATTAATTCCTCGCCCTTTCGGCGCTAACCTCACATGAGCAACAAAAGAAAATTGCAAAACTCTGTCTTTCAGGATTCAGGTTTAATTCCAGCAAGCAGGGCACACCCTCGACAATGGAAAAGTTTTTCAGCAAGTCATGATCAACATTGATAATTAGAGCCCAGCACCGCACATCAGGCGGAGGGACGACATACCAAAATTGTATCATGAAGAGTGGACATGTTTGGGAGAAGCTTTAGGCATTGTTCATCCCACATTACTGTGAAGAATAGAACAAGAGTCACTAAGGTTATTTACAAGATTAGAAACAGGGTGTATCCACGATGCAGAAAGTTGGTGTGACATCTGCTATGTGGCCAAGAAAAGCTGGGACCACTTGAATTGGGATAGTTGCGGTAGATGCCAGATGGAACTCCATTCCCTTCTTTTGAGTCAGTTTCGCTCAAAGATAGCGATCATTTCCTTTTCGAGTCAGTTCGCTCAAAGATAGCGTCATTTCTTTTCCCCGTCAAGATCTGCTAAAAGATAGCGATTAGTTCCTTTTCGAGTCAGTTTCACTCGAAGATAGCGTCATTTCCTTTCCATGTCAAGATCTGCTAAAAGATAGCGATCATTTCCTTTTCGAGTCAGTTTCGCTCAAAGATAGCGTCATTTCCTTTCCATGCCAAGATCTGCTAAAAGATAGCGATCATTTCCTTTTCAAGTCAATTTCGCTCAAAGATAGCGTTATTTTCGATCCATGTCAGTTTCGCTAAAAGATAGCGATCATTTCCTTTTCGAGTCAGTTTCACTCGAAGATAGCGTCATTTCCTTTTCATGTCAAGATCTGCTAAAAGATAGCGATCATTTCTTTTTCGAGCCATTTTCTCTCAAAGATAGCGTCATTTCCTTTCCATGCCAAGATCTGCTAAAATATAGCGATCATTTCCTTTTCAAGTCAGTTTCGCTCAAAGATAGCGTCATTTCCGTTCCATGTCAGTTTCGCTCAAAGATAGCGATCATTTCCTTTTCGAGTCAGTTCGCTCAAAGATAGCGTCATTTCTTTTCCTCGTCAAGATCTGCTAAAAGATAGCGATCATTTCCTTTTCGAGTCAGTTTCACTCGAAAGTAGCGTCATTTCCTTTCCATGTCAAGATCTGCTAAAAGATAGCGATCATTTCCTTTTAGAGTCAGTCTCGCTCAAAGATAGCGTCATTTCTTTTCCATGTCAAGATCTGCTAAAAGATAGCGATCATTTCCTTTTCGAGTCAGTATCGCTCAAAGATAGCGTCGTTTCCTTTCCATGTCAAGATCTGCTAAAAGATAGCAATCATTTCCTTTTAGAGTCAGTTTCGCTCAAAGATAGCGTTATTTCATTGAGCGTCATTTCATTTCCATGTTAAGATCTGCTAAAAGATAGCAATCATTTCCTTTTCGAGTTAGTTTCGCTTCAAAGATAGCGCCATTACCTTTCCATGTCAAGATCTGCCAAAAGGCATCGATCATTTTCTTTTCGAGTCAGTTTTGCTCAAAGATAGCGTCGTTTCCTTTCCATGACAAGATCTGCTAAAAGATAGCGATCATTTTCTTTTCAAGTCAGTTTTGCAAGAAGATAGCACTCACATTCAGTTCAAGTCATTTGCGCTCAAAGATAGCAACCACTCCCTTTTCAAGTTAGTCCTGCTCAGATATAGCAACCATCCTCAGCTTCAAGTCAAGACCCGCTTGAAACAGACGCGGCTTTTTCAAGTTCCAGATAGTGCTTGCCCATACAACGGGCAATAGAGTTGTCTTTCAAGCCAAGATTTACCTCAAGGAAGCATGAAGATTTAGGCTTTTGTAATTTTACATTTTTTCTTGCATTTCCATTCCTTGTAAAGCAATGACCACCAGCAAGCGACCAGTACTTAGCAACGACAGCCTTTGTGTGCCTAAGAGTGTCTAGTATCAGCCCCAAGTGTGTCTAGAAGAGTCTCTAGTTTGTCTTAGTAGTCTAGAAGAGTCTCTAGTTTGTCTTAGTAGTCTAGAGTGTCTAGTGTTGTCTTAGTGAGTCTAGAAGAGTCTAGTGTCTGCTTGAATGCGGTAGTCCTAGCTGCCGCACGTAAGGAACTACACTGACCTGATTCCTTAGTCCAGGGATATGTAGGTAACCTTGTTCTCGGTTAGAACCGAAATCCAAGGTACGGTCACCATTTTGAAAAGCATGCTCTCGGCTAGAACCGAAAAGCCAAAATTAGTTGTTGATTACTTCTTTGTCCAAAAACTCTTCGTGTTCCCGAACAAAGAGGGGCAGCTGTAATCACCTAATTTTGACTAAATTTGTTTTTAATTAGGACGTTAAAATTTGAAAATTAACAAAAATCACTTGTTACGTGTTTAATTTTCTGATTCTATAGTTTAATTGTGATAGTGTTGTAAAGTATGTGGTTTTAATTTCAGTTGTGTGTGTATTTTAATCAAGTCTAGACATTTTAATGGCCATATATGAAAAATAATAGCCCAATACCTTGACCCATTAGCCTATTTTTTAACCCAGCCCATATCACACGAATATATACTCAAAACCCCCCCATTTCTCTCCCATTCCCTTCCCAGCCGCTAAGGCTAGGGAAACCCTGCCCAAGAATTCACTCAGACGCTGGAAATCGCCTCCACGGCGGAGCCACCGGTCGGCCGCCGTCAACCACCGTCGGTCGGCCACCGGAAAAAACACAAAATACACCAATCGACTCCTCTTGACCCCCTCTTTCCATTTCCGCTATCGTTTTCTTCAAAAAGTGAATCGATTCGCGTAGATCGGAGGTCAAAGTTCGGTCAAACTTCAAAATCCGGTGAGTTTCGTCATCATTCCGTTGAACTTTTATGGGTAGGCCTTGTTTCTGTCTCCTCTTTTCCATTCCTTTCTTGTTCTAGTTGAAACGACCCCAAATGGGATCGTTTCAGTTAGAAGAAGAAGGTAACAGATTTCTTGGGCAGTTTCAATTTGGGATAACAAAGGAATCAGGTTTGTTTTGTCGTGGGGAAGTTGTGGGGACTGTTTTGGCCATTGTCGTGTGTGTGAAACTGTGATGGTGCTAATTTGGGGGCTGTGATGACAATGTTTTTGATAAGGCGAGACGAGGCAGTGGTGGTGTGGCGATAGGTTGCGAGGGGGCGAGATAAAACTGTGACGATGGTATGTGATGGAGATTAGGCTAGGATGTGATGGTAATGGTAAGGACATGATGTTTGCTGTGATACGAACAGAAGTGAGGCAATGACGATGATGGATTGGTGAGGCAGTTGAAGCTGCGTGTGCGTGTGATGAAATCGATGCGAGGCAGTGTGTTGGTGAGGGGATAACTGTGACGATATGATGACGTTATGGAGGCACTGTTTGCAGTGCATTGTGTTGGTGTGTATCAAGCAGTGTTTGTTTTCGTAATGGAGTCTGAGGCAACTGCTCGTTGGTGAAACACCGGTGAAGCAGCCAGCAGCGTAGCAGAACAGCGGCGACGCCGCTTTGGGATCGATGGTATTGTTGTTTTCAAGCTTCACGGGTTAGATTAGATCCTAGGATTCCTTGTTCTAAGCCATTAGTTAGTGTTAGCTTGGCTCATAAAATTAATGTGCATAATCAATGATCAGAATGTGTAGTTTAGAGAAATCTTGTTACTGTTAGAATCCTATTATTAATTACATGAAAAATTGTTGTAGTTAGCTTGGCATATTAAAATGTATACATGTCTTTTTCTGAAATGAATCTTGTTTTAGTTGCATTCACTGTTAGTTTGTCCAGGTTCTATCACTAATAGAGCAAGTTTTCTCAATTTGTTTTGTGTTTTAGTCCATGGTGTTTAGTTTGATTTATTTTGATTGTTAAAACTTGGAAACTAGAAATCTTGATCCAGTTGGCTTTGTTAAGTTTGAAGCTTATTATGTTTTGTTTATTGTCTAAATGTCAAGTAAGAATCTGATGGTTTTCAGTCTAGTTTGGTTGTGATAGTATTAATTTGCTTAGATAGTTAGAATGACATAGGCTTGATGATGTCAAATAGGATGTCAAAAGTTGAGTCAAGGAAGTAAAAGGGTGGCAGCAAAAGTTCTGGCCTTCTTTGGTTCTAGTACCAGCCTTGCATGCAAGGAAATGATGGCCTGAAAATCTAAGGCTTGAGGGGCACATGGGCTAGTCCTTTGTACTAGTGCACACCCCACTTCCCTTTCTATTTTGGAGAGCCTTTTGACTCTCTTTAAAGGAGGGAACAGAACAAAAGGCAGGAGAGAACATAAGAAAATATACAGACAACTACCACACTTGGTAGCCTGGAAAGAAGAACATTTTTTAGAAAAACAAACAGTAAGAACCAAAAAAATAAAGAAGAGATATGAGGGTTTGAAACAGAGAAGAGATAATAGGATGAATACTAAAATCAAAGCTATGTCTTAAGTAAAGGTTGTAAAAGGGTCAGGTTTTGGAAGAGTTTTTGAGCAGCTGTTTTATCCGTGTCTGGTCTGGTCTGTGTTGCTGCTGTTGCTGAGTTTGCTACTCCCTGTTTGGTTGTGGCTGCTGCTTTAAGGGTGTTTGCTACTAATAGGTATTTTGATTCTAACCCCCTTTGTATGTGCAGTCCATATTTTAGCCATGAAAGCATGTAAAGAATCAAGCTATGACTAAGCCATGTTAAGTTCTTTTAAATTTATGCCTGCTTCTTGTGTTTTCATATGCACATATATATATTCGTTTGTGTATGTTCACCAGAACTTGCTAAATACGTAAGCAGGCTGTGATCTTTCGACCTAAAAGTCCAAAAGGTCAGATTTTGCAAGAGGCCTATGGAGTTTATGTAAAATGAGCAAAGACTAGATTTTTTTCTAAAAGATTGGCCATTTCTGAAACTATCAGTGTAAAACAGGCCGCGAGTGCAAATCTCTAAAAAGAAACGAACAGCATCCCTTTAAAGTCATTGTGTATAGATTTTAGATTTAACTCTAGTTTTAGCCAATCTATTTTAATCAAGTGTGTAGTTGCTAAAATGGAACCTATGTGCTAGATTTGAAACAAATACCTAAAGGGGGCTATGATGCAAACTTTTTCCACTGGCAGAGGGTTAAAGTGGGCCAGACTTTCAAAGAATATCCATTTTTAAGCTTTTGGCCTGCTAGTTAAGAGAAAGAATTCAATAAAAAGCAAAACGGGACATTGGCGTAAATTGTCTATAAACTAAAGCTATGAAATTCGCAAAGCTCTGCCTAGTTTAACGTTTGTATCTCTAAGCTTAAGATGTCGTAATTGTCTACACGAAATGAGTAGATTACTTGTTAAAAGAATAAAAAGGTGGTCTAGTTTAAAAGATGGGCTCTCACACATTTAGGCAATTGTTTAGAGGCGCAATTAAAACAAATCGCTCAAATGTCTACATGGAACTCATTTATATTGAAAATTCGAACGAATATCGTGTTCGGGGTTAATTTTCGATCGAGTGTCCATCAATGAACAGGCGATGTTAAAATTAATAAACGTAACAAATGCCGATACGTTCATTCAAAACTCAATTAAGTTGGAAGATTCCGCCTGAGCGAGTTGCTTGTGCGGTTACGTTCGATTGATTTTTTCATTTGCATAAACAGACGATTGTAACTTAAGATTAAAGCGTAATAAAAGTCTAATGTTTATATGGAACTCACATATATCGGAATTCGAACGGACAATGTGTCCGCAGTTAATTTTCGATAGAGTTTTTCGTCAATAAACAAGCGACGTTTCAATTAAAACTTAAAGCGTAACAAATAATTTGGCAACTAGACAACAAACATAATTCACAAAAGCCGGAGAGCGTCAATAAAGCAACTGTGCTTGGCACAGGACTTGAGGGTGCCTAACACCTTCCCGAGAGTCAACCGAGATCCTTACCCGGAACTCTGACGCATACCACTTACGAGTCATAGGTGTTCCAAGGTACCACTTTGGTGACTTGGCACACCTTTAACTTGTCAAGTGGCGACTCCGTAATCTCTAAATAACTTGTGTACCTTTAAACACCTGAGTCACTACCTAACCTTTTATTTTAGTAAATTTTAGGGCGTGACATGTCTATTTATACTTAACGTAACTCTTTCTTTATGAACACAAGACATAAGTAACATTCAATTAACAATTACTCAACGGTAATGCTTAGACTTCTACGTTCTAAAACTTATTTGTAAACTTATGTGCTGGTAATTGTATTACGTATATATTTAGCAATGGAAGACATAGCTCCATCACCAAAAATTCTATTTGTTGTGTATGAGATCTATAACATTTGAGTTTATGTTGCCTAGAACGGTAGAACCCACTACTGTGTCAGTTTGTCAGATGCATCCCTCTAAGCTATGGAAGATTTAGCCAGCATCCAGAAGCACGTTTTTATAAAGCATCGTGTGAAAAAGTTTATGTGCCACCATTACACCAAACTATCTTTTATTGAACTACTTTCAAGGTATTTCTGGTCATTTATTTATGCCTTTGCTTATTTTGGAAATAGAAGATGTAACATTGTTCATTCTACTAAAAAAGGATTCTGCAATCTATAAGTTTAATTTCAAACAATAGTTTGAGAAAATGGTAGCTTTAAAGTCTCCATAAGCGCCAAGTTGTCAAAGAGATCTCTTAGCTTGTGTTGTTTGTCTAGGCACCCCTTACTGATATATAAATAAACAGTGCTCAACTCTTCAGTTTTTAGGAGACATATCTTTGTAAGGGAGTAAAATCAAGGGAAAATGGGGGTCAAATTTGGTAACTTGGAAAAGTTAACGAAGGGATAAAAAGATTGTACCAGTTTATAACTTTGCTGCATGAACGAGGGTATCATTTTATATGTTTGATCTTACTTTTCTTCCATTAGAATTTTGTGTAGGTTATCGCACTCATATTCTATGTATGGATTAGCATGAATCACGCGCAATGCGCGTGCCTAAATACTAGTCACATTAAAAAATGACAAAAGAAGGAACAAAACCGAAAAAATTGACAAAAACTAAACCAATGAAGAATCAACTGTTTATCCAAGTGGGATTGTCTTCTTAGAACATCGATAATAATAGGGTACAACATTATTATTTATTGAAATGTGTGGCAATCGCACCATCGAAAAGAAATCAGTGTTTGGCTCTCCTCATGTCCAATATAATTTTCCATAATCATTCAGTATACAAACTTCACTTGTCCAAGTAATCTAAAGTCATATTGAATTAAGCTCTATTAAAGGAAAGAGCACCCTGTATAAGAAATTTCTCCATTCTCAGTTTAGACAAGCAATCTCTTTTTAAGAATGGAGAAATCTCATCCATCCAACCACACTTTTGAGTGATCCCATGTATCTAATCTGTAATACCATTAGACATACAGACCAAGAGATGCTGGCCTAACAGTCATGGCGGCTGATTTTGGTATAAATATAAAAATTATTAGCCTAGATCTCAAACTCATGCTACTAAAACATGCCTATGTATTCCATGTGTGGTTGATGTGAAAACGATATCCAGATCTTTATAGAAAAATAGAATCATTTCATGTTGTTGGTCTTGTCCCTTTCTAGCATAGTGTCGTGATATGGTCGACAATTTTACTAAATTAACAAGAAATCCTTTGTAGTTATATCTTGATCACACATCGATGTGGGTATCAAATGCACCAACAAAGCCTATGCACTCAAAATTTACATCAAACAAAACTAATTTAATTTTAAGAAAAGCATTAGATACAAACTGATATGACTTAGGTTAGTTTAACCATACTTAAAGTAATAGAAATCTATGTAGAAAATCTCATGTAAAACCTATAACTTATGTTATACGGACAGTATAAAGATTTTTTTTTTAAGCAAGAAATGAGTTTTTCTATCAAATGGCCAAGAAAAAGAAATGCTAATAATCAGCCTATAGACATAAAATAATGACACAACCCCACAAAATGTTGAATTAATTCATGGTTGTGTCACCATCGAAATCATTTTGGTCTGTGTCTCTTTCAAAAGATTTGTTTTCCTTTGTCCCCTATCGCCTCAAGCTTTGACCCCTCATCTCCCAACCCCTTAATTGGAGCATGAGAGGGCCTTATTTGTCTTCGCTTTTACTCGGTTGTCCATTAAAACAACTCCAGACAAGTAACCAAACTGTACTTATACAGCTACTTCATTAATGCTACTGGATAGTGAATACACAAACCTTAATCCATTCGAGGAAGGATTTAAAGTTACATATACTAACAATATATAAGAAAAAGTTATAGTATCAGTTTAATTAATTTCTACCTCTGTTGTTCGCTTATCAGGCTAGTTACGATGAATTTTATATTAAAGTCAACTTAGTTCAATAATGTAACATACTCGTGCACTGTAAAATTAAACTCTCAAAGTATGGCCTTTCTTTTCTCTTTTTGCAAAGGTGTCTCTCTATGCATACCAATACCATTAACTTAATTGGCTGCATTTCCAGTTTCCCTTAATACCTTCAAACTCTTTGTTACTTTCCATTAGTCCTTTGGCTGGAAAGCTCAGCTCATGGCTCTGCTACCAATTATCCTACTTAAGTGGGCACCACTCAATGTCATTGACTCTCCCACAATGTTCTAACATTTTTTTTTTATAAAAATTCAATTATTACTGTCATCTGGTCACAGCAACAGAAACAGATTTCTTGAATTGAGTAACATTTGTTAAAAGCTAAAACTGGTAAACATCAACACATTTCTTCTTTTTTTTCTTTTTTCTTTTTTTTTTTTTTAGCTCAAGAGGGCCTTTATAACAGAAATCCAATATCAATAAAATTGCTATAGCTACAAAATTTGAGAATGATCCTTTTTCTTAAACAAGAAAGCTAAGGAGTGAAAACTAAACTGCTTGAGCTAGCTACTGTTACATTGTGATCAAATTCTTGCAAATATCAACAGAGCCAATATAAAAAGGCAAAGAATTAGAATGAAAACTTGGGCTTCTACGCGTTACCATTACAGGTCTTGGTTCTTCAGGCCAGTGATATTTGGCCAGTGGGATCAGCAGAAGATACATTGGGGCCGACACGACAACCTTCGAGCATGAAAACAATGTCAGTCATGTTGGGTCGATCAAAGGGGTCCGGTGCAGTGCAAAGCAAGCCTACTTTTATTCCTAACAAGAACTCCTCCCATTCTGATGATTCAGGATCCAGTTCATGCAATCCTGGTTCTAACAATTCTGAAATCTGCCCTCTCTGCAATTGCCTCTTCACCCATTTCACAATGTCCTCATCTTGCGTGAACATTAATGGCCTTTTTCCTGTTAGCAGTTCCAATAACACAATGCCAAAGCTATAAACATCTGATTGTCTCGTGGCTTCGCCTGTTAATGCCACTTCTGGCGCTACGTAGCCTAGAGTACCAACCGATGTTGAAGTAGAAGGCTCGGCTGGTGTGGCAACAGTGAGCTTGTCTAGGCCGAAGTCTGAAAGATGGGCTTCAAAATCTGCGTCGAATAGGGCATTTTGAGGTTTAACATCACCATGGATAATAGAGGCTGCGTGGAGGAAAGCAAGTCCGCGAGCAATGCCAAGTGCTATGAGGTGTCGCATTGGCCAATTGAGGATGTGACCATCTTGGTGGGATGCTTCTTGAAGAAGTGTTGCAAGGTTCCCATTAGGCATGTAATCGTAGGCTAACAGTCTAAGGTCTGGAGGGCCAGCATAGTACCCACGGAGTACAGTTAGGTTTCTGTGTTTCACTTTGCCAAGTGATTCAGCCTCTTTTTTGAACTTGTTCTCATCTAGTGATTCATCTGGCAGTCTAAGGATTGACAGCAACATTCCATCATTGTAACATGCCTTGAATAGCACTCCATGGCGTGTTCTGCTTAGCACATTTTCCTCATCAAATTCTCTTGTTGCTTCTATTGTTTCAGCGACTGTAATTTTGTTATTGAACATAACAAGTTTAGGCCCACCATTGACACCGCTGCCACGACTACCGCTGGTCCTTGAACTAACCCTTGCTGGGCTAATCTTCTTTTCTCCAGCTGACTTTTCTCTGAGTTTCCTGCGCCACCTAAAGAGGGCGTACATGTAAAAGCAGCAGCACGATGCAAGGAGAAGACCTCCACTAGCAGCCACAGCAATAAACATAATCAATCTCTTACCAATACCACGTCTCTCACATTTTCTATCCAGTGGCTCCCCACACAAACCCGGGTTTCCAGTATAATCTGATGGATCATTAAAGCGAGGGCCAAGCATCTTTGGTATCTTGCCTTCCAACTTATTGTTTGACACATTGAAGTTCACCAAGTTTGGCAGCAATGTAAGATCTTGTGGGATTTCTCCATTCAGGTTGTTTCCAGAGAGATCAAGAGTAGTTAAGTTTGACAAGCCAGAAAATGCAGCCGGTATGTTCCCTGAAAGATAGTTTGAGTCCAGCACAAGTGATGTGAGGGATGAACAATTGGAAATGATTTCTGGGATTTCACCCGTCAGGTTATTTCTACCCAAATTTAGCACACTCAAGCGAGAGAGACGTCCAAGATCACCAGGAATTTGTCCACTCAATGAATTTGACCTAAGATTTAAAATCTCCAGAGCAGTACAATTACCCAAATCAGGAGGAATTGTACCAGATATGTGATTGTTAGACAATGAGAGGACAACTAATGAACTCAAGAAGCCAAATGTAGACGGTACATGACCTGAAAATGAATTGGAAGACAGATTCAAGTATTGCAGACCCAATAAGCTACTAAAACCTTCAGGAACATTTCCAGACAACTTGTTTTCTTGCAAAGCGATCACTCGTAAACTAGGCAAACCAGCAAGATCAGCTGGTAATTCCCCTGATAAATTCTGTCCACTCAAATCAAGAGCTACAAGCTTATACAGAGACCCAATGCTAGATGGGATAGTCCCCGAGAAGCCATTTTTACTCAGATTCAGAACTGATAACTGCTGAAGGTTTCCAATACCAATTGGAATACTACCAGATAACTTGTTTCCACTAAGATTCAATGTGCTTAAATTGCTCATAGACATCAGCTCATCAGGCAACTTTCCAGTAAGATGATTTCTTTCCAAATTCAGGCTTTCAAGACTAGTGATATTGCTAAAATTAGAAGGAATTGAACCTGAAAACTGATTTCTTCCAATTGACAAAATCTTTAAGCTTCTAAGATCACCTAAAAAATCTGGAATCTCCCCTATTAGTCTGTTCCCTTCAAGATCAAGAACATTCAAACTACTACAGTTGGCGATCCCAACAGGTATACCACCTTCAAATGAATTATTAGCCATTCTAAGTTGCTCCAATCTCCACATATTCCCAATGGAACCGGGGATTATACCCGAAAACAAATTCCCTGACAAGTCCAAGGATGTCAATGCAGAATTATTTGCCAAGAAAACTGGGAAATCCCCATGTATTTGATTGTACCGAAGATCCAAAACTTGCAAAGAACTAAAACATTTCTGACCTTGTGGCTGCAGAATCTCAGTAAAACCATTGAAACCTAACTCAACAACACGAAGAGAGGGATTGCAAAAAACAGAAGATGGTAAATAACCAGAAAGTTTATTACGCGATAAATTTATAACTTCAATCTTTGGCAAAGCAGCAATTCCCACTGGTACTATACCACTAACACTATTACCTTCTACACTCAAATGCACTAACGATGAACAATTCGCGAGTGCAGAAGGCAATGTACCTTCTAACTCATTATAATCTAGAACAACATATTGAAGTTGTTGAAGCCTACCAATACTAGCCGGAATTTCACCAGTAAACTGATTGTATGAAACATTCAATACAATTAACTGAAAGAGTTCAGTAATGTCATTCACAATGCTACCTGACAACAAATTAGACGACACATCAAAGTACATAAGACTTGGTGGCAACTTACTAGGAATTTCTCCATATAACCTATTTCCGGCAACATTAAAAGTTTGAAGTCCAAGTAAGTTAGATATCTCTAATGGAACTTCACCAGAAAATGAATTATACTGTAAGTAAACAGAATCTAGCAACGTACATTTGGTTAGTGACGAAGGAATACTACCATTAAAGTAATTGTAACGGAGGCTTAACTTACGCAACATGGGTAAGTTAGCAATCTGGCTAGTTAATGTACCAGTTAAATGTAAACGTGGCAATTGGATTTCAGTTACGGAATTGTTAACACAAATGATTCCACGCCAATCACATGGTGCTAAAGGGGAACTTGAAATCCAATTTGAAAGTGCATCAAGTGGGTCATGTAAATTAAGTTTAAATGAATTTAGTGCTTGGATTTCTAAATTGGTTTGTTGGGAAAAAGAAAGTAGTAATGGGTTGAAGAGAAAAATAGAAAAGAAAAGTACTAAAGTTAGAGTAGTAGCCATTGAGAATTAGAGGGATTTAGTGGTATTGGTGAAGGAAGAAGAAAGGATACTAGTGGCCATATGGTGAGAACTACTGTGGCTACTGTGTGCAATTTGCAGAGAGTGTGAAGTACATGTGGAGATGGGAACAAGAGTTTAATGAAAGGAACAGTTTTCTAAGGGAAGAAATGTGAGTGTTGGACTTTGTGTCAAAAATTAATGGTTTAATGTGGGTTGGCAAATTTTAACCTGTTATGTGTTGAAATTATTGGATTCTCTAGGCTCTAGGGATCTTATCCTACAAAAAAATTTAAAGATGGCCTCTAAGATTAAATTATCGTATTTTTTAATTTATGGATTGAAATATTAGTTAAAAACCACATATATGGATGCTTCAAATCGAAAATATTGAATCTGGTTGTCCATGTGTTTATTGTTTTATGTTGGTAACATGAGCCCTGAATAGAGGGGATGGAAAAGAAAAGATGAGAAAGTTCTGATGTTATGTTTTAGTGGTGGCAGTTTAGTGTATGATGCATATTTCATATACTTAGTACAGATTAGTTAGAACATCGACTCTTATTTCTTTTGATATTGTAAGAGATAAGTTTATTTTTTGTTTCATCTATTGATAGAAAATGGCCGATTTTGTTCCATTGATGATAGGTCTTCCATTTAAAGAACTAGCTCTTGCTTCAAACTTAGCATGAGTAAATTTGCTCAAATTATCGATCACAAATCCAATTATAGGAGAAGGGTTGCAATAAGCTCATCACCAATGTAAAAATAATCAATTAACAGAATTGTCATTATGAAAATTGCGCCGTAATCAACTCAATTGAACTGTCAAAAGGTCTATAAAATTGTGGGCACTTCTGCAATTCTAAAATGTGCTAAATCCTATCTTAAATCTCTCCTATAAAAAGTAAGTACTCTACTAAATTTTGTTACTATACTCTTTTTTACTAACCCTTTTTATTGTTCTCTTGCTTTTTACTTACAAGCTTTTCCCCCAAATTCGCTGACCAAGTGTTCCTTTTGGTACTTCCGATTTACTACTTCTGATATGTGGTGGTCAAATAAAGGTGCACTAAAGGGGGGAAAAGTAGACAAAATCTCTTGTCATGGATTCGGTTTTGATCTCTCATTGGGAGTTAAAAAAAAAATTAAAAAAAGAAAGAAAAAAAGTGTGAAATAATGGAGTCAATATCTAACATGCTATACTAATGTAAGGAGCTGTTTGTCCATACCCTTTTTTTTACTTTTTTTCAAAAACTTTTTGAAAAACTGTTTGTTCATGAAATTTTGTCATTTTTCAACTTTTTTTAAAAAACAGTTTTTGAAAAATCAAAAAGTGGTTTAAAGCACTTTTTCAAGTTTTTCAAAAAAAGGTACTTTTTCTCTCACAAAACTCTACCTTTTTCTCAAGTAAAATATATATATCCAAATACAACTTCAACTTTCAAATACCATTTTTCAACTCAACTCCAAAAATTCTTTTTCAAATATTTTTTGGAATTTATGGCCAAACGGCCACTAAGTTTCATTGACAAAGTTTTGCATTAGGTACTATAAGTAGGACCACAAAAATCTATTCACACCCAATAGCTTATGGCATTAAATTTCTTTGTACTTTCTCATCAAATCTATAGGCAGGTTAAATGTGATAGCTACCAAAATACATTAAACTTTCTTTTAGTTTTGTTTATGGCGGGACTTCATTCGAAGACAATTTTTGTAAAAGTTCAGGCTTCCGTATAGGTTTTTACGTTCGACATTTGAATAACCGTAAATCTTTTCGTGGAAAAGAACTACTCTATCCATTTCAGTTTATGTAAATTAATTTTCTTTTTCATCTATTTAAAAAATAATGATTCATTTTTAAATCTAAAAACCATTTTACTCTAAATTTATCACTGTAAATAAAATGTTTTGTAGCCACACAAGTACCAGTGGCTTATTTTAGTCCACATATTTTAAGTCTTACTTTCTTTATTAAATTTTGTATTACGTCATATGGATTCACATAAATTGAAACAAATAGAATAAAATTTTAAGGTGCAACAAAAAGTATCCGTTTAACATTTAGGGATTCAATATTGCTCAAGTGATGAACATCACAAAGTTTTATTCCGTTGGTGGGGTCCAAGCCCATGCCTACTTCCCCTGATCCCCATTTTCCCTATGTAATTAAAATAAAAAATAAAAAGACATCTTAACCCTAATCATCTTATTAAATGAAAACGTTTCAACATATCAAAACTTCCACACTTATTTTGCTGTTGGAGTGTTAATTTGACATGTAAGTATGTAAATGTAAACATAAAGATTTGACCAGTTTATAACGCACTACATGAAAAACAACCATCATTTAAAAATATTTAAAAAATAGCCACATTTAAAGAATACCAAAAATTTCAGAAAATTTTCCTGAGATTTTGAACTAAAAAAATTTGTGGGAATGCCATATAACTTTGAATATTTTAGTTCAAAAGTCACAGAAAAATTTGTTGGAGTTTAGTTCAAAGTTCCAGGAAGATTTCCTTGGGATTTCCAACTTCCAAGTATGAACTCCCTAAAAAAGTTTCTTAAACCCTAAAAAATTTAGTACAAAAGTCCCATGAAAATTTTTTGGGTATGCAAATACAAAGCTCTAGGAAAATTTCTTGGAACTTTGAACTAAGCTCCAGTAAAAGTTTAGTTCAAATTCTCAAAAAAAATTTCTGTGATTAATCTTCAAAAAATTATGTATTTTTGAAGTTGTAATCACCTAATTTTGGCATCAAATTCAAAATTTGTTTAAGCAGATTGTGTGTTTCTTTCTAGAATTTTGTCAAATTTTCGTAGATTTTTTTTAGTTAATTAATTAAGAAAAAATACCAAAGTATGTGATTAATGTCAATTCAAAATTTTGTTGTGATTGTGGATTTGATGTTTTATAGATTAATGGTTTGAGGAGTTATTAGATTAAATGTGTAGGATTTGACTTAATGAATTGCAATTTTTGTATAGTTTGGCCATTTGGGCCAGATAATTCGAAAAGAGAAACAAAAAAAGAAGAGGTCCAGTCCGCCTCTCCAAATCGACCCACTCTAGACTTTGACCCGGTCCATGTCTTTTGTTTATAAGCAATTTCTTTACTATTTTTGGTTATTTCTCAAAAATCCCTAAATCTAAAGGAACTCTTTCCAAATTCTCCCCTCACCACCGAAAATCGCCCCCTATCGTTGAACCATCGTGAACCGCCATTGCTCCGCCGATCGGCCGCCGTACGCCGCCGCTGGCAAATGAGGTCGTTTGCCACTAGGTTTTTCCTTCCATCCTTCTCTTGTTCTAATTAAGACAATCCCAAATGAGGTCGTTTCTATTCAAACGAGAAAAAGTTGGTAGATTTTGGTTTTGTTTCGCCGTAAACAGTGGTAGTGACGAGTTATGCAGCAGCTTTTGGTGGCGAATAAAATTACTTAGAGGTTGTGATGTTGTTTGTTCATGGAGGTTATTTTGGTGGCGATACGAGGGTATAAGGCTGGTAATTTTCAATGACTACGATGGTGATGTCGCAGCGGTGTTAAGGCTGTCTCGATGGAGGCAGTGGCGTTTTGACGTAGCTGCTGGTGGTTGGAGCTTTCCTCTTCGAAGCTGTGATTGCGCCTTGATTTTTAGACAGTCTTGCGGTAGCTACAACACTAGTAATGGCATTACAATGACTCAATTGATGGCGGTAGCATCGCATCGTACGCAGCGGGCAGCAGTGGCGATGCAGTGTTCATCAAGGTCGTTGCTTTGATATTCTTTGAGACAAAATTCAGTCTCTATTTGCGGCTTAATTTGGATCTTGATCAGTTGTTAAAAGTAGTGTCGTTAGGATTTCCAATCACATAAATATGTTTCAAAGCTATTGATGTCACATAATGGCAGCACTCCACCCCTGCCGCACTCAACCTCTCACCAACTTTACTTTTATTACCTTGCATGCTTTCTTTGGAGTTTTCATAGAGGCATTTAACTTTTTGGTTTTTGGAGTGAACGGTTGAAGTTTCCAATTTCAGCTATAAATAAGCTCTTTTCTTCTTCATTTAAGGGCATTAACTACAGAGCAAAAATTCTCACCTACCACTGAAATTTTGAAGAGCAGTAAATACAAAAGTAAGAAAAAAAAGAGAAAGAAAAAACAAAGAAAAGAAAAAAAAAAGAATGGAGTTTGAGTTCTACATTTTAAGCTAAGGTTTTTCTTAAGAGGTCTTTGGGGTTGTTATCTTAGTTCGTTGATGGTTTGCTGTTGTTGGGCTTGATATTACACTAACCTTGTAAGCTTGGATTTGTACTTCAATAGGTATTTTTTCAGCTCCTCTGCTTTATTTATAATGAAAAATCTGATGTCACGACCCAAAAATGAGTACGTGATGGCACTTAAGAGCTTCTACCCTTAAGCGAACCAATTCATAAAAACCTTCTCAGCTAAATTTATTTTCAAGAAATCAAGGTTTCAAAAAGAAACCGGACAAGGAAAAATAAACCGGAATATTAAATGGAACAACTAATAATATCATAAATCTGATAATTTGAATTAAACACTAAAATAGTTTATACGAACCCCCAAAATCCAACAGCTAATCATGGAGCATATATGAGTGTAAGATATGTAACAATGGGTTCAAACTCAAACTAAAAATTATAAGGAAGGACTAGACACTACCCCCGAACTATGTGGCAGCATCCATGCACAACACTGGAAGATAATCACGAACATGACCAAGAACTCCAGAAGTACCTCAGCTAATGAACCTGCACACAGAAACTATAAGGGAGTGAGTCGCCCTGATCCAATAAGATCCTTGACGAGCCCTCATGTCCTTACTATTTTTAAAAGCTAGTCAGATAAATAATATATAGATAAGTCTATGCAATAGTCCTAAGAGAGGATATAGCTTCTTCACTACAGTAATAAAGTCAATCAGAGATCTAATGAGAACCAATCTCAACCGAAATATCAACAAAGGGATCTCAACTCAACCATAATAACAATCCAACTCAGTAGCATAGGCCCTCACCATAAAAAAGGCTACACCAATGGTTATATCTTCTCAGTAGCATAGGCTTTCACCATAATAGGCTAGACCAGTGGCTATATCAACTCAGTAGCATAGGCCCTCACTATAATAGGCTAGATCAGTAGCTATATCAACTCAGTAGCATATGCCCTCAGCATAGAAATGCTAGACTAGTAGCCCAACGATCTAGATACCAATAAGGCAATAATATCTGCTAAGGAATAATGCTAGCATAAAAGAAATATAGTCCAAAACGTAACTTCACGTCAAATGGATAATAATATAACTCAGGTAATGCGTGCTAAATATGCATATTATGATGCCATACACAACCTTAGTCGAAATATTGTAGATCATGATAAGATATCTTAAGTAAATAAATCCTAAGCATTGCAAAGTAATAACAGTACTTTCATAAAAGGATCACTGTCACAATACGGTTAAACTCACAATATTCATAATAGATTGTATACTATGCTTTCTTTACCAAATTTAATGTAAGTCATACTTTCGATATTCCAAGTATCTCAAATTAGACTTCGAGAATGTATAATAATAATCATTGCATAGATAATGCATCGCAACAGCCCAACCTTACTTCAACTAGTGAGCTCGTATTCAAAAGCTTTAAACCTTTGGATACCATAAAAATAATTTTAACGAGATACATATTATACTTATATAGAAAACTAAGAAAGTAGAAGTTCAAGTCTCCTTTACCTCGCATCCGGCAAAACATCAACAACCAATCCATATCCAAAGTCCATAAACCAGCCTCCAATCGCTCAAAACTATTCAAAATATGAATCTATGTGTCAAAATACACTAGGGGATCAAAGCCTGTGACTTTCAGACATAGTCAATGAAAGTCAACCAAAGTCAACCAATGGGTCAACTCCTTGAATTCTAAATCCAAATCGAAATTTCGATGACCCATTCATCAACGAGTTCATACATATAAAAATCGAGTCAACGGGACTCTCATAACATCCTCAAATCTCCAAATTAAGGTCTCTTAAGTTCAAGCACAAAACCACCAATCAACACTATTCATCATCTTCATTTTCTCAAGAACACTATTAATCCCATAAACTAGGATTTTATGATTCACACTTCCAACAAAAACAACTTGATAGGACTACTATAAATCTCCTTAAATACTCATAAGATATAAGTTTGAGTTGATGGAATCACCTTCTTGAAACTTTTCCCCAAAAATTTAAAGTTTGAGCTTTATAACATTTTGGAAACTTCAACCAATATTCTTGTAATTGAAAAGATGGAATGATGTTATAATCCATGTTTTATGAGTAAAATAAACTCAAAACACCATATAAAACTCACCTCAATTAGTAGACAAAGTCTCAAGCTTAATCTTAAAACTCTAGAAGGAAACCCCAACTCAAAATTCCCCAAATAAAGAGGCAGCCTCGTTCTGTATTTATAGCAGCCCAGCTGCATCAGAGGGTTGTACCTTATGTTGTTCAGTTTATACTTTACTAGACAACATTCAGAAAAATGCTCATAACTTTTTGTACATAATTCCGATTAACAAATGGTTTAATGTCATGAAAATAGACTCCAAGGGATAAAACTTTCATGTTTTGACCTTTCCCATATTAGATATATATTGAACGTTTGTTTCAATCGAAATCAGGTGTTGTGCGAGCTCATTAGAAACTTTAGTCGGCCGCGTTGCTTCCAACTTGCATCGGCTCTAAGGTGCCCCTAGGACTATGAATCACTTCCGAAAGTTTTGAATGACCACAAATAATCATGTAAAGTTAATTGATTTCCAAATAGAGGCAGCATGGTACAAAGGTTTATTGTCTAGTGGGTAACGAATCTGATATCGCGCCTTCGATTCAAACCTGACCAAACGACCTTTAAATGACCTCAAATTTCACATGCAATTTATAATCATAATAACGAAGCTACTTAAACTTTCAACACGTCAAGCAAAGCACCAAATCTTGAAGTTAGAGGGCAAGGTCATTACACCTGGTCATGTTGTTGGCTGTAATAATATATTTATGTCTTTTTAGCTTGTTTGTACATAAACCTTCTTGTTGTACGGTATTCTAGAAGCCAAATTTAAGTTTTAAGAAATGTAGCAAATATCCATGTTCATACTGTGGAGATAGATGTCTAGTGTCTTGAAAAATAACTTCCATATTTTGCTTTCTTAAAAAAGAAAAGGAATCAAACAGTAAAAATAAAAATGATAAATAATACCACTTGCAAGGAAAAAATAAACTTTGGCATAAATCTGAAAGGTAGGAGCCAAGTAGGCCATGGAATGGCAAGAATATCTAATAGAATTTTGTAGGCTAATGTTTGGAACAGTAAACAAAGCAAGACTATAAATGCAAATTGTCTTTTAATAATAGACAAAAAAACAATGAAAGGGATAAATCATAAAAAAGAGGTGTTTACATATATATCCGTCCATAACTAAATATTTATTTTTCATTGTCCTCAACTTTTTCTAACCACAATATTAATACAAAATAAAGGAGATTTTTAATATTAAATTTACTGCATTAAATTAGTGAATATTCATTTCCTAAAATAAAAGATTTCAACCATCCTTAAAAGATGGGATGCGTTATTATAGGTAATAAATTTAAATAGGGGAGAGAAATAGTTAGTGTATCATTTTCATTTTAATTTTTTTTTTCTTTTTTTTTATAGTTTGGTTGCAAAATATTTTTTTTTGTCTATATGTCGTTATGTACTTTTGTATTGATATTATATTATTATATATATGCCATATATTTCTATTAATTGAATAAATATTATATATACAATACCCTTGAAACATGGAACAGGTAATATCTCTCTTAAATGCAGTTAATGTGTTTTAAACCACATAAGTTATTGATTAAATCATATCCCATGAATGAGGGATTAATAATTAATACTAAATGATTATACCAATAAATAAAAATCATTATAAAAAATATATACATGGCTATAGAAAGAAAGAAATGGTAAAAGGTGTTTACAAAAAATGAATATTCTTTGTCAATGTTTATGTAGGGTAAATTTCCCAAAAAAAGGAAAAAAAAAAAAAACAGAGGGGGCCGCGTAAAATTTTCATCTACAATTTGCAGATCCAGCCCAAAACATAAGTAATTCTTAAGCTATGACCATATTTTGACACAAATGAGATTCTTTTTAAGAAAAAAGAATGAACTTTAACTTGCTATATGTCTCATTATTGCAAACAAATTCAATTACATCTTAGCCGTACTTGAGCCTACAGTTTAATAAAAAATAAATAAATCAGTCCCGTACCCGTCTATCATTGTGCTAAGAGTTAATCCGAAACATTTATAACAAAAAGAATATTTAAGCAAGTCTAAAGCACAGTCAATGCCTAAGACTAGCTTACCAAAATAAAAGGTCCAACGTTTATGCGAGACTTATATATATTGGAGATTCGAACGAACACCGTGTCTGCAGTTAATTTCCGATAAAGCCTCCGTCAATGAATGAGCGGCTTTCACCTGAACCAAAGCATAACAAATAAAAATGGCAAATACAACAAATATTAATCTAAAAGCCGATAAAAATGACAATAAAAGCAACTGTGCTTGACACAGGACTCGAGGATGCCTAATACCTTATCAAGAGTCAACCGAGGTTCTTACCCGAATCTCAAACACAGGCATTTGACGAGTCAAAAGGTGTTCCGAGGTACCTTCTTGGTGTCTTGGCACGCCTTTAAACTTGTCAAGTGGTGACTCCAAAAATAATAAATAATCTTGGTACCTTTTAACAACGTCACTTCCTTAAATGGAAAACCTTTAAAAATAGCGCCAACATCAAATTCAACACCATAAGCAATAAAAATGAGAATCCAATCGATTACAAAAAAGAGGTGTGACAACCTTGGCGACTCTACTGGGGATTATTAGAATCTCATGCTTTAAGTATTGTCGCTTTAGGCTTGTGAATATTTGTTTGTTTGTTGCCATGTTTTGAATGTTACTGCTTTAATATTTATCTGGATTGTATATAGACTGTCTCCTCTCGCGAAACACTCTGAGTTAGGGGTGTTCATGGGGCGGTACGGTTCGGGTTTGAGCTTATCGGTAACGGTATATCGGTTAACGGTATGTAATTATATAAAACCAATACCGTACCAATAAGCTATCGGTTATCGGTTCTTCACGGTTCGGTAGTTAACGGTTCGGTAACAGGTAACCGAAGTAATACGTGAATTCTTGGTGGATGATTGTCAATAGGTAATATTTTTTAATTAACGTTAATAACCCCTAAAGTAATAGACAAATCATCCACACAAACTAACTAAACAAGTGCAATCAACAAGTCTTAACAATATGCTAACATAACACAAAATAATGAAATAGAAAAAGAAAAGATAAGAAAGTCTAAATATTGATCCGAGAAAGCAAAATTAATTATAAAATAGGCCGGACTCATTAATTAAAGTGTATGAGTATTGACATATAACCACCAAAAATAATAATAATAATTAAAGTTTAACCTATAAGTTAATGTTGTAAATTAAGAGTTTAAATGACTTAATATACTAATAATAAATAAAATAAAATATATAAAAATTATAAAAAAACTCTTATCGGTTATCGGTACGGTAATGGTAAAGAGATATAGAAACCGTTACCGTACCGATATCTTATCGGTATTAGAAATTAATACCCATTACCAAATCAATAACCGTTATGCTTATCGGTAGCGGTAGCGGTTCGACTATCGGTACCGGTTCAGTTTTGCACACCCCTACTCTGAGTCTCTGATATTATATATACCAGTATTGCTTTCAGTATCTGGAAAACCTTCTTACACAAAATTGTCCATGATTTAGGAGGACGGTGTGTCAGGGATAAGTCGGAGACACTATTGCCGAACAACCTTGATGCGCTTTCCGGCCGATTTGTCCATCGGGTTCTGAGCCAGTCTACACACTGAGTCAGTTGTGTCACCTAGAGTTAAACCTTTAGGCCCGATTTATTTGCATTGCATTAACTTAGTGAGGTATGGTACACCGGTGCTGTACTTGTCTAGGCTGACCTCCTTCGTCTCAACACGGGACCCACATCCCAGAAAGACACATTTATGGCATTTTCGGTGTTGCATATACTCCGAAGGTCGTTATGCTGACTGTTATTAGTTTGGGGGTCGGGGTATAGTGAAATGAGAGAATAGGGATACAAAAGGAACATACAGTCTTGGGTCGAATAATAATAATAATAATAATAATAATAATAATAATAATAATAATAATAATAATAATAATAATAATAATAATAATAATAATAATAATAAAAATTTCATCATTTTTTTCTCCGTTATAATAAGGTTTTTTTTTGTCATTGTGTCAAAATCCATAAGAAAGGTTTTTTATTTGAGTCATAAAAATATATGTTTATTCACACTTTGTGTCGTTATAATGCCGAATTTTCTTCAGGCCATTTGCGGTTAAGTCTAGTTTCACAGTTAATCCTAAAATATTTAGAATAATTTTTTCGCGCCGTTATAATGACGAAAGTTTTTGAAATTTTGTGTCTAAATTTTTGTCAAGGGTTTAAAATTGTTTAGGAGTCATTCTTGCATTGTAAGTTTGTGTCGAATATTCGTCCCGAGTTTTGCTTTAACGGTTTGTATCGTAAATAAGGGTTTATATTTTCTTCATAGATTAGCATGATATTCTGTTCAAATGTCGTGTCAAATCTAATTTTTAAAATAATAAATAAAGAATATATTTAAAAAATGCAATCGAGTCCTACTACATGTTGATTCTTGTCCTTTCTTGTTTCATTTTTGTTTAAGTCATCCAACTGTGCATTAACCCTAACCCATATTTTATTATGTACTATGGCTGCATCGTCCTCAAGGTCTGAAAAAAATACCCATAAGGTGTCAGACCACCCGCTGTTAGGATGAATGACGGCCCATCTGACGAGTTAAGGGAATTGTGGAAAACTATGCCAGATATGTAGAAAAATCTTGTCACTGCAAAGATTGGTTGCTTGACCGATCTTTTGCTTATGGATCCTATATTTGTCCCGCTCCCTGAACTAGTTAATGCACTCATTTCGCATTGGATCTCTACTAAGAACACCTTCTAGTTTAACGGGTTTGAGATGACTCCCACACTAGAGGAGTTAGCTGGGTTGGTGAAAATGGACCTCAAGAAGAAAAGAATGTTAGCTCCTAGGTCTATCAGTAAGCAAGAATTCTTGATAACTTGAAGATGCCGGTAGATAAAACATTTGATGGCGCGAACAAAGGTTGGATTTCAATTGGGTACCTCTACAAGCGCTTTGGAAGTCAGATAGTTATGAATTACATCATAATGAGTTCTATCAAACATTGACTTATGATGAGTGGTACATACGGCGCAAGTATTTGTGTTCACTTTTTTGGGTTTGATGGCTTTCCCGATGAAGTGCAGAAAGATTTCCATTTTAGTGAGTTGGGTCATGAGAGCTTTGTTCGAAACGTAGAAAGATTTCACTATCATCCCGATGACTTTAGGCAACATATATCATGCTTTGGATCAGTGCAACAACGAAAATATAACATTCTTCCACGGGTGTAACTTGCTCCTGCAAGTCTTGTTTATGGAATAGATATGTCTTTTTCGGCCTTGTGAAATGGTTGAGTGTTTTACCACGAGCTACTTGAGCCATCACCCGAAACATGTCAAAAACACTACTTTCCCAGACAGTGAGGATGGGTGGAAATCATATCTGAGTGGCCTATCTTCTTGTAATATTTTGTGGCACTGTAGCTGGCTTGTGAAGAGTGAGATCGCGATTAGATGCAGGGACCGCGTTTTCTTGAAGTTGATGGGATTGAAAGGGGCTTAGCCTTATGCCCCAGTTAGGGTACTCAGAGAGTTCGGCCATATCCAGGAGGTTCCCAGTGTTGAAAACATGAGTGCTTATGTTGCCGGAGTATAAGTCTGGTCGGTGCCGAGATATGGCACATTTTTGGAGATTGTGGGATTACAAATTGTTTTTGGATGATCGCACACTGGCACAAATTGTCCTTAGGGGTGAGGTCACTCCTGAGGACGCGACATGGTATCGTCGCCAGCCTCTGCTCATAGCCATGCCCGAGAGATCCGAGACAGACCCTGTTGATATCGAGGCAAGGATGGAGTTGAGGTTAGCTGACATGACACACCATCTTGAGGAGAGGCACCGTTTGGATATGGAGTGTGTTGTTGCTGAGAGAGATGCCGCCAGGAAACATTGGTTGATAGTTAGAGTAGAGAGGATCATCACCGTTAGGAGGCTGCAGTGTTTCGAGCCCAACTTGACAGAGCATTGTAGGATGGAGTGAGGCTCAGGGAGCTGACATTGGGCCGACTTTAGGGTTTGCAGGCTGCAGATCAGATCATCAGGACAACTCATGAGCTGGTTTATGACACTGCAGTGTATATTGTACAGATGTGCGTTGATTACAGGAGGTAGCCCTTCGAGGAGCTAGTCCAACAGTTGTTGCCATTTGTCACCAGAGTTGCAGCTGATTTGGCAGGATTATGCCAGACTTTGGAAAGAGACCCACTAGTGGATCAGCAGGAGCCTCAGGAGGATGTGTAGCCAGACTTGGGAGTAGAATGTTATTTTTATTTATGCACTTTTGGACATGTTGTACTTTTTATTTATGTTTCAAACTCTTTTATCGTTTTGAATTTTATTTCTCTAGTCTAATGGAGAAATTCATTATTTTCATGTTCCATATCGACGCAAAACTTACTTGAAAGTTTGCGGCCAATTGCAAAGAAGCTCAAAGTTCCTAGTTTATACTAAATTGGACAGATTTTGATTTTTATTTTTAAAAAGAAGGATTCTGATGGTGGTAAATTTTACCCAGTCATCCCATGACGCGTTTTGTGCATTTATGTCAAACCTGTCTTTCTGACAGGTCGAATGTGCCATCGAGAAAGAAGTCTGCTTTGTGAAGTGATTTTTTACTTTGAAAATAAAAATATGAAGTTTTATCGGTGAAAACCTGAAACGGCGCCGCTAGACAACAGTGAGGGAAGAGATTAAGGAGAGAAGCTGGTCGATGAAAACCTGAAAGGGCACTACTAGTCGATCTAACAGTCACCTCAACTATTTTTTGTTATGGTTTGGTATCTGCCATGGGAAAATCCTCGGTGATCAAACAATGCTGGTCGGACGGAAGTTCACCCCAAGACAGATGTCATGATCGTGAAGGCCGTCAATATATCGCCAGATAAGTTTCGTTCTTCAAAAAGATGTTACTTGTTCAAACGACTTTCGCCTCTAGATCCTCTTCCTCTTTGTTTATTTTGCTTCATCGTTAATTCCTTGCCCTTTTGGCACTAACCTAGTTGGAGCAACAAAAAATATTTGCAAAACTCTGTCACTACAGAATTTGTAGTTTACTTTCACCAACTGGGGCACACCCCTCACAACGGAGCAATTATTTTCACCAACTGGGGCACACCCCTCTCAACG
This sequence comes from Petunia x hybrida, assembly GCA_037355625.1. Classification (NCBI taxonomy): domain Eukaryota; kingdom Viridiplantae; phylum Streptophyta; class Magnoliopsida; order Solanales; family Solanaceae; genus Petunia; species Petunia x hybrida. The sequence goes on from JBBBVM010000036.1 coordinate 11,512,874, forward strand.
ATACATTTTACCTTCAGCAATCAAGGCACACCTCTCACAACAGAGCAGTTTATTTTCAGCAACTGGGGCACATCCCTCACAACAGAGCAGGTACATTCAGTAATCGGGGCACACCCCTCACATTTGAGCAGTTTATTTTCAGCAACTGGGGCACACCCCTCATAACAGAAAAGTTTACATTCAGCAATCGGGGCACACCCCTTACAAAGGAGCAGTTTATTTTCAGCAATTGGAGCACTCCCTTCACAAAGGAGCAATTTACTTTCAGCAACCGGGGCACCCCTTACAAAAAGTCAGTTTACTTTAAACAACCGAGGCACACCCGCGACAATGAAGTTTATTTTCAGCGAATGAGGCCACACATGACAATGTAGCGGGTCAATCCCAGAAAAAGAAGTCAATAATCAAGCTCAAGCAGGCCACCACTAGATAATGACATGATTTTTCATATTGTAATTTTATTTCTTTTGTAAAAGTTATAGAAAATCAAGCAGTACCCAGCAACAACCAACCAGCAATATCAGTCCCAGATTTTTTCTAGCAGTGTCTTGTGTCAGTCCTAGTATGGGTAGAAGTTTCTAGTATGAGTATTAATAAGTCCAAGTGTCTAGTATTAAAAAAAAGTGTATAGTATTAGTTTAGAACTGTAGAAGTGTCTAGCAGCAGCCAGGAGCGGTAATCTCAGCTACGGCTCGTGAGGAACTATGCTGACTTGATTCCTTAGTCCAAGGATATGTAGATATCCATGAGGTTAGGATACGGTCACTGTTTTCCAAATCATGCTCTTGGTTAGAACCAAAAAGCCAAAATTAGCTACTGATTACGTCTTTGCCCGAAAACTCTTCGCGTTCTCGACCAAAAAGGGGAAACTGTAACCACCTAATTTTGGCACCAAATCAAAATTTGTTTAAGTAGATTCTGTGTTTCTTTCTAGAATTTTGTCAAATTTTCCAAGATTTTTTTAGTTAATTAATTAAGAAAAAAATACCAAAGTATGTGATTAATGTCAAGTCAAAATTTTGTTGTGATTGTGATTTTGATATTTTATAGATTAATGGTTTGAGGAGTTATTTGTTTAAATGTGCAGGATTTGACTTAAGTAATTGCAATTTTTGTATAGTTTGTCCATTTGGGCCACATAAATTCGAAAAGCGAAAAAAAAAAGAAGAGGTCCAGTCCGCCTCTCCAAATCGGCCCACTCTAGACTTGACCCGGTCCATATCTTTTGTTTATAAGCAACTTCTTTACTAGTTTTGGTTATTTCTCACAAAATCCCTAAACTTAAAGGAACTCTTGCAAAATTCTCCCCTCACAACCAGAAATCGCCCCCACCGCTGAACCACAACGAATCGCCACTGCTCCCCCGGTCGGCCGCCGTACGCCGCTATCAGCGACCCATAAATTTTTACATCAATAGAACCGTAGAGGCCTCCTCTTTCCATATATAGGGTTTAGTTTCCCAAATTCTCAATGGTTTGGCGTAGATCGGGTTTTGAAGTGGCGGTCAAACCACTTTTCGGTGACTTTCCAGCAACCCTTACATGAGAAGACTCACCTCAACTACATATTCCACATCCTATATTCTGATTACCCATAAGACCTTCCCTTAGTCTCGATTCTGATCAGCAGCTCACTCGGTTTTTCATTCCATCCTTCGCTTGTTCTAATTAAGATGATCCCATATGAGGTTGTTTAAATTAAAACGAGAAAAAGGTGGTAGATTTTGGTTTTGTTCTGCCATAAACAGTGGTAGTGACGAGTTATGCAACAACTTTTGGTGGTGAATAAATTTACTTAGAGGCTGCAATGCTGTTTGTCCATGGAGGTTGTTTTTGTGGCGATACGAGGGTGTAAGGTTGGTGGTTTTCAATGACTACGATGGTGCCAGGACCTATTTTCTGAACGAGCTGCGACCGACACTCGGTACCTGAACTTGGCCAAGTGAACCCACTAAACGTGTCTGTGATATTCTATTTCTGTCATGCTATGCAAATAATCTGATCTTTTAAACAAATTTCAATAAATTAATTGTGAGTCAAAACTCATCTTGAAATTATATCAATAAAATAAATAATTTTATTATATACTGTGCAAGATCATGCAAAATGGACATCCACACCAGACTACTTGACTGTTTATGAAGCCTCTAAGAATTTTATAAATGATGCTATGACTAATAATAAAAAAGAGTGGAATACAAAGTATCTCCACGAACAAATGCGGAGCTCACCAATCAACTGGATAGTGGGAGAATATCCTAGCTCTTTGCATGCTTGCCTGCAAAACCTGTGCCTACATTGGCATAGGCCAATTTTTCATGAAGAGAACGTCAGTACACCACGGCGGTACTCAGAGTGTCTTAAAAGAAACATGACATGCAACATAATTTTTTAAAACCATGAATGCATAAAACATTTAAAGAAACTGAAATAACTTGAACCATATATATATATATATATATTCCTTTTATTTTCTGGAGAGTACCAATTAATTCTGACATAACTTGATTCCATAAAGTCACCGTGTGATCAGCACGGGTTCGATCCTTGCCTGATCGAATAACACCCTTCTCTGTGGCGCCACACAGTTCAAGGTGATAGCATGTTGCACGTTTTGTGTCTTGGCTGTGTCAGGCAATCTTTTCATAAACTCCTACTCTGGCACGAGTAGTTTTTGAGTCAATATTAACCATTAAAGGTCAAGAAACCCTTCTCAGAATCTCAAGGTAACTCCCAAAATATTTTTATAAAACTTTTCTATGACCACTTTAACATCTAATACATTCCTTGAACATTATCCATGAACATAAATCATACTCCCTCCGTCCCAATTTATGTGGCACCATTTCCTTTTTTGTTTGTCCCAAAATAAGTGGCACCTTTCCTTATTTGACAACTATTTAATGTATCATCTCTATTTTACCCTTGTTGGGCCCTACATACTTTTAAACCTACCAACAACTTTTTTATTACTCAAATCTTCTCTCTCTTACTTTTTCAAGGGTAAAATTGACACTTAACAAGGTCAACCTCTATTTTCTTAAACTCCGTGTCCGGTCAAATGGTGCCACATAAATTGGGACGGAGGGAGTAATAGTCTTGAGTAAAACGTAATACACTCATTTCGCGTTGGGACTCTATGAAGAATACCTTCCAGTTTAAGGGATTTGAGATAACTCCCACACTAGAGGAGTTAGCTGGGTTGGTCAAAATGGACCTCAAGAAGAAAATAATGTTAGCTCCTAGGTATATTAGTAAGCAAGAATTCTTTCATAACCTGAAGATGCTGGTGGACAGAACAGTTGATGGCGGGAATAAAGGTTGGATTTCATTTGGGTACCTCTACAAGCGCTTTGGGAAGTCGGATGGTTATGAATTTCATTGTAATGAGTTCTATCAAACCTTGAGTTATGATGATTGGACCCAACATAGGGCGTAAGTATTTTTATTTGCTTTTTTGGGTTTGATGGCTTTCCCGCTGAAGTGTAGAAGGATTTCCATTTTAGCGAGTTGGGTCATGAGAGCTCTGTTCGATACGGAGAAAGATTTCACTATCATCCCGATGATTTTAGGCAGCATATATCATGCTTTAGGTCAGTGTAGAAACGAAAATGTAACATTCTTCCACGGGTGTAACTTGCTCCTACAAGTCCGGTTTATGGAACATATATATGTCTTCGTCGACCTTCTCAAATGGTTGATGGTTTTACCATGAGCTACTTGAGCCATCACCCTAAACATGTAAAAAAAACACCCCTTTCTATGGGTGGAAAGCATCTATGAGTGGCCTATCTTCTTGTAATATTTTATGGCATTGTAGCTAGTCTGTGAAGAGTGAGATCGCGATTAGATGCAGGGACCGTGCTTTCTTTGTGTTAATGGGATTGAAAAAGGCTTAGCCTTATGCCCCTGTTAGGTTACTCAGGCAGTTCGTCCATATTCAGGAGGTTCCCAGAGTTGAAAACATGAGTGCTTATGTTGCCGAGTATAAATATGGTCAGTGCCGAGATAGGGCACACTTTTGGAGATTGTGGGATAACAGATTGTTTTTGGATGATCGCACATTGGCACAAAATGGCCTTAGGGGAGATGTCACCCCCGAGTGCACGGCATGGTATCATCGCCAACCCCACTCATAGCCATGCCCGAGAGATTTGAGATATGCACTGTTGATATTGAGGTAGGGATGGAGTTGAGGTTAGGTGACATGAAACCCCATCTTAAAGAGAGGCACCATTTAGATATGGAGTGTGTTGTTGCTGAGAGAGATGCCGCCAAGGTAGCTTTGGTAGATAGTCAGAGCAGTGAGGATCATCACCGTCAGGAGGTCGCAGTGTTTTGAGCCCGACTTACAGAGCATTGGAGGATGGAGTGAGGCTCAGGGAGCTAGAATTGGGCTAACTTCTGGGTTTGCAGGCTGCATATCAAATCATCAGGACACTGCCATGTATGTTGCACAGATATGCGTTTATTACAAGAGGCAGCCGTTTGAGGAGCTAGTCCAGAAGTTGTTGCCATTTGTCACTAGAGTTGCAATCAACGCACATCTGTGCAACATACACGGTAGTGTCATAAATCAGCTCATGAGCTGTCCTGATAATCTGATCTGCAGCCTGCGAACCCTGAAGTCGGCCCAATGTTAGCTCCCTGAGCATTACTCCATCCTCCAATGCTCTATCAAGTCGGTCTCGAAACACTGCAGCCTCCTGACGATGATGATCCTCTCTGCTCAAACTATCAACCAAAGCTGCCCTAGCGGCATCTCTCTCAGGAACAACACGCTCCATATCCAAACGGTACCTCTCCTCAAAATGGTGTGTCATGTCAGCTAACCTCAACTCCATCCTTGCCTCAATATCAACAGTGCATGTTCCGGAGCTCTCGGGCATGGCTATAAGCAGGGGCTGGCGACGATACCATACCGGGTACTTGGGAGTGACCTCTCCCCTAAGGCCATTTTATGCCAGTATGCGATCAACCAAGAACATTCTGTTATCCTATAATCTCCAAAATTGTGCCCTATCTTGGCACTAACCAGAATTATACTCGGCAACATAAGCACTCATGTTTTCAACTCTAGGAACCTTCTGGATATGGAAAGCTGCCTGAGTACCCTAACAGGGGCATAAGGCTGAGCCCTTTTCAATCCCATCAACACAAAGAAAGCGCGGTCCCTGCATCTAATCGCAATCTCACTCTTCACAAACCAGCTAAAATGCCACAAAATACTACAAGAAGATAGGCCACTCAGATATGCTTTCCACCCGTCTTCACTGTCCGGGAAAGGGGTGTTTTTGACATGTTTCAGGTGATGTCTCAAGTAGCTCGTGGTAAAACACTTAACAATTTGAGAGGGTCGACGAAGACATATATGCTCCATAAACCAGACTTGTAGGAGCAAGTTACACCTGTGGATGAATGTTATATTTTTGTTTTTGCACTGACCTAAAGCATGAGTTATGCTGCCTAAATTCATTGGGATGATAGTGAAATCTATCTTTGTATCGAACAGAGCCCTCATGACCCACCTCACTAAAATTGAAATCCTTCTGCACTTCAGCGGGAAAGCCATCAAACCCAAAAAAGCAAACACAAATACATACGCCCTATGTAGGGACCAATCATCATAAGTCAATGTTTGATAGAACTCATTATGAATGAAATTCATAACCATCCGACTTCCCAAAGCGCTTGTAGAGGTACTCAAATGAAATCCAACCTTTGTTCACGCCATCAACTAATTTGTCCACCGACATCTTCAGGTTATGAAAGAATTCTTGCGTACTAACAGACCTAGGAGCTAACATTCTTTTCTTCCTGAGGTCCATTTTGACCAACCCAGCTAACTTCTCTAGTGTAGGAGTCATCTCAAACCCCTTAAACTGGAAGATGTTCTTCGTAGAGTCCCAACGAGAAATGAGTGCATTAATTAGTTCACAACGAGGGACCAAGATAGGATCCATAAGCAAAAGATCGATCAAGCAACCAATCTTTGCAGTGACAAGCTTTTTCTGTATATCAGCCATCGTTTTCCACCATCCCCTTAGCTCGTCAGGTGGGTCATCAATCATCTTAACGCGGATGGTCTGACATCTTATGGGTATTTTCTTTTTCCAGACCTCGAGGGCGATCCAGCAATAGTACCTAATAAAATATGGGTTAGGGTCAATGCACAGTTGGACGACTTAAATAAAAATGAAACAAAAAAAAGACGAGACTCAACAGGTAGTAGGACTCGATTGTATTTTTTAAACTATATTCTTTATTTATTATTTTAAAAAATTAGATTTGACACGACGTTTGAATAGAACTTCATGCTAATCTATGAAGAAAAAAATAAAATCCTTAATAACGACACAAACCCTTAAAGAAAACTTGGGACAAATATTCGACACAAACTTACGACGCAAGAATGACATCTAAAAATTTTTGCCGTCGTGACAGCACTAAGGAAAAGGACGAAACATACACTTTTTTTGAAGACTCAATATAAAATAAAGGTTCAAAATAGACACAAAATATTCCGAAAAATCGCCATTACAACGGCGTGAAAACGACGGTTGAATTATTTGAAAACTTGGGACAGATCCCAAATTCCATTTTGGACAGTCCCGAAATCTTAGTGACGTAAAAATAGAAAAATTTAGGGAAATCCTTGACACAAATTTAGATTAAAATTTCAAAAAATTTCGCCATTATAACAGTGTAAAAAAATTATTCTCAACATTTTAGGATAAACTGCGAGACTTATCTTAAACACAAATGGCCTGAAGAAAATTCGGCATTATAACGACACAAAGGTGAATAAATATATATTTTTATGACTAAAAATAACCTTTCTTAGGATTTTGATACAATGTCGTAAAAATTCGCCATTATAACGGCACAAAAATGAAGATAATTTTTATTTTTATTTTTTATTTTTTTTCGACCGAAGACTGCATGTTCCTTTTTGATGTTTGGCATTTTATGCTTATATTTCCTTAATATTTCCTCACGTTTGAGTACTTTATTCGCCCGTTTCCTAGTTGACGAATGTGATTTTGCACTGATTTTGTGTCGTGTGACTTGTAGGATGTTGTGAGGTGCAATTGGAGCTTTGAAGAGCATAATCGAGCAAGAAAAGATTGAATTTGGATTGAGGATTGGATCGAGCACGCGAAGGCACAGAACGAAGCAAGCTGCGAACGACGAAAGCAGAGAAATTAGCCTGGCGCGGGGCGCCCACTACAGCGCCCAGTGTGAGCGCGGTTTGGCCCGCGGGGCGCCCACTGCAGCGCCCAACTTTCTTCCGCGTTTTGGGACGTGGGGCATGGCCGTTACGTGCAAGATTCGACGTCCTCTGCTTGGTTCCACGCGGTTTGAGGCGCGGGGCGCCAGCTATAGCGCCCCTGGAGCGTTTTTGGATTTCCTATTTCGTCTAGGCTTAGGCGTAACTATTTGCTAGGCTTTTGTAAACATTATAAATACTCTTCTACTTAGTTTTTGAGAGGAGTTCAGACTTTGGAGCAAATTTGAGAGCTCATAACATCTTGAACAATGGTTTTTCTTCCTTCCATTAATTTATTAGATTATTATTTCATTATTTCATCAAATCCTTGTGTTGTTATTATGAGTAAGCGTAGCTAAATATAACGTTCTAGGGTTAGAGCGAATTCATGAAGGTTGAGGTTTGAATGTTGATTTCCATGAATTGAATTCCAATTACAGATTGTTTATTCTTTCTTGATCATAATTGTTTGATTATAACGGCCGAATAATTGAACACTATCTACGGTTCTTAGATTGAACTCGACAGAGGGAATTTATGAACGCACATAAGAAAGAATAGGGCTTGATTGTGAACCTGGGCATCGGGGAATCAATTTGTGGGTAGGATAGACATATACCTATTCACCTTGCTTAGCTAAATACAGAGATCGTTAATGCGTACATGTGATTTAACTCCATAGACATATAGTCGTTATAGTAGCTTGCATAGACCGTGAAGAATCGACAGGTTTTTACGGGTACAATTAACCTGTTAGTTAGCAATCTTGGGACTTAAGAAGTGGAATCAACAGGATAACTCAACTGGATTGGTCGTGGCTCTAACCCTGGACCGTCTTCTTATTACTGATAACAACAAATTTTTGCTCCATTGTTTGAATTCACTTCTACCATTTTAATTACTATTTTTGTAGTTGATAATATTCTCACTATTGGAAAAGATCCCTGAATAGTTGTTAAGAAATTATTTGTTAGGAGTCCAGTCTGAATAGTCCTCGTGGGAACGATATTCTACTTATCACTTTATTACTTGTCGACCACGTATACTTGCGTGTGCATTGGGAGCAACAAGTTTTTGGTACCGTTGCCGGGGAATAACACAAAATCAGTGCAAAATCACACGACACAAATCAGTGCAAAATCACATTCATCAACTAGGAAATGGGCGAATAAAGTACTCAAACGTGAGTAAATATTAAGGAAATATAGGCATAAAATGCCAAACATCACCACCCCACACTTGAACCTTTGCTCGCCTTCGAGCAATTACAAATAACTTCCCAACCTAGGTAGAACAGGTCTGCCTATGACTATGGTTGATACCGACCATTGAACGAGTGCACACATGACTACTATGGGCCGAACAAACATGCCAATAATATAACAAACTCAAAACACGAGAACAACCACCCCAAGACAACCCAAATGCACAAACTCGACTCATTGCAACCATGCTCCCACAAAGTCACCCCTACCTACTCAACCAAGAAGCCACGACTTCACCTATCTCATGTATGCCGTGTGCCCTCACCAATAATGAAGCAAGAGAGTGTCCCCCAAATATCACACACAACAATGAATATCAAGAATAGAACGGGGACAATAGCATAGAAAGAATTCACTCACTCTCATGAAAAGCTCACATGTCACACATGATGTACCATAGGCTTGCCCGTAATGTAGGACTCCACTAATGTAGGCTCACTCCCATCGGGATTAACTAGGACTTTACAGAGTTGTAATGTAGGCTAAGGGGCTGGTAGGATAAATATGGGTAATAGTGACTACCTCCCTAAGCACTTTAATACATCACATTCAATCTAAGCACATATCTCCTCAAAGCCAACAACCACTTCACCCAACCAACAAATTTCACACACACCTTTTTCAACAAGTAGCAATTTTTCTTTTAAGCACAAGACTAGCAAGGATGGATATTCATTTCTTTTCTTTTTTCTTTTTTCAATTTTTTTCAGCTTTTTTTTTCTATTCAATTCTTTCCAAACCTTGCCAATGCTCCTTCAACTACTTCACAATTTATCAAGTATTCCCCTCATTGGTTCCATTCAAAAACCTCCCAATACTTCAACCACAAACTCCACAATAATATAAACTTATCAATTAAAGTGCTTAAGGAGTAAATGGTCAACAGAAGGAAAATAGGAATAAGTGGGTAGGCTTGCGGTGTGGGTGCCAACAAAAGGTCAAAGGGATCACAACAATCAAGGGTGCATATAAGGGTAGGCAAATCAAGGTAAAAGGCTTATCCAAGAAGGCCTGTATCATCTCCCGACTAGAGCAAACCTAGGATTTCGCTTTGCACACACACGGGGCAAGTTCTAGACACCAATATGCAAACATAGAACACAATAGAATATGCCTCACATCACACATTGCACACAGTCCACACAAGATGATTCCATCACAACTCTCAATCAAACAAATAAGGTGCAATTTCTGAAATTTAAGCACTAATGCACAATAGTTCACAAAAGAGTCAAGTGAGTGGACTCAAGAGTCTCAAGGGGGTCATTCCATTTTTTCTAGGCATGCATCACAATTTAAAACCAAAAGACACCACAAATAGCACATGCTCAAGTCCAAGTACATCGGTATCAAACAAATCAAAGGCACCTAGCATTCTACCTAATTCTTCGTCTAGGGCCACCTAACAACTAATACTATACTAATCCTAAAAAATAAAAAAATAAAAAACTACCCGGTTCAAAGGCCTCCCCGTGGAAAAGAACCGAGGACATAAGAAAAACCACGGGGTGGATGACATGTACCACTACAAAGCCTATAAAGAAAATCTTTTTACATTTTTTTCTAATAAAACAAAAGCAAATACTAAAAAGAAAAACAAAATATCAAGTGACAAAAGAAAAATCCTAACGGTACATACATCCCTAACCTCAAAAATAAAGTGGTGTTCCCCTACCCCACACTTAAATCAAGCAATGTTCTCAGTGCAAAAATAATAAAGTGCAAGGTAGAAGAAACTTCCCTGGAGTGCGGACCTCGTTCAAACTTCCATACAACATGGGGTACTCAGACTTCCCCTAGCAAGTCATCAACAATAAGCAGGGGTGCGGCCAATAACTCAAAAAAGAGTACAGAAATTGCGAAACCACCCCAGCCGCGGTTCCACCCGCAGCGCGCCACCAAGGTGCCTGAAAATTTCTTCCGCGCTGAATTCTTGTCCCTCGCGCTGGGCATGCTTTAAAGTGCCTCAAATCCCTGACGAGGTCCTCTTCGAGTGAGACATAGTACGACGTTAGTTCAAGGTGCAAACCAGACTAAAACACGTCGACTACATCTCGTTTCGCACTCCCAACACCTACAAAAATGACAAAATAAAAACAAAAACTACGTGACACTATAAATAAAATAATACAAGTACAAACTCGGGTTGCCTCCCGAGAAGCGCCTTAGTTAACGTCGTGGAACGACGATACTTTTAGCTCACTTCCAGCATTTATGTCTTCTCTTCTTACGACGAACCATTGCTTTCTTCCTTTCTTTGAGAGAACCCATCTTCAACTTCACATGTGATGTGCCATTGCTATCTTGTTCCACATTCTACTCACACACGTCATTTGGTTTACTTCCATGTTCTTGTTTGACACATTCGATTATAGAGCACTCTTCAACCTTAGTTATGTGCTCCTTCTCATTATAAACCTTAAAAGTAACCTTTTCTCCATGCGCTCTAACAGTCATCTCTCCCAGCTCCATGTCAATAATTGCCTTCGAGGTGACTAAGAATGGTCTCCCCAAAATGATTGGAGCTTCTCGGTCCTCTTCATAATCTAGGACTACAAAATCAACAGAGAATGTAAACTTACCAACTTTAAGCAACACATCCTCCAACTTACCATCAGGGTGAGTGAGTGATCCATCCGCCATCTTAAGAGTAACTGAAGAGGGCTTGATTGCTCCTAGCCCTAACCTTTTGCAAACAGATAGAGGCATGAGATTTATGCTCTCACCCAGATCACACAATGCACCAGTGATATTATGCCCTCCAATGGTGCAAGGAATAATAAACCTCCCAGGATCTTGAAGTTTTGGAGGTAGCTTGCTCAAGATTGTGCTACACTCCTCGACTAACTCAACTGTATCTATCTCTTGAGGCTTTTTCTTCTTGACTAAAATCTCTTTTAAGAACTTCACAAAGGATGGCATCAATTCAAACACATCAGTCAAAGGAATGTTAACTTGAAGCTCTTTCAACATACTCACAAATTTTTAATACTGGGCCACATCCTTCGATGGTATAAGTCTCTACGGGAATGGTTGAGGCGGCAGAGGTGCCTCCTTTTTCTCTTCTTTCTTCTTTGCCTTCTCCACTTTTTCAACTTTTTCTATTTCAGCTCTCTCCTCAGACTTGGCCATCAGCTCTCCACCTTCAATTAAAGTCACTGCAAGACATTGCTCAGACCCTTTTCTAACAGTACTCGATCCAGCATCACCAGGGGGTGCTCCATGTTGTGTAGAATTTGTAGCGCCTACCAACTGCCCCAACTGGTGCTCCAGGTTCTTTTGAGCATTGACAAGATCTTGTATGGCATGTGCATGGGCTGCAGTGTCAGCTATCATTCTCTACTGACCTGCCATTATCTGCTTTAGTATATCTTGAACTGAATTGCTAACCTGCTGTGGTGGAGCTGGAAGTGGTTGGTAATTATTTGGGGCTCTCATATTGCCTTGATAATAAGCATTACCAAACTGATTTTGACCCTGCAGCCTGTTTTGATTACCCACATAATAAACTGACTCTGGATTAAGCAAACCTCTGTAGCATGATCTTGACCACAAACCTCACAAAAGACTTGAAATTGTTGCACTGGAGCTACTTGTTGCTGAGTCTGCGGCAGAGCTAGCTTGCTAATTTGATTAGAAATAGCATCCATCTTCGCCCTCAGCTCTGAAACTGCATCTAACTGAAGTACCCCAGCAGATTTCTGCGTAGTAGCTCTACCATCTCCCTGCCAATCAGGATTGCTCTGCGAAAACTTGTCTAGTAATTCATAGATCTGGTCAAAGTTTAAGGCCAGTACTTGGCCTCTAGCAGCATCATCTACCACGATCTTGGTGTGAGCAGTCAACCCCTCAACAAAAGTATGTGCCAGAACCTCATTTGATTGGTTATGGTGTGGACAATCTCTCAGTAAAGTTTTAAACCGCTCCCAGGCTGAATACAAAGACTCTCCTTCTCTCTGTCTGAAGGACATAATTTCACTCCTCAGCCGGGCTGTCTTGGCAGATGGATAAAATTTAGCTAAGAACTTTTTAGCCAAATAATCCCAAGTAGTGATAGACCCAGGCTTTTCAGCCTTTAACCACTTCCTTGCCGCCCCAATCAGTGAAAACGGGAACAATGTCAAGCGAACATAATCAGTAAGAACTCCCGTCGGTATATAAGTATCACTGATCTCCAAGAAATTCTGAATGTGTTGCTACGGATCTTCATAAAGTAATCCACCATATTGCCCAGTCGCATGCAGCAACTGAATTATGCCAGGCTTAATCTCAAAGTGCCCGGTGATAGTGGGCTTAACTATGCTAGACGCTACCCCCTCCAGGCTGGGGAGAGCAACATCTCGCACAGCTACGGTGCGTTCTTCTGCCATTCCTGTAGGTAAAGATCAAGCAGGACCTAATACCTGAAACAACACAAAACTCAAAACAAAAATGAAACCTGAATTGAAAATAATAAAATGTTCAAAAAGAAATCAGTCAATTTTTTAGTCCCCGGCAATGGCGCCAAAAACTTGTTGCTCCCAACGCACACGCAAGTATACGTGGTCGACAAGTAATAAAGTGATAAATAGAGTATCGTTCCCACGAGGACTATTCAGACTGGACTCCTAACAAACAATTTCTTAACAACTATTCAGGGATCTTTTTCAATAGTGAGAATATTATCAACTACAAAAATAGTGATTAAAATGGTAGAATTGAATTCAAACAATGGAGCAAAAATTGGTTGTTATCAGTAATAAGGAGACGGTCCAGGGTTAGAGCCGCGACCAATCCAGTTGAGTTATCCTGTTGATTCCACTTCTTAAGTCCCAAGATTGCTAACTAATAGGTTAATTGTACCCGTAAAAACCTGTCGATTCTTCACGGTCTATGCAAGCTACTCTAACGCCTATATGTCTATGGAGTTAAATCACATGCACGCATTAACGAACTCTGTATTTAGCTAAGCAAGGTGAATAGGTATATGTCTATCCTACCCACAAATTGATTCCCCGATGCCCAGGTTCACAATCAAGCCCTATTCTTTCTTATGTGCGTTCATAAATTCCCTCTGTCGAGTTCAATCTAAGAACCGTAGATAGTGTTCAATTATTCGGTCGTTATAATCAAACAATTATGATCAAGAAAGAATAAACAATCTGTAATTGGAATTCAATTCATGGAAATCAACATTCAAACCTCAACCTTCATGAATTCGCTCTAACCCTAGAACGATATATTTAGCTACGCTTACTCATAATAACAACACAAGGATTTGATGAAATAATAAAATAATGATGTAATAAATTAATGGAAGGAAGAAAAACCCTTGTTCAAGATGTTATGAGCTCTCAAATTTGCTCCAAAGTCTGAACTCCTCTCAAAAACTAAGTAGAAGAGTATTTATAATGTTTACAAAAGCCTAGCAAATAGTTACGCCTAAGCCTAGACGAAATAGGAAATCCAAAAACGCTCTAGGGGCGCTATAGCTGGCGCCCCGCGCCTCAAACCGCGTGGAACCAAGCAGAGGACGTCGAATCTTGCACGTAACGGCCATGCCCCGCATCCCAAAACGCGGAAGAAAGTTGGGCGCTGCAGTGGGCGCCTCACGGGCCAAGCTACGCTCACACTGGGCGCTGTAGTGGGCGCCCCGCGCCACCTATAGCGCCAGGCTAATTTCTCTGCTCTCGTCGTTCGTAGCTTGCTTCGTTCCGTGCCTTCGCATACTCGATCCAATCTGCAATCCAAACTCAATCTTTTCTTGCTCGATTATGCTCTTCAAAGCTCCAATTGCACCTCACAACATCCTACAAGTCACACGACACAAAATCAGTGCAAAATCACATTCGTCAACTAGGAAACGGGCAAATAAAGTACTCAAACGTGAGGAAATATTAAGGAAATATAGGCATAAAATGCCAAACATCAGAAAGGAACATGCAGTCTTCGGTCGGAAAAAAATAAAAACTAAAATAAAAATTATCATCATTTTTGTGCCGTTATAATGGCGATTTTTTACGACATTGTATCAAAATCCATAAGAAAGGTTTTTTTTAGTCATAAAAATATATATTTATTCAACTTTGTGTCGTTATAATGCCGAATTTTCTTCAGGCCATTTGTGTTTAAGTTAAGTCTCGCAGTTTATCCTAAAATGTTGAGAATAATTTTTTTACACTGTTATAATGGCGAAATTTTTTAAAATTTTAATCTAAATTTGTGTTAAGGATTTCCCTAAATTTTTCTATTTTTGCGTCACTAAGATTTCGGGACTGTCCAAAATGGAATTTGGGATCTATCCCAAGTTTTCAAATAATTCAACCGTCGTTTTCACGCCGTTGTAATGGCGATTTTTCGGAATATTTTGTGTCTATTTTGTACCTTTATTTTATATTGAGTCTTCAAAAAAAGTGTATGTTTCGTCCTTTTCCTTAGTTCTGTCACGACGGAAAAAATTTTTAGAAGTCATTCTTGCGTCGTAAGTTTGTGTCGAATATTTGTCCCTACTTTTCTTTTAGGGTTTGTGTCGTAATTAAGGATTTTATTTTTTCTTCATAGATTAGCATGAAGTTCTATTCAAACGTCGTGTCAAATCTAATTTTTCAAAATAATAAATAAAGAATATAGTTTAAAAAATGCAATCGAGTCCTACTACGTGTTGAGTCTTGTCTTTTTTTTGTTTCATTTTTATTTAAGTCATCCAACTGTGCATTAATCCTAACCCATGTTTTATTAGGTACTATGGCTGGATCGCCCTCGAGGTCTGGAAAAAGAAAATACCCATAAGGTGTCAGACCATCCGCGTTAGGATGATTGATGACCCACCTGACGAGCTAAGGGGATAGTGGAAAACGATGGCTGATATACAGAAAAAGCTTGTCACTGCAAAGATTGATTGCTTGACCGATCTTTTGCTTATGGATCCTATCTTGGTCCCCCGCTGTGAACTAATTAATGCACTTATTTCTCGTTGGGACTCTACGAAAAACACCTTCCAGTTTAAGGGGTTTGAGATGACTCCTACACTAGAGAAGTTAGCTGGGTTGGTCAAAATGGACCTGAGGAAGAAAAGAATGTTAGCTCCTAGGTCTGTTAATACGCAAGAATTCTTTCATAACCTGAAGATGTCGGTGGACAAAATAGTTGATGGCGTGAACAAAGGTTGGATTTCATTTGAGTACCCCTACAAGCGCTTTGGGAAGTCGGATGGTTATGAATTTCATTCATAATGAGTTCTATCAAACATTGACTTATGATGATTGGTCCCTACATAGGGCGTAAGTATTTGTGTTTGCTTTTTTGGGTTTGATGGCTTTCCCGCTGAAGTGCAGAAGGATTTCAATTTTAGTGAGGTGGGTCATGAGAGCTTTGTTCGATACAAAGATAGATTTCACTATCATCCCAATGAATTTAGGCAGCATATATCATGCTTTAGGTCAGTGCAAAAACAAAAATGTAACATTCTTCCACGGGTGTAACTTGCTCCTACAAGTCTGGTTTATGGAGCATATATGTCTTCATCGACCTTCTCAAATTGTTAAGTGTTTTACCACGAGCTACTTGAGCCATCACCTGAAACATGTCAAAAACACCCCTTTCCCAGACAGTGAAGACGGGTGGAAAGCATATCTGAGTGGCCTATCTTCTTGTAGTATTTTGTGGCATTTTAGCTGGTTTGTGAAGAGTGAGATTGCGATTAGATGCAGGAACCGCACTTTCTTTGTGTTGATGGGATTGAAAGGGGCTCAGCCTTATGTCCCTGTTAGGGTACTCAGGCAGCTATCCATATCCAGAAGGTTCCTAGAGTTGAAAATATGAGTGCTTATGTTGCCGAGTATAATTCTGGTTAGTGCCAAGATAGGGCACAATTTTGGAGATTATAGGATAACAGAATGTTCTTGGATGATCGCATACTGGCACAAAATGGCCTTAGGGGAGAGGTCACTCCCGAGTACGCGGTATGGTATCGTTGCCAGCCCCTGCTTATAGCCATGCCCGAGAGATCCGTGACATGCACTGTTGATATTGAGGCAAGGATGGAGTTGAGGTTAGCTGACATGACACACCATCTTGAGGAGATGCACCGTTTGCATATGGAGCGTGTTGTTCCTGAGAGAGATACCGCTAGGGCAACTTTGGTTGATAGTTTGAGTAGAGAGGATCATCATCGTCAGGAGGTTGCAGTGTTTCGAGACCGACTTGATTGAGCATTGGAGGATGGAGTAATGCTCAGGGAGCTAACATTGGGCCGACTTCAGGGTTTGCAAGCTGCAAATCAGATCATCAGGACAGCTCATGAGCTGATTTATGACACTACCGTGTATGTTGCACAGATGTGCGTTGATTACAAGAGGCAGCCCTTCGAGGAGCTAGTCCAGTAGTTGTTGCCATTTGTCACCATAGTTGCAGCTGATTTTGCAAGATTACACCAGACTTTGACACGGGACCCACCAGTGGATCAGCACCAATGGCAGACTTTGGCAGGCGTAATCCTGCCAAATCAGCTGCAACTCTAGTGACAAATGGCAACAACTTCTGGACTAGCTCCTCGAAGGGCTGCCTCCTCTAATAAACGCACATCTGTGCAACATACATGGCAGTGTCCTGATGATTTGATATGCAGCCTGCAAACCCAGAAGTTAGCCCAATTCTAGCTCCCTGAGCCTCACTCCATCCTCCAATGCTCTGTAAGTCGGGCTCAAAACACTGCGACCTCCTGACGGTGATGATCCTCACTGCTCTGACTATCTACCAAAGCTACCTTGGCGGCATCTCTCTCAGCAACAACACGCTCCATATCTAAATGGTGCTCTCTTCAAGATGGGGTTTCATGTCACCTAACCTCAACTCCAACCCTACCTCAATATCAACAGTGCATATCTCAAATCTCTCGGGCATGGCTATGAGTGGGGCTGGCGATGATACTATGCCGTTCACTCGCCTAAAGCAACAATAATTAAAGCCTGAGATTCTAATAATTCCCAGCGGAGTCGCCAAGGCTGTCACACCCTTTTTTGAAAATGATTGGTTTGTTGGTTTTAGCGCTTATGGTGTTAAATTTGATGTTGGCACTATTTTTAAGGGTTTTCTATTTAAGGAAGTGACGGTGTTAAAAGTTACCAAGATTATTTATTATTTTCGGAGTCGCCACTTGACAAGTTTAAAGGTGTGCTAAGTTACCACGAAGGTACCTCAGAACACCTTTTGACTCGTCAAAGACCTGCGTTTGAGATTCGGGTAAGGACCTCAGTTGACTCTCGGAAGGTATTAGGCATCCTCGAGTCCTGTGTCAAGCACACTTACTTTTATTGTCATTTTTATCGACTTTTAGAATTATGTTTGTTGTATTAGCCTTTTTTATTTGTTATGCTTTGGTTCAGGTGAAAGCCGCTTGTTCATTGACGGAGGCTCTATCGACTTAAGCATTGATTGTGCTTTAGACTTGCTTAAATATTGTTTTTGTTATAAATGTTTCTGATTAACGCGTAGCACAATGATAGACGCGCAGGCGATTGATTTATTTATAGGGAGAATTACACAAATATACCACCCTAATACCAAATTTACAAAAAATACCAATACTATACCATTTTACAAAACATGCCAATACTTTTTTTACAAATCATATACAACTTCCATTAAAACCATACAAATGAAGGTTTTAAACCCTCCCACACCCACTGCTCCCAGTCACAGTGTTGCCGCCGGTGGCCAGTCGCCGGCCGCCGGTGGTGGTAGCCGGATTTTTTTTTTTTAAATCTGAAAAAAATATATAAAAAAGTATAAAAAACATACAAATTACACATTCATACAAGATATACACTTTTACAAAATAGAATATACAAAATATACACTTCAATACACCCCCAAACATACAAAGACATAAAAATAAATTTGTGGATATGCAAAAAACTTATTCATATACATATGAAACACACATACACATAAATACCAAAAATCTACAAAAATATACAATATACAAAACCACAATTTTGCCAAACATACACTTGAAAATATAAAAATACATAAATATACAACAATATACAAAGATATTCAAAAAAAAATTAATGTATTGATGTACCAAAAACATACACATACACATAATACAAACCTTATACATGTTTATACAAATACAATACACATACAAAACCAAAAAAAGAAGAAGGATGGAGGAGCAGATCGGAGCACAGTGATGGAGCAGTGGCTAAGCCGCCGTAAGAATAGCAGCAGCGATGGGGTGGTTGCCGGCGAGGGGGAGGGAGACGGCGGGGTGGGTGGATAGGGGGAGGAGGGAAGAGAAAGAGAGAGAAAGAGGGGGAAGAAATTAGGGTTTGAGTTTGGGGGAGTGGGAAATGAAAATGGTATGTTTTGTAAAAATGTAGAAAGTATTGTTATATAGGGTAAAATATTTAAAAGTATTGGTATATTATGTAATTAAGCTATTAGGGTAGTTATATAGTGTAAATTTTCCTTATTTATATTTTGTTAAACTGTAGGCTCAAGTACTGCTAAGATGTAATTGAATTTTTTTGCATTAATGAGACACATAACAAGTTAAAGTTCATTTTTTTCTTAAAGAGAATCTTATTTGTGTCAAAATATGGGCCATAGCTTAAGAATAACTTATGTTTTGGGCTGGATTTGCAAATTGTAGATGTAGAGTTTACACTGCCCACTCTATTTTCTTTTCCCCTTTTTTTTTTGATGATTTTTCCCTTTCGTTGATTTTCTGTCTATTATTAAACGACAGTTTGCATTTGTAGTCTTGCTTTGCTTACTGTTTCAAACATTAGCCTACAAAATTCTATCTGAATGTATTCTTGCCATTCCATGGCCTGCTTGGCTCCTCCCTTTCAGATTTATGCCAAAGCTTTTTTCCTTGAAAGTGGTATTATTTATCATTTTTCTTTTTAGTGTCTGATTCCTTTTCTTTTTTAAGAAAGTAACATAAGGAAACTATTTTTCAAGACACTAGACATCTATCTCCAAAATATCAACATGGATATTTGCTACATTTGTTAAAACTTAAATTTCGCTTCTAGAATACCGTACAACAAGCAGATTTATGTACAAACAAGCTAAAAAGACATAAATATATTATTACATATGCCTAAGCCAACAACATGACTATGTTTTTCATTATAATTAAAGAAAAGGAGCTGAAAAATTACCTATTGAAGTGCAAATCCAACCTAATAAGGTTAGCGCAATACCAAGCCCAACAGCAACAAACCAACAACGAATTAAGACAATAATCCAAAGATCACTTTAAAAAAAAAAACCGTAGCTTAAAATGTAGAACTCAAACTTCATTCTCTCTTTTTTTTTTTCTTTCTCTTTTGATCTTATATTAGTATTTACCGCTCTTCAAAATTTTCAGTGGTAGGTGAAAATTTTTGCTCTGTGGTTAATGCCCTTAATGAAGAGGAAAAGAGCTTATTTATAACTGAAATTGGGAACTTCAACCATTCACTCCAACAATCAAAGCATTAAATGCCTCTAAGAAAAATCCAAAGGAAGCATGCAAGGTAATAAATATAAAATTGATGAGAGGTTGAGTGTGGCAGGAGTGGAGTGCTGCCACACCTCTGCTACCTCTACTCTCTTTTGACTTTTGATTCCATTCGGATATACATATCTAATTGGCAGAATACATAGATGGCCCTTGAAGTTGACCGCAATTCCCATATTGACACCCCAACTTTTTCAGTGACCAACTAGACACCTCTTGTCGTCCCCAGTGTGTCTCATGAACATATACGTCTCTTAAGTTAGATGCGTGAGTTACACTCACCGATAATGTGTCAAATGAGCGAATAAAAGCGCGACACGTGTATTTTTCGTTAAAAAGAAATTACACATGTAACTAAACTAAAAATATTTACATTTTAAAAACTATAATAATTAAATATTATTAATTGATTTTTGTTTTTTCATTTTAAAATCTCCCCCTCTCCCCCACTCCATCCTTGTTCTCGTCAACTCTCTTCTCCAATATTCATTTGGACCTTCACTGCTAGCTGCTCCCTCTCCCTGTTCCCTATATTTCTCCTTGTTTTTCTTCATCAATTATATATTCATACAAGTTAGTGAATAAAGGAAAATGTTGAGTGAGAAACCCAAAAACCACCATTGATGGAATTTAAGATCTTGAAGAGTACATAAATAGATTTTTTTGAAATTAATATTATTTGAGTAAATTGATTACTAGGTTTTTGAGAATTGTCGTTGGCCAAGTCGTATTTCGAATCTTAGCTCAGTTGGGGGAGTATTGATCGAAAATTGATAAAGTTTGAAACCAAAAAACTTAATTGATTATAGAGGGAAACAATAAGATCAAGAACCTATGTTATTGATGCTCCTAAAAGCTATAACTTTGGTCAAGTGAGGTCTGTGTTTTACTGGAATGGGAATGATGGATTTGTGTTTCACTGGAATGGGAATCGGATGTGGTCTATGTTTCACTTGTGTAAGAAATCTATTAGTAGCTTATAATTTCTTTTTCTCTTTTTTTGTTTTGATTGTGGTGGTAATGGTTGTTTTGCAAATTGGTTATGAGTTGGTAGATTTTCCGGTGAAAGATGGTGGTGATGGAAGGTGGTGGAGTTTTGGGGAAGAAAGTGTAGACAGTGGTAAAGGAAATGAAAAATGTCATGTGGGACCCACACAAAATGATTTTATGTAAAAACAAAAAGAAGAGAAAAACTAAACATAAACAATAAACTCGATCATACATGCGTGAGCTACACCTGATTTTCCATGTCATCACGAGGGGTTCACGAGATACACTGGAGACGACAAGAGGTGTCTAGCTGATCGCTAGGAAAGTTGAGGTGTCTATATGGGAATTGGGGTCAATTTCAAGGGGCCATCTATGTATTATGCCTATCTAATTTCAAAGCTATTGACGTCATCAATGGGCAGAGCTAGTAAAATACAACGAATATCTTGCCATCCTACACATGCGCTCCTTCATTACAAGTTAGTACAAAATTCAATAAAATCCCAACCAAACAGTAGAATACCCACAACACTTGAGCACCTTAATGCTAAATAAGTAAATTAAGCTGATGCCTACATGAAAACATGAGACGAGAGCTAATAACTTCAATTGCTTCGAAAATGAATAAACAAACAAATGGATTTCTACACTTAACCAGAACTAAATGAACAAGTAAAACTGAAGCAACCTTGAAAGCTCAAGTTCAGACAAACTACTTTGAACGAAACCAAGGCATACAACATGGATTTTCATTTTTACGAACAAAAGTACATATAAAAATGACACTTAAGCTAGACACCCAATTCTATTCACCGATTAACAGGGACAAAATTCAAACTAATACAAATGCTACCAATTTAAAATTTTAACAGATCATGAAACTGTAATAACTTCAGTTTCTCAACTAATACTAACACTTGAAACATATTTATGTGATTGGAAATACTAATGACACTACTTTTGACAACTGATCAAGATCAAAATTAAGCTGCAAATAGAGACTGAATTTTGTCTCACCGAATATCAAAGCAACGGCCTTGATGAATACTGCATCACCACTGCTGCACGCTGCCTACCATGCGATGCTATTGCCATCAATTGAGTCACTGTGTCGCCATTACTAGTGTTGTAATTGCCGCAGCACTGTCTAAATATGAAGGCGCAATCACAGCTCGAAGAGAGAAGCTCCAACCACAAACAGCTGGTCAAAGCGTCACTTCCTCTATTGGGACAACCTTGACACTGCTGCGACATCACCATCGTAGTCATTGAAAACCACCAGCCCTACACCCTCGTATCGCCATCAAAACAACTTCCATGAACAAACAACATCACAGCTACTAAGTAATTTTATTCACCACCAAAAGTTGCTGCCTAACTCGCCACTACCACTGTTTACGGCAAAACAAAATCAAAATCTACCACCCTTTTCTCATTCTAATGGAAACGACCTTATTTGGGATCGTCTTAATTAGAACAAGAGAAGGATGAAAGGAAAAACCTAGTAAGCTGCTAGTCGGAATCAAGATGAAGGAAGGTTTCATAGGTAATCGGAGTATAGGACATGAAAGAGGAGTGTTAGGATCGGGACCCGGGTATAGTGCGGAATAAGACAAAGTAGGTAACAATGACAATAACAAGGATATCGAAAGTTGATAATAACGACAACTAAAACAAATAAAGAAGACACAAAAATATACGTGGTTCAGTCAAAAAGACTTAGTCCACGGGTTGAGAGGATCAATTTTCACTACACCAACGAGTATACGAATAGAGAGTACAAAATTAGAGTATATACTCTAATTTATCCCAAATATCCCAAGAGAGTAATCTCACAAAAAATACTCACAAAGAAATTCTCACTGGTGTTTCCCAAAACTAAATTCTCTTACAAAATACTTTCTATTAAGAAAGAAGATGGGAATACAAATAGAAATACTTCTCTTTAAGTTGGTATCTTCCATCGAATGAAATTAAGGCTTATTTATAAGGGAGATGACAACGAATTTGAAAACCGTTATGCCAAAACAAGTTATGACAAAACATGTTATGGCAAAACATGGCTACATAACAAATCTCCACCTTAGCCTTGTTTTGGCTTATGAAATGAAACTTCTCCCCTTCTCCACAAAACTCAAATCACATATGCCAAAATTATGTGATATCAGAATCAGAGATTTCTGATGTCGAAACTGTAGCAACACCTGTAACAGTAGATCCCAATAAAGTATACAATGTACCAGACCTGTGTGCCAATATAATCACATGAGCACCATGGGAAACTTTCAAAACTCCACCTTCACCTGTGTATTTACACCCAAGAGATTCTAGGGTGCCCAAAGAGATGAGATTTTTCTTCAACTCAGGAACATATCTAACATTAGTGAGAGTTCTCACTACACCATCATGCATTTTGATTCGGACTGTACCTTTGCCAATAACTCTACAAAAGGCATTGTTGCCCATCTGGACAACTCCACCTTCAACTGAATCA
This sequence comes from Petunia x hybrida, assembly GCA_037355625.1. Lineage (NCBI taxonomy): Eukaryota > Viridiplantae > Streptophyta > Magnoliopsida > Solanales > Solanaceae > Petunia > Petunia x hybrida. Next base: position 11,536,386 of record JBBBVM010000036.1, read on the forward strand.
TCTGTAGAAAACAAGTCCTTGTTGGGACACATATGACTCGAACAACCGGAATCTAAAATCCACTCATTGTTAGATCTCGAAGAATTTTCAATTGCTAAAAATATAGATCCATCAATCTCATCAGTAGCTACACTGGCTTCTGCGGTGTCACTATTTTCCCGGTGATTTTTCTTATGCTTATCTTTATTTTTCAACTTCAAGCATCCAGACTTAATGTGACCCTTTTGATGACAATAATTGCACACAAAATTATTGTATTTGGACTTGGAATCAAATCTACCCTTAACAAACAAGCCTAAAGCTTGATTTTCACTACTTTCCCCTATAATATCTCTATCTATCTGTTCTTTTGATTTCAGCATAGATTTAATTTTTCTGTAAGAGATAATTTCTTTTCCATAGAAAATAGTATCTCTAAAATGTTTAAATGACTGGGGTAAAGAGCATATTAACAAAAGGGCTTGATCCTCTTCATCGATCTTAACTTCAATATAACTCAAATCCATAAGAATGGAATCAAATGTGTCAAGATGTGAGAGTATAGAAGTACCTTCATCCATACGAAGCATGTAAAGCTTCTGCTTTAAATATAATCTATTTTCCACTGTCCTCTTCATATACAGGGCCTTCAACTTTTTTCACATGCCTTTAGCAGTGGTTTCAGAAGCTACTTCACGCAAAACCTCATCAGAGAGATTTAATATAATACTTGATTTAGCCTTTTTATCAAGGCTAGCAAATTCCTCCTCCGTCATTTTTTCAGATTTATTCTCCTTTCCTTCCAACGCTATATCAAGACCATCCTGAATGAGGATAGCTTCCATTTTTAGTTGCCACATTGCGAAGTTTGCACTTCGATCAAATTTCTCAACATAAACCTTTGTTACCGTCATCTTGGCTACTGATAACTGATCCGATTTGATCCGGCTCTGATACCAATTTGTTAGGATCAGGACCCGAGTATAGTGCGGAATAAGACAAAGTAGCGTAACAATGACAATAACAAGGATATCGAAAGTTGATAATAACGACAACTAAAACAAATAAAGAAGACACAAAAATATACGTGGTTCAGTCAAAAAGACTTAGTCCACGGGCGGAGAGGATCAATTTTCACTACACCAACGAGTATACGAATAGAGAGTACAAAATTAGAGTATATTCTCTAATTTATCCCAAATATCCCAAGAGAGTAATCTCACAAAAAATACTCACAAAGAAATTCTCACTGGTGTTTCCCAAAACTAAACTCTCTTACAAAATACTTTCTATTAAGAAAGAAGAGGGGAATACAAATAGAATACTTCTCTCTAAGTTGGTATCTTCCATCGAATGAAACTAAGCCTTATTTATAAGGGAGATGACAACGGATTTGAAAACCGTTATGCCAAAACAAGTTATGACAAAACATGTTATGGCAAAACAAGTTATGGCAAAACATGGCTACATAACAAGGAGGTTGAGACGAGTCTTCTCATGTAAGGGTCGCTGGAGAGAGTCGCCGAGAAATGGTTTGACTGCTACTTGAAAATCCGATTTACGCCAAACCATTGAGATTTTTGAAAAATAAACCCTATATATGGAAAGAGGAGGCCTCTGCTGTTCTATTGATGTCAAATTTGAGCATCGCCGGTGGCGGCGTACAGTGGCCGATCGGTGGAACAGTGGCGGTTCGAGGTGTTTCAGGGGTGGGGGCAATTTTCGGTGGTGAGGGCAGAATTTGGCAAGATTTCCTTTAGGTTTAGGGATTATGTGAGAAATAACCAAAAATACCAAAGAAATAAATTTCTTATAAACAAAAGACGTGGACCGGGTCAAGTCTAGAGTAGGCCGATTGGGAGAGGCGGCTTGGACATCTTTTTTTTTTTTTTTTTCTCTTTCCGAATTTATGTGGTCCAAATGGCCAAACTATACAAAAATTAAAATTAATTAAGTCAAATCCTACACATTTAATCTAATAACTTCTCAAACCATTAATCTATAAAACATCAAAATCACAATCACAACAATATTTCGACTTGACATTAATCAGATACTTTGGTATTTTTTCTTAATTAATTAACTTAAAAAATCTAGAAAAATTTGACAAAATTCTAGAAAGAAACACACAATTTAATTAAACAAATTTTTCTTTAGTGCCAAAATTAGGCGATTACAAAAATATGGCTTCTTTTCTAAGAGTTTGTTAAACAACTGACAAGTCGTAAAACTAATTCATTGTAAACAACTCAGCTCACGTAATCTTGATTTAGGCCCATCGAGTCATGACTTATTACTCAACGTATAAAAATTCTAACTTATTTGACTGAATTCCTACGTATTAGAAGGTGTATGGGTTGGCTTAAAAACCGATCAAATCAAATTTTAAGCCACTTTTAGTTAATAGAAGTGTTTGATTAGTTGAAAAGTGCTTAAAAGTAGATGACTTTTAAGCTTAAAAAAAGTCAAAAGCTATAAGTAGGGCAATTCTAACCTATAGCTTTTGGCAATTTTAAGCCACTTTTAGTTAATAGAAGTGTTTGAATAGTTGAAAAGTGCTTAAAAGTAGATGACTTTTAAGCTTAAAAAAAGTCAAAAGCTATAAGTAGGGCAATTCTACCCTATAGTTTTTGGCTTAAAAGCTGTTATAGTTTGATCAACTATATTTTAACTTTTTATCTCTTATAATATTTTTTAATTTCACTAATACCCTTACTAACAAATGCACTAAATTATTCCCCCATTTTTTTTTGTTCTTTTAAAGTATATTTTAATCAAGCACAAAAAATACATTTTTACCAAACACCTCAACGGTTTTTTTTTCCAGTTTTAGCACTTGTATCTAAACACGTAAATGCTTATTTATACGACCAGCTCAAGCACTTTAAAAGTGAATTTAGGCACTTGTGCTTAAAAGCTACTTTTTTCAGCCAACCCAAATGAGCTCTTAATATGTTTCCTTGCTAGCTCAAGGCAGGGGCTGAGTCAAGATTTCCAACAAGAGGGTTCAAAATTTAAAAAGTAAAACTTAGACTTGTGTCAAGGGTTATGATGAGGTCCAAATTGCATAGGAATTGTCTGCTCGTTCTTATCAAATTCTAATATAGTTTAAGATATCGTCCCACAGAGATTGGGTGTTCTATGCTACGGACTTGTAGTATTTTAATTACTATTTGAGAGAATCAAATTGATGAAAAGTGAGTTTTTAATTTAAATTTACTTAAACTAAAAGAAAGAACTTTCGGAAGATTTCAAATTTAAAAGGAGTTGGGAATCGTTGAATTCACTTGGTAATACTTATAATAAATATCTCAGTTTTGACATGTATTTCTCTTACGAATAATTGATTATTGCTAATTTAATTATATTTTGCTCAGTAAGAAAATAATCAATTAACAACACTCCGTCAGGCTATGCATATTAATCAAATTATAACTAGTGACGATTAAACAGAAATATTTTTCTTGCATGAATTGTGCTAAAAAGTAGTAAAAATTTTGTGAGAATATTTTTACGGAAAATCAATAATCTTACCTACAAAAATTCCTCCGTGAGAATTAAAACTGAGGTAAACAAGATTACAGACTTGGAAAAATAGTTTTTACTCTACTATTTTATTCGTCAGTTATCATACATTAATTTTGCTCCGTGAGAATTACAAAATTAATAAAGCAATAACCTAGAGATAAAATAGACGGATATGAAAATAATGATTTAGTAAAAATTATCATTCCAGCACAGTATTAAAATGTGATTTATAAGTTTCAGGTCAAGCATGTATTAAAATTGAGATAAATATTATAAATATCACCAAGTTTCATCAACTATCCCAACAAAAGAGATTACTCCATTATGGAGTAAGAAAAACTTTAAAATATAAAGACTATGAAGAAAATAATATTTCTTCTAAAGAGGAAACTAACTAAAGCTCAAAAGAGAGAAAGAAAGAGATAGCAAGAGAAAGTAGTTCTCTGCAAAGTGAATTGGTGTCTTTCTTACAAACTTTGACCATCTATTTATCGAGAAATTCTTAGGCAAAATGTCTTCCAAATATGCAAAGGTGTGTGAAGTTGATGACTATTCCATAGATGCAAAGGTATCTTGAAGTAAGAAGATTTCTTCCGTTTGCACTTTGTTCTTCAGCGTATAAAAATCACGGACATGACTATCAGTGTTATAGTCGCACTATGAATAGTGAAATCATCAATGGTCATTCCCTTATTTTTCTTCACTTTGAATATCTTCTTCTTCCTATAAAATATGTTAGAAAATATGCGAGAGATGGATATATTTATTCACATTTTATTTAAAATACTTAATATTTAACTGTAAAAATATAGGAATAAATTATATCCATCAAATTCCCCCCATACTTGAATCTTTGCTCGTCCTCGAGGAAAAAGAATATATATATATATATATATATATATATTTTTTTTTTTTTATATATATTTTCTTCAAAAGTTATGATCTTTGAAGGATAGAAAATTTAGTCAAGATAAATTCCCTTCATCATGTTCAATGCAATTATTCTTTTTACTTCACCAAATTTTTTACCTTATTTATGAATTTTGACTTGATCAACAAGAACTTGCAGTCTTCTCCCCTTGAATCTTTTAAAATTGATAGAGTTATGATCATGTATTCAGTAAGTATCATAGTCTTGTCCATAGGCTTGCTCGTCATGTTCATCTCCACTAATATAGATTCAATACTGACTTTCAAAATCTTTTTAGGACTTTTCATGGCTTGTAATGTTAGGCTTCAGGCTGGTAGGATAAGGATATTTGATAGTGACTGTTCTTCTTCCAGCTTGGAGCTAACGTTTCTCAAAATTTTCTCCATTCGGTAATACTTTTTTTTTCGTGTCAATTTTTTTTTTCTTTTTTTTTTCTTTTTGCTATGTCATATATATTCATATATTCACAACATTGCTTCTTTTTGTAATATTTCTTCCTTTTGGTGATATTTAATCTTTGCTCATTCAAAGCTGGAAGAAATAATAACTCTTTTTTTTTCTTTATATATATGTAAACAATGTATACATATATTATATATATCATTTTTTTTGGTAATATATCATGGTGTTGAAAAAAAAATAGGATTAAGGTTCAAAGAATGGTTCGAAAAGGTAAAAATATGTATATTTAGATAGAAAATGGAGAGGCTTGAATTGTGTATCAAAGAATACCTAATTTCATTTTTCAAAAATTAGTATCATCCATTATTTCGCCTTGAAGAAAATTCAGAGCAAGTTCTAGCCAAGTTCATTGATTCTACCTTCTTTGTGATCATAATTTTTCTCAATTCCAACGATTTTCTGAGTTGAAGATGTTTGCTCTTGCTTTCACAAAGTCAAAATCATAGACATGAAAAATCATATGTTGAATATAAAAAGAAATAATATTGATCATAACAAAAAAAATTTATATCGCTAATTAAAAACCTACAATTAAGACCATAAATAAGAAGAAAATAGTATATAATATATAAAAATAAAAATAAAAATATATAGTTAAATAAAAAAAACATAAAAATCATATTCATATCAAAATAACCTCCCCCATACTTGAACGTTTCATTCTCCTGGATGAAAATACATTTTAAGATAAGTGAAAGAAAGGAGAGTGAAAATAGAATGAAGAAGGATCAAGTGACAGTTGGATTATATAAATATAATATAATTAATATAAAAATACTACTTTATTAGTAAAATAAAAATCTTTTTGGCTTTCAAATATACGATCACAGAAGAAAGCTTGAAAGAAACTGTGACCACACATGTTCTATGTATAATAGACTGAATTATTTTTAGACCTTCTCAGTCATGAGGTCTTGGTTTGAATATAAACCAGAAAATTACATGTGCCAACATTAGACTTGGACAATTGAATGGTTAACCAACCAGTAACTTAGGCATACCGATCACCATGGAGTTACTCCTGTCTAGGTGACTTTGTTTTTGTAGAGGCCTTTATGAGATGTTCCAGTTGTACAATAATCTGGATATTGACCAGATCAATTGGTTAAGCATTTAATTAATCATATCTAAATTGGACTTATGAGGCTCCATTGCTTCACCGTCAATGGCTATAGGGTAAAGAACCTGAAACGACCTCGGTTAGTCTTTTCGGAAGTTAGGACTCCGATTGGCCTGCCGATAATTTTAAAATATTCGTAATGTCCAGTAGGACCTGTCTGTAAAATTTGAGGTAAATCAGACCTCGTTTTGTAGGCATCGGAAGAAGGTTTTAGTTTTTATTGGCGATAAATATTAAAAAGAGATTTTTGAGCTCGGTTTTGCCGAATGAGCTCCGATTCGAAATCCGAAAGCGCCGTTAGGTTCGTATGATTATTTGTGATTTTTGTAAACTTTCGAAAGTGAATTTCGATGTTGTTCGGCTAGTTTCCGCTAAAATGCCGAAAGTTAAATAATTTGACTTCTTTTCATTTAAATTCGCATCTCGAGTTTCGGGAGTCTGATTTAAGATCCGCCTTCGCGAGTATGTTACATATATTTTGTATAACTTATATACAAAAGTTGGAATTATTTCGAATATCATAGGGCACCGTTTTAATTTTCGTCGAGAAAAGAAAAGAAAATAAAAGAAAAAAAAACAAAAAAACAAAATAAAGGAAAGGCGGTGGGTCCTTAAGCAAAGACGAGGTAATGGTATATAGCAACAGAAACATTCACGAAATGAACAGAAAGAAGATGAGATAGACAGGGAGGAAAGAAAAATACCAGAAAATAAGAAAAGGGGTCGGAGAAAAGTAGAATTTTCACCCTGAAACATTCAGGTAATGATCCTAATATATTATTTGAGTTTATTACGTATGTTTGAATATATTTTTACGGTAAAAATAGGGATATTAGACATCGCCCTAATGACGTAAATTGATAGTTTGAAGGGTCAAATGGACCCCGATAATGAAATTGATTATATATTCGTACTCAGTGAATTATGGGCAACTTATAAATGTAATTTATTTAGGGTTTGGTTATGTGACCATAAACCCCGTATATAGGCCTGGCCTGCGTATTGCGTATGCGAATAGGGTATCAGGTTCCTACCTGGATTGCCCTAAGAAGTGAGGAATGAAGCCTTTAGTCTAATGTGATACATTTTTCTGCTTATTGAACACAGTGGGATCATTTGGCAATGGAACCAAAGGACAAGCGGTTATTGAGTGGATGTACTAACTTTGTAACAAGGTAAGTGTTTATATCCATTTCTTTGGAGGCACCTGGCCTCGTGGATTTTCTACCACGTGTTCCTTACGTGTGTAGCTGCCGATAGGCGTACTCATTACGCCTTAGCTTTGAACTTATATTTTATATTATATGTTATGTCCTGTTATTGGCATTGCATTGAGAATCTGAGTATTGTACTTTGGCTATGAGTTGGTATATACTTTCTAGCTGTCGATGAGAGTCCCGCGCTGGTGATGGGTTATTATTACATCGTGTTTCATTTGTATGCACATTACATCATATTGAGGGTAGGAGGATTCCGCCCTCGGAGCAGGAGTATTCCGCTCCATTGCATCATATTGAGGGTAGGAGGATTCCGCCCTCGGAGCAGGAGGATTCCGCTCCATTGCATTATATTGAGGGTAGGAGGATTCCGCTCTCGGAGCAGGAGGATTCCGCTCCATTGCATCATATTGAGGGTAGGAGGATTCCGCCCTCGGAGCAGGAGTATTCCGCTCCATTGCATCATATTGAGGGTAGGAGGATTCCGCCCTCGGAGCAGGAGGATTCCGCTCCATTGCATCATATTGAGGGTAGGAGGATTCCGCCCTCGGAGCAGGAGGATTCCGCTCCATTGCATCATATTGAGGGTAGGAGGATTCCGCCCTCGGAGCAGGAGGATTCCGCTCCATTGCATCATATTGAGGGTAGGAGGATTCCGCCCCCGGAGCAGGAGGATTCCGCTCCATCTATTTGGCACATGTGACACCATTGCATCATACTGCATTCATCCCATTTCATTGCACCGCGTGCTGACTATTGTGTGACTATCGTGTTGTGTTTTATATATGCGGTATGTATACCGTATCTCAGTTTGCCTATATATTTCTGGCTCGTATCTCGGGTTGCACGCCGCAAAGGTATGAATATATGGATCGGGTTGCACACCGCAACGGTATAAATATATGGATCGGGTTGCACGCCTTGGGAATATGAATATATAGATCAGGTTGAATGCTTCGACAATATGAATATATGGATCGGGTTGCACGCCGCAACGGTATAAATATATGGATCGGGTTGCACGCCTCGGGAATATGAATATATAGATCAGGTTGCATGCTTCGACAATATGAATATATGGATCGGGTTGCACACCGCAACAGGATGGATATATGGATCGGGTTGCACGCCGCAACAGGATGTATTTCTGATTGTTAATATGTTCGAGATACCTCTATGTTCTGGCTATCTTACGTTCCTGGTTTTAATGAGTTTGTGATTCCATACGTGTTTCTAGTTATTATCTGGCTCTGCCTTTTCATAATTTAAATAAAAGGAATTTTGTTTATCTGTTTCGTTTCTCCCTGGCTAGTTATCCTATTCTTCGAGGTGGCTAGTCTGCCCCACTTATTGAGTCCTTTGACTCACCCTTGTTTGTTGTTTGTTTCTTGTCTATCTATTTCGTTTCGGCAGGTTCGCTCCAGGATTGAGTTCGCCACGTTGTGAAGGAGCGAAGACGACTTCAACTTTCAGGGTGAGCCAGCTTTTATTTCGGATGGCCACCAGTTTATTGATTATTATTTCAGTTGCATTTTGCTCCCTTCAGGAGGTATTTGTCTTCTTTGTACTCTTAGATGTCTAGTCTGGATAACCCTAAACCTAGTATGTTGGGTAGGCAGCTGTAATTTCTTTTGTACAGCTTAAAGATATCAGTATGTCTGTGTTTTTGTTTTAAGTCTTGTCCTTAATTGTGAATTGTTATATTTATTTTCCTGATTTAATTGGTAAGGGTTCGCCCGACGGGTCTAGGGGAGGATGTCGGGTGCCCGCACGGCCTAACCGGATTACGGGTCGTGTGAGTTGGTATCAGAGCCCGGTTTAGAGTCTATCCAGACTAAGACAGTGTCTAGTAGAGTCTCGCTGATGGGTACGTAGACGTCCGTACTTATCTACGAGAGGCTATGATGGCATTTAGGAAGTTTCACTTCCTTCTTTTCTAATCGTGCGTCAGTCTAGGATGCAAAAGTATTTTTGTTAATTCGTTAATTCCTTCGTGGTAATTGTGAACTCTCGTGCGACAAATCAGCAAACGGAAGGAGTTCAAGACGAAGTAGTCTAGCCTGGGGCTAGAGCTACTCAAGCCCCGAGAGTTTTGATCGTGCTGACGATCTAGCTACGGAGGTCCCAGCTGTACGAGCTCGCGATGGGCAAGGGAGCAGGGCCTTGTAGTCCCCTTGGCTCTCTACGATGCTTTACGAGAATCTTGGCGACGTAGATACCGCAATAACCTATTATTCGCTGGGCAGCCTATCAGGTTGCGGCATGTGCAGACGTTCGATCTCAGGGAGCTCCTATTCCAGTTCTTAATGTTGCCGCAATAAAGTATGTTTCGGAGGCAGCATGTGTTGTGCCTCTAGTTGTTCTGGCTGGTTAGCTAGCCGAAGTATCAGTTCGGTCCGAGTGTCTGAAGAGGTTGCATTATTTTACGCGGTTGAACATCCCGATATTCTCAAGCAATGCATTAGATAATCCATGTGTAAGTTTTTTAAAAATGAAATGATGTCAGCATATCCTTCAGGCTCTTGATTATATCAAGCGGTATGGTGTTGATTATTCTGCTTTCCAGTTTCAGGGTCCAGCCTTGAATTGGTGGGCCGTTCTTTTATTAGCTAACTTGGTTCGATTTTTCTTCTAGATTCGTGGAAAAGTTCCTTTCGAGTAGCAAACGAGATGAAAAGTGTTGCCAGTTCGAGTGGATTGGACAGGGTAGCCTGTCGGTTAGCCTATTGGTTCCAGAATATGAGAATTGAATTTTATAGAATGACTGAATATGCATTAGAACTAGTCCATGAGCCTTTAGAGAGATTCAAAGATTTATTGATGACCTTTATTTTTCCTTGAGATCCCAGATGGCTCGAAAAAAATTGAGGCTGGGATTTCATTTGATATCGTTGTTGATATTGCTCAAAGATATTAGGCATATCATAAGTTAGAGCGAGAAGAGTTAGAGCGGGAGAGCAAGAGATCCCGTGGCCCTAGTGGTTAACAATGGTACCTCATTTGGAGGTAAGAGTTCTGATTATTTTGGGAGGTCACCTTCCAGGTTATCTGAGCTTGTGTCACGTAATTCTTAGAGTGTGCTAGTAGCTCGTCAAGATCAGATTCAGTTTTTTTTTACAACTATCAACAATCTGTCCAGTTCTCATATTCAGCGAAAAGGTGATGTTATTGTTCTGAGTCTGGCTATCCTTTTGAGGAGTTTTCCCTTACTCCGACAAGTTAGCAATCGTCTTTTCTTCCGTCATCAGGCATCTACGCAGTCGCAGGGGATTTTATTTAGATCTCAATCAACAAAAGAAATGCTACCATCCAGTAGAGGTCGAGAGCGTGGTGGTAGTGGTTCTTCTAGAAGAAAGTATCAGGGTAGTGGCTCGACTCAGCTGCAGAGGCAGTTCTATGAACTGCTAGTTTTGCAGAATGCTGAGGCATCCGATGTAGTAGGCCCGTGTGTTTCTTCTTCCCTTATCTGTAAGTAAGATTTATCTTTCCGATCGATCTGAAAATAGTGTGTCTTATCATGTTTCGACGGTTTCCTTGGATATTGTCGTAATTAAGAATTGGTTGCTGTAGAGGGGTGAGTTTCTGATACGATTTATTCCTGGCATTTATGAGACCCTACTAGTTTATCTGATCTAAATATGAGAGATTTGACGGTGAGTATTGCTATTGCCTGCTTAGCAGCCTGTTATGCCACCTTGTGTTATTATGTCAAGTCATTTTACCTCTCTTCTCGGAATTTCGTATTGGTAGGATAATGGGATCCTAATTCTTTACCATCAGCAAGTGTTATCGTTTCGTCCAGTGTAAAGTGGCTAGTAAGTAATGCTCGATCTATGTATCTCCTTTTGGTTCAAAACGCTAATAAAATCATGTTATCCTATGAGCTTGTCTGGGTTATAAAGGGGTTTCTGGTAAATTGTCAGAGTTTCCTTCTTATGGGGAGATTAAATTGACATAGATTTTGTTTTATAAAGCTCATTTAATGTCTATTTCTTCAATTGCGGTTCTTTGGTTAGCCTGACTCGGAAGTAGTGTAGCTCTGGGAGCCAAGCAAATAAAAAGATGAGCTTCCTGAAGCTCTAATTATTTCTATCCTCAGTTTATTGCCATTTCTTCTTCGTCCGGAACTAGTGAGCTTGGGCGATTGGTAGCCGCTTGTGATGTTCCCTGTGTTGAGCCAGAGTACGTGTTATTGTGGCCGGGTAAGCATATTATTGTTTTGGAAGCATATTATTGTTTTGATCCAGTTGTCTCATCTTGTTATCCGTTTAACATGTTTATGTTATCAGTTTATCCGGGTGTCCATTCCCATGTATAGTATAGTGCTGGTTCTGTTTTTGCGGATCATCCAGTTTCAGGGAAAACTCTGCCGAAATTTTTATAAAAAGTACCATCCATCAGGCAGTGGTGCTTATGGCAAAGGTATGGAGTTGTGAACTCGAGAGTTGCAGCTGTTTGACAACTCGAAAGGGTAGTTTGGTAGCTTAGGTCTGCCTACGTTCGACTTTTAGCTAAATCTTCTTTAGTCCAGAATACTGTGCGAGGATGATTATTCCTATTCAAATTAGCTGTATGAGTTTATGCTTTAAGTGGAGGAGTCTTCCTCCAATACATAATGCTAATATTAAATCTCTAAGGCGTTGTTGAAGCGTAAGCTAACTCTTAGTTCCACCAAACCGTTTTATATCGTAAGGTATATCGACGAGTTGATTCGTCTGCAGAATCATGTTAATCCATCCAGAGTTCCGTGTATCTTTGTTTTAAAAATGTAGAGCTCTCCTCTCATGATCGAGGAAGGATGAGCTTAGTCAGAATAAGCTGGGCAATGGCGTTATGATATTATCCAGATATGTTTATTTCAAAGAGTTCGGGTGCGTGTTATAACTCTGATTCTGTAATTATGAGATAATGTCCGTGGAGTGGTTTATGAAGGTTGTGCAAGTTATCTTGTTATCTGCGTAAATCTTGCTTTAGATTTAGGCTCGTTCGAGGACGAACGAGAGTTTAAGTGGAGGAGAATGAAACGACATCGGTTAGTCTTTTCGGAAGTTAGGACTCCGATTGGCCTGCCGATAATTTTAAAATATTCGTAATGTCCAGTAGGACCTGTCTGTAAAATTTGAGGTAAATCAGACCTCGTTTTGTAGGCATCGGAAGAAGGTTTTAGTTTTTATTGGCGATAAATATTAAAAAGAGATTTTTGAGCTCGGTTTTGCCGAATGAGCTCCGATTCGAAATCCGAAAGCGCCGTTAGGTTCGTATGATTATTTGTGATTTTTGTAAACTTTCGAAAGTGAATTTCGATGTTGTTCGGCTAGTTTCCGCTAAAATGCCGAAAGTTAAATAATTTGACTTCTTTTCATTTAAATTCGCATCTCGAGTTTCGGGAGTCTGATTTAAGATCCGCCTTCGCGAGTATGTTACATATATTTTGTATAACTTATATACAAAAGTTGGAATTATTTCGAATATCATAGGGCACCGTTTTAATTTTCGTCGAGAAAAGAAAAGAAAATAAAAGAAAAAAAACAAAAAAACAAAATAAAGGAAAGGCGGTGGGTCCTTAAGCAAAGACGAGGTAATGGTATATAGCAACAGAAACATTCACGAAATGAACAGAAAGAAGATGAGATAGACAGGGAGGAAAGAAAAATACCAGAAAATAAGAAAAGGGGTCGGAGAAAAGTAGAATTTTCACCCTGAAACATTCAGGTAATGATCCTAATATATTATTTGAGTTTATTACGTATGTTTGAATATATTTTTACGGTAAAAATAGGGATATTAGACATCGCCCTAATGACGTAAATTGATAGTTTGAAGGGTCAAATGGACCCCGATAATGAAATTGATTATATATTCGTACTCAGTGAATTATGGGCAACTTATAAATGTAATTTATTTAGGGTTTGGTTATGTGACCATAAACCCCGTATATAGGCCTGGCCTGCGTATTGCGTATGCAAATAGGGTATCAGGTTCCTACCTGGATTTCCCTAAGAAGTGAGGAATGAAGCCTTTAGTCTAATGTGATACATTTTTCTGCTTATTGAACACAGTGGGATCATTTGGCAATGGAACCAAAGGACAAGCGGTTATTGAGTGGATGTACTAACTTTGTAACAAGGTAAGTGTTTATATCCATTTCTTTGGAGGCACCTGGCCTCGTGGATTTTCTACCACGTGTTCCTTACGTGTGTAGCTGCCGATAGGCGTACTCATTACGCCTTAGCTTTGAACTTATATTTTATATTATATGTTATGTCCTGTTATTGGCATTGCATTGAGAATCTGAGTATTGTACTTTGGCTATGAGTTGGTATATACTTTCTAGCTGTCGATGAGAGTCCCGCGCTGGTGATGGGTTATTATTACATCGTGTTTCATTTGTATGCACATTACATCATATTGAGGGTAGGAGGATTCCGCCCTCGGAGCAGGAGTATTCCGCTCCATTGCATCATATTGAGGGTAGGAGGATTCCGCCCTCGGAGCAGGAGGATTCCGCTCCATTGCATTATATTGAGGGTAGGAGGATTCCGCTCTCGGAGCAGGAGGATTCCGCTCCATTGCATCATATTGAGGGTAGGAGGATTCCGCCCTCGGAGCAGGAGTATTCCGCTCCATTGCATCATATTGAGGGTAGGAGGATTCCGCCCTCGGAGCAGGAGGATTCCGCTCCATTGCATCATATTGAGGGTAGGAGGATTCCGCCCTCGGAGCAGGAGGATTCCGCTCCATTGCATCATATTGAGGGTAGGAGGATTCCGCCCTCGGAGCAGGAGGATTCCGCTCCATTGCATCATATTGAGGGTAGGAGGATTCCGCCCCCGGAGCAGGAGGATTCCGCTCCATCTATTTGGCACATGTGACACCATTGCATCATACTGCATTCATCCCATTTCATTGCACCGCGTGCTGACTATTGTGTGACTATCGTGTTGTGTTTTATATATGCGGTATGTATACCGTATCTCAGTTTGCCTATATATTTCTGGCTCGTATCTCGGGTTGCACGCCGCAAAGGTATGAATATATGGATCGGGTTGCACGCCGCAACGGTATAAATATATGGATCGGGTTGCACGCCTCGGGAATATGAATATATAGATCAGGTTGCATGCTTCGACAATATGAATATATGGATCGGGTTGCACGCCGCAACGGTATAAATATATGGATCGGGTTGCACGCCTCGGGAATATGAATATATAGATCAGGTTGCATGCTTCGACAATATGAATATATGGATCGGGTTGCACACCGCAACAGGATGGATATATGGATCGGGTTGCACGCCGCAACAGGATGTATTTCTGATTGTTAATATGTTCGAGATACCTCTATGTTCTGGCTATCTTACGTTCCTGGGTTTAATGAGTTTGTGATTCCATACGTGTTTCTAGTTATTATCTGGCTCTGCCTTTTCATAATTTAAATAAAAGGAATTTTGTTTATCTGTTTCTTTTCTCCCTGGCTAGTTATCCTATTCTTTGAGGTGGCTAGTCTGCCCCACTTATTGAGTCCTTTGACTCACCCTTGTTTGTTGTTTGTTTTTTGTCTATCTATTTCGTTTCGGCAGGTTCGCTCCAGGATTGAGTTCGCCACGTTGTGAAGGAGCGAAGACGACTTCAACTGTCAGGGTGAGCCAGCTTTTATTTCGGATGGCCACCAGTTTATTGATTATTATTTCAGTTGCATTTTGCTCCCTTCAGGAGGTATTTGTCTTCTTTGTACTCTTAGATGTCTAGTCTGGATAACCCTAAACCTAGTATGTTGGGTAGGCAGCTGTAATTTCTTTTGTACAGCTTAAAGATATCAGTATGTCTGTGTTTCTGTTTTAAGTCTTGTCCTTAATTGTGAATTGTTATATTTATTTTCCTGATTTAATTGGTAAGGGTTTGCCCGACGGGTCTAGGGGAGGATGTCGGGTGCCCGCACGGCCTAACCGGATTACGGGTCGTGTCAGAACCATAGTTCTGAGTTTAACGTCGTCAGCTCGACGTAGTAACTGTGCCACTCATCATACTATCATGGTTACTGAAGGGTGTTGCTCAAAATGTCCTCCAAAGTACAATTTTAGCATGTGACCATTGACCTTAAATTTCTCTCCTCTATTGCTTTGTTGAATTTCAATTGCTCCGTATGGAGTAACATCTGTAACATTGTAAGGACCTGTCCACCTGGATTTCAATTTTCCTGGGAATAGCCTGAGACGGCTATGGTAAAGAAGTACATGATCTCCTCTAAACAACACCACCACACAAATCTATCCACACCCAATCGCAGTAAAAGAAAGAAAAAGGGACTGGGGGTTAACGATTTGAAACAGTGGGGGTGAGGATTCGCAGATCAAAACAGAGAGATCGGGGATTGGGATCAACAGAACAGAAACAGAGCAAAACACACACCCATCAGAATCAAACGGCGGAAACACTCGTCGTTAACTTTTATCTCACTGTCTACGTTTAATTTTTGGCGTTTTGTGCAGTTAACAGAGGAAATGAGGTCGATGAGGCAGCTGCGATGCCACCAGTGTTTGGTCGGCGGTCGTCTCCTCCTCTCTCTATTTGCTGACGCTCGCCGGAGATTCGGCGTCGATTGATTATTTGGTTTAATCGATTTGTTATTCATTTTTGTTCATGACTGGGTTTGCTAATTGTTTGTTGAGTTCCGCAGATTTAATGGCTATATCGTGTAGTCGTATTTTTGGGCTAGGGACAGTGGTAGTGACGCCACTGGGCAGTCGCTCCTCTCCCTCTGATTCGTTGGTGTGCTCTGGACTTCACCGGAAAATCGTGTTTCCGGCGTGCCTGTTTCTTGTCCTCATTCTGCTTGTTTTCTGGACTTGATATTTTGTTGCTTTGGACCATTTATTGCACTAACCCATTTCATGGACTTGTGTTGACTAATAATACTGTTAGTCGATTATTCTGATGTTGTTGGATTAATTTGTACACTGATTTAATCGTTGAGTACAGGTCTTCGGCATTGGCTTGTGATAGGTGCTTATGACAATTTTGGGACGATATTGCACTTTACTGTTGGATTTTGACTGATCTTGGACATGATACTGTACTACTAAGCCAAGGAAAATAACCATTTATTTGAGGCCTACACAAGGAATTGACGGACACACAATGAATTGACGGATTTTATGTCAATTAAGGCCAAGAAAAATAATTATTTATTTGAGACCTATTGATTTGAATGGATAAACAGTCCCATTCCCGTATCCCTAAAACAAAAGGCTATGATGACGTGTGTGAGTCGTTATGGAGTGGTTGGACCGGCACTTGGCATGGCAACATGACCGGCCGACGTGTTCGCAGCCGTACCGACGTCCCTAATTTCTTAGCCGATTCATACAAACCTGAGCCGACACTTTTAAAAATCCCCTTCCCATTTATTTTAAAACTATTATGGTTATTATTATTATTATTATTATCATTATTATTATCATCATTATTATTATTATTATTATTATTATTATTATTATTATTATTATTATTATTATTATTATTATTATTATTATTATTATTATTATTATTGTCACTATTTCCATTAACTTATTTCCTTTATATTTTACGAGGGAAAATTGGACAAGAGACGACGTCCTATTTTTGAAAGAGAACAACGAGAGAAGAGAAATACTTTTATTATTATTATCATTATTTTCATTATTATTATTATTATCTACTAATATTATTATTATTGCATTTTTATTACTTTCTTTATTATTAATACTATTATTCACTAACTCATTTTCTTTATATTCTTACGAGGTACATCGTGGCAGAATTACGAAAAGGCAACACTCTCGAAAAAGGACGAAATATCTAAAATAGTTGACTTTATTTGATTTCATTCTATTAATTTCATTCGCAATTTTACTAACTTGTTTGTTTATTTTGCAAGGCACAAAGCTTGGTCATGAGAAAAAACTAATATCTCTTAATTGTCTTTAAAGTTGTAGTTTAATATTCAAATACGTTATTGCTTAGTTAGTTTAATTAATAGTTTAGAATTCCAATTATAAGTCAGGCCGGTAACCACATTTGGTGGAGCTCGAGAGGTGCCTAACCCCTTCCTCTCGAGTTAACTTGAACCTCTTACCTAGAATATCTGGTTCGTAGACTAAGTTTCGGAGTTAATTGTAAAATTAGCTAGAAACAAAATAGGTGCCCTAATACGCCTAGTTAAAAAATATGTTAGGTGGCGACTCCAACCCTTACACATTGTTTGGAACATTGTTACCTATAGTATTGTATTGTATTGTTATTACGATTACAATGTTTGTTTTGATTGTTACTTTAATTTCGTTGCATTGTATTGTTAAGTTCCGTTGTTACGTAACAATGAAAAGACCCACTTTTTGTTACAACCGAATTGGTGGTTTTGGATTGTTATGCTTTTTCACTTTCCCATCATGTCCTTAATTATAATTTTATAATCTTATTCTACACTCTACCTTATTTTCTTATTTAAAAATACGCAAGTAACTACTTTGACTTCATCTCCCTTCTTCTCCAGTTTTGGTACGTTCCATAGCCTTTCTTTCTTTACATTTTTTTATTCTTTCTTTTATTGCACCTTTTTAAATTCTTTCTCTACTTTTCAAAAGAACTCATATTTATTTATTTATTTTATTTACTCAGGTTTCACTATGATTTGTATGAATTTCATAGTTAATATATTTACAATGTATAGTTGGTGATAAACTTGAAAATATAAAATGTCTTAAATTATTTTAAAAATTTTTGTTACTTGATCTAATATTTAAAACAAATAAGGGCATATTAGTAAACTTATTAGTTACACTACGATACAATACAATCAAAACAAACAATAAGAATATTACTAAACAACGGAAAACAATACAATCAATTCAAACGTCGTATTTATACTACGATATGATACTATACAATACAATACAAAACAATACATTATGAAACAATAGGTAACAATGATCCAAACAGAGTGTTAAACTCAAACGAGTTACCCAGTCAAATTCGAAACCCGACTCGCCTCGAGTTGAGTCCAAAATTGGGTATGACACCTGCTATAAGATCAATTTTTGCCTTATCAACTTCTATCCCTTTAGCAGTGATTTTATGTCCTAAACCAATTCCCTTAGTAACCATAAAATGACATTTCTCCCAATTAAGAATCAAGTTTGTCTCTTCACATCTCTTAAGAACTAAGGTCAAGTGATTAAGACAATCTTCAAATGTTTTACCAGAAAGGGTGAAATCATCCATAAAAATTTTCAAAAAATTTTCGGTCATGTTTGAGAAAATTGCTGACATGCAACGCTGAAATGTAGTAGGTGCATTACACAAACCAAAGGGCATTCTCCTATAGGCATAGGTTCCATGAGGACATGTGAAAGTTGTCTTATCCTGATCTTCTGGTGCAATTGATATCTGGTTATACCCTGAATATCCATCAAGAAAACAGTAAAAACCATATCCTGCTACTCTTTAAAACATTTGATCAATAAATGGTAAAGGAAAATGGTCTTTTCTTGTGGCATCATTGAGACACTTGTAATCAATACATACTCTCCATCCTGTAACTGTTCTGGTAGGTATGAGTTCATTATTTTCATTTTTAATAACTTTCATACCTCCTTTTTTTGGTACCACCTGAACATGACTTACCCAAGGGCTGTCAGAATTAGGATAAATGATACCTGCAGGCAAAAGTTTAATTACTTCACTTTTCACAACTTCCTGTATTGCTGGGTTCAATCTCCGTTGGGGTTGGGCTATTGACTTGTAGCTATCCTCCATGAGGATTCTATGTATGCAAATAGCTGGACTAATGCCTTTGATGTCTGCTATAGTCCACCCTAAGGCTCCTTTGTGTGTTCTCAACACTTCAACCAATTTATGTTCCTGTTCTGCAGTAAGAGAAGATGAAATTATTATAGGAAATAATTCAGGCTCAAGATAAACATACTTCAAATGGGAAGGGAGAATTTTGAGTTAAATTTTTGGTTGAACGTTTTCTGATAACATTTCTCCCTCCTCTTCAGAATCATTTTCCAATAGTTCAGCTTCACTTCTAATTGTCAGATCATCATCATGTCTTGTGCTAGATCGGGCCAAGCATCTTTTCATTGAGTCTGAAATCAATTGGTCATCTTTGAATTCATCTGCAAGATTACTAAACAATTGAAATGCAAGAAGATGATGTCTCATCTCCAAAAAATTTTAGAATATTGTGCATATCAAAAATGACTCTTTGTTCGTCTACTCTCAAAATTAGTTGTCCTTGATAGACATCTATGATTGCTCTGCCTGTAGCAAGAAAAGGTCTACCCAAAATTATTGGCTCATCAGGACATTCTTCTATTTCAAGTACTATGAAATCTACAGGGAAAACAAATTTGTCTACTCTCATAAGCACATTTTCAATTATTCCCTTAGGTTTCTTAGTACTTTGATCAGCAAACTGAAGAGAAACAACAGTATTTTTCATATCACCAAGATCCAATTTTCTAAAAATAGAAAATGACATCAGATTTATTGAAGCTCTAGAATCACAAAGTGCTTTTTCAAAATAAACTCCCTCCCCAAGTACATGGAATCGTAAAATTTTCCGGATCACCGAATTTTTGTGGTAGCTTATTGTGAAATGTAGCACTGCATTTTTCAGTAAGCATTACCACAGGCTTCTTTCAATTTCCTTTTGCTTGACAAAATTTCTTTCAAAAATTTAGCATATGAAGGCATTTGCGATAAACAACAACAACAACATACCCAGTATATCCCACAAGTGGGGTCTGGGGAGGGTGAGATGTACGTAGACCTTACCCTTACTAAGATGGAGAGGCTGTTTCCGATAGACCCCCGGCTAGGAAAAAGGATATTTTCTAAAACATACATATAAAATCAAGACAACAATGCAATGCTAGAAAGTATGACAACGCTAAAGCATATCCAAACTAAACAGACATAAACAGAGAATATAAAGGTGAAGATTAAGAAGTACATCGCCTATGTATACATAATACCGCATCTAATAATAGCCCAGACACTCGCCTACTACTTACCCCTCCACTCTAATCTTTGACCTCTATGCACTCCTATCTAAGGTCATGTCTTTGGTGATTTGGATCTGGGCCATGTCCTGACGAATCACCTCTGCCCAGTTCTTTTTCGGTCTACCTCTACCTCTCCATAGACCTAGCACTGCCAACCTCTCACACCTCCGTACTGGAGCATCAACACTCATTCTCCTCACGTGACCGAACCATCGCAACCTCGCTTTGCATCTTCTCATCCACTGGGGCCACACCTAACTTCTCGCGAATGACTTCATTCTTAATCTTATCCATCCTGGTGTGACCACACATCCACATAACCATCCTCATTTCTGCCACTCTCATCTTCTGAATAAGCGAGTTCTTGACTGGCCAGTACTCTTCCCCATACAACATAGCTGGTCTAATGACCACTCTATAGAATTTGCCTTTAAGCTTAAGCGGCACTCTCTTATCACACAGAACGCCAGATGCAAGCCTCCATTTCATCCAACCTACTCCTATACGATGAGTAACATCATCCTCAATTTCTCCATTGCATTGGAGGTTGAGCCAAGATATCGGAAGCTTCTTTTCTTAGGAATGACTTAAGAATCAAGTCTCACTTCCACATCTGACTCATCAGAAGCATCACTAAATTTGCATTCCATGCATTCTGTTTTCGTCCTGCTAAGCCTAAAGCTTTTAGACTCTAAAGTCTGCCTCCACACCTCCAGCTTCTCATTGATACCTGAGCGTGTCTCATCTACCAACACTATATCATCCGCAAATAATATGCACCACGCACTTCTCCTTGAATGCTCCACGTCAATTCATCCATCACCAGGGCAAATAAAAATGGGCTAAGCGCTGATCCCTGATGCAGCCCTACCTCGACCGGAAAGTGCTCTGAGATTCCTCCCACTGTCCTCACTTGAGTCTTAGCCCCTTTGTACATATCTTTAACCGCTCTGATGTATGCCATCGGAACCCTTTTAGATTCCAGGCATCTCCACATTACCTCCCTCGGGACTTTGTCATAAGCTTTTTCTAGGTCGATGAACACCATATGCAAGTCCCTTTTCTTGTCCCTATACTGTTCAACCAGTCTTCTCAAAAGGTGGATGGCTTCCGTGGTAGATCTTCCGGGCATGAATCCAAACTGATTCTCAGAAATAGACACAACCCTCCTCATCCTTATCTCCACCACCCTCTCCCAAACTTTCATAGTATGGCTGAGAAGTTTGATGCCCCTATAGTTGTTGCAGTCTTGAACATCCCCCTTGTTCTTGTACAATGGAACCATGCTACTCCATCTCCATTCCTCCGGCATCTCTGCCGACCTAAGGATAACATTGAACAATCTAGTTAGCCACTCCACAGCTGCTCCGCCACACTCTTCCAAAACTCTATTGGAATCTCATCTGGTCCAGTAGCTCTTCCTCCTCGCATTTTCCGGATCGCCCCCTTGACCTCTTCTATTCTTATACGCCTACAAAACCCAAAGTCTCGCCGACCCTCTGAGTGAGCTAACTCACCGAGCATAATACGCCCGTCGCCCTCTGAGTTCAAGAGTTCATGGAAGTACGTCTGCCATCTCCGTCTAATCTGGGCCTCTTCCACCAATACCGTATCATCCTCATCCTTGATGCATCTCACTTGATCCAGATCCCTTGATCTCATCTCCCTCGCCTTTGCGAGCCTATACAACTTCCGGTCTCCCCCTTTTTCAGCTAATTCTTTATACAGATGCTCGAAAGCCGTCGAAACCGCAAGCTTCGCTTCCTTCTTCGCTGTCTTATATCCTTCCCTATTCTTCCTCTTTTCTTCCTCATCTTTGCTCTCAATTAACTTAATGTACGCAGTCTTTTTGGCGTCCACTTTCACTTGGACATCCTCACTCCACCCCCAATCCCCTTTGTGTCTATAGGAGTTTCCCTTTGAAACCCCTAACACTTCTCTGGCGGCTCCCCGAATGCACTCTGCTGTCCTAGCCCACATACTACTCGCATCCCTGCAACTGTCCCA
This sequence comes from Petunia x hybrida, assembly GCA_037355625.1. Classification (NCBI taxonomy): domain Eukaryota; kingdom Viridiplantae; phylum Streptophyta; class Magnoliopsida; order Solanales; family Solanaceae; genus Petunia; species Petunia x hybrida. The sequence continues at coordinate 11,558,681 of JBBBVM010000036.1, forward strand.
GGCACCCATAGCCTCCAGCCTCCTACCCAGCTCCTGAATCTTCTCCACGGACAAAGCTCCCCATTTAATCCGTGAGCGCTCTGCCACAACCCTGTTCTTCCTCGGCCTAACAATATCCAGCTCCAAAACTAAGAGCCTATGCTGGGTGACAAGGTTTTTGCTCGGGATAACCTTGTAATCTCTACACACACCCCTATCAAGGTAATCGATTTGGGTCATCGCCCCAGAACTACAGAAGGTGACCAAGTGCTCCTCTCTTTTCCGAAAGCTCGAGTTAGCTATCGCCAAATCAAAAGCATTAGCGAACTCTAGAAGAGCAACTCCTTCTTCATTTCTATCCCCAAAGCCGAAACCGCCATGCACCCCATCATAGGCCCCTGAGGATGCACCGATGTGACCATTGAAGTCTCCTCCGATGAATAGCTTCTCGGCTATAGGGACACTCCGCACCACCTTATCCAGATCCTCCCAAAAGCGCCTCTTGGTGTCCTCTTCCAGCCCTACTTGAGGTGCGTAAGCACTTATAATGTTGAAAGTGAGCCCTCCCATTATAAGCTTGATAGCCATCAGCCTATCATTCACCCGCTTGACCTCCATCACCTGCTCACAAAGATCGCTATCAACTAAAATACCTACTCCATACCTCTTCCTCGAGACTCCTGAGTACCACAATTTATACCCATCTACATCCCGCGCCTTAGTTCCCACCCATCTGGTCTCCTGAACACAGGCTATGCTAATCTTCCTCTTCTTAAGGATCTTAACCAACTCTATAGATTTCCTCGTTAAAGACCCTATATTCCAAGATCCAATCCTTAACCTAGAGAAGTCCCTAACACCCTTTCCTCTCGCCCCTAACCCCGACCGAGAACACGACCTCAATCTACTATCATACACAACCTCCACGCTACTACAAACTAAACCAAATCAAAATAGGAACTTAAAGGAGCAAATATAATACTAGAAATACAAACTAATGGCAAGCCCACTAAACAACGATCTAAGCAAGAATTACAATGGATGAAAAAGACTTACATACGCTGGAGAAACAAAAATATATGGCAGGTTCAAGAAACCAGAATATTAATGTGAATCTGTTTCAAAATTTCCAAAAACTTTGCAAATTGATTGTCAAGCTTTTCTCTTTTCATTTTTTTTATAGAAAAGGGATTGTCACAGGGAGAGGAGTTATTTTTTCAAAATTCTTTTCATCTTTTTTCTTGATTTCACTCTCTTCTGATGGATCAGATGGTATTTCAACATTCTTACCCTTTTCTGCCTGGTGTTCAGAATGGTTCTTTTCCTGTCTGTCAGCATATGGATCACCAAGATTCTTACCTGACCGTAAGGTGATGTTCTTAACGTGTTCCTTTGGATTTTTCTCTGTATTGCTTGGTAAAGGACCTTGAATCTTTTTTGAAACAAGAGTTGCCAATTGGCTTACCTGAATTTCCAAGTTTTTGAGGGTTGAGTTTTGGCTTTCCATATTTTAATCAGTGGTCTTAATGTACTTGTACAAAAGATCATCAAGATTTGAATGAGCTTGTTGAGGCCTTTTCTGATATTGAGTTGCTTGTTGATATGGCCTGAAATTCGGTTGCCCAGATGGACCCTGTGCTAGTTGCTTCTGGAAGCTTTGAGAGTTCTTAGGACCATTTGGATTGCTCCACTGAAATCCTGGATGTTTGTGTGCCATTGGGCTTCCAAAAGGCTACGGCTTGTAACCGATGACATTAGCCTGCTCATCATTCTGATTTTTTGCTCGGCATTCATGGTTAAGATGGTTTCCTCCACACATGTCACAAGCCTCAGACTGGCTTGGTTGTTGTGCATTCACCTGAAAAGATTCAAACTTTTGTGCCAAGGAGGCAATCTGTTGTGTTAGTGTATTAAAAGCATCTGCCTGATTTACCGTCGCGGCCTTTTTTATGGTTAAACGATCAGATGGCCACTGGATAGCATTCTCAGAAATTTCATTCAACAATTGCAATGCTTCTTCTGTGGTCTTTCCCATTATGGAACCTCCTGCAGCTGCATCTATCACATTTCTAGAAGAACGTGTTAGTCCATAATAGAAAATATACAACTGTATATGTTCAGGAATATCATGATGTAGACATTTTCTTAACATTGATTTTAATCTTTTCGATGCTTGATAAACTGACTCAGTGTCAGTCTGCAAGAAATTAGAAATATATTGTCTTAACTTTGTTGTTTTAGCAGGGGAAAAATATTTGTTCAAAAACTTTTGTGTCATCTGGTCCCATGTGGCTATAGAACCTCGAGGCAAACTTCGCAACCAAGTCTTGGCATCTCCTTTTAAAGAAAAAAGAAATAGTCCTAACTTAATTGCTTCATGATGCACTCCATTATATTTAGCAGTTTCAACTAGTTCTAAGAAATCAATTAAATGACTATGCGGATCTTCACTTGGATCACCAATAAAGGTGCAAGACTGTTGAATTGTTTGAATTAGGCCGGTCCTAATTTCAAAATTATTGGCTGCTACAGGTGGGTTCCTAACACTAGATTCACAATTAAAGCGAACTGGTCTAGCATAATCCCTTAGGATTCTATTTGCTGGTCTTGGTGCCACTGCATCAAACTGATCCTCTACATGGATTGGTGGTGGGACTCCCAATGGGTTATTGTCATCTCCTAATTGGTGTTCCATTTTATCACAAATTACGTTTTGAGAAGATGATGGTTGTCTTTTCCTGCGTAATCGCAAAGATCTTTCAATTTCAGAATCGTAAATAACCAACTCTTTGTTAGAGGAGCGAGTCATAAACTATTTGATTCTTTTATAGTAAAATAGTAGCAATAGTATAAAGGAAATATTAGTTGGAATAGATAAATTATTAATATTAATTATAGTAGTAGAAGTACTGATAAATAACAAAGGCAGAATTTACAAAGATGATAAAAATAGTAGGTAACTAAGCAAAACTAATATTACGATAGTGTTATTATTCTAGATGATAAAATAAACTAATATTGACAATAAATATAGATAAAAGGAAAAAATAAAATGACAAGAGCATTAGTAATAGTAATAACGAAATAACTAATATAATTCTAAAAATTATATACTTTTAATTGTAGTGATATGGTTTAGTAAGTTAATGATGATAAAGAAAAACGATAGAGACAGTAGTATGATACAGTGGATCGAAGTACTAACAAAAATATTAGAGAAGAAAAAAAATAAGAAAAAACTTAATGGAAAAAAAAATTATTATTCTATCTATGACAACTAATAATATACTGTATATAAAAACACGTTATTGTGTACTACAATAGTAGTATAGCTATATTATTAATGCTAACTGAAAGTGTTAAGGACTAGTGAAAGATTATGTTAAAAGGACTAGTGAAAGAAAACAGTATTAGCTAACAACGAAGAGAGATAGGAATATACTAATACCGAAAAACGTAAAAATAGTGATTGTACTAAAAGATTTTTTATTTTTTATTTATTTTTCTTTTGTTTTGAAGTAACTTATAAAATAATAATAAAGTTCATAATACTAATAATAGTAAAAGAAAAAGAATGATGATGATAAAGCAGTAGGTAGTACTACTTAACAACGAGAAGTAAATATGATATTACTATCAGAAAAATGTTAGCATAAAGATAAAAATAATTAAAATAAAATATAGAAACAAGAAAAAAATAGTTGATGGCAATAGTAATACTATATATATATATATATATATATATATATATATATATATATATATATATATATATATATATATATATATATATATAAATATTAGAAGCAGTATGTAGCTTTACTTACGAGGAGATAAATTTAATATAGTGATAGTTATAGTACTATTTAGTAGATAATAATAGTGGTAGTGGCTATAGTGTAAAAGACGATAAGAAAAAAAAAGTATTATGTGATGAAGATGCATGTATTCAAAATACTAACAATGATTCCCTTTTATTTCTTTCTTTTTACTTTTTGTTTTCCTTAATGCAGCTAGAGTAAAAAAAAGTTAGTAGCAATAATAACAATAATAACAAATACTTAATATAAAGAACTATTAATATAATAATAATAATAATAATAATAATAATAATAATAGATATACTAAAAGAAACAAAAATGTTAGAAACAGAGAAATAAAAAAAGTTAGAAGCAAATATAATACTGTTAGAGGTAATAGGTTAGTAATTAATACTTATAGTAGTATTTAATTAGTAGATTATGTTAATATCAATTATATTAATAAGTCCTCAAATTAGTAATCAAATATTTAGCCCGAAGTAGATGTACGCCAATCCCCAGCAACGGCGCCAAAAATTTGACGAGGTCCAAAGTTCATAGGAATTGTCTGCCCGTTCTTGTCAAATTCTAATATAGTTTAAGATATCGTCCATAGAAGTTGGGTATTCTATGCTACGGACTTGTAGTATTTTAATTAATATTTGAGAGAATCAAATTGATGAAAAGTGAGTTTTTAATTTAAATTTACTTAAACTAAAAGAAAGAACTTCCGGAAGATTTCAAATTTAAAAGGAGTTGGGAATCGTTGAATTCACTTGGTAATACTTATAATAAATATCTCAGTTTTGACATGTATTTCTTTTAAGAATAATTTCTTATTGCTAATTCAATTATATTTTGCTCACTAAGAAAATAATCAATTAACAACACTCCGTGAGGTTATGCATATTAATCAAATTATAACTAGTGACGATTAAACCGAAATATTTTTCTTGCATGAATTGTGCTAAAAAGTAGTAAAAATTTCATGAGAATATTTTTACGGAAAATCAATAATCTTACCTACAACAATTCCTCCGTGAGAATTAAAACTGGGGTAAACAAGATTACATACTTGGAAAAATAGTTTTTACTCTACTATTTTATTCGTCAGTTATCATATATTAATTTTGCTCCGTGAGAATTACAAAATTAATATAACAATAACCTAGAGATAAAATAGACGGATATGAAAATAATGATTTAGTAAAAATTATCATTCCAGCACAGTATTAAAATGTGATTAAAAAGTTTCAGGTTAAGCATGTATTAAAATTGAGATAAGTATTATAAATATCACCAAGTTTCATCAACTATCCCAACAAAAGAGATTACTCCATTATGGAGTAAGAAAAACTTTAAAAATGTAAAGACTATGAAGAAAGTAATATTTCTTCTAAAGAGGAAACTAACTAAAGCTCAAAAGAGAGAAAGAAAGAGATAGCAAGAGAAAGTAGTTCTCTGCAAAGTGAATTGGTGTCTTTCTTACAAACTTTGGCCATCTATTCATAGAGAAATTCTTAGGCAAAATGTCTTCCAAAGATGCAAAGGTGAGTGAACTTGATGACTATTCCAAAGATTCAAAGGTATCTTGAAGTAAGAAGATTTCTTCTGTTTGCACTTTGTTCTTCAGCGTATAAAAATCACGGACATGACTATCAGTGTTATAGTCGCACTATGAATAGTGAAATCATCAATGGTCATTCTCTTATTTTTCTTCACTTTGAATATCCTCTTCTTCCTATAAAATATGTTAGAAAATATGTGAGAAATGGATATATTTATTCACGTTTTATTTAAAATACTTAATATTTAACTGTAAAAGTATATGAATAAATTATATCCATCAGGTTCGACATATGGTATGTATATATAAAAATTTAATTTTATCCAGTATACAGTGCAATTTTCCGGCAAAAAGGGTTCAACTGAACCCACTTGCCCAAGGGTGGCTCCACCATTGGCTCAAGGCCTCAAAGAAATCAGAGGCAGATGAAGCATTGAATATGCAGGTTCAGTAGAGTATAGTAAGTTTACTTCAGATTATGTGTATGCATAAGCAAAACCATTAAATATATACGAAAGTTAAATTTCAAAACACAATTACTAGCACATATAGTCAATAACTTAATATTCAGAAAAGTTCAAAATCTAAGTTCACCAATTTTAGCAATAAACCAGGCCAGCTTAGAAAATTCTAAAACTTTAGGCAACAAAAGAATTTGCTCATAACACTTTGCCTTCTTCGAGGTGATTAAAGTTTTGTTGGGCCTACAAGCATTGTGAAACCCTTTACCCGGCTTTTATTGCAGAAATTTAGACCGACAGTCTATTTTTCTAGTGCTATTTAAGCTGCAGCCACTTTTTATAATATTTTGCAAGAATAACCACCCAACTTTAGACTTCGGCCTCAACTTCAAATTTGGGGTTTGAAATTCACACAATATGGGCTCTTCTGTTCTGAAGTTGAGCCAATATCAAACCAAAAGAGTTGAGGTTGAGGGAACCTTAGACCTGTTAGGCTTAAATGGAAGTTGCACTTCAGTTTTACTAATTTTGTTATAGTGACTATGTCTTGGAAAACTATGCAAAATGTGACTGCACCTTATACTTCGCTTGTTTAAGGGAGAAAAAAAAAAGAAGAAGTTTAAGTTAAGGGAGATTTACAAAAATAAAGATACATCTCATCTTATTTACAAGGCTCTACCCATTACATTAATACCCATAACTTATTTACATGATATACTCACTAGCTAATCACCTTCATATTTGAGGCATAAAACAAGGAATTCAAGTCGCTCTCTCTCCCCAAATCTTTTATTATTTTTCTCCCTCATTTTCTTTTGTCATTCTGTTTTATTCTTTCATCGTTCCCTGGTTTCACTCTTTTATTTGTCCTTTTTTTTTCCTTTTTTTTTCTTTTTTCTTTTTTTTCTAATACTATCCACGTCTCCCCAAATTTTTGTGTTTTTTCTTCTTGCTTTCTTTATTTTCTTTCTCCATAATCTTGATTGTCTTTTTTTTTCTTTTCTTTTTTTTTTCCTCCATACCAATGAAAAACATAATTGATGTAGTATTTCTTTACATACCATAGTTTTTACTATTACTTATATTAGTTCTACTAAATAGAGATAACTAATGTAATATGATTTTCTGTTATAGCAGTGAAAAAACTAACATAATACACATTTATTATTTATAATTTTTTTCTTTATTGGTGTATTTGATATGAGCAGCTTACCTTTTACTCCATTTTTTTTTTATTTTCTCTTCCAGATACATAACATTTTTTCTTTGCGAATTTTCCTCTATCTTTTTTCTCTTTTTTTTTTTGCTCTATATTAATGATAAATATAACTTACTTAATATCTGTATAAAAAATACTACTAAAAATCAGGGTATTTCCCACCGCGATTGTTGGACCGAAATTCGGTTGGACTAGGTTATGCGACCGCCGCGGTCGGACAAATCAAATTTTATTTATTAAAAAATTATTTCTGTAAAGTATCCGACCGAAACGGTCTGACACTATTAAATTTTTTTTTAAATTTAGCGGACCGCGTCGGTCAGACGACTTAATAGAAAATGGGAACAACCTCTTTCTTTCCTCATTCTCTTTCTTCCTCTTTCTTTAACTTTTCCCTCTTCCTCTCTTCCCCAACCCGTCCCCCACACTCAAATCTCACCAAAACACTCAATTATTTCAAATTAACAACTAAATCTTCACCCACTAATTCTTTAACTGTAAATACTTCTCAAAATTTTCATATTTCTCATTTCTTTCATCCCAAATTTACAAACCCTAACATTGTTTTTTTTGCAGATCCAGTGGAGAGACCACCAAACCCGCAATGTGTAGTACTTAATTCCGGCCGATACAATCAGGATTCTTTTTTTTCTTTTATTTTTTTTATTTTTTTGATTTTTCTATTTATGTTTTCAAGTGAGTGATGAACATTCATATGTGAGTAATGAAAGTTGTAAATTGTTGGGTTATTTGGTATAAAAAAATTGTAAATTTCAATGGCAACTTGTTGGAGTAGTTGTAAATTGTTGTTTTGGATTTTGGTAGAAAATGGAGAAAATAGTGATACACTTTGAAACTTGGGTTTTATTTTGGATTTAGCCTTTGGAGTTGTTATGGAAAGTTGAGTTGTTAACTTTGTCGGCGAAAATTGAAAACGAGAAAGAAAAGAATGATGGGGATATTGTTGGGGTTAATATTGTTGTTTAATTGAAATAAAAAATTAGATTTTGAATTGAAAAGTATAGCGTGTAGTCATGGTATTGGGGTTGATATTGTTGGAAAATTTGAAAGTTGACAATGGAGTTAATGAATTTTTTTGTGGTTGTTGTTGAATATCGTTGTTGTTGTTGAATAATTGATAGGAATCAAATACGCAATGCGGAAATAAAGATAAAGATAAGAGAGCGAGACACAACTCGAACTCCCTTCGAAGTAACCACGGGGAACTTGTCCCGAGATACCCTCGAATCGGCGTCAAGAAGGACCTACACTATGCAACTACCCTCGAGACGACAACGGACTCGCAAGTAGAATGGTCGGGGGTGGTTTGGGGTTCAACTAGAATCCACTAGTAAACTCAAACCGAACTCATAGGGTTTCATTCAAAGAGAATCCTCTCTTGAACATTGTCATTGACAATCAATCAATCATTCATCATAATAGCTAACTAAGGAATAATGCTAAGCTATGGGGTATTTATAGGCCTCATTTAATACATAGTGAAAGCCCAAAAGTACCCTTAAGTGAGTTCTAAAGACATAAGCCACGTAGGGGCATAATAGACATAACATAAGCTAAAAACTAAGAACTCCCGCAGCTTGATAAGTAACTAGGCGCCCCGCCTGTTTCATGTAGGCGGTCCGCCTACTCTGCCTTGGTGGTCCGCCCCTGCACTAGGCGGTCAAGAATCCAGAGAGTGGTCCAAAAGTGGGCGGTCCGCCCCTTTGACTAGGCGGTCCGCCTACTCTCCAATACTCTTGAAACGCGCCGAAATGTGTCTCCCGTGCTCCTCCTTCCTTGGCGCTCCAATGCATGATCTTCAAGACGTCTTCCGGAGCCCTTGACTTGCATTCCTTGTGCGCTTCAAGCTCCTTGACTTGCATTCCTTGTGCTCTTCAAGCTTGGTTCTTGATGGTTGTCGTTTAGGCCAATTTGGGTCTTATCATCCTCCCCTTCTTGAAAGGATTTCGTCCTCGAAATCAAACCATCAAGCCTACATTCAAAACAAGCACAAACAGAGCTTCCCACTACAAGAGTAGGTTAGTGGCAAACGTGTGGGAAAACACACTCTTGTGATATAACCAAGCATCAATAACAATCATAAATATCAAGTCTCCAAAGAGAACCGTTAGCACTTGGTTAAAGATCAACATGCATTCAACAAGATAATGAGCAAATAGGTCATGTGGGCATGAAAAATGCAAGATCAAGCTATCAAAACCCTCTTGGACCTTAAGCTCAAAATCAACATACCAATCAATCCGCGAGGTGTGGTCAACAAGTGGAGTGGAGTGAGTCAAATAACTCAACCTACAAGTAGGAGCAAGTACTCCACTCCCCTTCTTTAGAGCATACATACTCACACCAAGGGATTCCTCTTCCCCTCCATTTTCATCACCTAAGCAATCCTTCTCAAAAGACAAGCTTTCAAGGAAGGTATTGATGATGGACTCTTCTTCATCATAACCCCAACAAGCAATAGTAGGGTCACTCAAAGAACCATCTACCTCACCCAAATTCTCAAACATTGGTTTGCCTAAGGAATCATACCCTTCACACCATGGAGGTTCCATTTGACTACTCACCCTAGTTCGATACAAGTCTTTACCACTAATGAGGATGCCTTCAAACAATGGATTAGTATAAGCATGCATCTCAACATCACGATTAAGCATAGACAAGTTATCAAGACTAGGTTCACTTGAGGAGTCATCATAGACAACATTGTCCAATTCATGCAATTTGGACTCCTCAAGGACGAGATCATTCTCACCACAACACATTGGCCCACCAAATAGAAGCATGTCAATTAGGGAATGGTCAACTACCTCATCTTTCCCTATGTCAAAGGTTGGTGGTGTGTCATAGCAAAGGTCACAATCATGGTCAACTATCAAATCTACAATAGGGAGGGGTTCAATGAACAATGAGCTCACATCATGATGTGGCATAGTGCTCCTCCCAACTAGTGTTTCACAAACAAACTCAAGTTGACAACTAGACTCCCCACTAGTGGCATATTCACAAGATGCATCAAAAGATCCAACTAGTGTTGAGTCATCACAAGGCAAATAGCTAGTAAGCTCATGAAAGGGTGGGACAACACTTACAGTTGTAGTGCTTCCTTGGTCACTCGCAAGGCTTGAAGTGTCATGTACAACTCTTTCCTCATGAGGCTCACATTGGGAACTTTCCTCCTCTTGCCTTTCCTTCCAAGCACATGGTTGAGGATCCAATGGCTTGTCTTCAATTGTACCTACACAAGAACTTTCACAAGAAAAAGTAGAAGATGAAGAATTGTTAGAACAATGGGTACTCTCACTCTCAATTTTTCCTTCCTCACCTCTCATCTCTCTCAATTTTACCTCATGGTCAAGTGTAGTTGGTGGTGACAATCCCCTCACACCACTCCTCAAATCCTCTCCTTTTTCCTCTCTTGGATTGTCACCGGTCACTCCCTCACTTCTCTCTATCTTTTCCCTCTCATTTGAAGTGGAGTGACTCTCATTTTGATCATTCTTTGGCAAGACAACAAGATTGTTTGCCTCGGGTTCAAGTACAATGGGTGACTTGGCTTTAGCCGCTTCCCTCAACTCCCTCATCCGCTTGTAGTCATCACTCACTTGTTTGGGAGTTAGGGGCTTCAACACAAATCTCCTTCCTTCATGTTGGAGCGTGTAAGTGTTGACACGTCCATCATGGACCACTTGTCGATCAAATTGCCAAGGCCTTCCAAAGAGAAGGTGGCAAGCTTGCATTGGCACAACGTCGAACAAGTGTTCATCCACATAACTACCCATTTTAAACTTGATCATTGCTTGTTCCACTACCTTTAACTCACCACATTCACTAAGCCATTGCAATCGATATGGCTTTGGGTGTTTCATGGTAGGCAACTTCAATTGGGTAATAAGAGATTGACTCACAACATTAGTGCAACTCCCGGAGTCAATGATCATAGAGCATACAACACCTTTGACGCGACACCTAGCATGGAATAGGTTTTCTCTTTGCAAGGTTCCGCCGTCCTCCACAATCATGGCTCCTAAGCTCCTTCTCACAACTAGTGAAACATGAGGATTATCCTCTTCAACCATATCCTCCTCCACATCATCCATAGATAGATCATTTCGAGTGGGTCTTGGAGGTGGAGTAGTCCTTTGGGGATTGCCCAAAGGGTGGGGATTGCCCACTTGTTGGGGATTGCCCAACACTTGCTCATTTTCTTCACGGTCTTCCTTTACCCGTTGTTGATTAAGTAATTCAACAACTTGTTCCGGGGTAAAGGTTGAACCACTTGTGCCTCCTCCGGCCTCAACTTGGACACTAGGGGTCCCCTTCTCAACTTTGGCGCTTGAGGCCCGTCTTTCGAGAGTTTCGATCCTTAGGCTCATACTATCCAATTTTGCCAAGATAGTAGCCAAGGTACTCTTCACAAAGTCATCACCTTTATTGGCCATGGTACCTACAAAAAGCAACAAACGTTAGTAAAATACCTCACCCACTCCCTCACAAGTGTTTCACTCGGCTCGCTCGTGTTTAGTGGGGGTTGGATATTTCACACAAGTTTGAGTCTAAAAGCTTCAAGTAGTTGATCAACGAACCACGACTCAATCACTCAACTTCTCAAGTCCAATGCGCTCCGGGGTGAGTGGAGTTAATGGGACTCGATTGGAACGATAAGCACTTTAGGTACGCACTTGAAGCAAAATTAAACTACGAGTCTTCTTTGAGGTCTACTCTCCTCTAGGCACGAACACCCTAATACGTTAAAGGATTAGTGTTAATAAAGTAGGACAATTACCCTAGAAACACTAACCAAGAGGTACGGAAGCAAACGGATCACGAAAACACACGAAACGAAACCGAAAGGAGGCAGCCCAGGAGGAGGCGCCCCGCCTCTGCAAGATGGGCGGTCCGCCTCTTCAGAAATCCAGAGGGCTGCTCAAAAAGGGGCGGTCCGCCTATAGGAGGGGCGGTCCGCCTACTGTGCTTCACTGCACAGTCCGAAGGTTGGTTTTTGGCTCGTTTAGCACTTCAAATCCAACGTTTTCAAGGAGTTTTTGATATGTAATGGTACTCAAAGCTGTTTTGGACTATAACAAACAAACCCCAATGATTTTTATCAACAATCAACCATAAACAAGTTTGTTTCAAGAATTTGGAGCAAGTTCTTCAAGAAACTTCAAAATTTTCAAGATCCAAAAATTTCGATTTTCAATCCGCAACTCCAAATGATGTTATGGGGGTATCAAAACGATGGGTTAACTATATGGAGCAAACCCCAATAACAAACATCCAAGAATTCACAACAACAAACAAGTTCTAGCCAAATTTGTGAATTCTTCAACTTTGAGATTTGGTTTTCAAAAATTCGTTTTACAACTCCAAAACGTGTTTTACACCAACCAAATCAACGGAAATATGATTTCAATCAATCCCCGATAACAAACAACAACAAAATCGTTACAAGCAACGATTTCTAGCAATTTTTTTTTGTGATTTTCAAGTTTTTGTATTTTTTTGTTTTTCTTCAAAATAAGAACAAACAACACAAAGATAAACACAACAAGAACAAGACCGTGGATTCGTAAGAACGAAGCCTAGCCGTGCTCTGATACCAAGATGATAGGAATCAAATACGCAATGCGGAAATAAAGATAAAGATAAGAGAGCGAGACACAACTCGAACTCCCTTCGAAGTAACCACGGGGAACTTGTCCCGAGATACCCTCGAATCGGCGTCAAGAAGGACCTACACTATGCAACTACCCTCGAGACGACAACGGACTCGCAAGTAGAATGGTCGGGGGTGGTTTGGGGTTCAACTAGAATCCACTAGTAAACTCAAACCGAACTCATAGGGTTTCATTCAAAGAGAATCCTCTCTTGAACATTGTCATTGACAATCAATCAATCATTCATCATAATAGCTAACTAAGGAATAATGCTAAGCTATGGGGTATTTATAGGCCTCATTTAATACATAGTGAAAGCCCAAAAGTACCCTTAAGTGAGTTCTAAAGACATAAGCCACGTAGGGGCATAATAGACATAACATAAGCTAAAAACTAAGAACTCCCGCAGCTTGATAAGTAACTAGGCGCCCCGCCTGTTTCATGTAGGCGGTCCGCCTACTCTGCCTTGGTGGTCCGCCCCTGCACTAGGCGGTCAAGAATCCAGAGAGTGGTCCAAAAGTGGGCGGTCCGCCCCTTTGACTAGGCGGTCCGCCTACTCTCCAATGCTCTTGAAACGCGCCGAAATGTGTCTCCCGTGCTCCTCCTTCCTTGGCGCTCCAATGCATGATCTTCAAGACGTCTTCCGGAGCCCTTGACTTGCATTCCTTGTGCGCTTCAAGCTCCTTGACTTGCATTCCTTGTGCTCTTCAAGCTTGGTTCTTGATGGTTGTCGTTTAGGCCAATTTGGGTCTTATCAATAATTGTATGTTGGAAATGAAAATTTTTGTGGATCCTATTTTGGTAGTAGTGCTAATGAACTTTGTTGTTGTATCAAAGAAGAGTATAATGTAGAAATTAAAATAGGAATAATAGCCGTTATGATGTTCTTTATTGAACTAGCTAATAGTTAGAGAGTTAGGAACATAGGGAGAAAGTTAGGTTCTTGTTTTCTCCTAAATTGCTTAAGTTTGAATCTTTCTAACCATTAGTTTAGAATGGGATACTTGTTTTACAAATTAGGGAGAAAATATGTTACTTTCATAGCTTAAAGTGTGTTACTATCATACTTAACAATAATTTAGGAGACATTAGCTATAAGTAATATAGTAGTTACACAACTTAAAATATCTTAATTATTTTCGTAAATTGATTTGAATAATAAAATTAATTACTAAATGATAATCTTAGAGAATAAATTAGTTAGGAACTAGACATAATAGTTAGACATGCTCTAGTCTAGTGAATAAAAAATAAGTATTAGGCCTAGAACTAGAATTTAAAAATTGAAAATAATTAAGTATGACAATTTTAAGATTATTTTCTTTTTGGGTAATTAGTAATATGAATATTTTATGTAGTGATTAATAATGTATGATTTATTTATATTATATTTTAAGAGACATTAGCTATAAATAATATAGTAGCTAAACAACTTAAAATATTTTATTTTGTAAATTGATTTGAATGAAATAAATTATTTGTAAATATACATTTTGTAATCTTTGATTCTATTTCATTTGATCCTTCAAATATTGGATTTTAAATTACTCCAACTAACTATAGATAAGTAAATAGTTTTATTATTTTGAATAAATAGATATAAGTTGCAAATGAGAAGTGTTATTAATTACTAAATGATAATCTTAGAGAACAAATTAGTTAGTAATATAAAAGTAATTGACTTAGAAAATTATACAATTACTTAATCTTATGAAAATTGGTAGATTATCAAAGTATTTTCAAATTAATATGTATCTAAAACTTGTAATTTTTGTGTAGATGTGAAATATGAAAGTCGTAATTGGATGTATAATAGAAATAATCCCGGGCGGTGGAGGATGAGGGAAGAATTTGCAGTAGGTGTTCAAGAATTTATTGAAAAGGCGAAAATACTTGATGATTTTATACGGTATGGCCAGATTAAGTGTCCTTGTGTGAAATCCAAGTGCACAAAAGGACAACGTTTGGAAGTTGTTGAAATGCATCTTTACATGAAGGGTTTTATGCCAAATTATTCTGTTTGGGTTTATCATGGAGAGTCTAGGGATATGAGTGGTGATGTTAATTTTCAAAATGCTTATGTCGGTGGGAGTGGTCCGTTTGTGGAGAATGATCTTGAGAATTATCAAATGAACAATATGGTTAATGATGCTTTTGGGATGTACCCAGAGGAGACATCCAAACCGGGTACATCGCAACCAAATGTTGAGCACGTTCCTAATAATGAGGCAAAGCTATTCTATAAATGGTTGGAGGAAGCTAGTTGTCCATTGTATGAAGGCTTAGTGCATTCCAAGTTGTCAGTTGCTGTTAGATTGTTAAGTATTAAATCTGATTTTAGTATATCTCAAGCAGCCATGGATTCCATCATTGGCCTTATGAATGAACTCAATCCGACTAACATGGAATTACCAACTGATTATTACCACACTAAGAAGTTGGTTTCTACGTTAGGCCTTTCTGCATAGAGAATTCATTGTTGTGTTAACGGTTGCATGTTGTTTTATAAGGATGATGCAGAATTAGATAAATGTAAATTCTGTGAGGAGCCTCATTACAAGCCGGTTCTAAACCCTAAAAAGAAGCCGATACTTGTTAAGTCGATGCATTACTTACCCCGTATACCTAGATTAAAGAGGTTGTATGCGTCGATGAGCTCTTCTCCTCATATGAGATGGCACCATGATCGTACAAAAAATCAGGCATTCTAAGCCATCCGTCAGATGGTGAGGCATGAAAACATTTTGATCAGGTGTATCCGGCATTTGCTAGTGAACCAAGAAACATAAGGTTGGGTCTATGTTGAGATGGGTTCACTCCTTTTGATGTCTCGTCTACACCTTATTCTTGTTGGCCCGTATTTATCACGCTGTACAATCTTCTACCCGAAATGTGCATGACTAGTCCTTATCTATTTTTGAATTGCATTATCCCAAGGCCACATAACCCGAAAGCCTCGATTGATGTATTTTTACAGCCTTTGATTGATGAGTTAAAGTTATTATGGTATGAAGGTGTGGAAACATATGATATATCAATGAAACAGAACTTTCAACTGCATGCTTCTTTGATGTGGACTATAAATGATTTTCCAGCTTATGGAATGTTGTCTGGGCGGTCCACTGCTGGTAAGCTCTCTTGCCCTTATTGTATGGAAGATACAAAAGCATTCACTTTGAAAAATGGCGGTAAGATTACATGGTTCGAATGTTGCCGTCGATTCTTGCCAATGGATCATCCGTTGAGGAATAACAATAGTGCATTTATGAAGAATCAAGTTGATTTTGAGGAGCCTCCGCGAAGGTTGTCAGGAGGAGAAATATGGGATAGGTTTAAGGTGTATCTTAAGGTAACTGACCAACGGCCATCTAAAGCACCTGGTTATGGTATTGATCATAATTGGACTAAACAAAGTATCTTCTAGGAGTTGCATTATTGGAAAGATAATCTTCTTCGACATAACCTGGATCCCATGCATATTGAGAAGAATTTTTTCGAGGCTATCTTTTATACTGTGATGGATGTTAGGAGCAAGACAAAGGATAATGTGAAGGCCAGGTTGGACCTTGAGGAACTTTGTAGGCGACCTGAGTTACACTTATCTCAAGTTGGCAACACGATTTGGCTTCCCAAGGCCAGTTACACATTCGTATTGGATGAGAGAAGAATGATTTGTGATTGGGTCAAGAATTTGAGGATGTCTGATGGATATGCATCAAATTTAGAAAAGTGTGTTGATATGACAGAAGGAAAATTGACTCACATGAAAAGCCACGATTGTCACATCTTCATGGAAAACTTGCTCCCAATTGCATTCAATGGCTTGTCTGATAAATTTGGAAACCCCTTACAGAGACGAGCCTATTTTTTAAGGAGATGTTTTCTAAGACATTGAAGGAAGAGAATCTTAAGTCGTTGGAAAGTAACTTTCCCGTTGTCGCGACTAAGTTGACAAAAATCTTTCCCCCTGGTTTCTTTAATGTAATGGAGCATCTTCCAATTCACCTCGCGGAAGAGGCACTACTGGGAGGCCCGGTGCATTATAGATGGATGTATCCTTTCGAGAGGTAAGGTCCCTTAAGTTATTATTAACTCTTTTTTTAATTCATTTTAAGTAAATTAATTAATACAATGTATTATGCAGAATTATTGGCAAGTGTAAGCGGGACGTGAAAAGCAGGAACCAAATTGAGGGGTCCATATGTGAGGCATATCTGGCTAGAGAAACTTTTTATTTTTGTTCGTATTATTTCGATCAAAATATGCCATGTTTGCGAAATAGGCCGGATCGACATGATGTTGGAGACAACAATGATCCGAATTATCCACCATTTTCTATATTCAATCAACCTGGTAGAGGAAAGTTAATGACCAAAGTATGCAAGTTCACTGACCGGGACAGAAAAGCAGCTACAACACATATTTTGTTGAATTGTCCCGATGTCACTCCTTTTTACAAGTATGCTATTTTTTACATTAAAGCCTAACATTCTAGTTTCATCATTAATCTAACTAATGAGATTTTTTTGGGCGCATCATCCAGTCACTTTGTTGGAGAATTTGGCGCTGTTGCTGTTTATGAAAAATTTTCAGATTGGTTTAGAGAATTTGTAAGTGTTATATAAACAAACACATAAGTTTTTGCTCTATATATATATATATATATATATATATATATATATATATATATATATATATATATATATATATATATATATATATATATATATATTAGTTGGTTTAATGTTTACAACTATCTTGAACTTTATATAGGTACTCAATCCGGATAATGGCATAAACTTCCCATTGTTGCATGATATATCTCACAGACCTTATTATAAATACAAGAGGATGTCTAAGTACTTTGTTAATGGGTATAAGTTTCATACTAAAGAATGGTCCTTGGGGAAGAAAACCAACAACAGCGGTGTGTGTGTGAAAGGTGGTACTGGTGACCAGGATGTAGACTTTGATTACTATGGTGCTTTTTCGGTGCAAGTGGTTTGATCCGAGTCCCAAGGGTACGAGGTAGACCCATGTTCTAAAATAGTTGAAGTTAATCACAGAAGGTCATATGGACATTATGATCCTTTCATCATTGCCCAGAATGTGAAGCAAGTGTGGTACGTTCCTTACCCACCGACAAAGAACAAAGCCAAAGCCAAATCCAAAGCCAAGGCCAATTGGTGGGTTGTTCTAAAAGGCAAGCCAGTGGGAAGAGTGGAAGTAGATGATGTATTAGATGTTGCATATCAAAATGAGGTTTCAACCGTTCTCTTGATTGCGGATATTGAATTAGCCGATCAGTTGCAACATAGTGAAGGCATCTAAGAAGACTTTGATGTATCGGTGGTTAGACATGGAGAAAAATGACTAATTTTGGAGAAGGAACATCTAAGGCAAACGAGGAGGATGAATATATGGATGACGTTGAAACAAGCGAGGAAGAATTTGTTGATGGCGGTGAGACGAGCGAGGAAGAAGAAATAGCCGGTGACCTTGACGCGAATGATGATGATTAATATGTTCGTAGTTTGTTGTTGTTACTTTACTACAATTATTTGCACTACTTTATAAATGTATATAATTTGCTTATATTGTGCTAATTTATTGTGCTTATTTTACAGATATGGCATCTACGGAGAAGGCTAGGGGGAAAAGAAAGGTTCAAAGTACCTCTCCTGCTACATGTCATACTACTCCTCCTGCTTATGTACCTCATACGCTTCCTACATACCCTCCGTCTACATATGCTCCAGGTTTTTTCACTCCTCCCGCT
The DNA here is from genome assembly GCA_037355625.1 of Petunia x hybrida. Taxonomy (NCBI): domain Eukaryota; kingdom Viridiplantae; phylum Streptophyta; class Magnoliopsida; order Solanales; family Solanaceae; genus Petunia; species Petunia x hybrida. Next base: position 11,577,164 of record JBBBVM010000036.1, read on the forward strand.
ACCTTTCCCCCTGGCATGCCACTTCCTACATCTCCTGGTTATGTTGTTCGTCCGCATGGCATGAGCTCATCCATGCCTTCGCCATCTTCCAGTCCATCACCATCCCCTACATCATCTACTCCTTCTGGATCTACAGTACCACCTTCTGATCCGAGCTCGGTGGCGCTTCAGTACCACCTAGTGTACCACATTATGATCCGAGCTCGCCTTTTTATATTGGTGCTCCAGGATCATATGATGATGACGGGAGGGTGAGGATTTATCCTGAGGGTAGTCGTGGGTCAATATTATTTTTTGTTATTTTTTAACTATTTGATACTACTGTAAAGTTTAATTTTTTAGTATATTTATTAACACTAGTGATTTTTATCTAGTTTTACTCCCTCACATTTGGCTACTCCCTTAGTCACATTATGCATTAAATCTAGATGGAGTGAGCCATGACCATCCTGGGGTAAGGTACCCTTCCTCGTAAAGATGTCCATGTTTGACGATTTTAAGGTAATAACTATATTTTATTTTTTAATAATTTAGTTAAGTGTCACTTTTTTAAAAATCTAATATTTTTAATTATTTCAGATAAAGTGTAAGTGGCATCCCGCCTTTGATAGCGTTGCCTGAAGAAATTTCCTTGGAAAATGCGCAGATAGAGTCAAAGGGAACCTGTATGATAGTCGGGCCAAAGGAAAGAAGCCCGATTGGATATACGATCACGTTTGGGTAAAATATCTGGAATATTGGGATAGTGATGAATTTAAGAAGAGGAGCGCCCAAGGAAAAGCCTCGCGAGCCTCTGAAAAGGGTGGATCGCTGCACACCGGGGGTTCGGTTAGCGCAGCGACTCAGCGGATGCTATTGGTAACTTATTATTTATTATATGTATTGTTTTATGTAACTCGCATTAATTTCTATCTAACTTGTCATCTTTTTAATTATGTAGGAAAAGGAAGAAGGGCGGCCAGTACGTGTGCCTGAAATCTTTAAGAAGAGGCATATATACAGAAACAAAAAAGGAGAAGAAGTGTGGATCGAGGAGCGCGAGCTATATGTAAGTTATTAAATTCAATCTTCTAAAGTTATTAAATCCGTCAATATTTGTAAATCTAATTCTTGTTATTAAATTTTTTTCAGGAAAAGGCTATGGCGGCTTATGAAGAAAGGATGGCAAGTCAGGCATCCGAGTGTGGTAGCAGTACCCCAGCTCAAATGACATTAGAGGAGGAAACCACACTATGGTTGGAGGTGAATGGCGGGGTAAACAAGGGAAGTGCTTACGGCCTTGTATCGCAGTATGCCTCGGAACGTCTAAATCTAGGTTTGTTTGGCACTTACACTCCTCCTGCTTGTTTAATTAATCCCTCGGTGGAAGTCTCGTTGCGCAATGAAATCGAAGAGCTTAAGAGAAAGAGTGAAGAAGATCGTTTGCGCAATGAGGAAAATATGAGAGTCAAGCGGGAAATGATGCAGAACATTGTGTGTGGTAATGCGGACAAAGGAAAGAATGGCAAGGGCAAGGGCAAGGGCAAGAGCAAGAGCAAGAGCAGGGGGAAAGGCAAGAGCAAACGTCAATACAGCTCGTCGTCTGAGTTTAGTTCTTAGGCAATGGAGTAGTAATAATGGATTGTTGATGTTTTAGACATGTGTTAGACTTGTGGTTGGTTTTTGATAAACTTGTTAGACTTGTTGTTGTTAAGTTTAACTTGTTTGAATCATTATGAATTATTGATGTTATGTAAATTGTTAAAGTTTTAGTTTAAAGGCAATTAGCCTTGTTTAGAAAAAAATTAAGGCTTGTAGAAGCCTATTATTTACTGGGTGCTGTTTTTACTGTTTTTACAGGTGGTGGAGCTCTAATTACAGGTTTTATATTGCAGGTTTTACCCAGATTTCCGACCGAATCGGTCCGATATCTGGGTATTTTTTTGCCCAGAAAATACAATGTCCGACCGCCTCGGCCGCCTGACTCGAGAATTTTTTTCCAGAATTTGCAATCTCAGACCGCTGCGGTCGCCAGGCTCAATAAATATTTTCCAGAAATTACAATGTGCGACCGGTGTCCGATCGATTTGCAGTCGGAACATCGGACCGAGTCGGTTGGACACCCTTGTGCGACCACCCATTAACCGACCGCACCGTTTGGTCGGACAACGGCCGACCATCGTCCAACCGTATTGGCGGTTGGAAATTTTTTTTTTCTAGTAGTGAAATTTTCTTGTCTAGTATACAATAATGTTTACTCATTGATCATACTGTATATTAATATGGTATATGTTGGGTTTTCTAATAAAGTGGGTGTGAATGAAAAATAGAGGGAAGATGAAAAGACAACTTTGGCTTTTGCACTTTGTCCCTCATTGGTTAAAGATAACTAGTTTGTTGGGTATAAATATAAAATCACTTTCTTTAGCTCTTAAAAGGAGTTAAGAGGAAAGGGCCTCGCGTCGTCGCCGTCGCTCGCTCGCTCGCTCGGCTCGGCCTCGACTTTGGATTTTTTTTTATATCAACAAACTATTATTTTTATTAAATATATTATTTAATGATAATTAACCGAAAATTGATTATTTCCCGCGCTGGTATTTTCGTAATTAAAATCTTTAACAGATTTATTTTAAACATGCAGGTGTCTTCTCCAGAAAAGGCACCATGACACCTCTTCAATCCCTGATCTTTGTGGCTATAAATACAGTGGCATTCTGCCTCATTTCTTCATCCGAAATTCTTCTGACTCTGTCTCTCTCTTTACTCACTGAATTTGTTTTCAAAACAATAAGAATGTCTGAGTCAGCGTGATTTGCAGCCGTATTTTTGAGTTCGCTGGTTACTGTGATTTGTATTACCGCTATCATAGCAACATTGTTCCGTTCTATCCTGGGAGAAATTAATCCATTAACCCTGGGTAACTTTGAGGGGATTAAATTTCTTACGGAGAGGCATTGTAGATTGTTGGCTCGGAATATTTTTTCTGTTTCATTTCTTTCTATTTTTTGTTTATTATCGAAAGTGCAGACATCTAACAGTAAACCATGATATCAAAAGGTATAATGTATTTAAAAAACAAAATTGACACGACCCGAGTTTTCAGGTAGGCCGTGCGGACACTCGACATCCTCCCCTAGACCCGTCGGGCGAACCCTTACCAACTGAATTAGGAAAATAAATATTAATCCAACTCATAAATAAGAACAAAACTAAAAAAATACAGACATACTGATACCTCTAAGCTGTACAAAAGAAATTACAGCTAACTACCCAACATACTAGGTTTAGGGCTATCCAGACTAGACATCTAAGAGTGCAAAAGAATACAGATACCTCCTGAAGGGAGAAAAATACAACTGAATAATAAACATAAAATTGGTGGCCATCCTGAATAAAAGCTGGCTCACCTTGACAGCTGAAGTCGCCTTCGCTCCTTAACAACGTGGCGAACTCAATCTTGGAGGGAACCTGCCGAAACGAAATAAATAGACAAGCAACAAACAACAAACAAGGGTGAGTCAAAAGGACTCAATAAGTGGGGGCAGACTAGCCACCTCAAAGAATAGGATAGCTAGCTAGGGAGAAGAGCTAAGCAAATACAGACCAAAAACACATACAACTAAAGCATATAAACAAATTAGGGACATAAGATAGCCAGAAACATATAGGTACCCGAACATATGAACAATTAGAAATACATGACACTTACCCAAAACATCGCACTATAGTCACACAATGCCAAGCAACCGGTGTAATGAAATAGAATGAATGCAGTATGATGCAGTGGGGTCATATGTGCCAGTAATCCCGTCCCGAAGCGGAATTCTCCTGCATTCGAGGGGAATACAATCAAATAACCTACTGGAGCCTACTCCTGGGGCGGAATACTCCTGCAACTGATATAATATAAAGCCGAGGCGGAATACTCCTGCACCCAATATAATATAAAGCTGAGGTAGAATACTCCTACACTCAGTATCTGACATAAGAGCGGAATACTCCTGCTCATGGGGAGAAAAACTCCTGCACCCGATATAATATAAAGCTGAGGCGGAATACTCCTGCATTCAGTATCTGACATAAGAGCAGAATACTCCTGCTCCTGGGGCGGAATACTCCTGTACCCGAGATAATATAAAGCTGAGGCGGAATACTCATGCACTAAGCTGACATAAGAGCGGAATACTCTTGCTCCTGGGGTGGAATACTCCTGCACCCGAGATAATATAAAGCTGAGGCGGAATACTCCTGCACTTAGTATCTGACATAAGAGCGGAATACTCCTTCTCCTGGGGCGGAATACTCCTTCACCCGATATAATATAAAGCTGAGGCAAAATACTCCTGCACTCAGTATCTGACATAAGAGCGGAATACTCCTGCTCCTGGGGCGGAATACTCTTGCACCTGATATAACATAAAGCTGAGGTGGAATACTCCTGTACTCAGTATATGACATAGCAGTCCAAAACCAGAAAACATAATACATATGAACGCTGTATGATGCAATAATAACCCTTCACCGGCGCGAGACTCTCATCGGCTGCAAGGAAGTATATGTCAAGCTCAAAAACAGTGTACAATGCTCAGATGCTAAAGGAAATACCAACAACAGGACATAACATATAATATACAATGTAAATCCTAAGCTAAGGCACAATGAGTACGCCTATCGGCAGCTACACACGTAAGGAAAACGTTGTAGAATATTCACAAGGCCAAGGGCCTCCAAAAAATGGATATAATCACTTACTTCGTTCAAAAGTTAACACTGCTACTCAAACCCCGCTTTGTCTTTTTGATTCATTGCCAAACGATCCCACTATGTTCAATAGGCATAAAAATATATCACATAAGGCTAAAGCCTTCATTCCTTACATCTTAGAACAATCCGGGTAGGAACCTGACACCCGATTCGCATAGGCAATACGCAGTCTAGGTCTATGTACATGGTTTAAAATCACATAACAAAACTCTAAATAAAATATATTTATGAGTTGCCATAACTCCCTGAGTACGAATATATAATCAATTTCATTATTGGGGTCCAATTAACCATTTAAATTATAAATTTAACTTGTTAGAATGATGTCTAATATCCCAATTTCTACCGTTAAAATATATTCAAACACATGTAATAAACTAAAATAATAAATTAACATCAGTACCTGAATGTTTCAGTGTGAAAAAACTATTTTTTTCTTCTCCCTTTTTCCTTCCCTTTCTCTTTTTCTCGTTTCTTTTCTTCTGCTTCAACTCTATTTCTTAGCTTCTCATTTGTTTTCTGTTTCTCTCACGCTAAGGAGAGAGAAGGGATTTTATCCAAATCCCACCTCCATTCTTTCTTTTATTTTCTTTTCTTTTTTTCTTTTCGTGACGAAAATTAAAACGGAACTCTACGAAATTCGAGATAATTCCAAATTTGGCATACAAGTTATACAAAATTTATGTGACATACTCGCTAAGGCGGATCTCAAATTGGATTCCCAAAATTCAAGATGTGAATTAAACGGAAAAAGATCAAATTATTTAACTTTCGGTATTTGAGCGAAAACTATCCGAACGACCTCGAAATTCACTTCCCAAAGTTCACACAAGTCACAAATTTCATACGAACCTAACGACGCTTTTAGATTTTGAATCGAAGCTCATTCGCCAAAATCGAGCTCGAAAACCTCTTTTTAAGATTTTTCGACAACGGATACTGAAACCTTCTTCCGATACCTACTAAACGAAGTCCGATTTAGTTCATTTTTTTTTGACAAGTCCTAGTGGATCTTATGAAGATTTTAAAACTATCGGCATACCAATCGGAGTCCTATCTCCCGAAACGACTACCTAAGCTCGTTTCATTCTCCTCCACTTAGACTCTCGTTCGTCCTCGAACGAGCCTAAATCTAAAGAAAAATTTACACAGATAACAAGAGAACTTGCACGACCTTTATAAACTACTGCACATATATTATCTCATGATTATAGAATCAGAATTATAACACGCACACTGAACTCTTAGAATAAGGCATATCTAGATAATATCACAACACCATTGCCCTGCTTATTCTGACTAGGCAGACCCTTCCTTGATCATGAGAGGAGAGTTTTACATTTTCGTAACAAAGATACATGGAACTCCTGATGGATTAATATGATTCCGCCGACGAATCACCTCTTCGATATATTTTTCGATATAGAGCAGGTCGATGAACCTAACAATTAGCTTATGCTTTAGCAACACCTTAGAGGTTTAATATTAGCATGCCATTGGAGCAAGACTCCTCCACTTAGAGCATAAACTCATAAAGTTAATTTGAATAGAAATAGTCATCCTCGCACAGTCTGCTAGACTAAGGAAGACTTAGCTAAAACCAAAACGTAGGTCAGACCTGAGCTACCAAACTACCCTTTCGTGTTGCCAAACGGCTGCAACTCTCGAGTTCACTACTCTCAAACCTTTACCACAAGCACCACCGCTCGATTACTCAATTCACAGGTCGGACGACACTCTCGATTACCTTTAGTAGCCTTGAAATGCAATAATATGCTTACTAGGCTATCTTGACATGAACTCTGGCTCAACACAGGGAACATAACAAGCGGCTACAAATCACCCAAGCTCACTAGTGCCCGACAAAGAAAAGATGGTAATGGACTGAGGATAGAAATAATTAGAGCGTTCAGCAAATCAGGAAGCTCATCTTCCTATTTTCTTGGCTACCAAAGCTAGACTACTTCTGAGTCAAGCTAACCAAAGAATCGCAATTTAAGAAATAGACATTAAATAATCTTTATAGAACAACATCCATGCCAATTTAACCTTCCTATAAGAAGGGAACTCCGATAATTTACCAGAAAACCCTTTTATAACCGAGACAAGCTCACAGAATAACATGACCCTACAAGCATCTTGAACGAAAGAAGACACATAGATCGAATATTACTTACTAATCACTTTACATCGGAAGAAACAAAGACACTTTCTGATGGTGATGAATTAGGATTCCATCATCCTATCAACACTGAATTCCAAAGAGAGAGGCAAACTGACTTGACATAATAACAGAAAGTGGCACAACAAGATTCCAAGAAGACAATATCGACACTTACTATAAATCCAACAATATCGACACTTACTCTAAATTCCTCACATTTAAATCAGATAAACTAGTAGGGTCTCACAAATGCCAGGAATAAATCATACCAGAAGCTCACCCCTCTACCACAGCCGATTCTTAATAGAAACAACATCCAAGGAAACCATGGAAACATGATATGACATACCATTTCCAGATCGATCGGAAGAATCAAATCTTACTCACATATAAGGAAAGACGAAATACTTTGGTCTACTATATTGGATGCCTCAGCATCCTGCCAGACTAGCAGTTCATAGAACTGCCTCTGTGGCTGAGCTGAGCCGCTACTTTGATAATTACTTCTAAAAGAACCACAACCACCACACTCTCGAATTTTGCCAAATGGAGGCATATCTCTGGCTGATTGAGATCTAAATAAAATCCTCCTGTGATTGGGCAGGTGCCTGAGAGCGAGAAGAAGAACAACTGCCTTCCTACCAAAGTAAGGAACATTTCCTTCTAAGATGACGAGGCTCACGACAACTTGGCTAAAAATAGATGTTGGATAGACAGTTGATAGCTATAAAGAGAAGACAGAGTTTGATCTTGATAAACTACTGGCGCACTTTGAGAATCACGTGCCACAAGCCGAGATAACCTGGTAGGTGATCTCCCACGATAATCAGGACCCTTACCTTGCCAGAAGAGGTACCATAGTGCCCACCAGGACCATGGGATCTCTTGATCTCCCGCTCTGACTATTCTTGCTCTAACTTATGGTATGCCTCATACCTCCGAGCAATATCAACAACAACATCAAATGAAGTCCCGATCTCAATCTCTCGAGCCATTAGGGACCTCAAGGAAGGAGAAAGGTCATTATGGACTAGCTCTAGAGCATATCCAGCCATCCTAGAGAATTTAATCTCATATTCTGAAACCGACATGCTACTTTATCTAATCCACTCAAACTGGCGACACCTTTCATCTAGCTCACTACGCGAAAGAAACTTTTCCATGAATCTACGAGAAAACTTGCACCGAGTCAGCTTAGTTAAGCACTGCCTAGCTTATAAAATAGCGGTCCACCAATCCAATATTGAACCTTGGAACTGGAAAGCAGTATAATCAACACCATACTTCTCGAGATAAGCAAGAGCTTAGAGGATATGCTGACATAAGTTTATTTTAAAAACGATACATAGGGATTATCTGACACATGACTAAAGAATATCGGAAGGTTCAATTGGGTAAAATAATGCAGCTTCTTCAGGAACTCGCACCAAACTGTTACCTGGGGTAGCTAACCAGCCAGAACAACTAGTGGCACAACACATGCTGCCTCTGGAACATAATTTACTGGGGCAACATCAGGAACTGGAACAAGAGCTCCCTAAGTCCGAACATCTGCATATGCGGCGACCTGATGAACTTCCTAAGGAATAGGAGGTTCTTAGGGTATCTGCACCACCAAGATTTTCATAAAAGCATCGTAGAGAGCCGAGGAAACCACGAAGCCCTGCTCCCACTACCTACCGCAAGCTGGCACAATTGGGACCTCCGTAAGTAGATCGCCAGCACGATCCAAAACTCTTGGGCTTCATCAGCGTTAGCTCCAGGCTAGACTGCTTCGTCTTGAACACCTACCCTAACCCGATTTGTCGCACGAGGATTCACAATTACTACGAAGGAATTAACGAAAATATTTTTGCATCCCAGACCGACGCACGATTAGAAAAGAAGGAAGAGAAACTTCCTAAATGCCATCATAACCTCTCGTAGATAAGTACGGACGTCTACGTACCCATCAGCGAGACTCTACTAGACACTGTCTTAGCCTTGATAGACTCTAAACCGGGCTCTGATGCCAATTGATACGACTCGAGTTTTCGGCTAGGCCGTGCGGGCACCCGACATCCCCCTCTAGACCCATCGGACGAACCCTTACATACTGAATTAGGAAAATAAACATAAATCCAACTCATAAATAAGAACAAGACTTTAAAAAACATAGACATACTGATACCTCTAAGCTGTACAAAAGAAATTACATCTAACTACCCTACATCCTAGGTTTAGAGCTATCCGGACTAGACATCGAAGAGTTCAAAAGAATACAGACACCTCCTGAAGGGAGCAAAATACAACTGAAATAATAAACATAAAACTGGTGGCCATTCTGAATAAAAGCTGGCTCACCCTGACACCTGAAGTCGTCTTCGCTCCTTAACAACGTGGCGAACTCAATCTTGGAGCAAACCTGCCGAAACGAAATAAATAGACAAGAAACAAACAACAAACAAGGGTGAGTCAAAAGGACTCAATAAGTGGGGGCAGACTAGCCACATCAAAGAATAGGATAGCGAGCAAGGGAGAAGAGCTAAGCAAATACAGACCAGAAACGCATACAACTAAAGCATATAAACCAATTAGGGACATAAGATAGCCAGAAACAGATAGGTATCCCGAACATACCAACAATCAGAAAATACATGACACTTACCCAAAACATCGCACTATAGTCACACAATTCCAATCAACCGGTGTAATGAAATAGAATGAATGCAGTATGATGTAGTGGGGTCATATGTGCCCGTAATTCTGGAATACTCCAACATTTGAGGGGAATACAATCTAATAACCAACTGGAGCGGAATACTCCTACTCTTGGGGCGGAATACGCCTGCACCCAATATAATATAAAGCCTGGGCGGAATACTCCTGCACCTGATATAACATAAAGCTAAAGGCGGAATACTCCTACACTCAGTATCTGCCACAAGAGAGGAATACTCCTGCTCATGGGGCGGAATACTCCTGCACCCGATCTAATATAAAGCTGAGGCGGAATACTCCTTCACTCAGTATCTGACATAAGAGCAGAATACTCTTGGTCCTGGAGCGGACTACTCCTGAACCCGAGATAATATAAATCTGAGGCGGAATATTCCTGCACTCAGTATCTGACATAAGTGCGGAATACTCCTGCTCCAGGAGCGGAATACTCCTGCACCCGAGATAATATAAAGCTGAAGCGGAATACTCCTGCACTCAATATCTGACATAAGAGCAGAATACTCCTCCTCCTGGGGTGGAATACTTTTGCACCCAATATAATATAAAGTTTAGGCGGAATACTCATGCACTCAGTATCTGACATAAGAGCGGAATACTCCTGCTCCTGGGGCAGAATACTCCTGCACCCGATATAATATAAAGCTGAGGCGGAATGCTCCTGCACTCAGTATCTGACATAAAAGCAGAATACTCATGCTTCTGAGGCGGAATACTCCTGCACCCGATATAATATAAGCTGAGGTGGAATACTCATTTACTCAGTATATGACACAGCAGTCCAAAACCAGAAAACATAATACATATGAATGCAATATGATGCAATAATAACCCTTCACCGACGCGAGACGCTCATCGGCTGCCAAGAAGTATATGTAAAGCTCAAAAACTGTGTATAATGCTCAGATGCTCAAGGCAATACCCACAACTGGACATAACATATAATATATAATATAAATCCTAAGCTAAGGTGTAATGAGTATGCTACACACGTAAGGAACACGTGGTAGAATATCCACAAGGCCAAGGGCATCCAAAAAAATGGATATAATCACTTACCTCGTTCCAAAGTTAACAATGCTACTCAACAACCGCTTTTTTCCTTTTGATTCATTTCCAAATGATCCCACTGTGTCCGATAAGCAGAAAAATATATCACATAAGGCTTTCTTACATCTTAGAACAATCCGGGTAGGAACCCGACACCTGATTCGCATAGGCAATACGCACTCCATGCCAATGTACATGGTTTAAAAACACATAACAAAACTCTAAATAAATTATATTTATGGGTTGCCCATAACTCCCTGAGTACGAATATAGAATCAATTTCATTATCGGGGTCCAATTAACCCTTTAAACTATAAATTTAACTTGTTAGAGCGATGTCTAATATCCCAATTTCTACCGTTAAAATATATTCGAACACATTTAATAAACTAAAATAATGAATTAACATCATTACCTGAATGTTTCAGGGTGAAAATTCAATTTTTTCTTCTCCCTTTTTCCTTCCCTTTTTCTTTTTCTCGTTTCTTTTCTTCCGCTTCAATTCTGTTTCCTAGATTCTCATTTGTTTTCTGTTTCTCTCACGCTAAGGAGAGAGAAGGGGATTTTATCTGAATCCCACCACCATTCTTTCTTTTATTTTCTTTTCTTTTTTTTTCTTTTCGTGACGAAAATTAAAACTGAACTCTACGAAATTCGAGATAATTCCAAATTTGGCATACAAGTTATACAAAATTTATGTGACATACTCGCTAAGGCGGATCTCAAATCGGATTTCCAAAACTCAAGATGCGAATTAAACGGAAAAAGATCAAATTATTTAACTTTCAGTATTTTAGCGGAAACTATCCGAACGACCTCGAAATTCACTTTCCAAAGTTCACACAAGTCACAAATAATTATACGAACCTAACGACGCTTTTAGATTTTGAATTGAAGCTCATTCACCAAAATCGAGCTCGAAAACCTCTTTTTAAGATTTATCGACAACGGATACTGAAACCTTCTTCTGATACCTATCAAACGAAGTCCGATTTAGTTTAAATTTTACAGACAAGTCCTAGTGGATCTTACGAAGCTTTTAAAACTATCAGAATACTAATCGAAATCCTATCTCCCGAAACGACTACCTAAGGTCATCTCAAAAATCGAAACCTCCATTTGTTCGGTAACATGTTACAATTTGAACCGAGGGAAAAAAGGTATACCAAAAGAGCATACGATATGCCAAAAGGTATACTTCGTTTAAAACAACATAAATTGAAATATCTATGTGTTCTGAAGTGTATACGATATACCAAAAGGGTATACAATAAACCAAAAAGGTATACTTTGTTCAAAATAATAAAAACTGAAGTGTCTATTTGTTCAATAGCATCTTGCACTTTGATCCAAACATAAAAAGGTGCACTAAAAAAGTGTACGATATACCAAAAAGGTATACTTTGTTTAAAACAACAAAATTTGAAATATCTATATGTTTGTAATATCTCGCACTTCGATCAGAACATAAAAACATGGTACTAAAAGGGTATACAGTACACCAAAAAGTATACTTTCTCAAAACAACAAAAACTGAAGCGTCCAATGTCCAATTGTTCAATAGCATCTTGCACTTTCGATCCAAACACAAAAAGGTATACCAAAATAGTGTACGATATACTAAAAAGGTATACTTCATTTAGAACAATAAAAATTGAAATATCTATGTGTTATGTAACTTCTCGCACTTCGATCCAAACATAAAAAGGAATACCCAAAAGAATATACAGTGTACCAAAAAGGTGTACTTTGTCCAAAACAACAAAAATTAAAGCGTCCATTATTTTAATAGCATCTCGCACTTCGATCCAAACACAAAAATGTATACTAAAAGATTGTACGATATACCAAAAATGTTTACTTTGTTTAAAACAACAAAAATTGAAATATCTATGTGTTCAGTTTATCTCGCACTTCGATCCAAACATTAAAAGGTATACCAAAAGAATATACAGTATACCAAAAAGGTATACTTTGTTCAATACAACAAAAACTTAAGCGTCCATTTGTTCATTAGCATCTCGCACTTCGATCCAAATATAAAAAGGTATACCAAAAGAGTGTATGATATATCAAAAGAGTATACTTTGTTTAAAACAACAAAAAATAAAATATCTATCTGTTATGTGACATCTCGCACTTCGTTACAAATATAAAAAGGTATACCATATACCAAAAGATACACTTTGTTCACAACAATAAAAACAGAAATATTTATATACTCGATAGAATCTCACACTTTGATTCAGAAACAAAAAAAGTATACCAAAAGAGTATACCTTATACTAAAAAGGTATACTTTGTTTATAACAATAAAACAAAAATACCCATTCGTTCAATAGCATCTCACACTTTGAAAAAAATAGAAAAATGTATACCAAAAGAGTATATGGTATACCTAAAAGGTATATTTATTTTAAAACAACAAAAAACAAAGCGTCCATTTGTTCGATGGCATCTCGTACTTCGATCCAAACACAAAAAAAAAAAGAATACAAAAAGTATATACGATATACAAAATATGTACACATCATTTAAAACAAAAATAATTGAAATATCTATTTGTTCTGTAACATCTCACACTTCGATCCAAATATAAAATAGTATACCAAAAGAGTATAGAGTATAACAAAAAAGGTATACTTTGTTCAAAATAATAAAAAAATATAATAAATATTTGCTCAATAGCATCTCATACTTTGTCCCAAACACAAAAAATATATAAAAAAAGAGTATATTGTATACCAAAAAGGTATAATTTGTTTATAACAACGAAAACTAAAACATACATTCGTTTAATCGCATCTCACATTATGAGTATACTATTTGATTCGGGGCAAATTGAGCCAAAGCGCCAACCATAAAGAGCCAAGCTCGAGAGCACAAAGAGTACAAGTCAAGGGCTCCGGAGGAGGATTCGAGAGTGATTTGAGGTCATGGACTTGAGCGCCATCGAGGGAGGACCAGAGGAACACATATAGTTCATTTTGAGCAGTCTCCATACCTCCCAGGAAGAGGCGGACCGCCCACAGCACTAGGCGGACGGCCTAGTTGAAGACCAACTCTCTGGATCTCAAAGGAGGCGGAGCGCCTCTATAAACGGGCGGACCGCCCACTTTCCTACACGTTGTAGTAGGCGGACCACCTACTCTGCTAGGTGGGGCGCCTGTTTTGCTTAGTTTTGGACGGGAATTTGACGTATAATCCCTATTTTGGCCCTACGAGGCTTGTATTATTTTTATATCATTTGAGGACTTTTTTGACATTACATTAGGAGTGTGGAACACCTATAAATACCACACTTATTCATTTCATTTCATTAGCTTACCTAGATTAAAGAATAGACATAGAAAGAGAGGTAAGGCCTTCTTTGTTGAAGCTTGAAGCTTCAGATTATCACTTTGCTTGGAACCTATGGAGATTCATCACTAGTATGGATTCCTTGTATGGTTCAAGTTTCCTTTCCTCTCTTGGATATTCATTCATTATTTGAATCATTTATCCATTATTTCTTTTATTTCTGTTCTTCCCCATCCCTATTTCCTTGTTATCTTGTGTTTATTGCTTACACACCTTATTTTATCGGTTCCGTGATTTTGACCCTCATTAGTTTGGTATCAGAGCAAGGCTAGGGTTTCGTTCTTATGAATCCTCTTTCCTTGTTCATCGTATCTTTAGATTCATGTTATTGTTTTTATTGTTCTTATCTTGAAAAAGAAGAAAATACAAAAAAATTGAAAAAGTTGAAAAACACCAAAAATTTGCTCATGCTTCTTGAATTGATTAACCCATTGACTGATTGATATCGGGGTTTGTTCTCTACTGATAACCCGTCGATTTGGTACCAACATCTTGAGATTTGGAGTTGTAAAACAAGATTTGATGTTTTGAAACCCTTGTTATGAAAAACCCTTGTTATGAACTTGATGAACATTGAAATTTCTTGATTTAGATTTGTTGATGATTGGGTGTTGATATAAGTTATTGGGGATTGTTTGTAGTTGAAAACATATTGGGATACCTTTGGATTGGAAAAACACTTTGAAAACATTGGAAATTGGGTGCCAAAAGACCAAGAACACGAATTTTGGACTGTGCTGAAGGACACAGTAGGCGGACTGCCCATTCTGGGAGGTGGACCACCCACTTTTGGATAGCTCTCTGGATTGTGCACTGGGCGGACCGCCCCTTTACAGAGGTGGGGCGCCTCTTTCCCTGAGGGTTCCCGGTTAGTTCTTTTGCTTAGGTTTTCATTGTTCTTTGCTTTCGAACTTTTTGGTTAGTGTTTCTAAGGTAATTATCCTACTTTATTGACACTAACTCTTGAGCTTTTAGGGTGTTGTGTGTATTGAAGCTTTACTTAAAGTCGTAGAACTTCTTTGGCCTCAAGTGCGCACTTTAAATAGCTTCCGTACATCGAGTCACATCAACTCCACTCCGAACAAATACTTGGACGTACTAGTTGGTGATCTTACCATTGTGGTTCCTAAGAGATAAGGGGCATCTTTGGTTGGGGGATTGGGAGTATGCAAAGAGTGCCACCACCAAAGGTAAGGGAGAGCAAGTGAGGTTGTTTATACTAACCTTTTGCACTTTCTTAAAATGTCTTTTACAGGTACAAGGAGCCATAAAGGAGGTTTGGATGGGAGTGGGAATGGTGAGAAAAGTGTAAGTGAGACCGAGTTAGTTCAAGCTTACCTTCGGGATATTATGACCGAGGTAGATGCAATGAGCACTCGAATTCAACACTTAGAGGATAATTAGGATGAGAATGAGACCGAGGGAAGGGATGGTGTGAGAAGTTCTATGGATTGTGGAATCGAGGAGGGTAGAGGAGATTTCTACCAAACTCCTATTTCAAGGAGATTTTATGGGTTCTATGATGAGACTCTTTCCTTAACTTTCAACAATATTTCTAATATTGGAAGAGTGATGGGAAGTGGACACTATTCTTGTGGTGTTGCTAGTAGTGGAGAAATAAAAAAGTACCCATCTCGTGGTGGTACTATTGACGGGATGTGTAAAGGGCGTTACATAGATGATCTTTGAAGAAAAAGAGAGTGGTGTCAATTCATGGTGAGCCTTAATGAGAATCGTGGGTATGTGCTTCAAGTGGATGAAAGTGAAGCAAGTTGGATCAGTCCTCTTGTAGTGAGAAGGTTGGGGATGCCTTGTGTTGATGGAGTGGCCCGGGTAGTTGTTTCGCAAAGGAACTTTGAAGAAGAAGTTGAGTGCAAAGTGGGTGCTTTAGAGGGATGTGATGTTATGTTGGGAAAGCCTTGGCTTCTCAATAGATACTTCAAGTTCACCCACATCCTTGGCGGTTATCAAGTCAAAGCACAAAGAAAGATGCAACTCCTCCTTCCTAGGAAAGAAGATGTGCAACCAAGAAAGCCCACGAACATGAGAAATAGTAGGACACCATAGATGAGAAGTCCTATGATTGAAAGAGTGCAATCAAGAAGTCTTACAAACACAAGAAATGGTGGGACTAGTGCAAGAAAAGAGTTGACAAATGTCAACAAGGTGAACTCGAAACCACAAGCTCCAAAGCCAAGTGGTTCACCAACAAAGAAGAAGGAGACATCAAGTGATGAGTCTCCAAGTCCTAGATTCTGGGTTGATGTTAAAAGTCCACCTACTCCGGCTATGGGTATCCTTGGGCCTCGTCCCAACTCACCCGAATATGAGAGACAAAAGATTGAGAGGAGTAAGGGAGTGACTGGTGACATTCGTCGAGTGAAAAAATGAGAGGATGTGTTGAGTGATGTGAGTGGGATGTCACCACCCGAGTCTACACCCGACCTTGAAAAGAAAATGAGGGAGAAGAAAGAGGGAAAAAGAATCATTGAGAGTGAAGGCACCCCTTATTTTAACACTAACTCTTTATCTTCTTCTTCTTCTACTTGTGTGAGTTCTTATGTATGCATTCTTGGAGGCAAACCAATGAAGCCTCAATCATGTTCCAAAGTGGATGGGCAAGGTTAATGAAGTCTTCAATGTGAGAATCGAGGTAGAGGAACTACCCATGATATTTCAAGTACTTTGAGTGAGCAAGATAGCCACTCAAGTGTAAGTGTTAGTTCTTCTTCCCATGAGCATGTTACTTCCTTGTCTTGTGATAGTATTTGTGAAAACTCCATGCTAGTTGATGATTTGTGTGATTACAATGTGTCTGCAACTAGTGTAGAGCCTTTGGGTTGACTTGTGTGTGCATGTGAACCACTAGTTGAGAGGGTTGATAAGCCACATCGTGATGTGAGCTTGATTTTTATTGAACCTCTCTTTAGTGAAGATATTGTAGTTGACCTTGATTGTGGGCCTTGTTATGACACACCACCAATTTTTGACAAAGGGGAAGATGAGTTGATTGATCATGCCCTTATTGATATGCTTATCTATGGTGGACCTATGTGTTGTAGTAAGGATGGTAGTAACTTTGAGGAGTCCCTAGTGGATGGGATGGATAGGATTGTACTTGATGACTCCTCAAGTGTGTATGAAGAGTATGAACTTGATCCACCATGGTTTGAAAGGTTTAACTCTATAGACAATCCATTCTTTGAAACTCCAAGTGAGATGAATGGTCTTGGAATTGATTGTGTTGGTCCGTCTTCTAGTAGTCCTAATCTTGATTGTGTGGACTATAATGATGAAGAAGCCATTATAGAGACCTTCCTTGATAGTTTGTCTAGTGCGGAAGATTGTCTTAGAGGTGAATTTGGAGGTGAGGAAGTCACTCTTGGTGTGTGTAAGAGTACTTCCAAGAAGGGGAGTGGAGTATTTGATGTTAGTTGTCAAATGAAATATTTTATTTTCTCCACCCCATATGTTGATCACATCTTGAGTGTTGAGCATGCCAAAGCCCTTGTGTCACATTGTGATAATATTGATTTGAAGGCTTGGTATGTTGGTAGTAAGCTTAGGGGTCATAGGGAATTTGATTGTTATGTCTTGCATGTTCCATGTCCTATTGATCTTTGCTTGTTCTTGTGTTGAATGCACTTCCTTGTTGAGTCAAGTATTTTTCATTTCCTTTGGAGATATATGCTTTTTGATGGGTATTGATGCTTGGCTCTATCATAAGAGTGTGTTTTCCACGCTATTTGCACTAACCTACTCTTGTAGTAGGAAGTTTGGATTGTGTTTGCCTTTGCTTGTAGGTATGGATGGTTTGATTTCGAGGACGAAATCCTTTCAAGAAGGGGAGGATGATACGGGCAAATTGAGCTAAAACGCCAATCATCAAGAGCCAAGCTCGAGAGCACAAAGAGTACAAATCAAGGGCTCCGGAGGAGGATTCGAGAGTGGTTTGAGGTCATGGACTTGAGCGCCATCGAGGGAGGACCAACTACGGACCAAGAAGGAACACCTAGAGTCCATTTTGAGCCGTCTCCACACCTCCCAGGAAGAGGCGGACCACCCACAGCACTAGACGGGCCGCCTAGTTGAAGACCAACTCTCTGGATCTCAAAGGAGGTGGAGCGCCTCTGTAAACGGGCGGACCACCCACTTTCCTACACTCTGTAGTAGGTGGGGCACCTACTCTGCTAGGTAGGGTGCCTGTTTTGCTTAGTTTTGGATGGGAATTTGACGTATAATCCCTATTTTGGCCCTACGAGGCTTGTATTGTTTTTATATTATTTGAGGGCTTTTTAGACATTACATTAGGAGTGTGGAACACCTATAAATACCACACTTAGTCATTTCATTTCATTAGCTTACCTAGATTAAAGAATAGACATAGAAAGAGAGGCAAGGCCTTCTTTGTTGAAGCTTCGGATTATCTCTTTGCTTGGAACCTATGGAGATTCATCACTAGTATGGATTCCTTGTATGGTTCAAGTTTCCTTTTCTCTCTCGGATATTCATTCATGGTTTGAATCATTTATCCATTTTTTCTTCTATTTCTGTTCATCCCCATCCCTATTTCCTTGTTATCTTGTGTTTATTGCTTACACACCTTATTTTATCGCTTCCATGATTTTGACCCTTATCACTGTTTCAAAATAGCATTCTTCAAAAGTAAAAATAGCATTGTATACTGTAAATTATACATTATACTCCAAGAGTATACAGTGATAACAAAAAATTGAAGTAAATTATATCAAAACATAATATTCCTTAAAGAAAAAAATATTATGTACCATAAAAGTATGCAATTTACTCTAAAGGTATGCGATGATAGCAAAAAATTGGAGTATACTGTTTCAAAGCATAAAAATATTCAAAGAAAAAAAAACATTATATACTCAAGGGTATACAGTACATCCAAGGGTATACAGTATTAACAAAAAAATGGAGTATACTATTTCAAACATAGCATTCTTCAAAGGATAAATAATGTTGTATAATGTAAAAGCATACATTATACTCTAAAGAGTTACAATCATAACAAAACAAATAGAGTATAATGTTTTTAAAGCATAACATTCTTCAAAGGTAATATCATTGTATACTCCAAGGGTATACATTATACTCCAACGGTAAACAATGATATCAAAAAACTTAGAGTATACTTTTTCAAAACATATCATTCTTCAAAGAAAAAATATCACTATATACCAATAAGGGATACCACACAATCATACACTATACCAAAAGAATATAATTTAATGTATACCCATGGAGTATACAATAAAAACTGAAATATGTATTTGATCGATAGCATCTCACAGTTCAATCAAACCACAAAAAGATATACTAAAAGTGTATGCAATATACCAAAACAGATATATATATTGTGTTTAAAACAACAAAAAATTTAGAACAACTATTTTTTCGATAACCTCTCATACTTTGATCCAAACACCAAAAGAGCATACGGTATACCAAAAAGGTATACTATATTTAAAACAATAAATTGAAACAATCATTTGTTCGAAATCATCTTATACTTCGATCCAAACACAAAAAGATATACCAAAAGAGTATACGATATTAAAAAAGGTATATTATGTTTAAAATAATAAAAAATTGAAACATTCATTTGGTATACAAAAAAGGTATATTGTGTATTACAACAAGAAACAACTATTTTCGATAACATCTCACACTTTTATTCAAACACCAAAAGAGCATACGGTATACCAAACAGGTATACTGTGTTTATAAACAATAAATCGAAACAACCATTTTTTGATAGCATCTCATACTTCGTTCCAAATACAAAAAATATACTAATAGAGTATAAAATATACTTGAAAGGTATACTATGTTTAATTAATTAAAAAAATATATTCATTCGTTTAGTATAACAAAAAGATATGTAATGGTATTGACACTTCATACAATGGTATACCAATAAGGTATATATTGTACTACAATGGTATACCAATAAGGTATATATTGTACTACAAAGGTATACAATAAAATATGAAAAGAAGAAAACCCTTGAATAAGTAATTCACTTTGGAAGCTAAGTAGAAAGTAATAAACTCTTCATCATTTTTACTATTCTTCACCGTCTTTATTTAGTTTTTATAATATATTTTTTTCCATAGCCAACATAATTAGTCTGTACTTGAAAAGAAGACCAATTTGTTGAATATTAGTAGTTCAAATAGTGAACACATATATAAACAATGTTGAATATAATAGTATACCAATAATGTACGTCATATATTACAAAAGTATACAATAGAAAATATGATTTATTGATGGTCGATTTCGTCATTGTAATTTTTTCTATCATATTAAATAGTATACCAAAACGGTATACTATGTCCAAAACAACAAAAACAGTCATTTGTTCTACATCAACTCCAACACCTTGATACAAATAGAAGAATCTTTTTTAGTGCCTCAAAGTTTAAAGTATAAGCTCTAAACAACTTTAGGATCAAGCCCTAGCCCTCAATTAATACTAATAATTGAGAATCATGAGACCCTGTTCATGATTTCAAGCTTTTCTTAAATTTATCAATGGATTTTTTTATTCTTCAAGTTAAATTATTCTCAAATCAATGACAATTCCAACATTGGAAATCAAGGATATCAATAAATATTAACAACAAAAACACTATAAGAAGTTAAAATTTCAAAGTAAAAAAACAACAAGAAATTCAAAAGTCAACTTATGGGTTTCAAGCTTCAAGCTCCTTTAATGGTGCATTTGATTTGTTACAACAATTTTTGAAAATCAATGTTAGCACTATAAACTACACATTATAGGACAATATCAAATTAAACAAACAACGATAACAAATTACTTCAAGCACACAAAAAAATTTAGATCTTGAACTTTGATACAAAAGATCCATAGCTTATTAACTAAAAAAAGTTCTAAGAATCCATCATTGGTGTATGCTTAAATAATAGGTTTAAAATCTGAATTTAGAAATTTTTTATATAATTAAATTGATATAGTCGGCATCGTTTGGACATATCTTTGAATAAAGGGTGTAAATCTGTAAAGAATCGACGTATTTAAAATTTATCGTTATTGCTAGGGAAATAATATTTTTTGTAAATTTTATAAGTACTGTAAATTGGTAAGGATCAATTGAAGGAGAAAAAGGAGTCTAATTCGGGGGTAGTGATTTGTGAAGTGAGAGAGAAAGGGACGTTGGGAAGTAACAATGGGAAACGAAAATCTTCGAAAAAATTAAAAAGTAATTTTGTTTAAGGAGAAGGAAAAATATTCTGAGAAAATGAAGGGATTCATGGGGCTTCACGTCAAAAAGATTTAGATATAACTATATGGGTATTCGTGTAATTAAAACATGACGAATTGGTATCCATGTAATTAAAACAGGTCAAATGGTTATAGAGTGAAATTCAATTTAAAATGGTTAAATATATATAATAAAGTTTGTAGGATGGATATTGAGTGTAAACTACCCTTAAAGTTAACTTCGGCCTAAAATGTCTTCACTTATAGCTGACTACACTGATCAACAATTACATAATTACACATAAGAGATAATTTAAAAGGTTTATGGAGAAAATTACGCCTGAAGACACTCTAAATAGTTTAATTACACATTATACTGATACTTTCTAGCAAATTACAATACATGACAATATTTTCTATTTTATTACCTTACATATATCATTTTCCACTCTCTCTAACACAAAGTTCTAATTTTATCATCTCTCTTTCTCTCCCCTCTTCCGCCCACCCACCGTCCGACCAACTTTTTTTTCCGGCGAAAAGATCTCTTCTCCAGCTGCTGCACGGCAGTTGCTCCGTCGCCGCAGTGACGGTGTCGCTGCTGCTCCTCTGCGGCACGCTGTTGCTACGATTCTTGTATTGCTAGTTGTGATTCGGCAGCGGCCGAAGCTGTTGCCACCAATCTGCTTCTCACCTTCATTTTTATTTTTTTTTATTTTGTATATGTATTTAATGTTTGTGTATGTGTATTTAATGTTTGTATTCAAGGCTCGGTCGCATTAAGCCGGCTCTGATCAACTTTCGCACAAATGATTTACTTTTGGAGTGATTGCCACACTCGCCTTCGTGAACTTCTCTCATCACATAGCTTACCTCTCACGGTCCCATACATTTCGCCAAATGGCCGTTGTACATTCGCCTATAGAGTTTGTCATCCATAAGGCAATATCGGGCCGCTTTGTCTTTGAGGGCTGGGGTGGCTTTCTTGTCTCCGGGGAGAGTCAATAAGATAGATATTTGCTTCTCCAATCTCAAGTATTGTTGACATTGTTTACCTCATTTCGCACTCGGTTGAATGGCGATTCGTACAAATGTACGACCGATTCACTAGGGTTGCCTTCAGTATCGGCCGCAGAACTAAGGTTGGCTAAGGCTTCGACCTCAATATTTTCCTCCCTTGGGATTTGCATTATCTTCCATTCTTGAAAAGATATCAGAAGATTTTGCACCTTAGCCAACAGTTGTTGCATTTTAGCATCTCGAATGTTGAATTCTCCCTGAACTTGGTTCACCGCTAGTTGGGAATCGCTCTTGATTTCCAACCGCTCATTTTTCAAGTCTTTGGCTATTTCAAGACCTGCAGTGAGGGCCTCATATTCAACCTCATTGTTAGTTTTAGCATGTAATTTAATTGCATACCTCAGTTTCTCGCCCGTTAGGGCAATGAGCAAAACTCCAAAGCCGGTCCCTTTAATATTTGAGGCACCGTCCGTATAAAGTGTCCATACCCCAGGTTCCGGATCTCTCATCATTAGTTCTTCTTTCTTCGCCTCCGAAAGAATACTTGCGCTAAAATCTGCTACAAAATCAACCAACACTTGTGATTTGATGGCGGTGCGAGGATGATAAGTGATATCGCACTCACTTAGCTTGACCGCACACTTCAGTAGTCGACCGGATAAATTCAGTTGGTGCAAAATACTTCGTAAAGAAAATAGAGTTACAACAGATATATCATGGCATTGAAAATACGACCTTAGTTTTCGTGCAGCTATAACAAGTGCTAATGCTAGTTTTTCTAAATGTGGGTATCTTGTTTCCGAATCAAGTAGAGTTTTACTAACATAATATATAGGGAATCGTTTACCTCCTTCCTCACGGACGAGAACTGCCCTTACGGCCACTTCTGAGACAACAAGGTAAAGAAGCAACACCTCCCCATCCACCAGTTTTGAAAGCAGCGGAGGGTTTGATAAGTATTGCTTCAATTATTTCAGGGCCTGCTTGCATTCCGGTGTCCAATTAAAGCTTGTATTCTTCTTCGAGACTGACAAGAACTTGTGACACCGTTCGGATGACCTCGAGATGAACCTGCTGATATAGGCTACTCGACCGGTCAAATGTTGAATGTCCTTCACAATTGTGAGCTCATTTGGTATGTCTTCGATTGCTTTGATCTTGTCCGGATTTGCTTCGATCGCTCTTCGTGATACGATGAATTCCAAGAACTTGCCTGATCCGACCTCAAAGGCACACTTCTCCAGATTCAGCCTCATGTTGAATTGCCTCAATATTGCGAATGTCTCATTCAAATAATCCTAGTATTTTTTTCTCTCAATGACTTCACCAACATATCATCTATATAAACTTCCATAGTCTTTCAAATCAAATTTTTGAACATTGTCGTGACCAACCGTTGATAGGTCGCCTCGGCGTTTTTGAGACCAAAGGGTATAACCGTATAACAGTAGGTCCCCCTGTCCGTTATGAAAGACGTTTTCTCTTGGTCCTCTGGCTCAATCAATATCTGATTGTATCCTGAATATGCGTCCAAAAAACTTAGCATTTCGCGTCCTGCCGTCAAATCAATCAGCCGGTCGATGTGAGGCAATGGGAACGAATCCTTTGGACAAGCCTTGTTTAGATCGATGTAGTCCACACACACTCTCCATTTCCCATTCTTCTTCGGGACCACGACAGTGTTAGCTAGCCACTCTTGATATTTCACTTCTCTGATAAATCTATTTTTCAATAATTTGTCCACTTCGTCATCAATAACTTTCCTTTTGAATCCCCTATTAGGTTGCTTCTTCTGCTTCACCGGTTGATGTGACAGATCGACGTTCAGTTTGTGAGTAACAACCTTTGGGCTTATCCCTTTCATGTCTGCGTGGGACCAAGAAAAATAATCAACATTATCTTTGAGAAAGGAGATTATTTCTATTTTCATATCAGGGTCCAACTCCGCCCCAACGTACACTTTCCGCTCCGATTTATCTTCGAACAAAACAACTTCCTCCAATTCCTCTATCGTCGAGTCCCCGGGTTTTTGCTTATTCGGCTCTCTAACACATGCCAGAATCTTAGTGAAGTCCTTGTCCGTTGGGCTTGGCTCCGCTTCGTTTTCTTCAGCCAAGGATTCCGGTGGCTGTAACTGCTATTGTGGGGCGCTCGAACTAGCGCCTCCTTTCGCGGCCACTAAATAACATTCACAGGTTGTCTGTTGTTCACCTCTAACTTCTCTTATTCCCCACGGGGTTGGAAATTTAACAACTTGACGTAGAGTCGACGAGACCGCTCCCATGGTGTGGATCCATGGTCGACCCAAAATCACGTTATAGGCCATATCTCCTCCCATAACTTGGAACAAATTTTCATTTTCAACACCTACATATGTCCTCATCATAATTTCCCCTAATGTCGTTTCACTTGAGTTGTTGAATCCTGATAACAATGTAGACTAGGGTATAACTTTATCGGTCAATTGCAACTGCTCAACCACTCTTGATTGTATTATATTAATCGAACTGCCAGTATCGATCAAAACTCTTCTTACATCGGCATCATCCACCCTCATTGTAACTACCAAAGCATCATGATAGGGATGTATCCTTTCATCGAAGTCGTAATCCCTAAACACAATATCATCATTCAAGACTTCTCGCGTCCGTTTGTCTCTTGTAAACGATACTTTGTATACTTCTTCATTTTGTATGTCATTCTGTGGACCTTAGGCCCTCAAGTGATGACATTCACCATTTTCCTCGGAGCCGGAGGCTTTGGCGGCTGGTGGTCATCTTTCTTCTTATTAAAATTCTCTTTTCCTCTCTGTGTCAAGAACTATGTTAAACGCCCATTCTCAAGCAACTTAGCTACCTTATAATGCAGAGCCTTACATTCCTCGGTCGTGTGCACATGATCATGATGGAAAGCACACCACAAGTTATCGTCCTTACTATTTGGATGAGTTTTTATTCGACCGGGGAAATTCACTACTTTTTCACCCATTCCCCTCAATGCATTCACCAATCCACCTGTTGAAACACAAAATTATACTCCGAAATCTTTGGAGGCAGTGGATCCTTTGGAGCCAAGGATGGACCCGACTGCTCCTTTTTTGGCTGACTCCTTGAAATGCTAGCCTTATGTCCATTTCTACTTTGACGAGGGAAACTGTAGGGCTCGAACCGTTGAGCACTGGAATTTCGCATGTCATTTTCGACCATCCGTGGAGCTGGTCGCTCATATCGTTGGTTGTGAAAAGACAATTGAAACTCTTCTTCCTCTGCCCTGATCTTGGGTTCACACTTGTGATGGAGGTCATCAAAAGTGGTCGGAGTGATCTCCCTCAACCGATCTCTCAACTTCCTGCATGTCTCCGATGCATTTGTACTCAAATTTTTTATGAAAAACAAACAAGCCCATCTTTCTTCGACCTGTGGGATGTTCAGTTTTTCTGCATTGAACCGTTCCAAAAATACTTTGATTGTTTTATTCGGCCGCTCCTTAATGCTCAATATGTCCTCCACTCTTCGTTCTATCTTTTTGGCCCCTGTATGTGCCCGGATAAATTTGGTTGCCATATGATCAAAGTTTGCAATCTCGTTCTCAGGCAACTGCATATACCACTTCAGCGCTCCTCCTCTTAATGCTTCACAAAACCTCGTTAGACTCATCGAATTGATCTCGTCAGCCGTCAAATCGTTCGACTGCACTACAATCGCAAACAAGTCTACGTGATCCCTCGGATCAGTGGTTCCATCATATCTCAAACTCTCCGGTAGCTTGAAATTCTTAGGAATCGGCAGCGGAGCCGCACTTGTTAGAAACGACTGCTTTGAGATTGACTTCGTAGCGGCGTCCTCCGTTAATTTTGGAACTCCTGGTAGCTTTTCCATAAATGACTCCATCTCGTTAAACCTCTTCTCCATTGTATCATTCAACAGCGTCTGCATTGTAGCAGTCATCCTTGCTTCTGTCATGATGAAGGCCAGAGCACCTGCAGCCACGGCTGCGGTACCCAACCCTTCAAGTCCACTCCTGCTTCAGGTCCCCCGATTACTGCGCCCTGAGGAACAGAGGTCAGAGTGCTTGTGGGGGGTATCACTGGGAAGGCAGGCGCTTTGTAATGTGTAGAGCCGGACAGAAGTTGCAACTGCTCACTTATCCTCTCCATCTGTTTATCCTGCTTATTCAAAAATTTGATCAATAGTAGGTTCGTATCAACTAACATTGCTCCGGCCGCGGGTTCCTTATCAAGTCGACGTTCTCGAGGCGCATTCGACTGTGAACCGGCCGGAGCGACGTTTTGGGGTGGATCATGTTCATGGTGGGATGATTCACCGACCACCTCCTCGGCGGCTGGAATCTAGACCCCATTATTGGGATTGGCTTGAGGCGCGCCATAATGGACGGTGGTGTTGGCGTTGTTAGCATTGTTGCTTTGATCATCTGCCATTGCACACAAAAAAAGTAAACATAAGTAGAATCAACGATAATTTTCGAAACAAATCGATTGTCTAGGCCCCACGGTGGGCGCCAAATTGTATTTCCTAAAATATGTCTTCAGGTATTACAATTAAATTTGTATTTCGTTGAGCCACAGGCAACTTTTTTATATCAAAATTCGATGGTTGATTTCTTAACCTACGTTCACAAGCTAAATTATTTTAATATTCACTTAATAGAAGCGAGTTGTAGATATATCAGATCTGTAATATAAGA
Source organism: Petunia x hybrida (assembly GCA_037355625.1). Classification (NCBI taxonomy): domain Eukaryota; kingdom Viridiplantae; phylum Streptophyta; class Magnoliopsida; order Solanales; family Solanaceae; genus Petunia; species Petunia x hybrida. The sequence continues at coordinate 11,604,178 of JBBBVM010000036.1, forward strand.
ACAATAAACGATGAGTAGCAAATAAAATAGAGGATAAACTAGATGATCAATTGTGCAAGCAGTAGATAAACTAATAAATTGAACGAACAAGACAAAGTTATCCGATATGTCACAAGGATATGAATGTTTGCTCAGGAAATAAACGGACAATAATTGCTAAAGATTTACTAGATTAAACGAACGATTCGATCGATTATGTCTACAAAAGCAATTTGATGAATAAACGATCACATGTTAGTAGTTTAGTGGACAATAGATGTGAACATGAACCAGCAATTAATTGAAGCCTACATTTAGAAAGGATTTCGATCAAAGTATGCTTAATGATCAATTACGATGGTAGTAGTTAATGAACTAATTTAATAAGAAATAGCAATAGAAATAAACGATCGAATAAGCAATTATGGAAATAATAAATGAGATAATAAAACTATTGTATTGAAGATCAGATGCTCGTGCTCCATTGAAAAAGATGAACGTCTCCTCTAAAGTAAAACTAGATTACAATGGCGTAATGGTGGTGAATGAGTAACAATGGTGGTGGAACAATAACAATAGAGGTGGTGATGAAATTAGAATAATGACTGCTTAGAGAAAAATAGTGTTCAGAAGAACATAAAAATACAATGGGGAAAAGGGTTCTATTTATAGATCCAACGCTCCTAACACTAATCAAACTCCACTCCACGCATGTCTCTCCAGTATCAGATAAGGCTATTTTCTACGTCCAATGGCCTCCGAAAATGGCGGGATTTGGTTGATCGTGCTTATCTACTACAACGTTCCTTCTTCTTCGGAAATTTTGTCTTTGACTGATGATGCAAAATGAGCAGTCACTCTTAGCTCTCAGTTTGCCACTTCGACGAGCACGTGCCATAATGTGTTCGGACAAATTCCGGCCAATACCAATATGCATTTACCTTTTTCCATATGTACATTACTGTTCTAGAAAAGAGGCATTTATGGATATAACAGTTATTTATCATTTAATTAAAATCTATTTTTTTTAAAGAAAAGGTACAATATGAACTTAACTAATACTATATGATCAATTTCTTGAAATATGATTTAGACTTCCCCAATAATATTTCTTTGCTGAACCTCTACAGACTCTGACAAGAATGTAAAAATTGAAGATTTTGGTTCCTTTACCCACCCCCAAACTGCTTGTAACGTATTTTTTAAAGCAAGTAAAGTAAAGGCTACCAACAGAGCTGTTAGGGTTATGAGAATAATGGCAAACGACAAGCCTAATACAATGTTTATGTCATCTATAGTTTTCAAATGGCCAGATTTCAAACGTGAAAAGATATTAACCAAAAACTTGATTAATAAACCTGTAATCGTTCCAGAAAGCAACGTCAGTATGGCTCTGCACATGAACTTGGATGCATAATGGCATGGCTTGTGCTCTTCTTTTTCATTATTCTCCATTGCCATGTATCCTAGTTTTGAATTTCTCAAAAAGTTACCTCTTAGAATGCACGAAGGAAGACTAGTATAGTAGAAGAACAAGAACAATAACAAGATACGAAAAACTGTTGCTAAATTAGCTTAATTTTGGGCCATGACAAAAGTGATAAAATTGGTGAAAAGCAACTGTAATGCAATTTAAGGAATAATATAATTTTTTAAAGGAAAGTTATCAATTCTCTCAAGATTTGAGGAGATTCCTTAATTACACTTATTGTTTAATTTTCCTCTTATATATATATAAGTAAAGTGGTCTATGATTTCTGTAGGTCATCCTAAATCTTTTAAACTGGAAAATAAAGTAAATAACTTGATATAACAAATTAAAGCACATTGATATATAATGTAATTTTTTAGTTGGCATATACAAGTCAAATTCTTAAAGATCATAATTATGGATTAAAACTGGTGATTTGAGTTACCAAAACGGTAAATCGATCCCAAGGAATAATAGTACTCATTTAAAGGAAATAGGGTGAAGATCTTAATAGAAAATGTGCAAGATATTACGGTTGTCCTTTTTATGGTAATATATATCTAAGGAAATATATATTTCAACCTTGCTATTTGAGATCATATCCTATATCCCTGCCATAAAATGCCCATGAGGCATGACCAAATGTGCCAAAATTGGGACAACAAGTTACACTATTTGACTTAAATCATCGTTCCTAAAAAATTATACACTATCTATTTTAACTTTCATATAATAATAGAAAGAGAGAATTTTAGAAATCTCTCTCTAGGTTTGACCCGTAACACTGACCTTCCTTGTGGTTTAAGATTTGAGCTAATTACAAATATATACAACCTTAACAACATTACAAAAAATAACAACATTATTCCACTTTACAAAAAAATACCAGCATTTTTTTATACATTATATGCAAAACCAACAAAACTAACAAATTAGGATTTGTTCCTCCTTCTTCCTACTGCCCCCTCCCACTGCTACCACCCCAATTGGAGGTGCCGCCTAGTCACCGCCGGCCACCGCCAGCCACCCGCCAGATTTTTGTTTTTGTTTTTTGAATCTAAAAAATGAAATACACATATACACATTGATTTCTCTTTGAAAATATACTTGCAACATACATATAAACAAAAAATACATTTAAATACACAAAAAAAAAAAATATGTTTGACATACACTAGACACACACATACATACAAGGATCTACGGATCTACAACTTAAAACATACAAATTTATGTATGTCACATATACACTTAACATACACACAAAAGGACATACAAAAGATACAATAGATGCTCAGATATACACGTTCATACAGTGATATACACATACATACACTTGTGCACTGTAAAGATATTCATGTTCATACACAAATATACAGATCTATACACCATGTAAACCAAGACATACACTTTGGTCCGCCTTCAAACAACCACCACAAACCGCCAAGACGCCTTCAAACAACCACCACAAACCGCCAAGATATACACATACACGGGTATACAAATGTATACAAGTATATGCACATACAAAAATTTAAAAAAAAACATACAAAAGAGAACGAGAAGAAGCAGATCGGAGCTCCGGTAACCTCCACCGGAGCATTAGCAACAACAACAACAGACCCACACCCGAAGCAAATCCGAGCAGCGAGGATCAAAAGCAACAAAGAAAACTAACAGATCGAGAAAAAATGCAACAACTACAGTGAAAACGGAGCTGTAATTGACGATGGAGCAGCAGATCTGCGTCGGGGAGGCGGTGCTCCAGCTGCAGCGAGTGGGTGGAGGAAAAGGGGAGAAAGAGAGAAGAAAAGTTAGGGTTTAAGTGTAAGAGAGAGGAGAAAATGTTAAAATGGTATGTTTTGTAATAAACATACAAATATTGGTATATTTTGTAATTTCTCAATAATATCATTATATTTTGTAATTTTGATGCTTAGAGCGTCAATTAGCGTAAAAATCTCTTAAGATTTTACGTCTACCTTCTTTATTTTGATTTTTTTTGGTAACAGTTCTATTAATGTATTTATTATCAATGTAAAATTTTATAGTATGACTAAATTACCCTTTCTACTATATTCATTTTTTAATTAGCTTTGTGAACATTTTTTCTTATAAACAAAAATTTTCATCACCCAATACCCATTACTGTTACTTTGAAACGAGAATTCATCCAGGAAACTTTGAAAGCCATATCAAGGAAATTTTTGTTATTTGCTTAGCGAAAAAGGGAAGTTAAAAGGCACTGAATATACTGGAAAAGATAAGGTGGAGCAAGGCAAAGTGGAAACAATGTTCAAACAAGATCTATATAGATCTGCCAATTTTGCATCCCTTGGTTATGTACCTCTAGTCTAAATCTTTCATTTGGATTTAGAGATTGAATAGGGAGCCCGTAACTCCTAGCCAAATAGAAGTAGAGGATGCTAAGCATCTCTTGTTTGAGAAGGAATCTGATTTATTTATTAGAACGATAGGAACTACCCTTTTGATCAGTAATGCGAGATGAATAAACTTTTTTATAAGAAAAAATGTTCACAAAACTAATTAAACGGTGAGTATAGTAAAAGGGTAATTTAGTCGTATAGTAATTTTTTACAATAGAAATAAATATTTTAATAGAATTGTTACAAAAAAGTCCTAATAAGGAAGGTGTACGTAATATTTTAAAGTACAAGGGAGGTTAGTATTACGAAGTCAAACCTGAGGGGAGGTTTTTGAAATTACATTGTATCGTAAGTAACATGTGGTTTTTTGGGTGAGAGGGACTTTTGAGTCCCTTAAATAGAAAAAGAGGACAAAGTCATTAAGAAATAAGTGAGGGGACAGTTTTAAGATTAGTACTAATAATTAATATTTAAAAAACCCCCACTTTTAAGAATATCTCCTAAATCTGGTCTTCACTGTCACCAACTGATAAATTCCTTTCGTATTTGCATGTACTGAAGTTACAAAATTTTATAATGTAAGACATACATATAGAAAAATTCCAAAAACAAATGTATAAGGAAAACTACCTAAAGAGAAAATAAAACAGAAAAAAATGATACATCCCACAGTTTTGTAGTTGAATAATTTGTTTAGCTAATTAGCCTAGTTTTGAACTTTTGAAATTGTCTAAATATGTTGTTACTACTTACTATAAGTTGCAAAAAGTATATCAGATTAATTAAAATATAATTTACAAAAAATTGTTTCCCCTTAAAGATACTCCACCGATGTGCTTGATCTTTCTCTAAAAGTCTCACCGTCAATTACAAACAAATCATATGCCATTGCAAAAGTGACTTTAAAAAATTCGGGACAAAATGTTGCTCATAGATTTAAATAAAAAATAATAATAATAAAAGAGCATGACATGTAAATAATTTAGTACACAGTAAAGAAAAAAAAAAGGTAGCTTCGCTGGTAGATGACTTAGTCTGATGATCGGTTGTAGAAAATCTAGTACAAGTCATGGATTTGAAGCAAAAGAAAAAGAGGAGATTGTAAGCTTCACTAATAGATAATTTTGGCTGCATTACATGTACAATTAATTTTGGCTTCTAATGAGCCTGAAGCTAAAATTCGCGATGAATAACAATAATAAGTGCAGGAGTATATGCTTGACAGTTGAGCATCAATCAGATTAAAATTTAGGACAATCAAATAGTATCAATTTCCTGAGCCGGTAGCTTGAGCTTGAGGTCTTTACCTTGATAGTATTTGATAAAATTTCACCACAGTTACGGTCACGACCACATCATTGAGAAACAAACTCTTAAGTGCTTTGCAAGAGTTTTATTAACTACCTTTGGATGCAACATCTAGAATTCAGAAGGGCAACATTTCAACTTTACCTGATAGTATTTGGTAAAATTTTACCAAATTGAAAATTGAAAATCCATCAATTTGCTGCAAAATAAAACCTCTAATTGATCTAGATTGGGCATTGATCTTGTGCCGCCAACAATGTGGACAATGAAGGCTGAGTTGCCTTAGCTATATAAATTACTTGGAGGAACACATAAATTGTCATAGACTCATCCGTTAAGCATTTTGGAGTTATGGAGAATACATGTTAAACTTTTTGGGGGTTACATATATGAAGGCATTGGAGTTATGGAAATTAGTAAAAACACAGTAATGTCTTTTTCTTCATATTCCAAAACTGAAATGCCCTCATAATTGAATAATATGTCTCTCTTTTAGAAAATGTTTCAAATGGGTTTTGAATTAAATTGTTAGGAAAATATCAAAAGAATGAGAGAAAAAAGGTAAAAATAATGAAAAAAAAAAAAAAGATAAATACAATCCTTAGCTAAAGAGAGGTGTCACATCACTTTCTCTTGAAGCTAGAATTATACATACATATAGATAGATTTCTATATTTGATGCCATGAGCCTGAATAGTGGGGATGGAAACACCAAACAGGAGAGTTTCAATGAAATGTTCAAGTAGTGCAATTCTTTCATATTAGTATATTTCGTCTAAATTTCGACTCTTACTTCCTTTTTTATTCGGTAAAAGGTGGAAAGGTTCATTTTTTGTTTCATCTATTGATAGAGAATGACTGAGTTAGCTCAATCGATTGATAATTTCGTCTAATGTTCTGACTCTTGCTTCATAGTGCATACTCTGTTCTCGAAGAATTTCCTTGCCTTATGTGATCATAGATATCACATTACAAATTTACAATCCCAATCTCAAAATTAAGCTACGCCTCTTCTATTAACAAAATTTAAAAAAGGAAAATTTACACCACATGACTACCCTAATAGCTATATTACAAAAAATAACAATACTTTTACTATATTTACAATACATAACAATACTTCCTCATTTTTCATTACCCCTTCCCAAACATGAAACCCTAATTTCTCCCTCTCTCTTCTTCTCTCCCCTCCACCACCCACCCACCAGCGCCCCCTCCCTCTCCGCCGCCAATACTGCTGCCACCGTCCCCCTCCCTCTTCCAACCACCGTCCCCCTCCCTCACGCTACTATCGCGGCGCTGCTACCGCCGCAGTGCAGCGGCGCTGCTCCTCGCGGCGGCGCTGCTGCACTGCAGCGGTGGAAACGCCCGGATCTATATTTTTCCAGTGGGTTTTCACGATTTTTTCATTTCTTTTCTTTTTTCCTTTTTGTATGTGTATATATGTGTATGTTTATGTATATATTTGTATTTTGTATGCATAATTTAAGATCTCCTTCTTTTTTTCTTTTCTTTTTTTTTCCTTTTTGTATGTGTATATATGTGTATGTTTATGTATACATCTGTAGTTTGTATATACATATTCAGATCTGCCTTTTTTTCTTTTTGATTTTTGATTTTGTTTGTGTATTTATTTTGTATATAAAATGTATAAGACTGTATTTGTGTGTATGTGTATGTTTTGGTGTATAAATACATTTACGTTTTTTTGAATATCTATATGTTTTTATTTGTATATTCGTTGTATGTTTGTGTATTTTTTGTATTTCAAGTGTATGGTATTTTTTGGTATAGTTTTGTATTTGTATGGTTTAATGGAGGTTTGTATATATATGAAATGTAAAAATACTATTGCTATATTTTGTAAAGTGGAAAAGTATTGTTATTTTTTGTAAATATGGTGTTAGGGTTGTATATTTGTGTAAATCTCCCTTTAAAAAATTAATCCCTTGTAAGGATTATTAAATGTGGGCAATTTGTGTTAGAAAAATTATAGAATAGAAAACGAAATAATGAAGGCTTGAGGCGCGAAGATTCGGCTTTATTTCCTTAAAGAAGATATTGTATGTATATAGATTGGGGAATATAGACAATTCTACTTCAGGATACAACAAACAACTGTATGATACTTGCAGATTTTTCTGTGTCACTTCGTTGGTGAAAACTCTGGTTTTATAGAGCTTCCATCAGACCTTTACAAAAGAGGCGTTTTCTTTCTCAAACAGATGTGTCTGTTTATTTGAATTTAAATTTTCAGTTTTTCTATTATAGAAATAAAATTTAAAATAAATAATTATTTTAAGGTCCGACCCGCGCCCCAAGTCTAAGTATTTAATATTAATATATAATATATACACATGTTATATATTTGTACACCATATTAAATAACCAAATAGGACAAAGACTTAAAAGGAACAAAAGCTGGCTTTAAGCCACCGATGTGGGACAAGCCCACATCCCCAATATATAACAAACTATATCTTTCATCCCCCACTAGTTCGTTATATTTCTCATAATATCATACATACCAGAAAGTATCTTATTTCAAATTTGAACTTTCCATGAGTGTAAATGCTTTAATATTTTGACAAAGTTATTGGTATATTGGAAGATTTGAACCACAACTCCTTATGCCAAAACCGAAAATATCACACACACGATATTATTTAGTAATTTAGAAAACTCAGTATCTAGTTTAGAACTTTTATGGCCATGTGCTCATCCTGACTTCATGAATATTTACAAGACCAACCCTCTAAGCCTTGCTAGTTGCGGCACCACTTCAATATTCACATAGGTGGAATTAGTTACTATGTCCCTGTTACTTTAGACATTTACTAATTCCATTAAGAACTTGTTCAACCTCTTCTCGTAACAGCTTGCACTTTGATGTTTGTCACTATGCCCCTGTTATGTCAGCCATTTAACAACTCTTTGACTCCTTACATAACATTATGTAGTATGACAGAATTAAGGCTCTAAGTAGATCAGTGCTTAAACAACACAAAGTAACTTGTTATTACCCATTGAACTTGTGTTGTTAGAGTGTATACTAACTAAAAGTTGGGTTCTCATTACTTGTGTTTAGTTTAAGGGTTTTAGCCCCATTCCTTCACTGGATTGTCGTACTACATCTCTTCTCAATGATTTGGTAAATGGATCAGCCAAATTCTCGCTAGATCTCTCATAAACTATTGTTATAGTCCCATTTTTTATTAACTCTCTAATATAATTATGTCTCAAACTTATATGTCGATTTTTCCCATTCTAAAGCAAAGAAATCGGCTTCTATTGTAGAATGGGAAAAACACGTCTCTTTCTTGGATGCCCAACAAATGCCGCCACCCCCAATTTAAATATCCATCCCGTGGTGGATTTTTTTTTTATCATTGACACTTGTAATCCAACTTGCATCAGAATATCCTTCTAATACATTAGAAAAACTACTATAGAAAATACTCAAGTACTTTATATATCTTAGATATCCAAGTGCCCTCGCTATTGATTTCTAATGATCTTTACTTAGATTACTAGTAAACCTTGAAAGTTTACCAACAGCAAAAGAAATATAAGGTTTTGTACAATGCATTGCATACATCATACAACCTATTGCACTAGCATACTCTAGTTGCGCTACATCTCTTCCTCTATTTTTTTTGCAACTTGACACTAGAATAAATGACTGAACTTGTTAAGGATCTTATCAACATAATGAGATTGAGATAAAGTTAGCCCTTTGTCATCTTTTTTAACCTTGATTCCTAAAATAGTATCTACTTTATTTAGATCTTTCATCTTGAACACAGAAGTTAGATACTTTTTGGTTTCAGAGATTCCTAGGATGTTTGTACCAAAAATCAGCATGTCATCAACGTATAGACAAATAATAACTCCATATTCCTTTATAAATTTGGAATAAATACTTTTATCAGCAGTATTATGTACAAAACCATTTGATAGTATTGCACTATCAAATCTTTCATGCCGCTGTTTGGGTGTTTTTTTAAGCCATAAAGGGACTTTATCAATTTACAACCTTTCTTCTCATTCCCGGGAAGTAAAAATCCCTCAGGATGATGCGGGGCAAATTGGAGCCAAAGCGCCAACCATCAAGAGCCAAGCACAAGAGCACAAGGAAGACAAGTCACGGGCTTCGAAAGCAACTTGAAGATCATGCATTGGAGCACCTTGGAAGGAGGACCTCCCAAGTTTGGAGGAGGACCTCCTCGGGATGGAGGAGGACCTCCCAGTGAAATGCTTCAGTGAGGGCGGACCTCCTCCATTTGGAGGTGGGGCGCCTCAAACTCCACCTTTCAAAAATTGGCTAAGTATGGGAAGGGGAGCTCACTGGCTATTTTGGCCTCTCCAGGGCGGGGCGCCCAAAAATGGGGGCGGACCTCCTCCTGAAGGAGTGAGGAAGAAGAACAGACAGGGAGGGGCTCCTCCATTTTGAGGAGGGGCGCCTCCAACGGCAAAATTTCACCAGTTTTTATGTCTTTTCCCATTTTAGCCCTATGTGGCCTTTTATGTAATAACCCCAGTTGAGGGCCTTTTAGACATTTCATTTAGAAGTGTGGTAAACCTATAAATACCACACTTAGTCATTTCATTTGATTAGCTAGATTTGAGTATTGAAGAATAGACATTAGAAGAGACTATGTCCTTCTTGTTGAAGCTTGGCTTCATGTATCTCTTACTTGGAATCCATGGTGGATCACCGCTAGTGTAACCCCGTTAGTGGTTCAAGTCTCTTTCTCCCTTTGAATCAATCTACTTGGTTAGTTTGATTCGTTCTTTCTTCTATTTCTGTTCTTCCTTGTCCCTTATTTCTTTGATCTCGTGTTTACTTTATCACTTCTGTTACCTTGTTATTGCTTCCATGGGTTTACCCCTTATCATCTTGGTATCAGAGCAAGGCTCGGGTTTCGTTCTTACGAATCCATGTTCCTTGTTCATCTTATATTTTAGTTTAGTTTATTGTTCTTCTTGTTGTTGTTTTGGAGAAAAGAAGAAAAACAAAAAAAAATTGAAAAAGTTGAAAATACAAAAAAAAAAAAAAATTATGTAGTGGATTGGATTTGATGATCCGTTGGTTGTTTGATATCGGGGATTGATCTATGACGATTACCCATTGATTTGGTACCCTTGTTATATGATTTGGTGTTGAGAATCAAAAGTTGAAAAATCAAAAACTCCAAAATTGAAAAACCCTTGAATTTGATTGAAATTTCTTGATTTGGATTTGTTATGGATTGGGTGTTGATATAAATCATTGGGGATTGGTTGTAGTAGTTGAAAACACCATTGGGTACCTTCGGATTGGAAAAACACCGTGAAAATATTGGGATTTGGGTGTCAAAAGACCAAGAAACACGTTATCGGACTGTGCTGAAACACACAGTAGGCGGACCGCCCAAATAGTAGGCGGACCGCCTAGTGAACTCTCTGAACTTGGGCAGGCGGACCGCCACTGTGACCAGGCGGACCGCCCACTCCTGGAGTGTGTCCGTTTGGCTTCGTTTTGTGTGTTTTTGTGTTCCGTTTGCTTCCTTACTTCTTGGTTAGTGTTTCTAGGGTATTTGTCCTACTTTATTAACACTAATCTTTGATCCTTTAGGGTGTTGTATGTCTTGGAGTCTTTACTTAAAGTCGTAGAACTTGGTTGCTTCAAGTGCGCATTCAAATAGCTTCCGTACATCGAGTCACATAAACTCCATTCCGAATCATTACTTGGGTGCTTTAGTTGATTGATCTTGCCATTGTGATTACTAAGAGACAAGAAGGTCTTGAGTGGAAAAAGGCTTGAGTGGTGAGAACAATAGAGTGAGGTCACAAAATCCAACGACCTTGAGTGTATACACGAGTGGAAAGAAAATTGAATGACATCTTTTGAGTGATACACGTGAGGGAGTGAATTTGTGAGGTCCTTAACTCTTTGGTTACAACTACGGCTTCGGATGATGATTGTGGAGGGTACGACTCGTGTGGGGATGATGGAGACTATGGTTCCTATGGTGATGATGATGGGTATTGCTATGACGATTTGGGGAACCAAGGCTCATATGATGATGAAGCGGGTCACTATGTTGATTATAAAGATGAAGAAGACTATGAGGCTTACGAAAATGAATGTGAAGATCCCTATGCTTCTAGTCAAGAAATTGAAGATGGTGACGCTTCAAGGTATGATGAACCTACTTACTCTTCTTGTAATGAATTTGAGAATGTTGATAGTGACGTAGAGAGAATTGATGGTGAGGTTGATTATATGAATTGTTCATTTTCATCTTCTCTTGGCGTTGCTAATGGTGTGCAAGGGAGTAGTAGCGGGCCTTCCATTAGTATGGGAGGAGGTAGTGGTTGTTCCATGGGAAATGGGAGGCTTGCATCTTCTAGTTGTACTAAACGACTTAATGCTCCTAATTCCCATGTGAAGGGTGGAATGAGAAATGGTGTTGCTCTTACTACTAATGGAATATATTGCTGCTATGGGCTATGGAACCAAGGCGAGAGGCACTTATGGGTTCCATAGTGGTACTCCTTCCCCGACTTTCAACTACACTTCTAGTGTTGAAAGAGTGACGTGAAGTGGAGGTTATTCTAGTGGTGTTGCCACTAGTGGAGGGATAAGGAAAATCCGAGTTGAGGGTGATGCTAGTCTTGGACATTCAAGCTCTTCTTTGGATGTGCCTATACAAAACTTGGGTAGAAGTAGATTTGTTGTTGGGGTAAATGGTTTTGGAGGAAACTTGCTCCAAATTGGTGAAACCGATGCCAATTGCATTAACCCTTCGTTAGTTAAAATGCTAAAGATACCATGCCATGATTTAAAGTACCCCTATGAGTACAAAGGAGTTGGGTTTCCAAAGAGGCGCGGGTACTCATATCTCATAAGGGTTACAATGAGTATGTTTGGTGTGATGTGTATCCCGCACCAAATGTGGGTGTTTTGCTAGTTGAACCATGGTTTCACAACAAGGAGGTTCAATATAATGCTAAGCGGGATATATATCTAGTGGCCACGGGTCAAAGGGTTTATGAGTTTGCACCTTACGGAAAGTGGGGCAAGATGTCTATTGAAATTCAAGCTTGGATCATGCAAAGGAGAAGGGAGCGAGAACTTCAATCCATGGTTGAAATTGAGCAATCAAGAAGTCCTACGAACATGAGAAATAGTGGGACACCATTGAGGAGAAGTCATACAAACTCAAGAAATGGTGGGACTAGTGCAAGAAAAGAGTTGACAAATGTCAACAAGGTGAACCCGCAACCACAAGCTTCAAAGTCAAGTGGTTCACTAACAAAGAAGGAGGAGATCTCAAGTGATGAGTCTCCAAGTCCTAGATTCCGGGATGATGTTAAGAGTCCGCCTACCCCGGCTATGGGTACTCTTGGGCCTCGTCCCAACTCACCCGAATTTGAGAGATAAAAGATTGAGAGGAGTAAGAGAGAGACCGGTGACATTCCTCGAGTGGAAAAAGGAGAGGATGTGTTGAGTGATGTAAGTGGGATGTCACCACCTGAATCTACACCCGACCTTGAAAGAAAAATGAGGGAAAAGAAAGAGGGAAAAAGAATTGAGAGTGAGGACACCCCTTATTCTAACCTTAACCCTTTATCCTTTTCTTCTACTTGTGTGAGTTCTTGTGTAGGTACTCTTGGAGGCAAACAAATGGAGCCTCAATCATGTTTCAAGATGGAAGGACAAGGTGAAGAAAATATTCAATGCGAGCTTCAAGGTGAAGGAACAATTCACGACGCTTCAAGTGCAATGAGTGAGCAAGATGGCTACTCCAAGGTACGTGATAGTTCTTCCCTTGAGCATATTACTTGCTTGTCATGTGATGTTATTTGTGAAAACTCTATACTAGTTGATGAATTGTGTGATTACAATGTGTTTGCAACTAGTGTAGAGTCGGTTGGTCAACTTGTGTGTGATTGTGAATCACTAGTTGAGAGGGATGATAAGCCACATTATGATGTGAGCTCAGTTTTCATTGAACCTCTCTTTAGTGAAGAATGTGTAGTTGACCTTGCTTGTGAACCATGTTATGACACCCCACCTATATTTGATAAAGGAGAAGACGAGTTGAATAAATATCCTATTCTTTCCCTTGATGAATTGCTTGATAATGGTGGACCTATGTGTCGTAGTGAGGATGATTGTGACCTTGAGGAGTCTCTAGAGTATGAGATGGATCGATTTGTTTTCGATGACTCCTCGAGTAAGAGTGAAGAACCTAGTCTTGATACTATGCTTTTGTGTGACCATGAATTTGAGGTGCATGCTTTTACATTTCCATTGTTAAAAGACAATCTCATATGTGGTAGTGAATTGTATCGGACTAGGGTTTGTAGTAAAGTAAAACCTCCATGGTTTGAAAAGTTAGACTCTATGGAAGATCCATTATTTGGAACTCCAAGTGCGATAAGTGGTCTTGATATTGGTTGTATTGGACCATCTTCTAGTAGTCCTAACCTTCATTGTGTGGACTATAATGATGAAGAACCTATTTTGGAGACCTTCCTTTGGAGTTTGTCAAGTGAGGGAGATTGTCTTGAAGGAGGATTTGGAGGTGAGGAAGTCACTCTTGGTGTTTGTAAGAGTGCTATCAAGAAGGGGAGTGGAGTATTTGATGTTAGTTTCCAATTAAACTATTTTGTTTACTCCACCCCACATGTTGACCACACCTTGGGTGTTGAGCATGCCAAAGCCAATGTGTCACATTGTGATAATATTGATTTGAAGGCTTGGTGTGTTAGTCATAAGCTTAGGGGTCATAGGGAATTTGATTGCTCTATCTTGCATGTTCCATGTCCTATTGATCTCTTTGCTTGTTCTTGTGTTGGATGCACTTTCCTTTGGAGTCAAGTACTTGTTGTTTTCTTTGGAGACATAAGCTTTTTACTTGTTATTGATGCTTGGCTCTATCATAAGAGTGTGTTTTCCACGCTTTTGGCACTAACCTACTCTAGTAGTAGGAGATGTTTTTGCTTGTGTTGTCTTTGGATGTAGGCTTTGATGGTTTGATTTCGAGGACGAAATCCTTTCAAGAAGGGGAGGATGATGCGGGAAAAATTGGAGCCAAAGCGCCAACCATCAAGACCCAAGCTCGAGAGCACAAGGAAGACAAGTCACGGGCTTCAAAAGCGACTTGAAGATCATATATTGGAGCACCTTGGAATGAGGACCTCCCAAGTTTGGAGGAGGACCTCCCATGGATGGAGGAGGACCTCCCAGTGAAATGCTTCAGTGAGGGCGGACCTCCTCCATTTGGAGGCGGGGCGCCTCAAACTCCACCCTTCAAAAATTGGCTAAGTATGGGAAGGGGAGCTCATTGGCTATTTTGGCCTCTCCAGGGCGGGGCGCCCAAAAATGGGGGCGTACCTCCTCCTGAAGGAGTGAGGAACAAGAACAGGCAGGGAGGGGCGCCTCTAATGGCGAAATTTCACCAGTTTTTATGTCTTTTCCCATTTTAGCCCTATGTGGCTTTTTATGTAATAACCCAAGTTGAGGGCCTTTTAGACATTTCATTTAGAAGTGTGGTAAACCTATAAATACCACACTTAGTCATTTCATTTGATTAGCTAGATTTGAGTATTGAAGAATAGACATTAGAAGAGACTAGGTCCTTTTTGTTGAAGCTTGGCTTCATGTATCTCTTACTTGGAATCCATGGTGGATCACTGCTAGTGTGACCCCGTTAGTGGTTCAAGTCTCTTTGTCCCTTTGAATCAATCTACTTGGTTAGTTTGATTCGTTCTTTCTTCTATTTCTGTTCTTCCCCGTCCCTTATTTCTTTGATCTCGTGTTTACTTTATCGCTTCCGTTACCTTGTTATTGCTTGCGTGGGTTTACCCCTTATCACAGGTTGATGCATATAAATTTCTTCACTCAAGTTTCTATTTAGAAAGGCCATTTTAACATTCATTTGATGTACAAATAAATCATATATAGATGCAAAAGATAAGAGCAACCTAATGGATGTTATTCTTGCTACTGGAGCATATGTATTAAAATAATCTATGCCTTCCTTTTGAGTGAAACCTTTTGCTACTAATCTTGCCTTGAAGGTTTGAATGGAACCGTCTGTATTTAATTTTCTTCTAAAGACCCATTTACAATCTATGGGTTTTGATCCCGAAGGAAGATCAACTAAAACCCAAGTGTTATTGGACATTATTGAGTTCGTCTCATCATTTATTGCTTCTTTCCAAAAAGCAGCATCTCTAGAAGACATTGCCTCTTGAAATATTTTAGGATCTTGTTCAACATTAAATAAGACAGAAATTTTCTCACATACTTCTTCTCTATCACCTTCAACAACAAATATTACAAAGTCAGAACCAAGATTCTTTTCTTTTCTATTTCGTTTGCTTCTTCTTGGTTCTACTTCTACATCGTCACTTTTCTCTTTATTTTTATCAATCCCGGAATGTGACGGCTTATTTGCATCAACTCCTCGTTCGTTCAGTTCAGTCAACTCATCAATAGTGTCATTTAAAAATTTATTCTCAATAAATTCAACATGAATAGACTCTACTATCACTTTAGATTATAAATCTAATAGTCTATAAGCTTTAGAATTTTGTGCATATCTAACAAAAATACTTTTAATACCTGTAGGACCAAGTTTTGTTCTATTATGATCAAGAACTCTATAATAGGATATACACCCCCACATTTGTAGCTTAAGTTTGGTTTCTTACCATTCCAAAGTTCATAAGGAGAAAATATGCATACTCTTAGAACGGACTCTATTTCATATATGACAAGCAGTTAACAAAGCTTAACCCTATAAATTCTATTTCAACTACATAGCATTAACCATGTCTACTAAAGTCCTATTTTTTCTTTCAGCCAATCCATTTTGTTGTGGAGTATAGGGTCACTCATCTGATGAACTAAACCATATTCTTTACAGAACTTGTTAAATTCATTAGAAATATATTTGCCACCTCTATCACTTCGAATGACCTTAATTTTCTTATCCCTTTGATTTTCCACAATAGATTTATATTCCATAAATCTCTGAAAGGCTTTATCTTTTGTCTAAGTAAATAAACATATGTGTATCTGGAATAATTATCTATGAAGGTAATAAAATACCTCTTTCCTCTTCTAGTTAATTCTCCATTTAATTCACATATGTCTGAATGTACTAAGTCTAACAATTTTGTAAATCTTTCAACCTTACGGAATGGTTTCTTAGTCATTTTAGCTCGTATGCATATTTCACATTTTCCTACTTGCTCATTTTTACACGTAATATAACCATGTTTGGACATATAATTTAAAGAACCAATATTTAAATGTCCTAATCTAGGATGCCATAAAGAAGAGCCAGAATCAATAGTATAAGCAGAAACATAGTTTATTGCATTAATACTTAACAAAAACATGACATCACAGTTATATCCTTTGCCTACAAATACACCATTTTTCGATACCATTACATGATCAGATTCAATGACTATCTTAAAACCCTTCTTAGAAAGTAAACCAGCGGATATCAAGTTTTTCATCATGTCTGGTACATGGAATACATTCAATAAAGTAAGCTTCTGTCCAAATATGAAATTGATTTCAACACTTCCTTTTCCCGCAACTTCAGCAGTACGTAACATGGTAGCCCATCAAGACTTTTTCAGGATCCTTCGTTTCTGAGTATGTTTTGAACATATTCTTGTCATGAAAAATATGAATAGTTGCTCCAGAATCCAACCACCAGTCTTGGCTCTTTATGGTTCCAACAGCCATGTTCAATTCGTTTACCGTTTCAGTTGGTAATGTTGAAACCATGGCTACCAATCCTTGAGAGGAATTTTCCACTGCATTTACCTTTTCAAAATTTGTAGACTTTGCAGGTTTTCTAGAATTTCCAGCATTTGCCGGATTAAAATTAATTCCTGCTTTCTTATATCTACAATCCCGCATCATATGTCCTTTCTTCCCACAGTGATAATAGTTTATATTGTTTCTCTTTTTGTTAAGAGATTTGTTGGAAACCTTCAAATTTTTAGATCCGTTTCCATTCTTATTCTGACTAACATTATTAACATTTGAACTTGAATGTTGCAAAATAGCATCACGAGCCCGAATCTTACTTTCAATTTGAATGTGAGTTTGAAAACGTTCAAATGCTAAATTGTCAGACAAATGAAGAATTTTTTTCGGTAATCATTCCAGGAAGAAGGCAGTTTTGAAATAATCCCACCAAATTGAAGTGCATCAGGTATTTTAATATCAAGATCTCTTAGTTTAGAAACTAAGACTTGTAGTTCATGAATCTGATCCATAATAGGCTTGATGTCTATAATTTTAAACTCAAAATATTGTAGAGCAAGGAATTTATCCGTACCTCATTTTTCGTTTTCATAAGCAGTCTGCAATGCCGTCAAGATTTCCTTTGGAGACCTCATAGTTGAATATAGATTATAGAGACGATCTGTTAATGTGTTCAGGATGTGTCCCCGACAGATTAATTCATCATCTTCACGTTTTTTTCTCGCTTGTTTCACTTGTTCAGTGTCTGTAGGGGTGGGATCTAGCAGCGCAGGCAGCAATGGATCAAGCACATAAAATATCTTCAAAGCAGTCAATAGAAAGATCATCTTGTCTTTCCATCCATCAAAACAATCAAGTTTAATGAACTCTTTTGAATTACAGAATAGAAAATGAAATAATGAAGGCTTGAGGCGCGAAGGCTTGAGGCGCGAAGACTCGGCTTTCCTTAAAGAAGATATTGCCCGTATACAGGTTGGATGTGTCTGTTTACTTGAAATTAAATTTAAAATTTAAATTTAAATTCAAATAAATCAAATTTTCATATATAATTTATAATATATAATATATATACACATATTATATATTTGTACACCATATTACATAATCAAATAGGACAAAGACTTAAAAGGAATAAAAAGTGGCTTTAAACCACCCATGTGGGACAAGCCCACATCCCCAACATATAACAAACTGTATCTTTCAATTTGCAATTCTAAGACGTGCTAAATCATATCTTAAACCTCCCCTATCTCTTGTTGCTATTAATTTGTTATCAGAGGCGGATGTAGTGATGAATATGCATATTGACAGAAGATATTAATTTTAGCACAAACTTTATATATGTGGAGAAAATCATTAAATATATATAAATATTAAATTCAAAATTCACTTACTAGCACTAAAGGTCGATGCCCTAGAATTTAGAACCCGTAAAGTTCAAATTCTACCGCCACCACTGAAAACAACAAGACTATCCAACTTGAATATTCTAACAAAAACTTTTGGCAGCAAAGGATTTTCAAAAAAAATTCATCACCATCCTTAAAATTGACTGGTTCTGATAGTTTATCCTTGTTAAAGATAGTTTTAGCAAAATGACCTCCACTTTGCCTGTAGGCAACACTTCAAATTATCAATCAATAAGTGCTATCTCTTAGGAAAAGATCAAGTGGCAAGCAACCTGCAACACTGCGGTTATCTGAAAAAATGTGGGAAGAGAATGAGGGGGCAAGTGTTGCACGGACAACACTTCAACTTATCTGGGAGAATGTGGAAAGAGATTTAAGGGCAAGTGTTGCCTAAGAAAGAGGGATCAAAGACAAGTGCTACCTCTTAGGCCGTACGAAAAAAGAGAAGGGAGATACAAGCATCATTATAACATTCATAAAGATATGTTTCTCTAAAATTTATTTATTAAACCAAGTGAAAGTCATTTTTGTAAAACTACTATTATTATGGGGTTTAAAAGGCAAACCATTGCCTGAGGTGTCATAGTTCTGCAACTCCCCAAAGATTTTCTCATGAATCTTTTACATAAAAGTACAAGTTTTAGAGATTAATTACCAAACATAGCAACAGTTTAGCAAAATAACCCTATATAGAGGAAAACACAAGTTAATTATAAATATAGCAAAAACATAGCAATATTTTCCCATAACATACCAAACCCTTACATTCTTCCTCCTATTTCCCCTACTATCACTTTTGCTCCTCTCATTTCTTCCTATTTCAATTTTCCTCCCACCATTTCCCCCAATTTCACTTTTATTCCTATTATTTCCCCCAATTTCACTTTTTCCCATCCCATCCTCGATGTATCTCGTGGTATCTCACCGTATCTCAACTGTTTCTGCACCGTTTCAACTATTTCTGCAGCACCATATCTCAACTGTTTCTGCACCGTTTCAACTGTTTTTGCGGCACCGTATCTAACTGTTTCTGCACCGTTTCTACTGTTTCTGCAGCACTGTATCTAACAGTTTCTGCACCGTTTCTACTGTTTCTGCAGCATTGTATCTAACAGTTTCTGCACCGTATCCAACTATATCTCACTGTATCTACGCTGTTTCAGCACTATTTCAGATTATGTCAACAGCGTATCTAACTATTTCTCGACTGTATCAAGCTGTTTCTTGACCGTTTCAGCATTGTTTCATCTCATTTGTGCATTGTTTCTCACTGTTTCTAAGCTATTTTTACCTTTTTAGCATTATTTCATATTATTTTTTATATTTTATTTTGAAATTTTTCACAAGCGGTTTCAGATTGTATCATATCGTTTTATCACCGTTTCAAACTATTTCAACTCTGCTTGAGACTGTATCATAGTGTTTCAATGCCATTTTGAGACTGTATCATATTATTTCAATGTCGTTTTAGACTATTTTAATCCCGGTTCAGACTGTATCATAGTGTTTTAATACCGTTTCAGACTGTTTCAACATCATTTCAGACCGTTTCAACTCCGTTTCAAACTGTATCATTGTGTTTCAATACCGTTTCAGATTGTTACAATCCTATTTTAGACCGTTTCAACCTATTTAAGACTGTTTCAACAATATTTTAAAGTGAGTTTCTCCTTTGTTAGATCAAAATATATGAAAAGTTGGACCCACACCCAAATCTGATTCAAATCGGATCCAGACCGTTTCAAATCCGTTTCAAACTATATCATTGTGTCTTTTGCTTTCATGAATTGCATCTTTAAGATTAGCTATTGACCTTGAACAACCAGACCGTCGCCGGTGACTGTAACAGTTACTCCTCGCCAGAATACACCTCCGAAGCTTACTCCTCCACCTTCCGCCTTGCCGATAGGTCCTCGTTCAAAATGGTCGGCGGCAGCAGCTATTTATAACACCGTTTCCAGGAAAAACTTCTCTGCCATGGCTGCAGTAGCTACAGCTTCTGCTTCGGAGGAATCAGACGAAGACGTGGAGTCGGAAACATCAATTTCTGGAACAATGTGAGATGGTTTTAGCAGGTTAGCGGATGCAATAGGAAGGTTCGTGGATATATACGAACGAGTGGAAGCTGCTAAGCAGAAGCAAATGGTGAATTTGGAAATGGAGCCTCCGCCAGCATTGCACAGATCTGTCACAGATCTCCTCAATGTTGTCGTTGTATGTTTGCCGGATCTGGGGTGAGGGTGATGGCTGGGGTGGTGGGGGTTGGGGTGGGTGGATGGGTAGCGTCAATGGATTTTGGGGTATGAGTGCTAGGAGAGTTGGGGACGAGTTTTGGGGTAGGGATTGAAGTTAGGGTTTGTTTGGAAAATGTGATTTATTTTATTTATTGTGATGTGCTAAAAAAATATTGCTATGCATTGTAATTTAGAAACTCTTGCTATTTTTTTGTAATTTAAGGTGGAAATTTGTATATTTGTGTAAAAATCCCTTTTCTCATATCACTTTTCCTTCTTCGAGGTAACTAAAGTTTAGTTGGGCCTCCAAGTCATTTGCAAAAATATGACACGGAAAGCAATGGTTTGCCTTTTTGCCTGCGCTAACAAATGGTTTAAAAAAATGCCTCCGTTAAGATTTAATAAAAAAAATTCGGGGCCAAGACTTGCCGTTATGTTTTTCTGCTTTTAAATACTTATCCCTTCAAGTATTGGCAATAGGCAATACTTGCCACACTTGGCCGTAAATCTTGGCAAAAAGGCAAGACTTGTCATTGACCCCTGCTCGATTTGCCAACACTTGAACGGAAAGTATTGGCAATAGGCAACACTTGCCGCACTGCGTCGTAAGTCTTGGAAATTGCTAAGACTTGTCCCTTCCAGTTTTCCCTACATTCTCGCCATATAACTTGAAGTATTGGCAAAACAGCACTTGCCCTTGAAGTATAGCCAATTGCCAAGACTTACAAAATTTTTGCCATGAAGTCATGGCTCCAAACTAAATAAGGGCATTTTGCTAAAACATTCCTTAGCACGGGTAATTTTGTAAAACCACTCCTTATGGAGGGCATGCGGTGAAATTTTTTGCATTTCAAACCCCTTTACCCAGTTTATGTTACAAAATTTAGCAAAGCATTCCTAGTGCCATTTAATATGGAGCCACCTTTTGTAAATTTTGCAAGCATAGTCGCTCAACTTCAGACACCAGAGGCTGAAGTAGGCTTTAAGTTCAGATCTGAAATATTTAATTTCACAACTTCAGCTCTTCTAATCCGAACTTGAGCTAATATCAGACCAAAGGAGTTGAAGTTGAAAGAACTTCAAAACTATTAGGTTTAAATGAAGGCAAAATTCAATCAAAAAATTTCACCGCATGCCCTCCATAAGGAGTGGCCCGCGCTAAGGAATATTTTAGCAAAATGCCCTTATTTGGTCCAGAGCCAAGACTTCAAGGCAAAAATTTTGTAAATTTTGGCAATTGGCTATACTTCAAGGGCAAGTATTGTTTTGCCAATACTTCAAGTTATATGGCGAGAATGCAGGGAAGACTAGAAGGGGCAAGTCTTGACAATTGCTAAGACTTACGACGAAGTGCGGCAAGTGTTGCCTTTTGCCAACACTTGTCGTTCAAGTGTTGGCGAATCGAGCAAGGTCAAAGGCAAGTCTTGCCTTTTGCCAAGACTTACGGCCAAGTGCAGTAAATATTGCCTTTTGCCAATACTTGAAGGGTAAGTGTTGTAAAGCGGAGAAATATAAAGGCAAGTCTTGGCTCCGACCTAAAAATTTGACAGGGGTATTTCCGTCCCGATTTTTTTTATTAAACCTTAACGAGGGAATTTTTGCAAACCATTTGTTAGTGCGAGCAAAAAGGCAAACCATTACTTCCCGTGTCATATTTTTGCAAATCAGCCAAATTCAATCCTTCTTACTAATTTTATTAAAATGATCACACCTTGTAAAATTTTGCAAAAAGTGGCTGTGCATTAAATACTTTGCTTGTTTGAGTTAGCCTCGACCCAAAACCTCTAGACTTGTAGCTGTCTACAACGATCAACTTTTACGCAATTACACATAGAAGATAACTTAAAGATCTATTCATTGGATTCTTTACACTTATATACAAAAGCTATAATCTTGTTTAGAGAAAAATAATAATAGAATAGATATTACAAAATATAGCAATGCTATTCTTATATAAATATATAAAAAATGAAAGCTTTTAGTCTCCATTTCCATTCCACATTGCCAATCTGTCGCGACTGGTCATTGGTACGAATATTTTTTTCCTAAAATTAATACATAGAGGGGGAAGGGGGAGGAGGAGGATGATACATTAGATTCGCTAGAGATACAATTGATATGTCAGTCTAACGCAATCAGTCGTCGGTATAAATAATATTTTGAAGATTAATACATAGAGGACATAATTTTTTTATCTAACACTAATACATAGAGGAGGAAGAGGAGGAGGAGGAGGAGGAGATGCGTGGTTTGAAGAAAAAGAGTTATGAGTAGTTCTTACTTTTATCAATTTATGACAGATTGAAACATCGAGTTGGATTGGGAGAATTAATATTATAAGTTTGAGTGCTTGGGTTGAGTATCTTATTGCTTGTGTCGTGGACCAAAGGTTAGTCCGGGTGGACTATTCATGCTCTTGAGGTTATGCATAGGTCATGCGTTTCAAGTCTTTGATATGAGTCATTATCCTTGGCAGAGACTTTTAATGACGACCAGTATTGTCGGATTTGTCAGACAGTGCCATTTATGGCTTCAAGTGGTTGGTAATGTTATTCCTGGATTGGACTGTTGGAAGCAAAAAAATATTATATTATAGCTCTTATCATTTTCTGGTAGAATGTGGGAAAGTCTAATTCATTCGAACAATATTGGTTACCTCCGGCTAGTCAATGATCTTGCCAGGCATTTATAGTATGGTTTCGTGATAACAGTGGAAAGGTGTGTAACTCTTGATATTTTGTTATATGAAGAATATATGTGACGTTTAGGCATATGTTGAAGGTTGGTGTAGTGCTTGCACACTAATTTTGCTTTGTGTTGTGATAAGTATATCCAGATTCTTGGTGCATTCATGCTCCATGAGCGTGTGTTGTTACCATGCTGGATGTTAAGGCTAAGTTGGTTCATTTGGACATGAATTGATTTCATGGTTAGTGTTTTAACATGTTTCATGGGTGGTCTTGTATCATATAAGATACATATGCTTGTTTTCTTTTTTTGGATTGATGCAAGTTGGATTATATTATCTATACCAGGCCATTTGTACTCGTGTATGTACACTGAGTTGGCATCCATCTCTATACTTGGTTGAGCATGCATATTGAGATATTAATGTCATGACTGATATCAAATGAGTAATGCACAAAACACATTCTTTGGAAAAAGTAATGCCCCACAGTTATTTGGATCAAAGAAGTATCACTTGACCGGTCGTATGGCAATGCAGAGTCGTACCCGATTTCATTGTTTCTCTGTATTGCATTATTATGCAATTTCATAGTAGCAATGTGATTATTTAGTTTCTGTGAGGCCGTGTGTGGCTCTGTTATTCTTATTACGCTTATATTGTTATTTATGATGCTGGTCGGACTGTGTATCCATCCTTGAGACTATTGTTATGTTGATTGGATTTTTGGAGGTCGCGCAGTTATAAGGGAAACTCTACCGAAATTTTTGAAAAGTCAAAGGACTTAGCCACATATGTGGTTCTTTTGCAGTGGGGAGACATGAGAGAAGATTGTTAAAGTAATGTCCAAGTGTATTCCAGTATATTGAGTTGATTGTCGACTTTGAGAAAGACTTCTAGACTCGTTCGAGGACGAACGAGAGTTTAAGTGGGGAGAATGTAACGACCTACAAATCTCTAATCGTGACTGATATTTATTAAAGTCCTTTGATGAAATAAAATATAAATACATCTGCACAATGATTCGGAGGTTTTAAGGATATGTAGGTATGTAAGAAATTGATTTGGTAAGTTGTGGCATCAATTACGCAAAGAAGAAGTACTTCGACGACACAAAATCTAACTTCATATGATTATAGAGATCAACCTATAGTAAATTTGAAAATAGTCAAAACATAAAAGTTGTAGCCCTTTGAGTTTGAGTTGTATTACCATAAATCTCGTATCATTTGGACATTTTCGTAAAAAGATATGAATATTTTATTGAAAGCTGTCTGGCAAGGTACAACTTACGCAACACAGAGTACAACCAGTGCAAGCTGCTGGGCTTGTATAAATATAAAAAGGGCAGCTCATTTTTGGGCAAAAATAATGAGCTAGGGCTTGATTTATGGAAGATGTTGAAGCTTGGGACTTTGTCTATCAACTAAGGTGAGTTATTAATGATGTTTTGAGTTGATTACAACTATTATGAATGGAATCTAACATCATTTTAACTTGATAACTCATAGAAGTTTATCCAAATTGGTCAAGAATATCAAACTTTGCTAAAAGATGGATTTTCAATGTTTGGATGCTTTGAGGTAATTTCAACTACTCAAATTAGCTACTTAAAAGTATTTGTAAAGATTTATAATCTTTATTACAAGTTGCATTGGTTGAAAGGTTGAATTTGATATCTCTAGTTTGGTCATGAATGGTGGTTGTGAGAAATTGGGGAAGTTGATTAATTTCTTTTGTTTAAACTCAAAAGTGGAATAGTATGGGGATTTGGGAATGTTAACGATATCGGATCGACTCGATTTTCGTATGTATGAACTCGTATTCGAATGAGTAACATAATTGTAGAATTGGATTTGAGATTTGAGGTGTTAATAAATAGTTGACTTTCAACATAAACCCGAAAAATTGATAAATTGGCTATTTGATGACGTAGATGGACTTTGATTGAGAAAGTAACCACACTTTTGGACTCGTGGATGAATGGGTAATCTAAAAATATATTTTATTATGGTAATTGGATATGTGGGCCCATGGTTGACTTTTGGGTTGACTTTTTGACTTGTTTGTCATAACGTTATAAAAATTAGTAGGGTAGCTTATATTGATCGTATTATTTATTGTTTTGCATAAAGTGGACTTATTTACAGGGATTTGAGCGTGAAAAGACGATCGTGGGCTAGTTAGCAATCATTGGCTTGAGGTAAGTGGTTTACATCCCTTCTTTGGTGGACATCCTCCACATTGGATGTCTATGTATGTGTTCCTTGCATGCATGGCTGCTGAAATGGGCATACTTACTATGCCAAGACTATTTTTGAAAAGTATGATTACAGTTCATTACTATTTCTTGATTTATTATCGTAGCACGATGTAGTTCCGTGCATATTATTATGGTACGATATAGTTCCGTACATATTATCATAGCACGATGTAGTTCCGTGCATATTATTTTGGTACGATGCAGTTCCGTACATATTATCATAGTATGATGTAGTTCTGTGCATATTATTATGGTACGATGTAGTTCCGTACAAATTATCATAGCACGATGTAGTTCCGTGCATATTATTGTGGTACGATGTAGTTCCGTACATATTATGGTAGCTCAATGTAGTTCCGTGCATATTATTGTGGTATGATGTTTCATACATATTATCATCGCACGATGCAGTTCCGTGCATATTATTATGGTACGAAGTGGTTCCGTACATATTATCGTAGCACGAGGTAGTTCTGTGCATATTTTCGTAGTATGGCGTAGTCCCATACATATTAAGTCACAATGGGAGTGTCTTGGTACTTTGATGACTGGGTATGAATATTACTTGTATGCTAATAAAATGATTTTGGCTTTACTTTTTGTTACCTTGGAGTTGTTTGAGTTTTCATATATTTTCAACTTGTTATTCTACTTGGAGCCCAGTCCCCACTTACTGAGTTCTTTTGACTCGCCCACTTTCTTTGTTCTTTCGTATTGCTTTATATTCGGCAGATTCGATACCAAGTTCTAGCAAGCATTATGGTAAACGGAGTTGCTCATCCTTTAATCTAGCGGTGAACCACTTTTGTCCTGTGGTGACATCTTTCCTTATTATTTTTATGTTAGTATTAATGGGTATATTTCTTTATATTCGGAGATGTATAACCTTATTGACTCCTTAGATGTTCATGATTTATGGGAGGACTTAGAACATGGTTGAAAAGATCCTAGTTGCGTATTGGGTTTATATATCATACTCCGCTATTCTTTTCATAATTTCTTTTTTTTTTCTTTTTTTGGTTATTTCATATGCAAGTAAAGTATTTTTCAAGAGGGGTTCGCCAATGAGTTGGGTTTAGGCGCCCGCACAGCCTATAGGATTTTGGGTCGTGATATCACTTCCAGTATTTACGTCTCCTCTTCTTACGACGAATTTTTGCTTTCTTCTTTCCTCTAGGTGAATTTTCCTTCAACTTGTCAATTATTGTGTCATGGTTACCTTGTTCTACATTCCCCTCAAACACCTCTTTCGGTTTACTTTCATGTTCTTGACTGACACATTTTATCAGAGAACACTCTTCAAACTTAGCCATGTGATCCTTTTCATTATAAACCTTGAAAGTAACCTTTTCTCTATACGCTCTAACAGTCATCTCTCCAAGTTCCATGTCAATAATTGCCTTCGAGGTGACTAGGAATGGTCTTCCTAAAATTATTGGAGCTTCTTGATCCTCTTCATAGTCTAGAATAATAAAATCAGCAGAGAACGTAAACTTCCCAACTTTAATCAACACATCCTTCACCTTACCATCGGGACAAGTGAGTGATCCATCCGCCTTCTTAAGAGTAACTGAAGTAGGCTTGATTTCTCCTAGGCCTAACTTTTTATACACAGATAGAGGCATGAGATTTATGCTGGCCCCAGATCACACAGTGCACCAGAAATATTATAACCACCAATAGTGCAAGGAATAGTAAACCTCCCAGGATCTTGGAGTTTTGGAGGTAATTTACTCAGGATTGTACTACACTCCTCTGTCAACTCGATTGTATCAATCTATTGTGGCTTTCTCTTCTTAACTAGAATCTCTTTTAAGAACTTCACAAATGATGGCATCAGTTCAAACACATCAGTCAAAGGAATGTTAACCTGAAGCTCTTTCATCATACTCACAAATTTCTGAAATTGAGCCATATCCTTTGATGGTTGAAGTCTCTGTGGGAATGGTGGGGGTGGTAGAGGTGCCTCATTTTTCTCTTCTTTCTTCTTTACTTTCTCCACTTTTTCTACTCCTGCTGCGTTAAGTTGCTCCTTCTCCTTAGTTTTGGCCATCAACTCTTCACCCTTAACTAGAGTTATAGCAAGACAGTGCTCAACTCCCTGTAGATTTGGATTCGATCCAACATTACCAGAAAGTGCTCCATGTGGTCTAGAATTTTGTGCTTCAGCTAACTGCCCCATTTGGCGTTCAAGGTCTTTTTGAGCAGTAGTAAGATCTTTTATGGCATGTGCCTGAGCTGCATTGTCAGCTATAATTCTCTGCTGGCCTGCTAACATCTGCTTTATCAAATCTTCAACTGAACTGCTGCTTTGCTGTGGTTGAGCCTGAGGATGTGAATTCTGGTAGTTATTCTGAGATCTCGTATTACCTTATGCAGCCTGGTTATCACTCCAAGAGAATCCAGGATGATTCCGTGAATTAGGATTGTAGCTATTACCAAACTGGTTCTGATTCTGTCCCTGAGACCTATTTTGATTCCCCACGTAATAAACTGACTCTGGATTGGAGGGGCAAACATCAGTAGCATGATCTTGTCGACATACCTCACAAAAACTATGGAACTGTTGTACTTGTTTAACTGATTGCACTTGTTGCTGAGTTGGTGGCAATGCTAACTTGCTAATTTGGTTAGCTATCGCATCCATCGTTGCATTCAATGCTGAAACCGCATCCAATTGAAGTACTCCAGCAGCTTTTTGACTTAGAGCTCTACCATCACCCTGCCAGTCAGGATTGCTCTGAGAAAATTTATCCAGCAATTCATAAATCTCATTAAAATTTAAGGCTGAGACTTGGCCTCCTGCAGCAACATCCACCACGATCTTGGTATGAGCATTCAAACCTTCCATAAAAGTATGGGCCAACACCTCATTCGACTGGTTGTGGTGCGGGCAATCTCTTAAAAATGACTTGAATCTCTCCCAAGCTGAATATAAGGATTCTCCATCTATTTGTCTAAAAGACATAATCTCACTCCTTATTCTAGCTGTTTTGGCAGATGGATAGAATTTAGCCAAAAATTTCTTAGCTAAAGCATCCCAAGTAGTGATAGACCCAGACTTTTCAGTCTTTGACCACTTCTTTGCTGCCCCAATCAATGAAAAGGGAAAGAGTATCAATCGAATATAATCAGTTGAGACCCCTGCTGGTGTGTATGTGTCACTAATGTCCAAGAAATTCTGAATATGTTGTTGTGGATCCTCGTGCAATAATCCAGCATATTGTCCAGTCGCATGGAGCAGTTGTATCATGTTGGACTTAATCTCAAAGTGTCCAGTAATTTCTGGTTTAACTATGCTCGAGGCTACTCCTTCCAGACTGGGAAGAGCAACATCTCGCACAGCTAAAGCTCGATCTTCTGCCATTCCTACAAGTAAGGATTAAGAGAAACCTAATACCTGAAACACTACAAGAACTCAAAATAAAAATTAAACCTGAATAGAAAATAACAAATCGTCTGAAAAAAACAGTCAATTATTTAGTCCCCGGCAACGGCGCCAAAAACTTGTTGCTCCCAAACGTACACGCAAGTATACGTGGTTGACAAGTAATAAAGTAGTGAGTCGAGTATCGTTCCCATGAGGACTAGTGTTAATGACTATATTCTAGCAAACAATTTCCTAAAAACTATCCAGGGATCTTTTTCAATGATGGTTGAGATTTTTACTAACTAAATGAAACAATAAAAAGCAAGTAACTGAAGTCAAGTAATAGAGCAAATTTGATATCAATAAAAGAGAAACGGTCCAGAGCTAGAGCGACAAACAATCCAGTTGAGTTTTCCAATTGATTCTACTTCTTGATTTCCTAGATTGCTAACTAACAGGTTAATTATATTCGTGAAAACCTGTCGATTCTTCATGAATCTATGCAAGCTACTCTAACGCCTATATTTCTATGGAATTAAATCACATGCATGCATTAAAGAACTTTGTATTTATCTAAGCAAGGCGAATAGGTATATATCTATCCTACCCGCAAATCGATTCCCTAATGCCCAGGTTCACAATCAAGCCCTATTCTTTCTTATTTGCGTTCAAAAGTTCCCTCTGTCGAGTTCAACTTGTAAACCGTAGATAGTGTTCAATTATCGGGCCCTGATAACCAAACAATTAGGCTCAAGAAAGAATAAACAATCTGTAATGGTAAGTCAATAGGAAGAAATCAACTTTCAAACATCAACCTTCATGCATTTGCTCTAACCCTAGAACGATATGTTTAGCTACCCATATTCATAATAACAACACAAGAATTCATGGAAGAAATATTGAATATTGTAATAGATGAAAGGAAGAAATTAAAACCCTTGTTTTATGTGTTAGGAACTCCAAAATTCGACCTCCCCTCATAATAATGAAATAATGAGGTTTTATAATATTTACAAACTGCTAGGATAAGCTAAACCAAAACCTAATCTAGTTGGGAAAACTTGTGTTTCGTCGGCCTCAAATCTTTCGTGGAAGCCACGCTTCCACTATAGCTCCCAACTCCAAAGCTATCTCTGAAGCCTTGCTCCCAGTATAGCTTCCAACTCTTCAGGGCATTCTTGGAAGCCTTGCTTCCACCATAGCTTCCAATGTATCCATTGACTCCAATTTGATTGTTCTTGTCTCGAATTCATCCGCACCATTCCTAAAATCACAAATACGATAAGTGAGTACAAGAAACACAATTATCACATGTAACGAGCGCATAAAGTACCAAAATGTGAGGAGATATTAAGGTAAAATAGGCAAATATCACCAAACATCACCTACCCCTGTTTGGCTGAAAAAAAGGAGCACAAATTCAAAGATCCACTTTGAAGTTCGAGGCAAGAGGGTGGCAAACGATCATATGCTCAAGGATGATTCCATCCAAGAATGGCCAAAAATGCACATTGGATCGTGGAGTGTTGATTTCTACCATTATGCTTGGAAAGATAGTGAATGTAGGTATGGTCATCAATGATAGCATTTGGACAGCAGCAAAGAGAAATTCCACAAATTTGCCTTTCCCTAATACATTTTCTACTTACTTCCGGTCATTGAAGATCACTAAGTATGAAACAGATAAATTGATTGATCCCGTCCGGACATGGAGTTTGTATGATGTGCAAGGCCCAGACAACCCAAAGAAGCCTACTGCAAGGGCTCCAAGTAAAGAGGCTTGCACTTCAAAGACAATACCTCCGGCTTCCATTCCATCTACCTCCACATGCCCTCTCCTAGGTTCTTCTGACCCTTCTCCCTCCACTGATGTACCTCCTTCCCCTCCAGTCACATTGACCCCATAAGAGGTCATTGACATCCACATGTGGGTGAAATCTGTGGACATAAAGCTTGGACAGATAAAGTTTTAGTTTGAGATGGGACACAAGCCCACAAATGCTTCCACTTCACCACCTGACCCAACTGTCTCCTCTGAAGAGATGAAGACAATGAGTGAAACTCTGAACAAGATGTTAGAGGAAATGCAGAACCAGGAAGAGACTTAGAAGAGCTTAGATTCTAGAGTGAAGGCAATTGAAGATGGTCAAGTTGAGCTGAAGAAGAAGGTGCAGGACTTCATTGACACTGCTTCTACTACTCATTCTGAAAAGCCTGAGAGTAGTAGGAAAAGAAGAAGGAAGTAGAAATATGTTGAGAAAGAGGTTTTGAAGAATGAAAAATGAGAAGGACTCAGTGGTTTCAGAGGAGAACCTGGTCCTTGGATAGAAGGGCACGACTGATCGAAAAGATTGAGGTCTGCGGAACTAGGAGTAGTGGTGCGTGAACGAGTATGCATCCTAGTTAGACTAAAAGAGGCGGTGCCCAGGCTGTATCTTCGAAGTACGAATAAGAGTTGGACTTAAATAAGGAAAGAGTCACAAGGAATCTTGTCTTACCATAATTACAAGGTTTCCTTATGGAACTCAACTAGGATTCTGATGCCCATATAAATACAAGTAGTTGATGCAACCGTAACTCAGTTATTCGCAAATAGAGAGTTGAGAGCATACAAAGGCGATTCAGCAACTTTCAACGTGAGATAACTGAGGAAGACAACTGGTGGAGTTAACAAGATTGAGTCTAGATATTTTGTCTAGGTCCTTGGTTGTAAGCTGTCTTGTTTTAAGTGATCATTGTTATTACCTATCAGCTTATCTTAGAAGCAATTGTGTTAGGTGAACTTTTGAGAGATTACTTTGTAAAGCTAGAGTTTAGCTTTGTCGAGTGATTAGGGTCTAAAGTGTAGACCCTTGGTTACAGAGTCTTGTAATCAGAAACTTGCTCTTTTTGCTAGTGCATTGAGTTCTAAAATTCCAGAGTGTGGGTCGTAGTTTTTTTCCCTTGAGCAAGGAGATTTCCACGTAAAAACCCCGTATTCCTTGTGTTTTTTATTTGTGTGTGTTGTAGTGTCTAAGTGCAAACAGTTAAGTCAAGAACAAGGTTCTTGACACAGGAGAATCGAGTCCTTGCAAAGAAAAATCAGTAGACACTATTCAACACCCCCCCTCCTTCTAGTGTCTTTAGGAGGTGCCTAGATTATAACAAGTGGTATCAGAGCAGGTCTTCTCGTGCTAGGTTAACACCTTGAGAAGGATCAGAATCATGAGTGCACCACCTACCATCACTGAAGGACAGTCAGTTCAAAGGCCCCCACAGTTCAATGGGCAGTACTACGCTAGGTGGAAGAACAGGATGGAAAATTACATATGTGCTGAAGACTGCCAACTATGGCTTATAGTATCTGAAGGAAACTTGACCCCTACCAAAATAGTTGGTGAAGGAGCTACTGCCAAAGAAGAACCTAAGTCAAAAGAGGAGTTCAATGAGGCGGATTATAAGATGATTGAAAAGAACCACAAAGCTAAACGTCTGGTAATTTGTAGTCTTGGCCCTGAGGAGTTTAATAGAGTATCATCTTATAAGACTGCTAAAGAAATCTGGGATGCCCTGCAAGTTGCACATGACTGAAAAGACAATTTGAGTTATCCTCTATGGGAGAGAAGGAATCAATCCAGGATATGATGATCAGGTTGACCATTATTACTAAAGAGATGAGATCCCTGGATATGGAGTTGCCTGAAGTAGAGATGGTGGATAAAATACTGAATGTGTTACCTGAGGCTTGGGAACCCAAGATGACTGCTATTATTGAGTCCAAACCTCTCAGATCCATCAAACTTGAAGAACTGGTTGGAAGTTTGAAAACACATGAGATGATGAAAGATTCAAAAACCAAACCAGCTCTCAAGAAAGACAAGACCCTTGCACTCGAAGCAACTGATGAAACTGATGATTATGTTGATTTGTGATCAATTGAAGCAGTAATGGTTAGTGCCCTGAGACATAAGTTTAACTTGGGAAAGTTCAAAGGTTTCAAAAGAAATAACAAGGAGAACTCTAGAAGGAAGAACATAGTTGACAGCCCGGATTATTCAGGATGCTTCAAGTGCTTCAAGAAGGATCATGCTGTTATGGATTGTCCAATGTGAGAAGTAGAATGGATGAAAAATAGAGCAACAAAGGAGAAGGAAAAGGAGGCGTCAAAGGAGAATGACAAAGATAAGAAGAAGGTGAGACGACCTCCAAACTTCATAGCAGAAAGAAGAAAGAGAAAGGAAGCTTTCTATGCTACAAGGGGACTTACTGACAGTGAATCTGATCCTGAAAAGGAATCAGGAGATGAATCTCCACTAGCACTGATGGGGTTGTTAGATGTCGGCTCAGATGAGGAAGATCCTAGGGAGTTCAGAGGAGGAACAGACCCCTCAAAGCCACCTGTGTTTAACGGGATAAACTACAAGTGTTGGAAGAAACAGATGAAAAACTTCCTTCAAGCAACGGATTACAGTCTCTGGTTGATTGTGAAAAGAGTACCTCATGTTCCTGTAAAGAGAGCAGCTAATGGGGTTCTGGTTCCAAAGATGGTAGAAGAACTAAATCCTCAAGACCTAGACTGGTTGTAGGCAAACTCCAAAGTTGAACTATACCTGAGGAGAGGGCTGACTACTGATGTGTTATCAAGGATACTTGAATACAAGTCTGCCAAAGAAGTGTGGGAAAAGCTGAAAGAGATGTACACAGAAGATGACCAAAAGAAAGACTCTGCTCTTATGGCAACTGGTGGAGAAGAAGCTGCTCATTCAGCAGAGGTATGTCTATCTGATCTCAAAGAAAATTTGTATACATACTCTACTGAAAATTTGATCTTAATCACTACCACCTTGATTGAGGCTTATGAAAAGGAGAAAATTGAGAAAGATAAATTAACTGAAGATATAAGTGATCTCAGAACTAAGCACAAGAGTCTTCAAGAACAGAACATTGAACTGGAAGAAATTAATGCCATTTTAAAAGGGCAGACTCTTGTGTCAAACTCTAAGATCACAGAACTGGAATTAGAACTAAATCAGTTAAAGGAGAGTGTCAATGGTAAGCAAGTACTAAGTGAAGTTCAAACCTTTCTTGGAAGTGAACTTAAAAGAACAAATGAGATCCTGTACCAGGAAACTGAAAAAAACATGATTTTGAATCAAAAGGTTGAAAAATCTGACTATGAGCTTACCAAATTAACAAAATGGAATAAGTCTTCTGAGGCAATGAACTGGGTCCTTGAAAATCAGAACAAGGGAAAACAAGGGCTAGGATTCAAGAAACCACTGCCTCCATATAATCCTAAAAGCAAGTATGTGGGTTTGCCTTGTAACATGTTGTGTACCTTCCGTGGTGAAATTGGACATTACAGACAAAGGTGCATGGATGCAAGCAAGGCAAAGACCAAGAATAAAAGAAGTGTTCTACCTAAATGGGCTAAAAAGGATTTGATTTATCCATTTTCTCATAAGAAGGGACCCAAGCTTGTCTGGGTTCCTAAAGCTAACCCTTAATCTGTTTTGCAGGCTGGAGTGAGGGAGAACAACCCAAGCTGGATTCTTGATAGCGGTTGTTCAAGGCACATGACAGGAGATAGAAGAAACTTTCTCTCACTTGCAGCATTTCAAGGAGGCAGTGTAGCCTTCGGAGGAGAAAAAAGTGGTCAGATTGTAGGAATTGAAAAAGCTGGGAGAACTCTGGATCATGCAATTGAAAACGTATACTGTATCGATGGTCTCAGACACAACTTGCTGAGTATCTCTCAACTGTGTGATAGAGGAAATGAAGTAAGTTTCTCCTCTGTAGGGTGTTTGTGAAGAACCTATAGAGTAGAAAAGTTGTTATGGAAGGAAAAAGGGTGAACAATGTATACAAAGCATCACTAAAATCACTACCTGAAAATAACTTAACATGCTTGAATGTGCAAGAAAGTGATTCTTAGTTGTGGCACAAAAGAATGGGTCATGCTAGTCTCTCACAGTTCAACAAGCTAGTATCAAAGGAGCTGGTTCGTGGACTGCCTAGTAAGAAATTAGAGAACATAAAAATGTGTGATGCTTGTGTTAGAGGGAAGCATGTGAGATCATCCTTTAAATCAAAGAAAGTGGTGAGTACATCAAAACTACTGGAATTGATTCATATGAATCTGTGTGGACCTATGAGAGTCAGGAGCAGAGGAGGAAAAAGGTTCGTGTTCGTAATAGTGGATGACTACTCTAGGTATACATGGACCCTGTTCTTGGCATCCAAAGATGAAGCCTTTGATAGTTTCAAAGATTGGGCTGGTGTTGTGCAGAAAAGGTTAAGCCCGGAACTTATTAGCATTAGATCTGATCATGGAACAGAGCTTGAAAACTCAAAATTTTCTGATTATTGTGCAAAGTATAGCATTGAACATAACTTCTCTGCACCAAGAACTCCACAGCAGAATGGAGTAGTTGAAAGGAAGAACAGGTCACTGGAGGATATGGCAAGGACTATGCTGCTGTCAAGTGGTCTTGCAAGAAACTTCTGGGCTGAAGCAATAAACACTGCATGCTACTTGCTTAACAGATGCTCCATAAGAGCTATTCTTGACAAGACCTCATATGAGCTACTTAGCGGAAGGAAACCCAATATTGCACACCTGAGACCCTTTGGTTGTAAATGTTTTGTCCACAACAACGGAAAGGAACCATTGGGGAAATTTGATACTAGAAGTGATGAGGCAATATTTCTTTGCTATTCTACTCAAAGCAAAGCATACAAAGTGTTTAATAAAAGAACACAAACAGTGGAGGAAAGTATGCATGTGGTATTTGATGAATCCTATAAGGAAGTAGATGAAAATGAAGTAGATGATCAAGCTATTGGCCTTACTCGAGAAGATGGTGCAGCTAACTCTGAAGATCCAGAAGAGAAGGAAGAATCATGTGACGATTCAACATCACGAGAACAAGGAGTCAATATGACAGGGGGAACATCAGATGAAGTTGATGACTCAACAAGTCAGGAAGAACCTACCCAAAGTGATGCTGAAGGTTCTTCTCGTCATATCCAACCCAGGCCATGGAAGCACCAAAGTTCTCATCCCTTGGAGAATGTATTATCTGAATTAGACACTGGTATTATGACCAGATCGGCCTTGAAGAACTTTTGTGCATTCTTTGCTTTCCTATCATCTTTGGAACCAAAGAATGTAAAAGAAGCTCTAGAAGATCCAGATTGGGTTCTAGCCATGCAGGATGAGCTTCACCAGTTTGAAAGAAGCAAAGTGTGGCACCTGGTTCCTAAGCCAAAGGACATATCAATAATTGGAACAAAGTAGGTGTTCAGAAACAAACTGGATGAGCATGGTATAGTAACAAGGAACAAGGCAAGATTGGTGGTCCAAGGTTACCTTCAGGAAGAAGGAATTGACTATGATGAAACTTTTGCACCAGTAGTAAGGATGGAAGCCATTAGAATGTTGAATGCCTTTGCTACATACATGGAGTTTACACTGTATCAGATGGATGTGAAGAGTGCCTCCTTAAATGGGTATCTGAATAAAGAAGTATATGTAATACAGCCACCAGGTTTTGTGAACAGCGAATTTCCTGATCATGTTTACAAACAGGATAAGGCACTCTATGGACTGAAGCAAGCTCCAAGAACCTGGTATGAGAGACTATCAGGGTTCTTATTGAAGAATGGTTTTACAAGAGGGAAGATTAATAACACACTATTCTTGAAGAATAAAGGAAATGATCTATTGGTGGTTCAGGTATATGTTGATAATATCATTTTCGGAGCCACTAATGAGGAGATATGCAAGGGATTTGCAGAATTGATGGGCAGTGAATTTGAAATGAGCATGATGGGAGAACTCAATTTCTTCCTAGGATTGCAGATAAAACAGACGCCTGAAGGAACCATGATTCATCAACAAAAATATGTCAAGGAACTTCTGAAGAAATTTGACATGGAAGGAGCAAAAGAAATGACTACTCCTATTGCTCCTGGAACCAAGCTGGATATGGATGAACTAGGTCCTTCTACAAATGAGACAAAATATAGAGGAATTATAGGTTCACTCCTCTATCTCACAGCCAATCGACCTGATATCATATACAGTATAGGACTGTGTGCCAGATTTCAGTCCAACCCTAAGGAATCACATTTGACAGCTGTGAAGAGGATCTTGAGATACTTGAAAAGAACTCAGGATCTATGTCTATGGTACCCAAGGAGAGGTACTTTTGAACTAATTTGTTTTGCTGATGCAGATTATGCAGGTCACTTGGTGGACAGGAAGAGCACTTCAGGAATGGCACATTTTCTTGGTCCCTGCTTAGTTTCTTGGGCAACAAAGAAGCAGAACTCAGTTGCCTTATCAACTGCTGAAGCTGAGTATGTAGCAGCTGCATCTTGCTGCTCACAATTGCTATGGATCAAACAGCAGTTGGAGGACTTTGGGATTAAATGTGGAGCTGTGCCCATTTTTTGTGATAACACAAGTGCAGTGAACATTGCCAAGAACCCAGTCCAACATAAAAGAACAAAGCATATTGATATTAGACACCATTTTCTTAGAGACAATGTTCTGATTATTATGAATTCGTGCAGGACTGAAGATCAGATTGCTGACGTCTTTACCAAAGCACTGAATAAGGTTCAATTTCGAGAGGAATATGTTGGAGTTAGGGATGACCAAAATACACGGATGACTCAGCATTTGTTCCCCAATGATTGGTTAGTTAAGTAATCAGCAACTTGTTTGTAACTGTTGTTATTATTGTCCAGTCTAAATTTTGCACTTTATTAAGTATACTTGTTCAGCTGATTAGCACCAGGTTGGGTTAATGTGTTCCCATGAAAGAACCTACAAGGTACGTAGAAGGAACCAAGGCAAGCATGAGGAACCATGTCCAGGTACAGCTACACAGCTATTTATGTTAAGTGTCATAACTGAAATTGATTGTCAATTATACGTGTGTCAAGGGAGGCTTTCCATGTTCTTGTAATTGTCCTTGATTATAGGAACACATCCTTTTTGACTTCTACTAGACTTGACTGGACCCCACTTATTTAAAAAGACCTTATTTGCGTAAGTCTATATAACCGTCAAATAAATACCCCTTTCCCGGTTTTCAAAACTTCAAAAAGTTGTCTTTTCACCTTTTTAGCCATCATTACCATTTGTTCCCTAGTAAAACCTCTCATCACCATTACTCCTTCTCACTTCCTTGTTTGATAGAAACAGAACACACATAGTTGCAAACAATTTCTCTCTACTCCGCCTGTTTTATCTCACTAAAAATCGAAACAAGAAATCTCTGTCGTCCTATTTTCAAAACCCTAACTATTTTCACCATGTCTCAAGCACAGTCTACATCAGCACCACCTACCAAAACCTCTAAAACCTACACATACAAGAAATCTACTCCAAAGCCCTCTCCCTCTACTCTTGCAGAGAGAATTGTCAAGGCTAGGTCAAAGTTTCTCAAAAAGGGAGAAAAGAAATTGGTTAAGAAGATGGCGGTCAGATCCTCATCGTTTACGCCTATAGAACAAGTCTCCTCTGAAAGACCAGTTGAGGTAATACTTGACTCTACTCTATCTACTTCTGCTGGTTTAGAAGTTGTAAAAAGTCCTGGAAAAGTGAGTACTGAAATATTGGTAAAAGGACTAGATGAAATCGTAGGAAAAGTAGAGTCCGGTGGTATAATTGGTGGGGGAAGGTCGTTGAGGGGAACAAAAAGGTTGTTTAGGAGGAACCTAAGGCCAGTATGCATGTGTCCTTAGTAACTGAAAGTGTGGAGGAGACTGATGTAGTTGAAAAGGTGTTAGAAAAACTGAGAGAGGAGGATTCCTATGAATTCCAAAAGGAACATATTAGTGAACCTAGTTTAGGTGTTTCTCCTATTGAGAAAATACAAGGGATGTCTGTACTTGAAGGTCCAGTTGTTGGAGGACCTAGTTCTGCTGAGGCTGCAAGGGACTTGAGTGAAGAACCTGGTTCTCGCTCAGATCCTACTGTGGCTGATGACGCAGAACTAAAGTGGACAGACTCTGAAGAGGAGAAGGATGAGGAAATTGCAGAAGGCAAAGGGGAAAATGAGAAAGTTGCAGAGAAAGCTGAAGAAACAAAGAAAAAAGGTATGAAAAGAAGGTTTGGAGAGGAAGATGAAAAGCTGATAAATGAGGGTGAAGACGAAGAAGTGGTGTTTGTAAGTGAGACCATAGTGGAGCCTGACAAGAGAAGAAGGTTATTGAAAGGGGGAAAGTCTATGCCCAAGAGCAGACTGGTGGATGAATCTAGTGAGGACTCTCAGGAGGAGAGAACTGAAAGTGACAAAAAATTTATGCAGAGCCATCACCAAG
Organism: Petunia x hybrida; assembly: GCA_037355625.1. Classification (NCBI taxonomy): domain Eukaryota; kingdom Viridiplantae; phylum Streptophyta; class Magnoliopsida; order Solanales; family Solanaceae; genus Petunia; species Petunia x hybrida. The sequence continues at coordinate 11,643,390 of JBBBVM010000036.1, forward strand.
AAGAGTAGAAACCAGGTCTGCCCTGAAGCAGCATCTAGTGAAAGTTGGGAAGCTAGAAAAGACAGTTAAGAATGTGAGAGATGGTAGAATGGAGGAAAAGAAAAGGATTGAGAAAAGGGCTGTTGAGGCCAAAGAGGAAAGTGATGATGTTGGAAGCTATGTGGAATCCAGTGACTCAGAAACAGACAGTGAACTGGAGAGCAAGAAAAGAAGAAAAGACTCTGAAGAGGTTGACAGGACAGCCTTCTTTGCAAAACACTAGGTATTGGCTGGGAGCATCCCGGGTGATGTAAAGGAGCACCACATGAAGCCCTTACTCAGGATGGTAGGGGATCAAGGGTGGTTAGGTCTATTTGCCAACAAAGACAGGCTGTTGTTTTCTGATGAAATTAGGGAGTTCTATACGAAATGAAGGGTTGCTGCCAGGAGGGTGTATTCAGTTGTGAAGGGAATTGAGATTGAGTTTGGGAGAACTGAGTTGGGAGTGATACTTGATGTTCCTGCGGAGGGTTATTGCAGGTATATTAAGTTGAAATGGCCAAAAAGAACCGATGGAGTGACTCCCCTGAGTGTTGTGAAGAAATTTTCAGGGAAACCAAAGCTCAGGAAAGAGAGGAAGGTTGACAAGAAGGAGATGGAGCCAGCTCATCAGCTGCTCTTTGAGTTTGTTCATCGGTTCCTACTGCCAAGGGGAGAGAGGAACAGTGAGGCTAGTGATCTTGACCTAACCTACATGGACTTGCTGGACAGAGGAGTGAAAATTAATCTCTCTGGTCTGATAATCAGACACATCAAAAGGATTGCAGACACTGATCAGAAGCCTCATTCATTAGTGCATTCCTACATACTACAGCAGGTTCTTGAGCACTTTGGGGTTCCTTTGGAAGCAGGGAAAATCCTACCATTTCACCAAATGATTGGGCACAATGTGCTGAAAAGTTGTGATTTCTTCACAGAGAAAAGAGCTTCCAAGAGACCAGTGCCGGTTAAGCAGGAACAGTCGGAAGAAAGTGAGGACTATGGGTCAGATGAAGCCATTGCAGCAGTGAAAGAACTGGAGAACCATGTTCTTGAGGTAAACACAGAAAATGCTGAGCTGCAAAGAAAGCTAGAGTTGAAGGATCAAGAAATTGATCGTTTGCAAATTGAGTGTCACAAGTATGAAGCCAAGCTGGTGATGGAGAGGGCCAAGAATACGAAAAACCTTGAGGCACTTCTCAAACACTTCAACTTGAAGCCTTGAATCCTCCTTCTCTTCCTCCCTGTCCTTGATCATACTCTCCCCGATCCCCTTTTGTTCTTCCTTGTTGCATGACTTTCAGACAATCATTTTATGTTGTGTACTTTTAACGGGGCTGTGTGGCTTGTCATGCCCTGGTTGAATGCTTTTAAATTTCTCTTGCTTATTTTGGATCTGTTCTATTATATCTAGTTCTGTTTGGGCCCTTAGCCTAATTTCTATGTGTTTATATCTTCGCTGACTTGTTGCCTTGTGCTCTAAACTGGATAGTACTAACCGGTTCATCCAGGTGTTTGAATCTTTTCAATGATGCCAAAAGGGGGAAGAAGGAAATGTTGGGGTGTTTGTGACCTAACTCATCTATTTTAAAATTTTCAAACTGTTATTCTAGTTTTTGTGTTTTTGGAAATTTTATTTATTCAGGTTCTTTGGCAACATTTGTTTGTCATCATCAAAAAGGGGAAATTTGTTGAGAAAGAGGTTTTGAAGAATGACAAACTAGAAGGACTCAGTGGTTCCAGAGGAGAACCTGGTCCTTGGATAGAAGGGCACGACTGATCGAAAAGATTGAGGGTTGCAAATCCCTGCGGAACTAGGAGTAGTGGCGCGTGAACGAGTATGCATCCTAGTCAGACTAAAAGAGGCGATGCCCAGGCTGTATCTTCAAAGTACGAATAAGAGTTGGACTTAAACAAGGAAAGATTCACAAGGAATCATGTCTTACCATAATTACAAGGTTTCCTTATGGAACTCAACTAGGGTTCTGATGCCCATATAAATACAAGTAGTTGATGCAGCCGTAACTCAGTTATTCACAAATAGAGAGTTGAGAGCATACAAAGGCGATTCAGCAACTTTCAACGTGAGATAACTGAGGAAGACAACTGGTGGAGTTAACAAGATTGAGTCTAGATATTTTGTCTAAGTCATTGGCTATAAGTTGTCTTGTTTTAAGCGATCATTGTTATTACCAATCAGCTTATCTTAGAAGCAATTTTATTAGGTGAACTTTTGAGAGATTACTTTGTAAAGCTAGAGTTTAGCTTTGTCGAGTGATTAGGGTCTAGAGTGTAGCCCCTTGGTTACAGAGTCTTGTAATCAGAAACTTGCTCTTTGTGTTAGTGGATTGAGTTCTAAAATCCCAGAGTGTGGGTCGTAGTTTTTCTCCCTTGAGCAAGGAGTTTTCCACGTAAAAACCCCGTGTTCCTTGTGTTTTTTGTTTGTGTGTGTTGTAATGTCTAAGTGCAAACAGTTAAGTCAAGAACAAGGTTCTTGACACAGGAGAATCGAGTCCTTGCAAAGAAAAATTGGTAGACACTATTCAACCCCCTTCCCCTTCTAGTGTCTTTAGGAGGTTCCTAGATTATAACAAAATACAAGGAGAGAACACCTCTAGAGTCTACATATGGGCTTACAACAGAGCAGGCACACTTGCGCACATAGGCCATGTTGGCTGATGCTGTTGATGATGGCCAGGAGTCTGCTGACATTCCTATGCACACTTGTCCCTCCTACCAGATGCCAGAGGATGTTGAGGTTCAGATTGCCACTGAGAGATCCCTGGAGAATACTGCTAAGGAACGAGCTGAAAGAGAGACAACACCATTGTAGGCTCCACTACCTGAGGTAGAAGGCAAGAACATAGTTGATGGTTGATCGGGGAGTCCCATCTTACCCCCCTCCCCCCCCCCCCCTCCCCTTCTTGTGCTTATTTATGTACTTACTTAGCATTCGGGGACGATGCTAGAGTTTTGGTTAGGGGAGGGGGTTCAAATTCATTTGTGATGTACCTTTGATACAATTAATACTTTGGGTATATTTTGACTTGGTTGCATGATTGAATTTGAACCTCTTTTTTTTTTTTTTTTTTTTTTGTATATAGTGTATGTTACTTACATTTTTAGCATATTTAGTTAAGTTTCAAAAAAAATTTGTTTTACATAAGCTTTCGATTTTCTTTGCTTGTTTCTTTTCAGAAGTGGTTGTTTGAATTTATTTCTTTTCGGAAGTGGTTGTTTGAACCAAATAGTGTACATAGTAGTTTTATGAAATTGCCTTGTAGTTGCGGTTTGATTGTCTCATGAAGTGCCAACATATCATTTGAATCTTATGGTATGAGACAAGTTGTGGAGTGTCCACTTTGCGAGTATGTGGTCTTGGTCGATGACTCTAGGTTCATATGTTTCTTTAGAGTCATTGACATGGTTCCTAGTGGACCTTTAAGACTTTACAAGTTGTGAGCCTTGTTGAGAGTTGAGTTTCTATCTTGATTGATCCACTTGCGTATGTGTGAGGTTAGATGGTGGGTTCACATATTTAAGTTGAGGTCTTGAACTTTCCGTCTTGTGCTCAAGGCGAAATCCGAGTTGTGCCGAACTTGGAGATGATCGTAGGCTTTCTTTGGAACCCTTTTTTAGCCTCTTCATATACCCTTACTCTAAAATATCACTAGTTGTCCCTTTTGAGCCTATTAGCCTTTTATTTGGTAACCCGGTATGTAAGTAATCCATTGGTGGTTGTGTGATTGTAAATTCATTTTTCAAATGAATATTCTAAGGTGAGGCAAAAGCCTAAGTTTGGGAAATCCATTTGATATATCATATACTAGGAAGCCTAGTGAGTCGCTAAGTAAAAAAACTAAGAAGAAGAAGAGGAAGAAGAAGAATAAAAGTTTATGAAATCCAAAAGGAGAGACAAATTGGAAAGATAGAACTAGTCCACCTAGCTTTTATAAATATTGAGAGTGGACTAGGGGAGTAAAAAGCATTAGGTTTCCTAGACTTTGAAAAATTACAAAAAGAAGTAGGAAAAATAAAGAAAAATGAATAGATAAAGATGGAATGAAATGTGTATGTGTTGGTAAGCCCAAGCCTTCATTACAAGCCTAATCAAGTCCAAGTTGATCTAATATTTGGTACTTCTCCGTTAGAGGAGAGTCACAATATGACAAGCCTGTGGTACTTTGACTCAACTCGTGAGTATTCTTTGGAGAGTGAGCGTTTAATTCTTTGAATGTCCTTGGGTTGAAATTGCTTGTGAGATAAGGACTACTCTTCTTGTGGAAATGATTGCAAGTGGTGATAAAAGAGGTGAGAGCTTAGCTTGAAATGGGGTTTGAAACCAAATGAAGCTGGTTGATGAACCAAATCCACACTTGAGGCTCTATGTCATCATTTGGCCATTGAGAAACTTTTGAAGTAGTTCACAAAGTGACTTGTTGAGTATTCATGAGTATGAATGTGTGTTGGTTCCAAATGAGGTCAAAAAGCTTTTGAAAGATTGAAAATGGAACTTAGCTTCATTGTATGCTAGTCTTGAAGGTGTTTCACTACTCTTGGGTAGAGATTGATTTGCTTGAGGACAAGCAAAGACTCAAGTTTGGGGGAGTTGATGCGTGAGCATTTTGCTTACTTTAACTCGCTTAAACCTTTGTCTTTGAATCCAAAAGTGACCAATCCTAGGAAAAATTGATGAATTCTACTTGGTTTCAGGTGTTGGATCCTACAAGAATAGGAAGAGATCAAAAGAGCAAGAATACCCAAGAAAAGTGATCAAGTTCGAGAAAACTGCAGAAACAATGAAGTGGGGGCCGCCCATGCTAGGGGTGACCGCCCCTTCCTTGGATGTGAAAACATGATGAGTATCCAACTGGGCAACTGAAAAGGCCCTAGCCCTTTGCGAGGAAGCTGAAGAACTAGAAGACTTGTGAAGAGGCGCCGCCCATGCATGGGGCCGGCGCCCACTACACTTTGCAAAGAATAACTGCTGCGAAGAAGAGGTGACCACATAATGCGAGGTTGCGTCGCCCTCTCTTGGAAAAGAAGCAAAGGCGGTCGCCCAATTAAGAGCGGCCACCCTCTCATACAAACCCATAAAAAGGGCGCTAGCCCATGTCCAAGGGGCGCCAGCCCTTCCGCCTGATTCAGCACCAGAACTCAGCCCTTTTGGCAAAAGGGCTCCAGCCCAACCTACGAATGGCAATTTTGTAATTAATTTTAGCAAAAACTATATATAGCTAGAAGTAGGTTTTTGAGAGGATCTCATTTTACATTACTGAGAGGCAAGATAGAGACAAAATACCATTACGTCTTTGTCAAGCCTTCTTGTATTATGAAGAGAAACATCATTGTTTGTAAGGATCATTACTCTCAAGTCTTGAATCATCACTTAGTATGAGTAGCTAAATCATCCACTAGGGTGCTAATTAAACCCTAGTCCAATAATTGAATGGGTATAGTATAATAAGCTTCTAAGCACCTAGGAATACCCCATTTCACTAATTTTGATTTCATTACAACAAATTGAGGTGTACAACTCAAGTTGAGCCCAATAGTACTAGATTTACACTGAGAAGGTAAATCTAGGAATATGAAGTGTAGTGACGGGGTACTGGGGTAGGTATGTTGCATTTACCCCGGGTTAACGGGTTGAACACTGAGAGAGGGATACCTTACTTGGGACTAGTTTCTAGTGCTCAAAGCATCAACTCTTAGCACCGAGAGGGCAAGACTTGGTAGTCTCAACTCATCACAGAGAGAGGTGAGCTGGGTATATGCGAGCAAGGTCTATTTGGTGACCTTGGTATGAAGAAGCTTAGAACTAAATCTATTTGGTTAGAGGGCTAGGGGAGGTTAGTATCCTAGTTATTCTTTAATTGTCAACTTAGCATTAGCTTTCACTTAGCAATAGCTATATTTCCACTTAATTCTAGGGTTAACCTACTAAAATAATTGGACCTAAGCACATCCGACTTCATTGAGTCACGTGAAAGTCCATGTGTTCGATCCCTACTTCGACTAGGGCATTTGTGACACCTACCCTTAATTAGGACGTGTCAAACATCCCTCTGAATTGCTAGCGTTCAAATTATTCATATACGCCATGAGGGCCAAATCATCATCCATTGGGGGCATAAGCACTCGTTCTGCCTGAAAGCGTTCTATGAATTCACAGAGAGGTTCCCTAAACCTTTGTTTGACATGAAATATGTCTTCCTTCCTTTTATGGACCTGTTGGGCCCCAGTGTGAGCCTTAATGAACAAATCGGCCAACTCATCAAAGGACCCAACCGACTCGGAAGGTAAATTACATATATCAGTCGAATGCTCATTTTTCAAGTGTGTCTCAAAATTTCTTAAGAAGCATAGACTCCAATTCTAACTTGGTAAAGTCATTCGCCTTCATCATCGCCATGTACTCGGTGACATAGTCTGTGGGATCCGACGTGCCATCATACTTCTTCAGAATCTGCAACTTGAAGTGCTTTGGAATCAGAGCTGGAGCTGCCTCCGGTTTGAAGGCTTATTGTTTGCATTTTGCAATATCAATCAACTTTTGAGACTTTGGTGCCCCAGGGATCTGTTCCATCCGCTCTTCAAATTTGGCCTCAAAGTCCTTTTTCCACTTTTCTAGGTCCAGCGGGATGCTTGATTGAATAGCGGGTGTTATTTCAGCCACCACGAGTACAGCTCCCAAAGGTACGTTTCCCAAGGGTACAGTTCCTGAACCTCCAGACTTGACTCCATTTAGAGCTCCCCATGTTACTGTGCCCTAAGGAAAAGAAGGCGGAGTGCCTCCAGCAAGAATCACGGGCGGAGTTGTGGTAGGAGTAGTGGTAGGTCAGATACTCTCTGAGATTGCTTGCAACGAGCTGCGCACTTGCTCGTTCACTCTGGCTTGCTCTACAAATTGCTCACGAGCTCGATTTATAAGCTCCATGAGTTGCATTGGCTAAGTTCCTAATCCTGATAAACTTCGGTCCTCTGCATTGGCTGGAGGGACTAGATCATGCTCTGAATGAGCATTTTCAGCAGTGTCGCCAACACGACCTTGCGACCCAATGGGGCGAGTTTGATTTCCTGTTTGGTTTTCAGTATTATTAACCATCTTTCAAGGATTAAAATAAGCGAAACGGTAGAAATATTACAACCTTTGGACAAGATTCAATTGCTTGAGCCCCACAGTGGGCGCCAAATTGTATTCCTCTAAATCAGTATTTAGAATACAATTGAATTTGTAAGGAGGGCTACAAGCAATTCGTTGTATCAAAGTTGTAATGATCAAATGCTAAGATGAAAATAACAACAATAATAGCAAGAACAATAAGAATTGTATTAATAAGTTAAGAATACAATTTGATAGAGTTTTGACATGTATTTGTGAATGTCTTTTACAATGCATATCATGTAGTATTTATAGTAGAATAACGTTGGGCTAATCATGGGCATTAATGACTCCATGATCCCACGTCCTGATCATAGGAGACCCATGATCTCCCTCACATTAAATCTACGATCACGGCGGTTACGACCTCGAAATCCGTCTGTGACTGACATGGACGCTCGATGGGACTCATATTCAGGAAGCCTTACATGGAAGCATCCGCTAACTACACGGTGCATTCACTGCAATGACGAGCCTAAGCTTCGTTCTCTTAACAAACTTATCTTCGCATGCCACGTGTCCGTGACTAAATTACACCTATACAATAAGAACATCTCTTACATGTTTGTCCCTTTTACGTACTTCGCGATAAGAACTTGCCAGGAAAGTTCCTAGAAATCACTTATAACTTGTAAGTTGGTTGGAAGCTTTTCTGCACTTATAAATAAACAAAATCCCTTGATATATCCAAGCATAAAGTGAGTTGAAGAAAAAGAGAAAGATTAAAACAGGAAAAGATGATTGATATGGAGATTGAGGAAGTTAGCAGTTACCAAGCACTACCTCTCCTTTCATTAAACCATGTTTCTTTGTTGGTGAAAAATGTTTGGATTTCTGCGAGATTCTATGAAGATGTCTTGGGATTTTGTCTTGTCAAACGCCCTTCTTCTTTCAATTTCCATGGAGCCTGGTAATTAGCCCTTTAGCCTCTTGCTTCCTTTTTCACATTGGTGTAAATTTTATTCGCATTTAGTATTATGACTATCTATGAAAAGACACTTGTCTTGCATTGTTAGTTCTAAATAAACACCATTGTTACCTCACTCAAGTATGTTATAATACGTTGTCATCACTTCTGTCGCCTTGATTAAGAAGTTCGCACTTTTTCAAAATTTGACTATGGTCTGAGTTTCATCTAAACTTTAATTTGCTCTTCGGATTCAGGGCCGGCCCTATCCTAAAGCAGGTGGAGCCACCGCTTTAGGCCCCGCATTTATGAGGGCTCCAATTTTTTGTTACACATAATAGGTTATATACTATTTTCATTATTTAATAAGTGTTCATTTTTTCTTTTTATTTTAAAATAAGTGTCAATTTAGAAAATCAATACAAATTTTATTATTCTTTTCTAATCTTACCCATACAATTAAAGATGTAAGAAATGAATAGTATTTAAGTTTGGTATTCGAGATTAGTAAATCAGGGCAATGTGGTAAAATCTATATACTCCCTCCGTTTTAATTTACATGAATTTACTGATATGACACAATGTTTAACAAAAAAAATAAAAAAAATTTAAACTTGTGGTCTAAACAGCCATTAGTATTTGTGTGAATATAAACCATTTAATTCACAGTGGTAAATTTGTGGTTAAGTAGTTTTCAAGTTTAGAAATAGGTCATTCTTTTTTTAATAGGCTAAAAAGAAAACAAATTCACATAAATTGAAACGGATGGAGTAGTATTTAATATTTTCTTAATAGACGTGAAAAAAAGTAAAATGGACACTTTATAATGGGAGTGAGGTAGTATGTATGTTTTTTTTTTTTAACCCCACCCCTCCCCCTCTCTCGGAACAAATAGTGGCCCTCCCACTTTTTGCTCCTATGGTGACTCGAACCCACAACCTCTTGAATGTAGGTGGAGGGTGCTTACAATCTGAGCAACCATCACTTGTCGGTAGTATGTATGTTAAAAAACGTCATCTGAAGTAAAAAATAAAAATAAAAAAAATAAGATATGTGGGATGTTACAAAAAATTTATTAAATCTTATATAAGAATCTAATATCAACAATGTCTCAAGAAAGATTAAATAGATTGGCTATATTATCAATTGAGAAAGAATAATTAGAAGAAATTGATTATAAAAAAAATACATTTCAAAAAGGTAAAAATATAGGCTTCAAATTTTTATATATTATTTTTAAAAAAATATATAAAAAAATTGAGGCCCCTCATTAAAGTTTGGCTTTATGTTATAATATTCGTCGGATCACGCCTGTTCGGACTACGTATGACTTTGAACTCTAGATCATTGGTCTAAATATGAAAAATTGACAAACTTTTTTAGGAAGCAATAAATAAGAGATTAACGACATACTTATAAAGTTTGAGGTGTTTAAGCATTTGATAAATTTTACCTTTGAGATTTCGAAGGCTTCACAATTATGGCATTGGGATTCACTTGCTTGAGAATAAAGCCATGGAGGACTTGGATGTTAACAATGAACTACGGCCTATTAATCCAAAGGATAACCACATTTCCTTTCAGGTACTCTATCAGTGATATATGGAGCCTAATATGTAAATTTTCTCGTTTTCTTATTGATCAGACATTTGGCATATATTGATTGAAATCTATACACTAATCGTGTAAAACATATTCACTAAATTACATCATCTAAAAGGTATCAATTGCAGGTAATTTTGGTTAACTAATATTCCTTGATAATTTATACTATATAAACGATAAGTTATCAGTTAATTATAACATATTAAACTGTATCATATTTGATTGTGTCAAATTTCTTCCACGTTCAGTTATTGACAGAGACACCTTATTCCAATTAGGTTCGGCCTTGCTTTGACGAAAAATATTGTCCCTTTCATTTTATGCGACAATCTTGTTTTTTTTTGCTCAGTTCATACACAATTACACCTTTCTACAATTTTAAACATTTCATTTTACCTTTAATAACTTTAATCGCCACAAAAATGTTACTTATGATATTTTGAGTTACAAGTTCAGAAGTCTTCATGTCTTTCTTAAATTTGGCACACAATCAATCAAACACTGATGGAGTACTACTTTCTATACAGTAAGTCAATATATGCCACTCGGAAAAAAAATGCCACTCGAAATAATGTAAAGTAGGCATCAATTTAAACTTCAAGTCAAGCCGTAACAATAAGTCGACAGCACTGCTACTAATCACTACATATATCATTGTTTCAGTGTACATGACTTGCATCCTTTTGATATTAACAGTGCACTGATGTTGAGTTGGTGAAGAAGAGGTTAGAAGAGATGGGAATAAGGTATGTGACTGCATTGGTAGAAAATGAAGGGATCAAAGTGGATCAAGTATTTTTCCATGATCCAGATGGCTGCATGATTGAAATATGCAACTGTGACAACCTTCCAGTTCTGCCTATTTCATCCAGCTGCTGCCCCCTTGAGTCCAATTTTGACACCTACAAGAACAAATTGCCAATAGCCACCCCAAATTATAGCTGTGGTTTTATGGAGAATGTCATGATGGAGAGTCTAATATCGATAGTGGGGAGTCTTTGAAAGGAAAAACTGAAAGTGACATTGTTTACTTGCTTGTTTTTCTGGTGATGTGTTTAAGAGTTTACATGCAAAAAAGATGTATTTGGACTCAAACATTAAAGTTTGGTTATGTGTGCAACTATGATCTAATGAATAAAGTATGCAGCAAATATAAGAAATTTGCATATTTGTATAATCTGTTTTCTGAGTTTTATTGTATGCTTCCTCCGTTATATTAGTTACTATGTCTTAAACCAAAGGTGTGTTTAACATACCGAAAATATCCTTTGAATCTCGTGATATTAAATCTACTACGTCATGAACATGTCACTGAGGGTAAAATAAGAATGTTGAAAGTAAAAATTTACTACTAAATAGAAAGGTGATTCTTTCTGAGACTGGCATAGACAGTACCAACTTCATCGTTTTGCGCTTTTTCAAATTTTCTTGGAAGCTCTCCTACCTAGTTTAATGATCTTGAATTGGCCTAAGATATATAATGTGTGGAAAGAAGGTCCGAAGGACCAAGGACATGAAAAGTGTGCAACATATGATCAACAAGAACTCAGCCATAACAATAAAGTAAAAACAACTGGCACCAACGTCCTTTTATTTTTTTCTTCTTCTTCTGCTTTATGCTTGATTTTTTTCTGATAACAATCAAAGCAATTACAAGTCTGGCAATTGGTACTGGAATAGCATAGAAGATAAAATTTTGGGGGGAAGTGAAAGACATCAACTTATTGTAATAAAATAATTATACCAGTGACAACTTCATCCTTTGGCCTTACTGGCCCCTTAAATTAGACATTATAGCCAACTTTTGAACTCTGATGGAATAACATACATCTGAGCATCCAATAACAATGTGCAAGTAACAAAATTGGTTGAAATACATTCCATGTTGCAAAGTGAATGGAATCAAGATGATCTCTTCTTTAGAACATTTCCATGTTACATCTTGGCCTTAACCTGCTCTATTTGCTATGATAGATAAAGCAATGCTTACTCTTGGAACTAAGGTTCACTGTCAATCCTCAATCCGAATTTGTTGACAAGCTATAAGCAGGAACCTTGGCAAGTTTTCTCTCTTTCATAATTGCTCTCATCCTATTTACCTCTTCCCACATACCATTACTGGCATAAATGTTGGACAATACCACATATACTCCATCATTCCAAGGTTCTAACTGTTGCAGGTGCTTAGCCACCCATTCTCCCATTTTCACATGTCCATGCTTCTCACAAGCCCCCATTAGGCAACCCCAAATCACAACATTTGCTTTCATGGACATCCCTTCAATCGTCTCCCTTGCTTCCTCGAACAACCCAGCCTTACCAAGCAAATCGACCATACAACCGTAATGCTGCAACATGGGTGCAATACCATATTCATACTTCATCATGTTGAAATAATACTTCCCTTCTTGTACCATCCCGCCATGTACACAAGCGCTCAACACCCCGATAAACGTCACATGGTTAGGCCTAACACCACCCGCCTCTCTCATGCAACGGAAGCATTCAAGTGCTTCTCTCACATACCCATGCATCGCATAGCCAACGATCATAGAAGTCCACGACGACACATTCCTTTCATCCATCCTCGAAAACACCTTATATGCAAGATCCATCTTACCACATTTTCCATACATATCAATAAGCGAATTCATCATCAAAAGATCCGATTTATCCATCATTTTCGCTTGGAAAACGCATTTATGCAATTGAGAAGCCAAATCCAAGTCACCAAGACAACCACAAGCAGATGTTACACTAACCATGGTCACGTCATCTGGCATTAACCCACTCTTTCTCAACTCCAAAAACATCTCTATCGCTTCTTTAGCACGACCACCTTGCGATAACCCTGCTATAATAGCATTCCAAGAACCCAATGTTCTCTCAGGATTTTCATCAAACACTTTACGCGCATTCACAAACTCCCCGGATTTCGAGTACAGGCTAATGAAACCACTTTCTGTATACAAATTACTATCTAAACCATGTTTTATCGCAACCCCATGAAGCTGTTGTGCCATTAGAACATTCAGAACTTGAGTTATGGCTTTTAAAACAATGGGTAATGTGAATGTATCGGGCCGAATACCGGTCCTCGACATAGTAATGTAGACATGTAGAGCCTTAGGGGAGTTAAGTTTAGTGTATGATCTGATAATGTTGTTATAGTGAAATGATGCAGGGTACAAATCTAGGAAATGGGTTCGAATTATATGGGCGTAAAGTTGGTTGAGGTGTTGTAAATTGGTGCAGTTTGATATTTGAGCTGCTATTGTCTTGGCATAATCTTTGATGATGTTGGTCATTTATGTTGTCGGGGAATAAGCTAAACTATGACACATGAGATGAAAAGAGAGTTTAGTTCTTTCGTCAAATTGAAGCACGAGACAATGAAATGGCCTCATGCTTGTGCAGCCAGCATAGTATACGTCTCAAGTAGTAAAAGGTTGAGGAATACTCTTAGTCAAACATTTAAAAATGACCAAATATTGTCTGACATGATAAGTATTCAATACTTAATTTTTTGGGGTGAATTAGGATTAATCGGTATGTAAAGCAGGTAGTGTACCGTAAATAAAATGTAATAAATAATTAGGGATGTGCAGAGAGCCGACCAAAAAGTAAAACATAAATTGGGATGGCCGGAGAGACATTTCAACTTGAAACTTAATTCTGCTTGTTGGTACTTTAGCTTGGCTTGACTCGATTAAACTTGTCTGAAGCTTGACTCATCATGCTCAATCGAGCCCGCTTGCCACTTAGGTTGGCTCACTTGAGTTATGTAATGGTTACCTAAAATAAAAGTTTATCCATTAAGCTGAACTATTATGTAAATTACAAATATTTTTGTTTACTAACTAATATAGTCATTGGAGTAATGCGTTTGTAAATTTTTTATTCGATATAATAAAAAAATTAATCACATTATTAAGACTACACGGGTGATATAAACTCTAATTAAAATTAATATTAACTTATAAGAAAAATTGAATTTATCACTAATCTTTTTCTACCAAAATTTGGTCAAACTCGACTCGATTCAATATCATAACAAATTTGGTTTGACCATGTTCGATGTAAAGGCCTAGTTATGAGGTTCAAACTGAAGTTTATTAATAAATGAGAGTTAGAAGTGAAATAATCCTCTTTTTTTTAGGGGAAATTTTCAGAAATAGACAGCTCCACTATCCAAAATCACAAACAGCAGATCATATTTTTTTTCATGCATAGCATCCATCCCTAAAATTACAAATTTAAGCATTCTTTCAAAATAAAAAAACCCTAGCTACCAAATCTCCCCCTCCCCTACCACTGAGCAACCGACAGTCACCCTCCCCCGTCGACGTTGTTGTTACTTTTTTGTATTTCACTGAAGTTATATTTTTTATTTTGACTATATCATTGCTTTGGACAAGTTTATCACACAAATCTCCCCCCCTCCCCCCCCCCCCCCAAAATAAATTATTTATGAATATACATAGAGAAATGCGTAAGCACTAAGAGAAAAAAAATACACACAAAAAAAATAAAATTCATATAAACATCCTTAATACTAAAGAAATCTGAAAACTTATACAAATTTATTCACTCGCATATAAACACTTCTACAAATTTATACAATTTTATACACGTGTATAAACTTGTATAAAATTGTATAAACTTTGCTGTAGGCTGCTATCTCGGCAAAATGGTGATATTTTGGGTAAGATTCACAAATATGGGTTGTTTTTAGTAGTTTTCTTATGTTGTTTGTCTTTTAGTGTAAAAATCTTCTTTTTTTTTAATTGTAATGTAATTTGTTTGCCCAATAGTCGATGTGGGGGCTGATTTGCAATAATATGACACGGAAAGCTTTGGTTTGCCAAAATGCCCTCAATAATAGTGGTTTAGCAAAAATGTCCTCCATTAGTTTAATGAAACTTATTTCGGACGAAAATACCCCTCACAACCAATAAAAAGACCCGCCCAGTCCCTCCCCCTCCTTTTCTCCATTCACGCGATCAAGAAAATCATAAAACCCCATTCCTTTTACAGATTGGTATGTTCAAGAGAAGATTCAACGTAAGATTTCTTCAAGTTGCAAGGGTAAAGTTCTCTGCAATTATTGCCAAGAGTTTAAGCTCTGGTGCAATCAGCACCCTACATACACTTCTTGCCTATTGCCAAGACTCTATGGCCTGTTGCAAGTGCCAACTTGCAGAGAAAGTCTCTGCAACCTTGGCTTATAGCTAAGAGTTTAAGCTCGGGTGCAATTGGCACCTGGGAGAGACTTCTTGGCTATTGCCAAGACTTTAAGCCCTCTTGCACTGGCCAACTTCAGGAAAAAAATCTCTGCAAGTCTTGGCAATAGCCAAGACTTTAAGTTCTGCTGCAAAGGGAAACTTAGATTTTTTTCCTGAAGTTGGCCAGTGCAAGAGGGCTTAAAGTCTTGGCAATAGCCAAGACTTTAAGTTCTGCTGCAAAGGGAAACTTACACTGAAAATCTCTAAAGTATTGGCAATAGCCAAGACTTTAAACTCTATTGCAATGGGAGGCTTTTAGAGACTTCTTGCCTATTTGCCAAGACTTTAAGCCCTGTTGCCATGGTCTCTACAACTACAGAAAAAGTCTCTACAACTATTGCCAATAGCCAACACTTTAAACTCCGGCGGAAGGGGCAACTTGTACAAATAGTCTCTGCAAGTATTGACAATTGCCATGACCTTAAACTCTAGTGGAAGGAGCAACTTTAGTCTCTGCAAGTATTGGCAATTGCCAAGACTTTTACCTATATTGCAGTGCAAAACTTGCAGAGAAAGTCTCTGCAACTCTTGGCAATAGCCAAGACTTTAAGTTATGCTGCAAGGGGGATCTTACACTAAAAATCTCTAAGAGTATTGGCAATTGCCAAGACTTCTACCTCTACTGCACTGAACAAGTTGGAGACAAAGTCTTTGCAACTCTTGGCAATAGCCAAGACTCTAAGTTCCGGTGGAAGCGACAACCTACACGGAACATCTTTGCAAGTATTGGCAATAGCCAAGACTTTAAACTCTACTGCAGTAAGCAACTTGCAGAGAAAGTCTATACAACTCTTGGCCATGGTCAAGATTTTAAGCTCTATGCAAAACATGAATATCTAATAGCCATAGGCAATAAAAACCTTCAAATCACTGGAATCAAGCAAACACAAGAAAAAAAATCCACAGGAACCTCAAACTTAATTCAACAATCATAGATCGAAATGGAAAAAACTAACAGATAAATATATAAACAATAAGTATAAAAAGGTAACAGGAACAAATATACGAAAAAGAGAGAATAAAAAATCCCAAATTTCCAGCACACAAAGAAGAAAGAAGGAGGCCAGGAATAGGAAAAGAGAGAAGGAAGCCTATTGCGTGAATTAAACACAGTTGGGGGCAAAATAGTCCTTTCATAAGGGGGGTATGATGTGGAGGGCATTTACTTAAAAAATTTGTAAGTGGGGGCAATTAGGTAAGACCATGTCTTATTGAGGGCACTGGGTGAAATTTTTTGCGATGTGGGTGGAAGGGTTACCTAGGTACTAATTAAATTCAGAATTAAACTTATCCAGATGGAGGTATTAGTTAAATCTGGATAAATAATAAATTAGAAGCTTGGTATTATTTATCCCACTTTATCATGTTTATGACTAGAAAACGACTATATTACCTCTAAAGCTCTTCTAAAAGAAGAGAGAAGGTACAAATTTGCCATCTTATTTTGCAAAAAGGTCAACTTTATCTTCTTATAGAACTTTAACTTATCCATGTCCTCGTAGTTGCAAATTTAGCTCGGGATTGCCCTTAGTCACTAATTGACCAAGGGGAACGGTGCAAAATTGCACTCGTGAATTGTGAAAGGTCTAGCTTTGTTCTTGTGGTTTGCTAAAGGGCTATCTTTGTCCCCCCCCCCCTCCCCCCCCCCCCCCCACTAGACTACACAAAGATTTCACTTATTTTCACTGTACATTTCTTCTTCCATTTTAACTATGCCACCAGTAATCAATCCACCATCAATCACAGTCCTAACTCCATGGGCGATTTCTATCCGATCACACAAAGGACACGTGGTCAACTATGCGGCAAGGTGAGAACAAATTCCGATGGCATTGCAAAACGATGTCGGATTGAGAAACAGCTTTGGTTATTGATGTGATCGATTATGCTGTGTTGTGATCGGAGCATCTCGAAGACGATGGTTTTTATCAGATAACTTTGGTTGATATTATCCCGCTTTTGTCGGAGCGGATTCGGCGGAAGTTGTTGAACGTGGGCAACTACTGTTGCGTGACTGAAGAGAGACGTGAGAAAGTGGAGTTCTTCTAGGGTTGAAAACTTCACATCTCTTCAACCTATAAATAAACCCCCATTTCCCCATTTGTAAACTTACGTTGATCTGAACAAAAGTACCCCCCTTATTCAATTACATCATTATTATTATCCTAGCAAATCTGCCATTATCATATTTTAAATATTGTATCGAACATCAGTCAAGGCTTGGTTCAAGCTTGGAGGAGGATTCATCTCTTTCAACAAAACATCAACCTTCGATCTACTAATACAATAAGCTTTACTGCTTTCGTTCATTGATTTATTATTGTCTATTTTCATTGCTTGCATGCTATTACCATTTCTTGATACATTTGTCTATCGTCTACGATCGCATTAATTTATTAACATATCGTTGATCGCATCGTTAAACTTATTGCTAGACGCATCTGTTCATCATCGTCGATTGCATTAATTAATTATCATTATAACGATTGTATCGTCAATTCATTGCTTAGTATATTTGCTCATTCTCATCGATCACGTTAAATAACTACTGTTGTCGTCTTGATCATATTGTTAACATAATAAAGTTACCACCAATACGCTAATCATAGTCCTATCGCTTTATTAATCTTGTCATCGATTAATTACATAACCTTGCTTACTTAGTGTTGTCATCGTGATTTCGCATACTTGATCGAATCTTGTTAAAACCGTTCCCTTGGCATTGAGCGAAACTAATATTCTCGATTGCGTTCGGAATCATATAAATTGACTGCTTGCATTCGTTTAGTTTTTTATTCATCGTATCTTGTGAATCTATCCTTTAATTTTATACTCGATCATATTTGTCCTCGAATTGAACTTGCTGTATAATCTTATCAAAATCATCATTCTGTTCCTTCGAACTTGATACTTGCATTGCTTTCGAATTAATACTTAAAAAACCGATAACTTGTCAACGTCAATTGCTCATCAATCGATCAGATTAAGATATAAACGGTCACCTAAGACTCAACTAAATACAAATTTAATTGTAATACCTGAAATATGTTTTTAGGAAATACACTCCACAACCCCTCAACCAATTTGTCTTCACAACCCGCTACTCCATTTTTATCACCTCCAATCAGCCATTAGCATAAATACTCTCTACCTAAAACCACCACATTTCACATTTAATTTCTCCACCTGAAGAGTACCTTACAACCTCACGCGTCTATCCTCTCTCTTAATATGCTATTTGAATTCATTATTCCCATCCACCATTCCTCCCACCACAAATTATAACTTCTACCACCTCTTATTCACGATAGTTTCTTCAAGAGAACATCACCGATCTTTTTCTTTAAATTCACTCTAGGACTTTGAGAGCACATATTTTACATTCAAAGTGGACCACTGACGAGGAATCTAAAAAGTGAATTTCTTTTTCTCTTTTCTTTAGCCATAACACATTTTGGTTATGCCGCGGCGGAATTATTTGGATGTTTTAGGTTGTTTTGAAGTTGGTTTCTATGACCATGTAGCCACATGGCAAGTTTTTTTACTAACCTAAATAATTAGAGATTAGTTGATATATAATAGGAAAAATGTCTAAATTTATCCTTGTATTTTATAAAAAAGTCTAACTTTGCCATACATTAGAAGTTTGGTTCAATCATATCCCCGTTGTTAGTAACTAAAGGGAAATTTCAACCCACAATTATAATGAAAATAAGTATACAAAGGTGTATAAACACTGTAGTGAAAGAAATGGAGATACATTATATATATGAGTGTATAAATAGTGTATAAAAATGTACACTAGTGAAAAATTAAATATGTGGGTGAAAACTGCTTTTAAAAATTAAAAAAAAAAAAAACTACAGTGCAATGCCTTGCGTTGGCTGCAGATATTCTTAATTGGTCCAAACAATTGATTCACATATATTAAAAAAACACTAAACTAAAATGACAAGAATTAGAAAATAAAAAAAAGTTTAAAGTTTATCAATTTCAAATCAAACACATGAAATGGTTTATCCACTGTATTTTACATTTGTATTCACTTCAATAAACTAAACAAAGCACTAGTAATAAATAATTCATAAATCATTAATGCCACGATAACTTAGGTGATATAACATCTTGATGTTTTAACCAAGGACGAAAGCAAAAGTCTAAGAGATAATAGTCAAAAAGCCCCTAAATTATTATTTTTTTGTTAGTTTCATACTTAAACTATGGGTTGGTCACGCTACCCCATGAACTATCAATTTTTATATTCAAAACCCCCCTGCAGTGCCAAGTGGCATGGAGAGTGACTTCACTCTCTTTGTTGTGTGTGGAAAAATAAACTAGACCAATAAAAAGCATCCATGTGGCATTTCTTTTCAATTTCTAAAATTTAAATATCCTTTTACTTATTTATTACTTATTTTTGTCTTTTTCCTTTCTTCTTTTCTAATTAATTATTTTCTTCTTCATAACTCTTTTTTTTGCCAATAACAATAAACTAATTGAGACCCAATAACCTTAGAATAATAAGAATACTAAAAATAATTTAATCAAATGTGATATATTCTGTTGTAATTTACAACCAAATTTTGTCAATAATGGTTATTTTAATTAAAAAGACATAACCCTTAACATACATTGTATCATTTTAATATTTTAATATGCAAGTTCTCAATTGAGTTTATTATAGTTGAGTAAATTCAGTTCTATATAATAATTAAATTTACTGTTGTTGGTTAATATTTATTATTTTAGAAATATGGGTTTTCAAGTAAGGTAAAGATTTTTTATTTTCACGGAAAATTAAAAAAAAATTAATAATTTTTTTAAAAAAAAAGATTCAAATAAGAAATAAGAACAACTACTTTAAAAAAATTAATTGTATGGATGCTCTACAAAGAGAGTGAAGTCATCTTCCATGCCACTTGGCACTGCAGGGAGGTTTTGAATATGAAAATGGATAGTTTAGGGGGTAGCCTGACCAACCCATAATTTAAGTATGAAACTAATAAAAAAGTGATAGTTTATGGAGTTTTTTTTGACTATTATCTCAAAGTCTAAAGATGACAAATGACAATCTCTACATAAACTAGCTACCTTAACTCAATTGCCGTAAAAGACAGAAAAACAAGAACTAAAAAAGATGCACAAGTTAACAACCACCTTAGCTCTACTTGTTGCTTCTTTCTCCCAGTTCCTTACAATCTCAAATTGCATCTCAACTTCTAAGTTTCTTCAGCAGCAAATCACTTCACAGAACAACAGCAAGTTCTTGACTAAAGAAGAACACTGGTTCAATCAAACTCTTGATCACTTTTCTCCTTATGTAATTATCCCTCTTCTGTTTATGTTTTTGTTTATATTTATTTAGCCGAGGTTTATCGGAAACGGCCTCTCCACCTTGGTGGGTAAGGTCTGTGTACATATCACCCTCCCCAGACCCGGACCTTGGTGGGATATCACCGAGTATGCTGTTGTTGTTGTATATATTTTTGTTTATGGATTTTGCATAGAGAACCACTTTTCTGAATTTGATATATGAAAATTTTAATGGTATTTGTTGAATCTTGTGCAATAATTGTGTTTGATGTTAATGGGTTTTCAATTTTTCTTGGGAAATGTCATAATAGACCCTTGAAATTGTACTTTTAAGTCATAAAAATGTAAACTTTGGATGGATTCTTGTTTTTGCTGTAACAAGTTATGATTTTTGTACTAAAGAGGGACAAAGAAAGAGGGAAATAAGAGAGGGAGGCAGCTGGGGGGAAGGAGATTTGAGGTGGGGGGGGGGGGGGGGAATGTTCTGAGATAGGGGCGGATTTAGGGTGTGAGGTATGGGTTCATCCGAAGACAGTAGCTTTGGCACAGACCCTGTATAACTACAAATAATTTACTTTGAACCCATAAAGTTCAAATCTTGCATATACTTAACTCATAAAGATCAAATCTTGTTTCTGCCTTTGGTCCGAGAGGCACCAAGGCCATAAGATTATGTCTTTTAATTATCTTGGGTAAATATATTATCATTACTTTTTCTGGAAAATTTGGAGAACACAAAAAGGCGAATAATGTTATTACATGGAAGCGTGCTGAAAATTTATATGTCCTTCGAGTATTTCTGGATGATTGAACCTGACAAAATGATTATGTCCCTTTTTTCATGGAGATTTCGAATGCAATGTGACATGTGTTAGTAGGACAACTATGGATATGCTGGTTAGTAGGATTTGAAGTCGAACAAATGGATCAAAGGGGAGTTTAGTGTGAGAATTTGGGTAATGGATGCTATAGGAAGAGAAGTTGGGTCTGTTTTTACGTTTTACTCAGATAGTTGAAGATAAAAAGATGGCTCAAGCATCAAATTGCATTAGCTAAAGTACATCGGTCATTGGATGTCTTATAATCGCTGCTGAAAATTGTAGGATCATCGTACATTTGGACAAAGGTACTATGAGTTTCTTGACGATTTCCGCATTCCTGATGGACCGATATTTTTGAAAATTTGTGGAGAATCTTCATGCAGCGGGATACCGAATGATTACATCAGTGTAAGTTGATAGTCCTTACTGCTGTTCTGGTACTCTACTTTTTAAAAATTCTTGTTTCATCTTTTTGTTTTGTTTACTAGGATAGTCAAGTCATTTTCATGCCCCTACCCCTCTTTTTCTCCACTCCTCAACCCACTTTCAGTCTCCCCATTTGCCATGGGTTGGGTTTACATGGGGGTCGTGGTAGGAGAAGGAAATTTTTGGATACTCATTTTTTGTTCCTGTCTCCTAAGTTGAGTTACTTTGTTAAGCATTTGAAAAGTGGTTGAGCTGTCTTGTTCCACATTTATTGCAGTCATGGTTTTATATAAGGATCATTTTAGCACTACCAAAGTTGGTCAAAATATTCACTTCAGGGTTTCAATTCAACCATCTCAGTTGATATTATTTGAATGTGATGTTATTCTTTTCTGAGTTAGAAGAATCAAGTTCCGCTTGCCTCAACATCTTTAGTTTATGTCCTTTTTGTGGAGCCTTATATGTTTGACAAGGCAGTGTGCCCACAGACATTCCTCCATCAGTGCCTTTGATAGTGAACAAGCATCATAGCAGTCTTGACTAATTATTGATGTCAAGTGGACGTTAATATTTTCTTAAAAATAAATCTAAATCTCTGGGTATAAATTAATGTATGGTATAACCAGGGAACTAGAAATAGTGATGCCTGCTAGCACCAAGATACAAGATACCGGGGTATATTCATCATTACTGGAAATGATGAATTAGCTTATTTCATCTGTTCACTTATCAAGCCTAAGGTTCTGTCAGTTTGTTAGGAGTGTTGTGGTGAACTTAATTATTTTTGCAGAGAATATGGTGACGAGGTATTTCAAGAATTATAATAAACATAACTTAAAACATATACTCATATATACTACTCCCCTCCATTCAAAAAAGAATGGCACAGTTTCCTTGTTATTTCGTTCCAAAAAAGAATGACATATTTCTAAATTTGGACACAATTGAATTCCAAACTTCCAATTTTACCCGTAATGAGATAATTTATAACCAGACAAATATTTATGACTCATTTTAAACCACTTATACATTGAAACACAGAGAGGAAACACTTGCAGCTAGAAAAGCCTCAGAAACTGGTATTTTAACTAGAAACAGATGATTAAGGAAGTGGTCTACATGGAACATAAAGTTCCCTAAAAACAACCTCAGGGGGAGGTTACTGCAATAAAATAGGAACCTCAGATACACCGAGATTATATTATATACTCGTTCAATACATGGTCGAATTAAAATTATTTCTAGGAACTTATTTACTGAAAAAGGATATCTCTGAAGGAGAAAACTTTTAGGTAATTATGTTTTATTGCTCAACTAGGCTTACATACTTTACCTGGATGGAAGGTGGAATCCATGTAATTTTGCATGGGTTTACCCTTCCACTTGCTTATTGAAGATGCCAATACTTGGATATTATGCGTACAACTCATCTCTTATAACCCGAACCAAACTCTATGTTAGTTAGGCAGTGAATATTTCTTGTAATCCTTCCAACCAAGGAATGATGTATTATGTAGGACTTTATCTATGATTATTATCTTAATCCCTCCAACCAAATGATTCTTATTGTATTGCTAATACAAGTATTCTCATTCCATATGGTGTCCGGTATGAAATAATACATAGTTTCCCGCATAAGTTGCGTGCAGTGTAGTATTACTTATACGTACAAAAATGGTGGTAACCAAACACCCTGTAGTAGTGCAGATTTCGTACCGAGATTATTGTGACACTAAACAACCTCACCGTTGACTTCCAGCTTTTGGTTTTCTGGTTAGCTGACACAAAGCAAACACATAGATACATTTTCTGGATGTTGACTATATCTTGTGGTGTGGAGTCATGGAAGGCTAAACCATAATCCAAGACCACTTCTACTACTTTGTTTGGTTTGGGATTAGATGAGAATATGTAGTCCACCTTGAAAAATACTTCTGAACAGTTTATGTCTAACAGGTTTTGGCAAAAAAGTTTGGAGCTGCTGTTGTTTCTCTTGAGCACCGGTACTATGGGAAGAGTTCACCCTTCAAATCTTTAACAACTGGGAATCTGAAATATCTGTCATCAAAACAAGCACTTTTTGACTTGGCAGCTTTCAGGAACTACTATCAGGTTGATTGAATCTTAATTCTATTTCCTTTATCTATGGTAATATTGTGTCAATTCGGAGTTGTCACTTCTTACCAATCTAGCTCGGTTACCTTACTGCTATCTCTAAGCTGGCACAACATTATGGGATAAACCAACCACCATATACTGGCACTATAGCTAACATGTCTTTTGATTATAGCACTTGACCTAGTACTAACATAATAACTGAAGGCCTATATTTTAGGTGGGTAGTTTGCTTCTAGTTTGTCAATGCATCTTATGTAATTTAAGAATGTCAATAAAATTATTAACTATTGGAAAACATGAATTGATGAGTCTGTTGCTGACACCTTAAAGCTAACCACATTGTATCCAGGTATGTAGATTTAAGTCCTAGTTAATCGCTGATTTAGCTTTCCTCTAACCAACTCCGCCTCTTACTCCTTTGCATGATCAGTGTTCTGTGGATAATAATTTTAGCATGTTGCAGGAGTCCTTGAACGTGAAGCTCAACAGATCCAATGTTGAAAACCCATGGTTTTTCTTTGGAGTTTCATACTCGGGAGCCCTTAGTGCATGGTTCCGCCTGAAGTTTCCTCACCTAACTTGTGGAAGCCTTGCGAGCTCTGCCGTAGTCCAGGCAGTTTACAGCTTCTCAGAGTTTGACAAGCAGGTAAAGATAGTGCTACTTTGATTGTTAATCTTCATGGCAATTTTCTTCATATCAGTATAAAATGGTAATAAAATGGATAGCTCTTTCGGATGTTCTTCGTCTTGTATTTCTTTTTTTTTCTAGGGGATTTTGGATTGTAAAACAATCTTGTTTTATTTTGTTTTTTGGAAAAATCATGTGTGTTTAGTATAGTTTTGGAAGAACTAGTTGTGTGGATTATATTAGTGTTCCAGAAAATAGCCTTTTTGGTAATGTTTTGTTTTAAACAAACTTTTGTTTGCAACAATTGTGTTGTTTTTCAGATCAGACGGGGTTAAGTCTTTCTATTTCCTTAAAATATTCTTTAAAAATAATATTACCTATAAAAGGGAGAGAAATTAAAATGAGAAAAATAAAAAAGCACAAGCTATCCTCAATCACTAAAGAAGGAAAATGATCATTTCACAATAAAGCCCCCTTAGCCCCTTAACTCCTATATAAGTCCGAAAATGACAGGCTATATAAAAACATACTAACTTATAACGTGCAAAGCTCAAATGAGCACCCTTCCCTTGCATAATTGGAGGATTTTCTGCACTGGAAATGCTTATATTGTAGTCAAGCCGCGCACACTAAGCAATTTGACTCAGGTGGCCTAAAAGAGTGTCCTGCCTCTGCTTATCCTAAAATGAAAGAAAAGGAAAAGAAGTAACCCTATATTTCTTCAGAATACGAAAATAACTTCAGTAATTGAGTATTTCTAAAAGAGCACTTTAGCTAGTGTCAGTATGAAACTACCGAGATCATTCAAAGCCTTCAAGTACTGCTCCAAATGGAAGTCGCCGAACAGGAAATGCCCAAACAATGGCAGCTAAGCTAGAAGAGGAAAGACTAACAAGAGAATAAATCCCAAAAGAAAGCTTATAAGAGAATACCTGAACTGTCTGAATTGAGACACAGTGACTTAAGAATGTTTCATGACAGCTGTTTGTGGCTCTCTTTTGGATTTTTCTGATAGAATTCTTGAAGATCTGTGAATTTGAACCTGATCTTCCTGTTATAGATAGGTGAATCTGCTGGTCCAGATTGTAAAAGCGCGTTGCAAGAAATTACTAAACTAGTAGATGCAAGGCTTACAACAAATCGTAAGGACCTTAAGACATTGTTTGGTGCTGATGAGGTATGAAACTTTTAACTTCTTTTGTTTTCTATGTTGGTTGTTCATTGTCTCTGTGATTTCTTTACCTTCTTCAAGAAGAGTTCAGTTTACCCTCAATCATGATGACATCTTTGGTAACTCTGGATACTAATTATCATATGGCAAAGCTCTTTTCATTTTTTTTAAGACTAGTTCTCTGAAATTTGTGCCCTTTAACACCTCGTAACAGAGCAATGATGATATATGCAGTAATACGTGCTGATGAGGACTGCCAGAATAATGTAGTGGCAGATTATTGACTCAACATTCATTAGAAAAAACTATACCATTTTCCTGAAAGGGAGCCTAGCACTTATTTCTAGAGTATTACTGTTTGAACCAATTAATGCTTGACTTAGGTTTAACGGGAAATGGAAAATACTGGAAACCATAGTATTATCAGTATGCTCTCAAGGGGACTGTGGATTGATCTAATTGGTGACCATGTTATAAGCATGTTACTTAATGTTCTCAGTTAAGGAGAGGTTGCATCGTTATTTAAGCTCTATTTTATAAGTCTTAGAAACAAAAACTTTTACTTTCTTGCAGTTGAGGAATGATGGTGACTTCCTGTACTTTCTGGCAGATGCTGCAGTTACCGCAGTACGTATAAGAAATTCATTCGAGATATGTTATACTGAGTGAGTTTGTTATTTTTCCTAATTGAAACTTTTCCATGTTTTAGTTTCAATATGGAAATCCAGACAAACTATGCATCCCACTACTTGAAGCAAAGAAGTCTGGGGAAGATTTAGTGGTATGGTTTTATTTGTTGCCTTCCATGTCTTCGCATTACACACACACCCCCACCCCACCCCCCAAGTGTATCATGTTTTCTATTACTGTAAATCTAGATTATTTACTATAACTCTGGTGGCAATGGATGATGCTATACCAAAGTTTCTGAAAAATGGCTCTAGCAGTCATGGGAACTAATTAATCTATGTTCTATTTTGTTTAACGGATGTCGACTTGAGCAATATTTAATGTGAAATCAGGGGTGATTGATCTGTGTTTGAAAATGATACTTAGATGTTTACAAACTAAAGGTACAATAAGAATCAGACTTTGTACATTCTAAAGGTATTTTTAGAATTTGTTTTGGAAAATTGGGGTAAGAATTGTTAAATTTGATATGTTACAATCTCAAAAGAAAAAGAATTGTTAAATTTGACTTGGAAAAATGAGGCAGGACAACGGTTTTGGTGGATAGGAGAAACTTTGTTCTCAATTTACACAAAAATTGATTTTATATGCAATGCAAAGACAAGACTAGAACTGCACCGGCATCGTGTCTCAGCTTTTTGAGATTCTGGTTTTAACCAAAAAAATAAAAATCAATATATGGGAAGCCTATCAGAAATATTGATGAAGAGAATCTCTTTAATATAAGTACATAGCTTTGTTAGAGAAGATACCCATATGTCTATAGCTATGCCGTTTGTATTCTTAAAACCAGTAAGTAAATAACAAAATTAGTAAGTCATGAAGGACACAATCATCCACCTGCGCCTGGATTGGGTTTGGACAGGGTATATTTTCTATATCAAGAAACAGCATAAGTAGATATTCACACGGATGTTTATGTTCAATGGGCGGTTCCAAAAAATCTCTAGTTTTCTATGTCAAAATTTTCCATGTTCCTTATTGAGTTATTGATTGGTTTCCTGTTAAATGATAGCTTTCCAGGAAGTTTTCTTTTTGGTTTGTTTGTTATATGCAATTGAAATAGAACTCCAGCTTAATTCCAATTCCGTAATCTGTGACCAGAAAATTGTATTATAATATCTAATCACTGAAAAAGAAAAGAAAGGAATCCATGTTGTGCAAGAGTTGGCCAGTCCTCTCTGTGTCTTAATCATTTCTTCTCCGCAGAACGCATATGCAACCTATGTAAAGGAGACATTCGGGGACAGCGTCAAAACCTACAATCAGGAAAATCTGAAGAACACCGATTCTTCTGACCGCTTGTGGTGGTTCCAGGTCTGCACAGAAGTTGCATATTTTCAAGTTGCACCCTTGAATGATAGTATTCGCTCTTCTAAAGTTGATACCAGGCATGTGTCTTATTCTTGGAAGCTTGCAGCAATATTTCTTTGCTTCATTCAACTGAGTTATTTCCACTTGTTTAGTCCATTGTGAACCTCTGTGAACTGACTTATAATTGATCCATGCAGATACCATTTGGACCTCTGCAAAAATGTCTTTGGAGCTGGTATCTACCCTGAAGTTGATGCAACTAACTTGTACTATGGAGGAACCAAAATTGCAGGTAAATCATTCTTTAGTTATTCCCAGCAGTCTCTCATTTCTCCTTTACTTTTTATGATATGGTGAATATGAACATGGGATATCTCTATGACTTATTCAAAAAAGAAAAGGAGTAATCTGTCGTCCACTCAGGGGCACTTCTAGCTAAATTGAATTTTCTGGGATTACTTTATACAGTTCCAACATTCATGTGCACACCCTGATAATGTTACAAAGTGATGACATGACAGCAAGGTGGGTTTAAAAGCTTATTCCTTGTCTTAATGGTAATGAAAAGCAAATAATCACCTCAAGGCAACTGAAGTTGCGCGGGTGGGTGCTAGTTGGATGCTTGATATAAGGGCTGGTTTAAGAAAATAGTCAGTCTCTGTAGGGGAAGGTATATGTTTATATTTAAAACTTTTAACACAGTTTTATCCATGACTTTCAGATTGGACTCGATATGTAATTGAACACAAGTCCTTGTATGAGTATTTCTCACCTAGTTCTTGGGTTCTGACTTACTGCTTTAACCTCTGATTCTATCATATTGTTGTGTATCTTCTCTAGGCTCTAAACTTGTTCTGCATGTAATGGTGGGGTTTCGCGGTTGTAGAACAGTATTATCCTGTTTCACCCAAAGCATAAACGTTTCTTTGACTTTACTTTGTTGCCAAAGATTCTCCGTCAGACCATTTTCCCTTTTGCTTATAATTTTCATGCCTCAAAACATTGGAGAGGGTGTGCGCTCTAGTTGGATAAATAGTCAAATTAGTTTTTGATTAAATCTTGCTTCCTGATAAGAAATTATGGAATTACAAGTTTCATTATGTCAATTGGCAGGCTCAAAGATAATCTTCACCAATGGATCACAAGATCCCTGGCGACATGCATCCAAACAGACTTCTTCCCCAGAGAGTAAGGCTTAAGCTTCTCTGATAATGAAACTTCATGCCTGTCTATTATGAAACTATGCTGTATTCCATGACGACGCCTGGCCTTTATTAATGCTTCTTAGAACTTTTCATAGTATAATAGAGAGTGCTCCTTCCAAAAATAAATAAATAACTAAGAGTAACCCCTACCATGCTTCAGCCACAAGAAATTTTTCTTTATCTTATCAAAAAAGAAATTTTTTCTTTATCAGAAAGTAAAATAAAACATGGTCCAGTTTTTAAAAATATTAAGGTTTGGAAGCTGTTGTCCTTGTTGATGATTCATCTGCTAATGTGGTTTTCTTTTTCTATGATCTTGTCTGCAACAAATTGATTTATCTGCCTCTTTCTCTTAGTATCTACATGGCTTGCTTTATGTATGTTGACTTTCTATCGTATAACACTCTTGGAGAAGTGTTTGCTTGAATTCATAGTGATGGATTTGTAACAGAACTGCCTTATGCTAAAAATACTTCTGAAAGTGACAAATTTGTTGAGGCTAAGTACTCACTTTAAATTGTTATGCTGCAAGTAGTTTTCTTGTTTCTGAGACCTCTTTATCAACTTTCAGTGCCTTCTTACATAATCTCTTGCCATAACTGTGGACATGGAACTGACATGCGTGGCTGCCCCCAATCTCCTTTAGTCCCTGAAGGTATGCATATATCAGGTCTCAATGTTTAACTGTGTGGACTTCACTGGTTTGGCATATCCAATAGTATGCTGGACATGAATATGTTTACTTCAACCCTCGTCTTTCTGTTTCCCTTGCTTGTTGTTCTTCTATTTACTCTCGCTTAATCTGGTCTCTTGTCACCCTGCAATCGTAATTCTTATTTTCTTTTATCTCTGGAATTATGTTGTTCTCAACTATGACTCTGAACTGCTGCATACAGTTGGTATTACTAGTAACACAATGAGAAATTAATTGTGAATGTCTATGAAAAAACCGTAATGTCCTGTCACGTAAGATTATCCCGAGGGGGTGATGAGCAAGTCGCCTTTTTCATCTAGTTTGGTATGTTAATGCAATTTTTAGTGTGGGTGAAATTAGAAGGAGCAAGCAGATTGTAGTTTAAAGAATTTGGAGGACGATACAAAGTTACGAGCCTTATATAAGTGCAACTGTGAGTCACTTCATAGCTTTGTGACCGTGTGTTTTTGTTATTTGACATCAAATTGGCTGTCATTAAGGGTGGTGGGAGAGGTAGTTGCAACCTGGAGGCTAGAGAGAACTGGAAGGAGAATAGAAGGAGCAGTGTGGAAAGCAATTTCATTGTCTCTTTTGGGAAATTTGGTGACTTGAAATATGAGAACGTTTAAGGCATTGAGAGGGATTTGAGGAGAACAAAAAGCTCACTCTTGTTTCATTTAGACCATACCAAAAAGACATCTTTACGTATAAATATTTTTTAGAGGTTTGCTAGAAGAACGTAATTAGTCAGATACCCATATTGTAAGTTTTGATCTGCATCTTCATTAGCAGGGCGTTTTGACATGTAAAAATTCTGAAAAGACCAAAATTCAAATTTGTGTAAATCTTTTTGTAGTTTGTAATATGTTTATTCCTATCGCTACTCCACATGTGGAGTTTGTAAGAGCAACCACAGTTTTGTACCTGTGAGTAACACTTTAACAATTTCATAATAATAGTTGGACAATTGTCTGAATGTAGCTCGCGGTATCGATTTATGATAAGAACATCTATCTGATTAGTTGTAGAGTCCATCCATCTCGGAAGCTACTTTGCACATCATTTCATGAAGTCTACCAGCATGGTTGTCTGTATTGATCTCCAAACTGTCTTAGGCATGATGCTTCCTGAAGTTCCTTGTTTTGAAGCAATGAACCGTGATACATTTCACATGACAATTCTTTCGTATTACAGGTGATGCCAAAAACTGCAGTTCCCCTGATGCAGTTCGGAAAGTAAGGGAAAAGATTGTTGAACATATAGATTTGTGGCTTTCCCAGTGCCAGGTTTCAGGTAGGAGTTCTATGTGAAAAAGCATCATCTCGGAGCTATATACACATAGAAGTATACTTGATGTACTTTGACTAACCACTAAATTATGTATCTCGTCGTGGACAGATGTATAGTTGCTCGTCCACGAATGATATCATCTGTATCAGTTGATCTCGTGTACTGCTGCTTGCTAATAAATACGAGTAAATGTTCTTCTCGAGATTATCTTTTTTTCTTCCAGCTCAAGATTTTCGTTTTAAAGCTCTTACTTTTTGTAATGCTGCGTTAGCACAACATTGGCTCGCAGTTGACCATAATTGGGAGAATTATGTGTTATAACCATCAGTTTTACTAGGATGGTTAGAGGAGATATGGTTGTAGGTAACATGACAGCAGCCCTTTTTTTTTTGGGTTAAACTGTCACTTTTGACATATAGAAGAAGGATCTATGTCAAGCTGACATGCATACTGTGGTATTTCTTTTTAAAGTAGCCAGTTTTTGAAATGATAAACGTAGGCCTCTCAGTATCCGAAGGCTAGCAGGGACCGTTTCACAAAAAAATTAACTAGAAAACTTGTATGATCCTCATGCTATTTTTTCCCAAATGGAAAAGCCAGGTTTATGATCTGAAAGAAAGAGGAAAAACAACTAGATAACTGGATTGGTTTTATAGCTTGTGGTTGACTTTTAGCAAACGGTTCAACATGACTTTTTACAGGTTGAATCAAAGAAATTGAGCCAGCAAAATCTCTTATGTTTTATTTTCATCTCTCGTAAGTGTAAAAATAAGGATCCCGAATTTGACGTAAAACCAACAAAACAAAAACAATTTTAATGGGCTACAGAACCAAATGATACGTGATTTTGACGGTATAGGCTCTCGAATGCATACGCAGAAGAAGGGAGGCTGAAACATAATCAAATCAATATGAACAGCAAACTTTTCTAACTATACCAACTTGTTGGAGTTGTATGTATCTTCATACTGAGAGGATATTGCATGCCTTTACAAGGAGCATATATATAGCTTGCTCTATATGTGAGCAGTTGAAACTATCTTCTCATGCAACTCTTTGACACTGTAAAGGTAAGTGCAGAATCTATCTTATGCATGCTGCACTAATTAAAGACCCTTTCTATAAAGCGTCAATACTATGACGATCACTAATCAATCAACTGCATCATGTTTTTCCATTATTCAGTACTCAAAAGTATTCATCATGTTCAGACTGTTTTTACTATTGATGTTCAACATACAACCCTCCTCCTCAATTGATCTTAGGTACACTGCATAAGAAAAGTTTTCAACTATTAATAGCACATATTGTGGAATAAAGAACAAATCCGTTGTAGTCTAGTCGGTTAGGATACTCGGCTCTCACCCGAGAGACCCGGGTTCGATTCCCGGCAACGGAAAACTTTTTTTTTATAATCCCTTTACGGCAATGGTTCTATTTTTCAGTCAAAAGCAAAAGGAAGTTACCCTATTCTCACTATTGGATAGTAAAAAGAGAAATTACCTAAAATGCACCCTGAACTTGTTCCGAAAAACCATTTTCCCCCTTAAACCTTACGGGCGACCTAGTTCCCCCTATGCTTGTCCGAAGTGAATTTATCATCCTCATAACACACATATAACCAGTCATACTGTGGGAGGTGTTTTACACTCGCTCCATGTCATTGCCAAGTCATTTCCACATCAGATTTCTAAATTTTCTTTTCCATGTCAGCAAAATTCTTCTTCTTCACTACCATGTTTACCAACCACCAAAACCACCACAACATCACCGCCGCACCACTGCCATATACACATCTTCCACCACCTAAAATTAAAACAACCACCATTGATTTCATTACTCCTACCAGCAAAACACAAACAACCTCCTTAAATTTATCATTCGCCATCAAAATCAAACCCACCAAGAAAAACCGCAAACACCACCACCACATTTTTCAACACCTACCAGCAACCCTGCCCCCACCCCCCCCCACCCCACCTCATTTTTCAACACCTACCAGCAACCTTGCCCCCACCCCCCACCTCCCAAAAAAATTACACCATCGGTACTAACACTATCAAAAATCACAACCTCCCAATTTCAATACTTATTGTCAAAACCCACCACCAAAACTCACCATCAAAAATGGAGTTTGAAAGGTTTTCTCTTTCGTCCACCAATAATTATTCTGTACAGACCAAGTTTCATAAATAAATTTGATGTTTTGTAATAGTGTTATGAGGTAGAAGTTAATGGGGAAGGCGAAAAGAATTAGTAGTAGTAAAGAAATTAATTTCTGTGATGAAAAATTGGAGGAGAAGAAGATTTGGGGGCGGGGGGCGAGGGGTGTTCTGAAGACGAAACAAGGGGGTGGGGGAAGGCAAAGAAAATATATTTTTCTTTTTCTTTTGCAAAAAATAATTTATTTTTCTGAAAAACGCGCCTATTTATTTCCATGTCAGCATTTAGAGCCTAAGAAGGGGATGAAAAATTCACTTCGGACAAGCATAGGGGGGAACTAGGTCGCCCGTAAGGTTTACGGGGGAAAATAGTTTTTCGAAACAAGTTCAGGGTGTATTTTAGGTAATTTCTGTAGTAAAAACAAAAGGAACATCTAAAAGGGGTGAGATATATATCATCAAGGGGATTTAAGTTTTGTAGGTAGGTTTTTACGAGTTTTTCAATCGAAAACATGATTGATATCTTGATGAAAATGATAATTGACATGTTATGTAGATTAAACAATTGACAGGTTATGTAGATTAAACTAGGTTGACAGTATAAAAATATTTTTACATATATAACTTAAATCATTACCCCCTTCTCACTCTATGAATAGTCAGAACATCAAGAATGCATAAATAGGGGTGGGATATATAAAAGGGCAGGTTATAAATGTAGAAGTTATATAAACCGTTTCAGAAGCATCCAATTTACTCAGGAAATGTTAATCAATCAAGTAGATATGTTTTTTGCAAAGAAGAATAATGTGCTACCAATAAAATGTATTTGTATGTTACAAGAGCTATGAAATCCAACACAAATGCTTAATCTTCTTCCGCTTAATTTGCATAAAAAGATAATTTACTACTCGCGCAGTTTCATTTTTATGATGCACAACTGAATATAGAGTTTAACAAAAAAATGAATTTTTTGGATTTATAGTCTTAAATGGAGTAGTAAATACAACATAAGTTTACGAGGCTATAGAGAAATTTAAAGTTTAAATTATTTCAAAATATTAATAGTTGAACAGAGATAAAGGGCACACAACAAAAGAGTACCACGTAATGGAGCAAGAGAAGTGTTAAGTTTACCCACAAAAAGCATAGTAGTAGGAGTACTTTTTTTCCCCTTCTTATCGTGATAGCATAAAGTTGTAAGTCTAAGAGAGAGAAATGTCACCTTAAACATTAAATTGGAAAAGCCAATGAAAAAGATAACGATGAATCAATCAAGTAGACATGTTTACTGTCGAGAATAATGCTGCCAAGAGCCCATAACTTTTCATCTTTACACCTTGGAACTGTATTTTCAGTTGCTAAGAAAATTGTTACACGAGTCTTGATACTAGCTACACTAGTAGTTATTTCTTTCTTCAACAAGGGACCCATTTATGTATAAACAAATGAAACTGATCGGATCCTTTAATAACTAAAAATGTTGAAATTTCATCAATCCTAATTAAGGTATACGTATCCGTAAATGACTTCTGCAACATGTTGTTTTTAACTTTTCACAAATGTTATAAACTAGACACTTAAAATTTACGAGCAATTATTACTTCTTGTGTTGTCCAAATTGTATACTCCCTCCGGTCCACTTTAAATAATTTTTTGGTATTTTCTTTTAGGTCCAAAATATTTGATTTTTTCAAAAATCAATATGATATTTCTTTTGACTTTCCAAAGTTACCCTTGTTAATAAATTAAACACATAAAGCTTTCACAATTTTCTATGAGTAAATTTTGAAAGAGATGAAGGTTAATTTAGTAAATGACATCTTTAATTAATGCTAAAAGGTGGATTCCTTGGTCTGTATAAAAACAGTCAAAAAATCAAATAATATGGACCGGAGGGAGTATATAACATAAGTATAAAAAGACACTTGACATACAAAATGTCATTTTATTATTTTTCCTCTTTTAACTAGTATAAACAACATTTATTAATAGTGTTGTTTTATACCATAACTAATTCTCCTTAATTATACATCATACCAAAAGACCTCTTAGGGAATGGAGAATGAAAAGGGGAAAGAGGCTAAGTATATTTAATCGCACTCATCGTAGGAGAGATTTACGCCTATGTCAATTGGAAAAAGACGAAAATATTCCATGCAAATGTGTAACACGTTTTTAAGAGAACAAATCCTTGGTCATTTGACGTCAATAGTACAGCAGGTCCGCAGCCAGAAATTTAATTTGCAAACATATGGTGGTCCAACGCTGCATCTTTCTTGACCTTAAATATTGCACACGTCAATAAATATAATATATACTATAGTTTCGATCAATTAATATCTTTATGTTTTTCTTCAATGGTTTGAACAATATTTCATATAATATACTATAAAAATTGTAAGACATGCATGCTGCGTCCAGTCTTTGATTAATCTCTACCTCAATAGAAAAAATGGAATCGCTGTACATCTACCACCTGTTATAGTGTGAATTATTAATCCTTAATCGCCGACGCCATTTAAGAAAAGAATAAATAGCTTTGTCACTCAATCAAAAAGTTTGACTATAGTGCTTTTGGTAAAAAGCCAAGGCACAAATGTTCAATTAAATAATACTTGTAATTACTTATAAATTATAGTACTCCCCCATTTGAAAATAGTTACTATCTTAATTTGACTTGGAACGAAATTTTAAAAATGTGGTAAATTTGTGGTCCAAAATAAGTCTTATATAAAGGTAAAATAGTAGTTTCAACTCAAAAATATTTTCAAATTTAAAATTGTGACATTCTCTTTTAAACGAACTAATAAGAAATAGTGCTATCCATTTTGGAACGGAATCACTATTTATTGATTTAAAAGGGGGCAAACTTTGCCGTGGATCAAGAGGCATAATAAATGCAATTTGGCAATTGTTAAACGTAATCCAAGGCTTAGCTTTTCTACAATACGCGTGGTGAAGTACAGACCTTTTATATACCACTTGAACTAATTTTTAGGTATATATTCAAGCTAATATCGAATAATTTTATTTATGAATTGTTTGATTCACGAAGTTTTATACTGAGATAATGATTGTTACACGATTGCATATTATTGTAAGGTGCGATTATATTGAGATAA
Organism: Petunia x hybrida; assembly: GCA_037355625.1. Lineage (NCBI taxonomy): Eukaryota > Viridiplantae > Streptophyta > Magnoliopsida > Solanales > Solanaceae > Petunia > Petunia x hybrida. Next base: position 11,679,327 of record JBBBVM010000036.1, read on the forward strand.
TTCACTTTTGCACCCAAAATAAAGAAAAAAAAAGATATGATTCACTTTATTATATTTGTTGTTGATGTCTTAATTTATGTGACACTATTTATTTTTAGTCTGTTCAAAAAAGAAAGTCTATAGCTTTAAAACTTTAATTTTAAACTTATCATTTTACCACTAATTAGATGAATATATCCACATAAGTTTCTACAATTTGTTCTATATCACAAATTTCAATTTTTTTTTATTTTTTTAACTCCGTGTCTAATCGAACACTGGCATATAAATTGGTGTAGTAAGAGTATTTCTCTAGACTTTTACATGTATAACTATTAGACATAGGGATCGTGATGTAATTACAAGGATAAGGAGAATAATTTCTAAATAAAATGTGTACTAATCCCATAATTGGTTGAGCTTTTTATTTCAATATAAGCAATCCAAATATTATTTTCATCACAATTCAGATATCATTCTTATATCACATTTAATATGGACTAACAATGTCATGATTACTAATCGCGAGAAAAAAAAATAAAATGACACATATGCCCGTTTCAAAGAAGTTTCTTTCAAAATCCTTTAAGATAGCAAATGTTAAAGTCATAAATAAAAATCTAGGCCAAGTCTATCTAATGTAAATAAAAATATATTAAAACCTGCATATCCTATTTTTACTACAATGAACAATTAAATATCTATCTATAAAAGTGAATAATAAATAATTCCGTTATTATTTAATCTCTCACCTTCCATCATAGTCAAGACAAGAGTATAACTTATTAATAAGCCAAACGACCTATATTGTTACCACATAGAATGATTAGTGATTCTAATCTGATATAGCATATAGTGTGATTAATCACACATTCTACTAAGTTACATGCAATATTTATGAATGTGGCATAATGATTGATAGAGTGGATAACAATTATAAGATTTCATGTTTAAATTTTATTAAATACACTAGACGATGGATGTGACCTAATAGTTAATCAAATACTAGAAAATTATAAGATCTCATATTCAAATCTTATCGAAAACACTAAACGATTATTTTTATTTATATAATCCAATAGTGAACAAATTTACATAATATGTGTGCACGAATATCAATGAAGAAATAACATGTATATTCAGTAAAAAAAATAATCATGAGTTAACCACAGTGTAACTCAGACAAAACACACCATATGTTGTGTTGGGTACTTGGGCTGTCTTTTGTCGGTCTTTAGTTCAAAACATTAAACTAAACTAAACTAAACTCAACTCATGTGTTTAACACTAATAAGAATCAAACCCATGAGTTGGGTACAGTGGTACTACACCTTTGAAAAAACATATTTTTAAAACAGTCAAAATAATAACAATAATGACGACGACCAAAAACACCCTTACAAAAATTTTGCTAAACGACACAACACTTCACGTTCCATAGGGTTACCTCAAAAAAAAAAAAAGTGAAAAATTCAACTTTTTAGGATAATAATGGAAAACGAATCTAAGAACTCGATCGGAGCTCCGGCCGGAGAATCTGTGGCTCCGATTATTCCGGCGGCGGCGATCGGTGGTGGAGAAAAGCGGAAACGAGGTCGGCCGCCACGTGGACAAGCTCCGCCACCGCCGAAGCCGAAGCGACAACGAGAGGAGAAGGAGAAGGAAGACGAAGAAGAAGATGTTTGCTTTATATGTTTCGATGGTGGTTCTCTCGTATTATGTGATCGCAAGTGAGTTGTTAAACTTTTGCATTTATATTGGAATTTGTATAATTTGATTATAATTTATTTGAGATTTGAGGTGCATTTTGTTGATTTACTTACCAATTTTGAAGCTAGTTTATTAGTACTGTTTTTACAAAAGTTTTTATACTATCAGGTCACCTAAGAGGTATTTACAAGTAAGCTAATATAATAAGTGATATTTGTGATCTTGAAAATAAGGCAAGTTAATAAGTTACCTGCTATAACTAGTAAAAGTTAGTATAAGTAGTACTTCATAAATGGAAATTTTAGGTTTCCTAAATGTGTTTCGTAGAGCAGCTGAACACGAATTTGCACCTAAAATTTTTGGCAAGTGGTAAGATTGTAGCACTTGATGTATTGGTTAGGTGCATGTCAGGTTTCGAACCTTGTCACAGACAATAGCCTGGTATTAAGTGGAGAGGAGGGTAGAGGGCTGGATCTATTGTACACTGAGTTTCGAACAGTGCCCCATCATCCACTGCTTAGGCCTTAGTGGTAAGATTGCAGAGCTTGATGTGTGAGTTAGGGGTACATCAAGGGTTTAAACCTTGCCACAGACAAAAACATTGTATTTAAATGGAGAATAATAGAGAGGTGGGATTTATTGCCAACCAAGTTTCGGACAGTGCACTATTGGGCCTCAGAGATTTCTTGATTATCAGGAAAAAAGATGTTTCCTAAGCAAAATGGATGTAGAGAATTTATATAAGCTAATTCTAATTAGTTACCGATTGAGGCGTAATTGATTGATTCCCAAGTCGAAGATTTTCATTTGGTTTGGATGCTGGTTTACTACATTTTCTGTTGATAGTTGATAAGTAGTGTTTATGGTAAATTAGGTTTCCTAATTTTGTTCCCTAGAGCAAATGGATATAGATAATTCATATAAGATGACCTCAATTAGTTTCAGATGAAGGCACATTTGATTGATTTTCCAATTTGAAGTGTTTCATTTTGTCTGGATGTTAGTTTACTACAGTTTTTGCTAATAGTTGATAAGTGGCGCTATATAAATGATAATTTATGTTTCCTAATTTGTTCCGTTTGTATCGTTAATGGTTAGGGGTTGTCCAAAGGCATACCATCCAGCTTGTATTAAGCGGGATGAGGCATTTTTCAGCTGCAATGCTAAATGGTTCTGCGGTATGTTCCCCCTTCTTCACGAACTCAATAGAACCTATTTACTTTATATCGACGGTTATTTGATTTTTTCATTTTTATTTTAGTTTATTCATGGTCAATGGAGTAGAATGAACTTAGGGAAATCATATAGCTGACTAGTTTGGGAGTGAATCATCCTTGTTGTTGTTGTAGCTTTCTCCCATCAATAGAACATATTTGATGTAGTTTATATAGCCTTTCCAACTAGTTTGGGCTTAAATCATAGTTGTTGTTGTTGTTGCAGTTGCAGCATTCTCTAACCAATAGAGCAATTTATGTAAAGAATGTGTATGGCCATTTCCAACTAGTTTGTGATTGAGACATAGTTGTTGATGAGATTAATTTCCTACTGTCTATGCACCTCATATCTGAATTGGGTCTTGGATTTATTGAATTTAGTCCATGCTAATCTGTCTTCTCATACAAGGTTTGAAGTTTGGGAACCCAACATATTACATGAGAAAAATGGTCATAAGACACTAGTTTGCTGTGGCGTATAATTGATAGATATTAAACTAAACGAAGGAAATAGTAAACAATTGAGTCTATTGCATCAAGACTTATGATCTTGCATGGTAATATTCATGTTTACGTATATTTGGAGTTGGCCTTGTAAAAATGGAATTGCCAAAAAATTAATTAAGTAATGCACTTCATCAACCCTTGCTTCAGTTTGATTCTTGGGCCCAAAAATCTTTACTTAAAAAGATTCGTTTTCTTTTCTATTTGATTCATGGTATTAACTTTTGTTTTGTTTTAACATTGTCAAACAAGAATGAAGGTCTGTATGTTTATTAATTTAGTAAGGATCATGGGCTCTAAATCTTCAAGATTCTTCTAGTTGATTGAAGTAATATGTCATTCTTCTATTGTTATGTTGTTGATCGCATCACCAGCTCCAGAAGGTTGTGTTATAACATTGCGAAATACTTCTATTTCAGGCTGGCATATTTGTAGTGTCTGTCAAAAGGCGTCGCACTATATGTGCTATACTTGTACATATTCATTATGCAAGGGATGTATAAAAGATGCTGATTACTTCTGTCTACGAGGGAAGAAAGGTTTTTGCTCGATGTGCATGAGAACTATCATGCTGATTGAGAATAAAGACCAAGGAGACAACAAAATGGTATGTCGCATCCACTTTGGTATTGATCAATTATTGATATTGCATGTAATAACGATCCAGTAAGTTCCTATCTTAGTTGAGTAATTTTCAAGAATGATTAGGCCTCCTCTTACGAAAGGAAAAGAACAATTATAGTGTTCAGAAATTGCATCTTGCTTATCAGTTTAAATTACTAATTTTTGCTCTCTTCGGCATCTTTCTTGACATGTCTTGCCAAATTTTCAAATAAGTTGTGCATAAAAATGCATTTTGTTTGCCTCCTTTGGTCTAGTGGTAAGAGCACAACTTGTCATGTGTGGGTTAGGTGCATGAAACAAGTCCAAACCCTGCCATAGACAAAAGCTTGGTCTCTAAGTGGAGAAGGGTAGAGGGGAGGAGCTTATCCACTGAGTTTTGTACCGCCCTTGGGGATTTCTCGGTTGTAAAAAGAAAATTTATTTGATTCTTTATGCAAAATAGTATAACTATCTAATTTATTTATGTTATTTCTGCAAATAATAATCATGTTTGGTTTTGTCAATTTGCTATGATTTATATTTATATACTAATACCAAAACCCGTACAGGTCCAAGTAGATTTTGATGACAAAAGCAGCTGGGAGTATTTGTTCAAGATGTACTGGGTATACTTGAAAGAAAAGCTATCGCTGACACTAAGCGAACTAATTCAAGCTAAAAATCCCTGGAAAGAATCACATAGGATACATGGTAAGCTGAAATACGGTCATCATGTTGCAAATGCTAAGATGTTATTTGTACTAGCAACTATTTTAGAAAATAACTCATCATGACCTAACTAGTAACTCTGTTGTGCTTATCCAGCTAGGGAAGAGGGATCTATCATGGCTCGCTGCAAAATGAATGAGAAAACAAAGGCTCCTGGAGCTAGTATTTCGGAGAAGCTAGAAAACCGAGCTACTTTTGTTCAGGCTGTGGATGGGTCTGGACATGAAACTTCCATTGCGAGTCTCTCTACGGTGGAATCAGCACCCACTAACATTAGCGAAAAGGATGAAGTGTGGCATTACCGTGACCCTAATGGTAAAATACAAGGATCTTTTTCGGTGATACAGTTGAGGAAGTGGAACATGTTGGGGCTTTTCCCACCTGAAATGCGAATATGGACAAAAGATGAGCATGCTGATTCAGTACTTTTAACTGATGCAATTAATGGGCTATTCCAAGAAGCTCCTAATTTTCATGGTAAGATATCAAGCAGGTCTCAGGAGCTTGGAACTGCCTCTGACGCGAATGGTGCTAATTTATGTGGAAGTTCTGCTGGAACAGGGAGAGAATGCAGAGAAAGGGAGGTACCATGCCACCTACATACTGCAAGTAAGGATTCAAATGGCACTGAGAGGATGGGTGGTTTGTCTACTCCTTTTCCACAATGCTTGGATTTGATGAATGGAAATAATTCTTGTTCAAACAAACCCCAACAGTCTCACACTGTCCCTTCATCCCGTCATGGAGAGGTGCACATAACTCTTCCAAATCAGGAAAGAGGTCATGATAATGTGGAGCTTCACTCTGCCACAGGTCACATAATTCAGGATTCCTCTGGAAGCACAATGAGCCAGATTACTGCTAAATACAGTCATAATATCCCAACTAACAACAAGAGTTATGTAGGCCAGTCATCTGGACAGAATTGGGGGCCCTTAACCAGCAGTAGAAGTTCAATTAACTTGGATTCTGGTGTTGCTTCAGGTACCAATTCAGATGATTCATTTGAACAGAAAGGTAATGTGAATCTTCCCAGTCGGCAAAGTCCTAACCCAAACACAAGCTATGATGATATTGAAGCTCAGGCTGCTGAAAAGCTGCTTTCTTTGAGTTCAGGTGTTCCTCTTCGTGCTTCAGATATCCTTGATTGGTCTAGTTCTACTCCGAGGTCCAATGGTGCAGCTAAAGCTGCACAGGCAGCTGAAAACAAAGAATCTGCTCCGTCTAAGTTGTCTGTGCAAGATTCAGGCCCTAGCTGGAGCAGTGCTTCTAGTCTAGCTGATGAACGTGATGGATATTCACCAGCTACAAAACCATCTGCTGAAGAAGATTCTGGTCTTGTCTCTGTTTCTTCATTGAAGCCTTCTGAAGCCGTAACTGATAATGTAGCCACACCGACTTCTATTGCCGATCAACTTAACCATTCCTCCCCATCTCACCCGGTGTCAAACTTATCGAACTGGCAGGCAGCTGTTCACGAGCCTATTGAGTTCAGCACTTTGGCTGAAGAGTCGGTGTCAGATCTACTGGCTGAAGTTGATGCAATGGAATCCCAAACTCAAAGCGGTATGGGTTCACCCACTTCAGCCATCCGGTTCAGTGAGCAGATGATCCCAGGTTACAAAAACTTTATTTTGGCTCTGTTTGAGGACCTGAGTCCTACGCGTGATCCTGTAAAAGGTGATGGCTTGAGCCCCAATGGCGATATACAGTTGCCTTGTCAATCACCTGTGACAGATGATCTAGTTGGGGCATCTCAAGTTGATGCCTTTGACCCTTTAAAGAGGCCTGATGGGAATTCATCTAACCAGCGGTGAGGGAGAAACCAAGTTGGCTAATGTGTTAATCACCTGTGACGATAAGCTGGTTGGAGCATCTCAAGCGGATGCTTTTGACCTTTAAAGATTTTTGACGAGAAATCATCTAACAAGCAGCGAGGAGAAACCAAGTTTGTGGAGTCCGATATTACTGCAACCTTGTATGAGTCAAAACAATGAAACAATCAGCAGTCCGTAGTAGTACAAAATAGGAAACTATGAGCAATGGCCAGCTCAAAAAAAAAGCATGATCCAGCTGTTCAGAAATTTTCCTAATGTCGGTTGGGGTACCAGCTTGGAGACTGCATGGGGAAATTCATACATGAATCATGATCCTTTGCTGGGAATCAAGTGTTGGATAACCCAGAGGAGTTACATTGGGGTGGGGTGGGGTTGGGTTGGGGGGGGGGGAGGGGTTCTAATGCCCCAGGAGACTGGGTTCTTCAAGGAGGGAACTCGGATTATGTAGGGGTAGTTCATTGAGTAGACAGCTACTCAGTGGTCGTGGAGGATACTCTTAGCCCTGTGCGAGAAGTAGCAAGAACGGGCCTTCATTTGACTGTCTACACCCTTGAAGGTGTCTGAATTACGGAAATTGTTGTAATCTTTATCTTTTGTACAATTAAATTTTTTCGAGGCAGATGACTGTCATACAGCTAAGATGTATTTAACTGTGAGTTTGCAGTTTAAAAATGGCTGAAATCAAAAAAATTCAGAATCGTTATCTTAACTTCGTACATATTAGGTTCAGGAAAGTTTATAACCGTTGCAGCAGGTTGATTTTGATCCAGAAGACCAACTCTATATACATGCAAACTGCTGTACTGAAGGAGGGTGCTGTTTGCACATTAATTGATGTTTAGTTTCAGTTGATCTGTAGTGGTAAATTTTGGTCTTATCCCTTATGTAGGACGAGTAGCTGCAGGTGCACTTGCCCTTGGACAGGTAACGTGTTATTACCTTACAAAACAAGGATCATTTATGGTGTTATTTGCTAGATGTTGGACCCCAGAATTCAGTATAAAAAGGGTTCCTTTGCTACCATTTGGCTACATTCTGAAATGTTCAGCATAGACTTTGCTTCTTAGCCTACACTTTGTTCTTGGCTCTGGGCTAATCAACTAGTAATTTGCTACTTGTATCTATCTGTACTCCTGGGCCTATCGAGCCTGGAAATTTATCAACGATTACCGATAAGATCTTTACAGCATCGATTCATATATGTCTCTTTTTACTGTGTATTTCACGAACTTAGCTGCTGGTGCCCTCTTGTTGGTACTTGTGGAATTTTCTTCCTCTTCACTCTAGCTACAGATTAGTGAGTAAACACCCTGTTATGTTACCACTTTGAAATGGAGATATCTTAGCTGGTAACTAGCTACTTGAGTAAAACTCCCTTTGGCTAGTCAACTAACTTCTAATCATTCTCTTACCTTAGCTCTTTGTGTTTACCCAATCTAAGACGTTGAGGTAGTGTTTAACTGCTTAATGTTAAGTATGATTACTAACTTTTAATCATTATAATCACGTCACACAACTACGATTCCACCGACTATATGACTTTTTTTCTTCTTTTTATTCATTCCAAAAAAAAAAAAAAAAAATGACGCATTTCTATACTTAATTTTACCAGATGATTCATAGTCATGCAAATTTCTATTATTTGTTTTAACACAAGTTTCAACAGTATTTATTTATTTTTAAACTTTGTACTCAGTCAAATAGTGTCAAATAAATTGGAAGTGAAGTTTTATCACATTAAATTAATTGAATTTTGTTTATTAGAATAGTAAATTCACAAACTTTATCTTACTATAATAGCAAATTAAAATTAAAAAAAATAAAACTTTTCTTATCATATTAAAATAACTAAACTTTCATTTGGTTGGTGAGATTGAATTACTAATCCTCGTATTAAATTCGAGATTATAGTTATTCCAGTTTGATTAGTGATAGTAGCAAATCATGGATAACTTTTATACAAAAGCATGGTATTATCCTTGTTTGCAACAAATTTTCATAAATAGAAAATAAACTGCAATCACAAGATAATAAGAGAAACAAACAATTTTATTTATCAAAATTGTAGGTACAATTCTGTTGATCCTTTGATTCTTCTCTCTAGGGTTTTCCATGATTCGAGAGCTTAAACAACGTATTTCTCGAATTAGTATGATATGGGTAGCATGTTGCTACATATTAAGAAAGATGTATTTGATGTCTTTCTTGTTGTGAATATCCCGGACTTATGGGATTTGAGGTGATCTCTTGGAATTTTTTAGATGTCTTCTAAGGAAATATGTGACTCATTTTTATAGGTGTAATCTAAGGTTTTAGGTGAAATAGCCTCCAAGTAACCCTGATGGGCTAGTCTTGTAGAAACCTTAGTCCAATCTTTTGTGGACTAATTAAACAAATTTTCAGTGTCTACAAATGCCCCCACTTCAAGTCTTGTTTGGGTGGATATGCGAAGATAAAATTTGAAGTATTGGAGATCTTGCCCCACATTTGGCCACCATTGTTGTAGACTCGCTTTTAATTGTGAGAGAAGAGATGAAAGACAGAATTGGTCCCACCGGACATGCCAATTTGTTTGCAACAAATTTTCATAAGTAGAAAATAAACTGCAATCACAACATAATAAGAGAAACAAATTATTTTATTTATCAAAATTGTAGGTACAATTCTGTTGATCCCTTGATTGTTCTCTCTAGGTTTTGTTATCCATAAGTCGAGGGCCATAGCGGCGTATTTCTCGAACGTAGGATGATGATTTGCATCTCCTTGATGTATTTGATGATCAAGAAGAGGCTAGAAAGACATATTTGGTGTCTTTTTTGTGATCTCTCGATATTTTTGAGATGTCTTCTAAGGAAATATGTGAACCCTTTTTATAGGTGTGATCTAGGGTTTTAGGTGGAGGCCTCCAAGTAACCCTGATGGGCTCACCTTGTAGAAGCCCTAATTTTAATAAAATTTATGTGTCTACAATCCTATCTCATATAGGGGGTGAGATTATAATCCCGAGATAGTTATAATCTCAAATTTATACAGCCTCGAGATAGTTATAATCCTAAATTTATATGATATCCTATTTTTTTAGCCCCATTAACCAAATGAGCCTTAATTGTTATAATAATTTTGAAATAGTTATAATCCCAAATTTATAAAAATATTCTAATATTTTAGTCCCGTTAATAACTGTTATAATAAAAAAAGTTACTTAAACCTTAATAAACTTGTCCTCTTACTAAGAAATTATCAAATTTTGAACCGTTCTTCGGTTTGTACAAATCCTATACACTTCTCCGTCAATAACGTACGTCGTTTACGTTAGTTCTTCAGTCGGTTCCTTCCAAATTTCAACAATAAACAATTTGACCGCTTAAACTAACATTTAACAACAAATAAAACTACTACCAGTAATAAATTAGGAAACAAAATACCAAAACTGAAAAATCAATCAATCAAATTCAACAATCAAATATTCAAAAATTGAGAATCATGTCATCTTCAATGTTAACAGAAACACAAAAGTATGCAACCGGAGCTTTATTCGGGCTTGCACTTCACCAAGCCCAGATCCATCAAACTTGTCCATTGGGCTTTCCTTCCAACGATGAAGCCCGGTCGGAGGAACGTAGTAGCAGTGTTAGTAGTAGTGATTCTGTGTCCGATGATCCTCAGCTTTGGGTCCATGAATCCTCCAACCTTCTTCGCCCCATTTTCAAGTTAATAATTCTTTCTACTTAGCTTATGCGTTCAAGTTCTGTGCACTGACGACGGTGTATAAAATATTTACACAATTATGACATTTGTTATTTATTATTAAATGTGCTAGCAGGTAATGTTATCAAGAGATTTACATGTAATTACCTGATAAGTTGACCGGACTGTGTAAATATTTTTATATCGTCAGTGGATAGAACTTAAACTTCAAAAAGAGTAAATAGTTTAAGTTCTACGTACTAATGGTGTAAATATATCTACACAATCCTGTCACTTATTGTGTACAACAACGATAACATACCAGTGTGATCCTACAAGTGGGGAGGGTGGGGTATATGCAGTATGCAGACCTTACCTTTACCTTGAGTGAGGTATAGACGTTGTTTTCAATAATCCCTTGGCTCAAAGAAAGCGTTTTTGAAAAATACAAGAGTAAAAAGGTAAGATGAAAACATCTACATAAAGAAAAGTAATGTCACTTATCATGTGATTACTGGTATTTTTTACGATAAGTGTCAATTGATTAGCTGGTAAAGATGATAGCTCACCAGCTATCACAGGCTAAATCCTCTTACACTGTCAGTATATAGTAACTTCCTCCTATCCATTTAGTTGTTAAAGCAGTGGTTATTGGTATTATATGACTGTGTGACCTGGTAGAGAGATGTTAGTTAGACTTGTACATTATGTTACTAGTGGAAGTAATATCGAAAAGTTAGTTTGATAAGGGAAAATAGCTCATCAAAGCCTAAAATTTGAGTAGCAGAATGGTATTTATCTATTGAATGGTGTCAAAACTTTGGGATGTCTAAAATGGAAGAAGCGTTGTATATATTTGAGGGGAAGGAATATTAGTACTTACTAGCTATTGCAAAGCAAAAAATGAATTTATTACCATACTTCGAACATGATGCATTTGGTATATTGTGGAGGTGATATTTGGCAACCTTTTATTTTCAACCAGCATTCAACAACTAATGCTAGTGCATAATGTCATATTTGATGAAAACTAATTTGGGTTGCGTATCGAATTTGTCGTGAATAGATTTCTAGAGATTGATGAAAAGGCATGGTCTGGACTAGAGGAAACTGCTGCGTCTACACCACCGAAGCATCACGTTGGAGCGGTTAGTTTTCTTGTCTCTTCAAGTTGTAGAAGAGTACTAGTACTTATGTTTATGTCCATGAAAAGTTACTGAGTTTATTAGAACATGGAATTCAAATAAGTTTTGGCAATTACCTTTGTCATTACTTGCCTGACGGCATGATTACTGATACTACATCAGTTTCTAAGGTTACTGTCTGAAGAAAGTAGTGATGCTTCTTCAGAGGCAGCAGACCAGGAACTTGCGGTGGCAAATGGGGTTGATGCTATGGCATCAAGCATGGAGAGAACTTCCGATGATGAGTCTAAGAAGGAGAAGAGGCGTGAATATAAGGATGAATGTCGGGAGAAGTTATCGGTTGCTGATGTGAAGTCCGCGTCTGACAAGGAAAATACAAATGTTGAGAATAACGAAGAGAAAAGCCAGAAACCATCTAGCATTGTGGGGCCTCAGTTGGATTCTGTTAGTGGATCTGATGCAAAACCTGTGGCAGAGGTATCAATGCTTGGGTACACTAGGAAGGTGACCATTCTCTATGAGCTTCTTTCAGGTTGTCTTGCACAAGTACCTGAAGACAGTAAGAAATCTACTCGAAGAAGGAAAGGTTATGATGCTCGACATCGTGTGGCTTTAAGGTTGCTCGCTACATGGCTTAATGTCAAATGGATCAAAGTGGTACATTTATCTTATGATGCATAAATCTCCTTATGTGCTTGGTTTCTTTCCCTGCTGTCTCATCTAAAGTGACGTATATATCAATTGCTTTGATATCCTATTAGAAACATGCTAGATTTATAGCAGAAAGTCCTTGTTGAATTTTTGCATATTATTTTACAATCATGAAGTTGTTTTACGCCCTGCTCAAGGAAAAAAAGTGGAGAACATTCCATTAGCTGTCCAAAAGTGAAGAACTCTTAAGGACTACTATGAGCTCGAGAAATTTATACTTCTTTAAGCTTGTTGGATAAGATTTTTATTCTACTCATTTCCCGCCCAAAAGGTCGGAATTTAGCACATTTGATCCAAGATTCTCTGCCAACATCCTATATCATCATGGTGGAAGAGAACTCTCTCTATGGATAGATATGCCACGAAAATGGCTAATATTTTTTCTAAGCTTTAATTAACATCATAATTGTAGTCATTTGGCTTGTACACATAGTATACTTGGTTTATAATACAAGAATTGTAGTGCAGTGTATAATAACCATAGTATTAATATGAACATGTCATCGAGTGTTTCTCTCATTTTATAAAAATCTAGATATATGGTATATTATATACAACATGTTTCTGATTTCTGATTGGATAAACTTTTTTTCCAATAATACTGTTGACCAGTGACCATGGCATCTTGTTTGTTATCAAATGTGATTAAGATTATACTTTTTTAGATATCATTTTAAAATGTATTTATCTTTTATTATATCAAATGAAGAACTATTTTAAGAGAAATTTAAACTATGAAGGCTACATTATGATATAAATGAATGAATAAATCTTGCATTGCTTTTCTAAGCACAAAAGTACTTCAAACACTTAGATTTTCAAATCAATAGTATAAACATTATAAGAATAATTTAGAGATAACACTTAAGAGATGGAAAATGGATCAAGTTAATAGGCTAAAGCACACAAGTTTGTAATGTTGTGTTCTAATACATGTATTAGCAATACATCTGTTGCTATAATGATCAAGTGGTAAAATAATACAAGAATTACTACAATACTAAAGTATGCGGTAATACAGCATCCAGAAATGATAACTGTCACCTAACATTAATGTGGATTTTGCTACCAGAATTACTTTCAGTATTGCAGGTAATCGAACTGCCCCTAAATTTTTCGATTTACTGTGGAATAATTCTTTATAATATTCACGTTCTTATTCCCTTGTGCTATACAATTCTTGAAGATATTCTACTACTTTGTTATGGCTATAAACAATCTCCGAAGTGGTGATGAGGTCATTTTAGCAGTCTACTACAGATATAGCATTTTTTTGTAAGCGATAAAAGCCCCTCTCAAGCCAAGGCGCAAGAGCAGTCTACATATTAGGAAGCTGACACATTGAACAATTGGATGCTCTTCTTTTCTTTATAAAGTATATTTCGAAAAAATCTTAAATTACACGTTAATCTAAGTAAACTTATTTATATCCTACATTTGTCATATCACCTAGTTATAACTCTTAAGAGGGTAAATTTGTGCTTGGCTGGTTATATGTTTTTGCTTTCCTTTCGTATTAGGAAGATAGTTTGAATCATTTTATCTTTTGGTTGCTTACTTTGATGTCATCAATTTTGAAGAGAGTATGCTGAAGTGTGAACATGCTTTCTTCTGATTTTAACAAGCATTTCTTTTCACTAAAATTAGGGTAACACGTATTCATATGAAGAGATCATGTTGAAATGGTGCAGAATTCACCTCTGCCCCAAGTTGGTTACTTGAGGGCATGAAATTCCATAAACTTTACAAATATTGAAAGACTTTTTGTGCTGCAGGAAGCCATTGAGACCATGGTTGCTTGTTCAGCAATGGCTTTGTTGAAAGAGGAAGAATCGAAGGAGGAAAGCCCATCTCCTGATAGCTCATGGGCTAAGTGGAAACGAGGAGGTATTATAGGTGCAGCTGCATTGACTGGTGGAACTTTAATGGCAATTACTGGTGGTAAGACATCCCCATTTTCTTAACCTACCAGGTCATAATTTAACAAGCCTCCGATGAAACAGATTTCTCGGACCTGTTGTTTGATTCTTCAAGAGGTCTTACTATGTTCATCTAACAACCATCTTACAGAACAAATTATGACTTTCTAGCCTTCTTGTAATTATTATCGTCAATCAGGTTTGGCTGCTCCAGCAATAGCTGCAGGCTTTGGTGCTTTAGCTCCTACCTTGGGGACTCTTATTCCTGTGATTGGAGCAAGTGGGTTCGCTGCTGTTGCTACTGCTGCAGGAAGTGTTGCAGGATCTGTTGCAGTTGCGGCATCATTTGGAGGTTAACAATTTTTGCAAGATATGTGTGTAATTTTTTAACATCCTTTTGTTGAATCTCCTTTTTCTGGTATGATAATGGAGACAGATAGTGCAAGGCGACCCATAAAGTTAACATTGGCTTTGGAGTTTGAACATCTTTAAGTGATTTTCCAGTCATTTATGTTGTTACTGACTTTTTGCTTACCCAGCTGCTGGAGCTGGACTTACAGGAACTAAAATGGCCAGGAGAACTGGAGACGTTGATGAATTTGAGTTCAAGGCTATTGGGGAAAACCACAACCAGGGGGTAAGTCATTAACTGTCTTTATGATACTATATTGTCTTCTTAGCATGTATCGTTTCACTGGGTAGGTAGGTTTCTGCATGTTGCTTTCTATCCTGCCATCTTTATTCTCTAGTTTTCCTGAGTTATAGTTTTACCTTTGGACCAATAATGCTCATTGCTTTTTGTTCCCACTTTGCATATCCTCTCAGCGGCTGGCAGTTCAGATCTTGATCTCGGGACTTGTTTTTGAGCAGGAAGATTTTATAAGACCTTGGGAAGGACAACATGATAATTCTGAGAGGTAGAATTCTTTCTCTCGGATCATTTTCGTTTTGGTGAAATATTACCAGGTCAATCTTTATTTAACTTTTCCTACTTATGTTTGTAGGAACAACCCAATTGTTTCCCATATCTTTACTAGAAGGATTATAATGCAAAAAGAATAAAATATCCTTACCTTTCACAATTTTCTCAGGTATATATTGCAGTGGGAATCTAAGCATGTTATTGCTGTCAGCACTGCAATTCAGGATTGGCTGACTTCAAGTTAATAATTTTGTACATTGCTTTCAGCTTATATATTACATTGACCTGCTACAATATATATTCAATATTATTATTAGGGTATATTGTTGACAATAGGACTAGTTACATGACTAAATTACAGGAATTGCTATGGAATTGATGAAGCAAGGCGCTATGATGACTGTACTACACGGTCTTTTAACTGCATTGGCTTGGCCAGCAGCTTTACTTACTATTACTGATTTTATAGACAGCACATGGTCCATTGCTGTTGACAGGTTTTTGTTTCTCCGCTTATCATTTCATTATGCTTTTCTTTTTTGGTGTGATGTGTAAGTCATGGAGGAGGCTGTGGAGCTGTTTCCCTTCTTTCCCTCTGCAATCTAAAGGTTCATCTCTACTAAGAGAAGGTGGTAATTTAATTGCAAGAATGAGAACATTCAAAGAAAGAATCCAAATTGTTTACCCATATTTACATTTTAAATTTTGGCATCCCTAGCGGCTAGCATTTCTAGTTGTTTAAAGTTTATTCCTTCCTTTCCCTTCTCCAGTGGTGCAGATTATGCTCCAGCCTCCTATTGCTTAAATCATCGAGTAGTTATACTAAACCATTTTGTGTCAGAGTATCTTATTTCTTTGTTTGGAAAAACAAACTGTGATGATGGTTGCTGATGGGAATTTGCAGATCTGATAAAGCAGGTGTGCTCCTGGCAGAAGTGTTGAAAAAAGGTTTACAGGGACACAGGTATATAAGCTTAAATTTATTGGAGCAAGTGCCAATTGATTGTGCTGAGAGTTTGGGGCTTACGTGTTAGCCGATTCTGTTTTTGGTTTCGATGAATGTTTCAGGCCTGTGACACTTGTAGGATATTCACTAGGAGCAAGAGTTATTTTTAAATGTCTCCAGATTCTGGCTGAGAGTGAAAGTAATTGTAAGTGCTCATTAATATGTTTTACTTTTTAAATTTGATCATTTGCTTCATGTGGACCACAACTAATTAGGGCTGGGGCATAGTTGACTGATTAATTGATTTGCTTCCCTGTGATCCTGAAGTACTTTTTTAAATTTTGGCAGCTGGACTTGTGGAAAGGGTCGTTCTTCTCGGGGCTCCTCTTGCAATTAAAGATATGAATTGGGAAGCAGCTAGAAAGGTTTCATTGTTGTGGTTCTCTTAATTTTTAACTTTTCAATTCTAAGTCGTGCCCACAAAAAAAAAAAAAATGGAGCTCATATTTATGGCTTGACCTTATTACCATGTGAAGCTCTTTTCTTGTTTTGCAGGTGGTGGCTGGTAGATTTGTGAATGCTTATTCCACAAATGATTGGATGCTTGGTGTTGCCTTCCGTGCAAGGTATGCATTATCCACAAGCATAGTACTGATATTGAAAATGTTAACTACTTCTGGCTGCAGCTGCATGTGCTTTTGCGGTCTCAAGGATTCCCTTTAAGTACTTTCACAGTTGATCGGATTTGCTTTTTCCTACTTCTCTTTCTTGTAACTTCTGTAATTTCTTCTAAACAGCCTCCTTACTCAAGGCTTGGCTGGAATTCAACCAGTTGAGGTTCCTGGTGTTGAGAATGTAAGTTCTATGTTTCCATTTTCTGTTTTATAGTGGTTTTCTCCATTTAGTTGAAGTTATATTTCCTCGGTACCCCACTGCTTTTAACAGGTTGATGTAACTGAATTCATCGAGGGCCATTCTTCGTATCTGTGGGCTACCCAAGAGATCTTAGAACTGCTTGAACTGGATACTTATTATCCTGTTTTTGGTCATCGTGTTATGAAGACGTAGCTTCTGCAATCTATCATCTGCTTGTTAGGTCACTCCATTCTGCATAGGATTAGTTTTTTGCTGTTCAGAGTTGGAAGTTTTGGATTTGACACAACGAATTGCACGGTCGTGCATTTCTTGTTCTATAAACATTACTGAGTTCATTCACATTTTCGCAAAGATTATTGCATTTATAGTTAGTATGTATATAGTAGGTAGTTCATCGTTATGACCACAGTTTTACCAACCCTAAAAAGCTTTGGTGTTTGAAGATTCTGAAAATATGTATCTCAATATTTAACTCTGTAAAGTGGATGAAAAGCAGGTCGGCTAAGAGTGTTTGGTATCAAGGATTAGTAGCGTGTACTTAAACGAGGATCTTGCAGTTATATCTCCTAAGCGTAATGGTAGAAGTTATGATCTGGTGAGTAAATGTTGGCATACCCCTAATATTTTGCCTCCACTAATTGCTACATGTTTTGCCAGATTTATTCTGTATCCGAGGAAAATACTCCCTCCATACCATTTTAGTTTACACCTTCAGCTTTTTTACGCCCATTAAGAAAATCATTAAATAGAGTGTAATATATTATCCCTATTTAATATTTGACTATTAATTTTTTTTTAAGAATTTTTAATGATGATTAAGGGTATAGTTGGAAAGAATTGACAAAAAAAATTTTGAAATTATGAAGTGTCAACTAATTTTGGATAAATGGTTATTGCCAAAAGTGTTGACTAATTTGGGCGGAGGGAGTAATAGGTGTCGGATGATTCGGACAATGGTTATGCTGTAGTGCAGAATGCTATTCCCAATTATCCTTGCTATGAGTGGTTTTGTGTCTTCGGGATTTATGTCATGAAAAGCTATTGGATGTGTGCCACGTGGGTAAAAATTTACCCGCACACACCCGGCTAATAGATAAATGCCACATGTCCTTTTATTTAACTACACTTATTACAAGCTAATCATAGTTAATACCATATATTTTGCACATTATTTAAATAATAATATAAAATACTTAATAACCTTAACTTGCTATTCTCTATTCATTAATGTTAATAACATAATTTCAACTTAAATTTTCTATTCATTAACGTCAATTGAGTGAGTGGCTTTCGACAGTACATAATCCCAATTAGAGCTCCTTCCTGCTTGCGAGCTTGTGTATTAACTTAGAAATGTTAACATTTTTTATCTTTGGATATTCTAATATATCTTCTTAGCCATAAAAGAGTACTCCCCTTTCCGGTTAAAAAGAACTTCTAGGAGCATGTTACAACCTGTCATTGAGATCTAGGCATTTTCTTTCTTCCTAAAGTAATAGTAACTCAACAATTGTCTGCAAAATTTATCTCTGATGATACACTATCAATTGAAATTGAGACAATACCCTATGCATTGGATTTCCGGTGGCAGAATTGAAAAGTAAAACCAACTTAAATAAAGCAAAACACCATCATCCAGCTTTAGGTATATCTTCATTCACAAACTCGACAATCAATAAAAGGAAGGCAAGAACACAACTTTGAGGGTTAATTTTACCGGTGGTCACTGAACTATTGTTTCATTACCACAAAGTCATTTTTGTTTCATTTGTTACCATAAAGTCACTCAACTTTGCTCCGGTCTACAACAAAGTCACTCAAGCCGGATTTTATTTAAAACTTGCCGGAAAAATGATGTGGCATCATTAATTAAAAATAAATTTCTTAATTAATTTTTCATCTATTAATCTAATTCCTTAACCCACTATTCTTATTCTACCAAACCCAAACTCATTTCACTACTTCTTTTTTGCCACATTATGCTAGGGATTTCACTACTTCTTTTTTGCCACATTATATCAGGGAGCCATATTAGAAATATATTTTAACTAACTGAAAATTAACAAGACAATCTAATTTAACAGGATATTTCAAAGAAGTAATCTTCAGTTAGTTTCCAACTGAGACCTACTGAATTGTTATTGTTATTGTATTATCGTCAGACACGTCATTTTTTAAGGCTTTATATCTATATGTCAATTATTTTTTAATGTAGTAATCAAAAGCAAAGACAGACCTATAAATTAGAGTGTCATATCTTACATGAAGAATATACAAATAACTATTTTATTAGTAAAAATTTTGAAATTTGATAAATATTATCTACCATATAATCGTTGGGGTATCAAGCAAAAATCGAAAAAAAAGAGAAAAACCAAAAACAAAAATTCAACTTTATTTGGTATCAGCTTGTTTGGATGGTTGTTATCGTACTGTTACTGTACTGTTACTATAAAATAATGTTTGTGTTAATTGTTACTTTAAAATTTTATTGTATCGTATCGTTAGTCTGTCGTTACATAACGATGAAGAGCCCATTTTATGTAACGATCGATTTTGTGTGATCGCGTCGTTTTTTTTTTTTTTATCTTAACGGCCATTTTCATTAAAATCAAAATTGTTCATTACAAATCAAAACATGAGCTGACCTCATGCTCTCTCCTATAAACTGGACTATAAGTATTAACTGTCAACAGGAACTATCAATACTACTCTAATATTCTAACAGTGATAATCTATGCTACTCATCCCCTTAAGGGTATACATTTAGCTGCTCCAATGTCTTCTTCCATTTTGGGTAGGCTTGCCCTCGTATGTGGATATGTATCACAATCTCCCTGCTGACCCTTTCTTCATCATAGGTGCCTGTGTGAAATCTAAGCTGGTTCCTTTCCCTCCAGATAGTGTATATTAGCATGGCAAAAACCCAACTTGCAATAGGCCCTATTCCAGTTCTTTTCTGCGCAAGCTTGCACATTCTTTGCAGTTCCTCTTGCCAAGTGCTCTGCACATCTAAGACTTTCAGCCACTTGAGCATTCTCTTCTTTAGTGCTGCAGTAATTGGGCAGTTGAAGAACAAATGTTCAAACGTCTCATCAGTTGTCTTGCAGAAGGCACACTCCATTGGAACCTGGATGCCATATCTGAGAAGTCTGTCCACTGTTGCTAGCTTTTGTTGCACTGCCAGCCAAAGTGTAAACTTGTGTCTTGGGTGTATGCTGTGCTGTAGAGTCAAGCTTTTCCATGGGGCTCGTGGGAGCTGGGGAAGTAGACACAGGTATGCTCTTTAAATAGAGAATGCTCCTGCTTTGGTTAGCATTGTGTTGAGCCTCATGTCAAAGTCTCCTTGCATAGTAGTTGATAGAAGAACTACTTGCCTTGCCTCTAGTATCTTCCTAGTTACCCAGGCTGCAGGCTTAGGTATACTACAAGTCTCCACTGTCTCCTTCTTTATGTAGTAAGTATGGATCCATCTGATCCATAGACTATCCTTCTTTCTTGTGACTGCCCATAGCTGCTTCAAAATTGCTGCTTTGTTCCAGATGCATAGGTTGATTTTGTTTAGGCCTCCTGCAGCATAGGGTGTGCAGACTCTTTCCCAGGCAACCAAGGCTTTCTTGGAGATGGTGACATTGCCTGTCCATAGAAAGGTTCTGCAAGCATCTTCTATAGCCTTCATCACCTTCTTTGGCAACACAAATATTTGAGCCCAATATGTCTGTAGTCCAAAGACCACTGATTTTATCAATTGTAGCCTTCCTGCATAGGAGAGCATATTGGTTGACCAACATTTCATCCTTGCAGTTATCTTCTCTATCAGGGGTAAGCATTGTGCCACTGTCAGTTTCTTGGAGGATAGGGGGACTCCCAGGTATCTGAAGGGCATATGGCCCACTTCATAGCCTAGATAGTCCAGTATTTCTTGTTTCTGTTCAGGAGTTACTCCAGCTATGTAAGCAGAGCTCTTGTCAGGATTTGCTTGCAGTCCTGATGCCTTGGAGAAGGCTTGAAAAGCTGAGTTTAGCAGCTTAATAGATATTAAGTCTGCTCTACAAAACATTAACAAGTCATCAGCAAAGCAGATGTGGGTGATGCCAAGTTTTCTGCACCTAGGATGATAATTAAAGTTGCCATTCTTGTGCAGTTGATTCATCTCCCTTTGCAAGTATTCCATTGCTATCACAAACAAGTAGGGTGACATAGGATCCCCCTGCCTTAATCTTCTTTTCCCCTGAAATGGCTTTGTTAATCCTCCATTTATCACCAATGAATAGGTAACTGTGGAGACACATTCCATGATCCACTCTATAAACTTGTAGGGGAATCCTAGAGCTATTAAAACTCTCTTCAGAAAATTCCATTCAAGGGTGTCATATGCCTTCCTAAGATCCACTTTCAATACACATCTAGGAGAGATGCCTTTCCTGTCATAGCTTTTGAATAGCTCATGACTGAAAAGGATGTTGTCTTGTATGCTTCTTCCCTTTATGAATGCTGATTGTGACTGACTGATAACTGTGTCAGCAACTGTGCTAAGCCTGTTTGTTAGCACCTTGGATATTATCTTGTACAATATAGTGCAGCAGGCAATAGGTCTATAGTCCTTTACCTGTGTTGGTGAAGGTACTTTAGGCACCAGAGTGATGGCTGTACAGTTCATCTTTGGGAGTACTTTGCCAGTGTGAAAAAAGTGATAAACTGCTTCCATTACATCTTCCTTGACTATCTCCCAGTTTTTGTTGAAGAATTCCATAGGGTATCCATCAACTCCAGGGGCTTTATCAGTTGGCATATCCTTTATAGCTGCTAGTATCTCTGCTTCTGTGACCTCCTGAGCTAGCTGACATTGCTGAGCATAAGTCAAGCAAGGGCCTTCTTTGATAACCTCAACATTTGGACATGGTAGCTCTGTTGCTGCACTCCCCATCAGCTGTGTAAAACATGATACAAATTCTTGTTCTACCTGTTTAGGGTCTGTGAGCTTGACTCCTTGGGCTGTGTAAACTGAGACAATTGAGATCTTTGCTGTTCTGATCTTCCACTGTGCATGGAAGTACCTAGTGTTTGCATCACCACAGGATATCCATGTTGCTCTAGATTTTTGTCTTAGCGCTTGTTCCTCAATTCTGCTCCATTTCTCTATCTCTAGCAGATATTCCTTCTCTCTGTTCAGCAGCTGTTGGTCAAGTGGGTGGCTTCTCAGGCTAGATTGAACTATGTCCAGTCCTTCTCTGGCTTGTGTTAGCTTTTGCCCATATGATGCTAAGTATGCAGACAGGTTCTTCAAGTCAGCTGACAGATTGTACAGCTTCTTCCAGAGTCTTGCCATAGGATCTCCTCTGACATTTTGTTGCCATGCTGTGTGGAGTTTAGCTTCAAATTCAGGGTGGCTCATGACATTTGCAAACAGCTTGAAAGGTATGGGGTGTAGGTTCCTTCTAGCTCCACATTTGATTAAAATGGGAGAGTGATCAGACACTGCTGGATTCATAAATTCTGCCTCAATGTGCCCATATTGCTGAATCCATTGAAAGTTGCCAAATGCCCAGTCTATCTTACTATATACTCTGCTTTCTCATTGCCTTTTGTTGCACCATGTATAGTGCCATCCTGTTGCCTTTAGGGGTGTTAGCTGCAGGGTGTCCAAGCATTGCTGGAAACTATGTACTTCTATCTGAGTCACTGGGGCACCTATTCTATCCTCTGATGATAGAACATTGTTGAAATCCCCACAGATGAGCCATGAATGTTGTATCTGTGTTCCAATCAGTTTCATATCCCTCCATAATGGCTCTCTCAAGTTCAGTTCATTCAGTCCATAAACTATAGTCAATAGTGTATTGAATCCACTATGTGTATCTTGAACCCGGCAGTGTATCAGCTGTTCTGACACTAGTATAATATTGACCTGTATATGTGTTTTCCATAAGAGCCATAGTCTACCATTTCTAGCATATCTATAGTTGTAGCAGGCATTCCATCCTTTTGCAATTGTGTTTGTAACTTTTTTTGATTTTTCCTCTTTTACCCTGGTCTCAATACATCCCATAAGATCCACTTTATTTTTGCCCAACTCTTTTTGCTTTGAGGGCTTGTTTAGCCCTCTTATATTCCAGGTTGTGATTATCATGGAGGTTGGTGCTGCTTTCCAGCATCCTCAGGGCCTTCAGTTTCTTCAGCTAGGACTGCATACTGATTTGCAACTTTGATGATTGGTGCATGCCCTGCATTCATGGAGCTCTCATTCATCCCTTTCATCCTCTGCTCTTGTATTTGGGTGGCTACAGGGTTCTGCCTTTGCACTCCTGCATCTGTGCTAGCTATTGAGTTTTGTATATGTTATGTGCTTGTGCTTTGTATTTCTCCAGTAGCTGCACTTAGTTCATCTCCTGCTGCAGTTTCAGTTTGCAAAGGTACATCCTGCTTTTTTGTTTGCCATTGCAACTTTGTTTGTGCTTTTGGTTTCCTTTTCCTCCTTCTCTTATGATGTTCCTTATATGGTTCTTCTTGTACTTTTGTCCAACATTCATCAGGCAGGTGCCCAAATTTCATACAATTAGTGCAGAACTTCGGCTTCCAGTCATATTCAACAACCTGATGGATCACTCCAGCTGGGGTGTCCATTTCTATGTAGTCAATCAGAGGCTGTGAGATGTCCACTTCAATCAGTACTCTTGCATATGAAATCCTATCCATGCTTGCTGTGTAGTGGTCAGTGTACAGTGGTTTGCCTATAGCACTTGCAACCTTACTGAGTGCTTCAGTTGACCAGTACCCCACATGCAAACCTGGGAAAGTGACCCATAGTGGTATACAGGTGATACATTCTGGGTTGAATTTGAAATCTATGGTCCATTGCTGCAGTATAAAGGGCTTGTTATGGAAAGTGTAAGGTCCTAGTTGAAGCACCAGGTCACACTCTTCTATTGATTGGAACTTGAACAAGTAGTACCCATCATTATGCTGCAATATTTGTGGTTTTGATACAAAATTCCACATATTTGTTATGTAATTATCCATGGAGGTCAAGTATGGGGTATCCCCAATTACATATCCTATTAATGTTGTCTTCCAGTAATCCTCTTGCATCTGTATGTCATCTTTCTCAATTTTGACAACTAATTTCCCATTTCTAGTAGCTGGGGGAACATAGGTTAAGGACTTACCCATTTTGGAACTGCGATTTCCCTTGTCTGGCTCAGCTGGTGTTGGATACCCCGACGAAGCTGATTCAGAGTACTGTAATGTTCTCCCTGCAAGCTCCTCTTTGATGGCAGTGGCCACTCCTTTTTCCGGTAGCTTTGGTGTTCCCGTCATTCTTAGCTCAACTTCCTCAACCTCTTTTCTGATAGACAACATCGGAGGGAGGAAGCTACCAAATGTTATACGTGTTCTTTTGGTTAGCAATTGATCAGTAGGTGTTTCAAGAATTTCTGGCTGGTCTATGGTTTTTCCGGTGGATCGTCGGTTGCGAGCCATGGCTGAGTGGCGTAAGATAGCACTCCTAGCTAATCCTGCGCCCAGAGCAAACAAACCAAAGCAAAGAGGTCCAAAGTCTGTGATCGTCGGTTGTGATCGCGTCGTTACCGTGTCTTTTTTCTCTCTTCTTCCCCTTAATATATTACCATTTATCTTATCTTTCTTATAGTAACTCTATCATGTATCTTATTATTTTCTTGGCAATATTGTAAATTCATCCTTCATTTACTAGTATGTTATAGCATGAAACGACTGCAAACAATATAATCTATCAAAATGTTGAACTCAATAAAACATAAAGTACAATACAATAGATATATTATGAAACCATATACATAACAACAGTCCAAACGAGCTGTTATTTTGGTTTTAAAATTTTAAAAAATTGCATAACTAGTTTGATTTCATAAATGAAAAATCAAACCAAACCGATCTAAGCTTGTTCATTTTTATTCATTCCCCGTTCCTCATTTCCCCTTTTTGCATAACCAATTTGCCTAACATTACTCAATTTGATTAATTAATTAACTCAATATGAAACAGAGGCAAAGAGAAATGACATCGGTATGAAATGGTTATGCAAGACGATGACATAGTGAAATGTGTTTGGGTCGGGTAGAATAAGAATAATGGGTTAAGAAATTAGATTAATAAATAAAAAATTAATTAAGAAAATTATTTTTAATTAATGATGCCACATCATTTTTCCGGCAAGTTTTAAACAAAATCCGGCTTGAGTGACTTTGTTGTAGACCGGAGTAAAGTTGAGTAACTTTTGGATAACAAATGAAACAAAAGTGACTTTGTGGTAATGAAACAATAGTTCAGTGACCACCGGTGAAATTAACCCCAAACTTTGATTATGTTATGATTGCCTTAGCCAACGAAGTAGGGGAAAGTGCACGAAAGGCCACTTTTGCCACTGGTCTTTGGGCACAGGCCACTAATACCAAAACATTTAGTTTGTGGCCACTTTTGCGAACTTCAGTCCATAGGCCGGATTGAAGTTCAGTCCTTAAAGATTGAACTTCAATCCAGGGCCATATGGACTGAAGTTCAGTCCAGTCCTTAAGATGGAACATCAGTCCATATGGCCATGGACTGAACTTCAGTCCATAGTATGGCCATGGACTGAAGTTCCATCTTTAAGGATTGAACTTCAGTCCATGGTCATACCATGGACTGAAGTTCAGTCCATGGCCATATAGACTGAAGTTCAGTCTGAAACTTCAGTCCAGGGGCCGTATGGACTGAACTTCGGTCAATAAAAGTCAATGTTTATTTAGTAAAGGCCCAAAAGTGGCCTCTAGTGTAAGACCAAAGAAAATAGTGGCCTCAAACCAAATACCAGTGTTAAAAGTGGCTGCTGGGCGAAATTTTTACAACGAAGTAATCAAGTAGTTTTCTATAAAATTACGCCTTCAGATGCTAATGGAAATAAAATCAAAGAATGACGCATGACTTCATAATTCAAGCTAGCTACAAGCTAGCCCAAGAATGCAAAGAAATTAAAAGAGACAGATGCTTACGGGTAACTATAATATTAAATTATTAAAATTTCCTTTTTTTAATTTTTTTTTAATTAAAGTAGAATATAAGACTTTAATAGATCTTAGTTATATTCTATGGTTAACTTAACTACATTGGGTGTAAACATCCGGTACGAGTAAATTTTTACCTTTGTGCTATGAGGTGACGTGCGACTTTATTCAATACAAGATCATTTAAAAAAATAATTAAGAAGATTTGCACAATTAACATAAGAGATCGTTGAAGGGTCATTTTTCCTTTCAATTCAAATTGTAAAAGAATGCATGAGATCATTTCCTCGCAATTAGAGACATAAGCAGAACATGGTTGAAAAGTGTGTGAAAAAATCGAATACATTGTCAACAATTATTTTCCCATATTAATTAATGAGACTATTAATGACGACCAGTTCATCGGAACTTATAATCTTTCTTCAACCTTTACAATTAATGAGAAGTTTGTTGCTCTCTTTACTTATTCTACCTTACAGGCTACAGCTTTCTCTTCTAAAAAGATCACTTTAAGACTTTAACCCAAACATCATTGTGCTATCAAAAGAAAGGGGTAAGCACTGTATTGATTAATTAAAGATCTTTTTTCTTCACATTTAGTTAATTACTTATTTTGTTGGTTTCATCGTTTGCTGTTGTCTGCCTCTTTTGCTTCATAATATAAGTGCTTCCACATGTGTGACAATTTTCATTCTTTTACACGTTAAAGTTGTAGGTTAGGAAATGTTTTCTAATCTGTATTTGCAGCACTTATTCAGTTCACATTTAATAACAGTGTTTGAAAAGCAATTGCACAGTGTAATTTCGCACACAGATATTGCAGTGGCAGAGTTGTTATGTCACGTATTCTAACTACTTAAAATTACGACAAAGACAAAACAATTGATTAAGTGAAGAGCAACGATATTTTTGGGAGTGAGTTAAACAATATAATTTGAGATGCTAATATATTTAAGAACCAACATTGAGCTAGTCCTCGTGCTTGATTAAAATGAGTTTATTCCAGAAAAAGTGAGCATCAATGCGTTATTTTTTATATTTTTGAGATGATGTTTTGAATGTTCAATGCTTTATAAGTTAGTCGTATTAGTACTATCTACACTGTGTTGGGTTTTTGGAATGTGAAGAGTGTGAATGGGAAATGAGTGGAAAGGTGAAAAGGTTCCTTTTACTAGTGAGAAGTGGCGTTCCAAAACCGCACAAGTCTTTTTTTGGCAGAAAAGGTCCTCGGCTTTTCTTTTTCATTTTCTTTTTTTTCTAAGTCTGATTAACACTAATCATGGACCAAATTAACACTTTTAAAACTTGAGGGTATTTCTTAAAACATACATAATAATTATTTCAAACCTTGGGAACTACATCAGTTAACCCCAAAACCTTCCCCTTCCCCGCGTGGCTTCTTTTTAACTTCCACACTTCATCTCCTTTTTCACTCCAAATCTAAACCAAATACTGTCAAGTTCTCTGTGTTTTCAAGGAATCGGACAACAAAGTATTTTATATAAAAGGTAAACTATGTCATTATCATTTAAACTGTGGTGTAAATGTCGAACCTAGGTTTTTGATTTTAATTTTTTCGTCGACAGTGATTAACGATGATTTGGGTGTTTGTTTTTGTACAAAAGGTGTAATATTGTGTTGAAATTGAATGACATTATGTGTTTTAATGGGTAAAGTAGTTCCGAACTACAAAGGGAATTTTCGATGTTCAACTGAAATTTTTAGGGTGTTTACATTTTTTGGTTAAATTGTGACGATTTGATGGTTTTCTGGGAACCAACGCTGCTTTATTTAGTTGTAAATTGAAGTTATTGCTGTTATGTGTCTTGATGTTCCGAACACCATAGTAGCTGAGGTTCTAAACATCTAATAGGATGTTCATGTTTTTCTGTAACTAAATTTTATATCCCCTTGTTTTGCTTTGCAGAAAAATGGTAAATTTAAGACCGAGAAATAAAGATGAAGATGAGCAGAAGAAGCAGCCTACAAAGACTCCCAAGGAAGGCGATTTCTAAAAAAAAGGGCCCTTCGCCGAAGAAGAAACTTGAGAAGCCTACTACTTCAGATTCGGAACGTACTCCTACAGATTTAGAACCTACTCCTAAACGCCCAAGAACTACTAGAACCACTAAAAGAAAATTAGTTGTGGAGAGTGAGGAAGATAGCCAAGGAGAAGTAGTAGGTCCACGGAACAAAGGTGATAAACAAGAGGAAAGCCAAAGTCCAGCACCAAGTTACGATCTAAGTAAAGGTGGGAAGGTTTTGGAGAGGGCTGCAGATGACGGTGAAAGAAGGGTGGATTTAGATGACGCCGGTATTGATGAACTGTTAAAAAGTGATTTTTTGAGAACTGGAGTGGAAGATGGTGATGGTGAAAAGGAAGAGGAAGATGGTGGTAAAAAAAATGAAGAGGCTGATGATTTAAGTAGAGAAAAACGAGAAGAAGTAGAGGGAGAAGTAGATAAAACAGGGGAGAGTCCAAGAAGCAGTAAAAGAAGTAGAAGAGAGGCGGAGGATGTAATTTTAAAAAGCAACTTTCTGAAGGATCGTGTAAAAAGAGTTAAAATAGATGGGGAAGCTGTAAATAATGCAGGTGGAAATGTTGAAGAGGAAGCAGAGAAGGAAACTGCTGAAGGAACATCTGGATTGAAACTGGAGGAAGACAATGTGATAGTTTTGAATTGAAATGCGAATTGTTCGCAACGCCAATGTTGATGTTCTGAACGACATTTATACGTTCCCAACATCAGCATTAAGGCTGTTAGCTCTCGTTCGGAACACGTTATGTGTTGTTCCAAACAGTTGCTATGTCGTTCAGAACCTCAGAATTAGCATGTTCCGAACATTTATTAATTTACTAGCATTGTGATTCATTTTATTAATTTTATGCTAAAATTATGTGCAGTATGAAGACGTTGGTCATGCTACTTTCAAGAGTAAGGTTTAGGGTCTCTTCAAGACCTTCCTGACCAACAATGAACCTTTTAATGGAAAGATTATTGTTCGTTCTTCGTTGGCTAGGGGTATGATACAGTTCAAGGAGGTTCTGAAAAAATTGCAGGTGAGAAGGGGATTTGTCAATAGCTGTTTCGGTCCTTTCTTGCAATTACCGGAATATCCACTGTTTGGCACCAAGCTGGTGCATAACCTCCTCATGCAAAGGATCATTTGTAAGAAGCAGAAAGAGGTTTGGATATCCTTCAATGGATTGCCAGCACGTTTTGGCCTATCCGAGTTTGCACTAATGACAGGGCTAAACTGTGGGCCCTATCCAAGTAAAGAGTACATGGAAAAAATGAATGAAAAGGGGAAGGAATTGTGGAAGTTTGTTGTTGATTATTTCAAGGAGAAAAAGAGGAAGGAGAAGGAGAAAGAGATAAAGGAAAAGGAGGAGAAGGAGAAGAAGGAAAAGGAGGAGAAGGGTAGTGGGAAGCGGAAGGGGAAGAAGAAGGTGGAGGAGTCACCCTCAGCCTCACCTTCACCCTCACCCTCACCTTCACCCGCAAAGAGGAAGTTCAACAAGCCCAAAAAACAAAAACAGCCGAAGAAAAAGCAAGCTGTGAAGTCTGGTGACTTGCTTGAGTTGGTATGTTCTAGAACCTGTCCCAAGAAGTGGTATTTAAATCTGTGCATGGCTTGGTTTGTTCATACTATTCTCTGTGCGAGGGATTCCAAATATGGAATAGAGGAATGGGTGGTGTGCTTGTCCGCCGATCTTGAGGCATTCCAGCGTTATCCTTGGGGTAGGATGAGTTTTGAATTAACAATGGAATATCTGATCAAGCCAATGGAATCTCGTGCAGAAGGAAGCCAGACTTACAATCTTTATGGCTTTCCATGGGCATTCATGGCCTGGGCTCACGAAGCTATTCCTGCCTTGAGACCAAAGGATTTGCCAAAAGAAAAAACAATGCCAAGGATCATAAACAGGCTTACTGAAATTTGTGAAAGAGATACGGACAGGTTGTTTGACCAACAAGATGTTCCTGTAAGTATTCCGTTTTCCATATATGTTATGTAATGTTTGGAACAACCTCGTGTTTGCTGAGATATTTCTAGTTGATGTTCAGAACATCTTCATGAAGAACCCTCAACTGCTTCAGTCAACGATGTTCGGAACATCCTTTTCTGATGTTTTCGAACAACATGACTTTGTTCCAAACAACATTTAAAGATTTTTAAAATTTAGTTGATATTTATTTAATGTTGTTGGGTATATTAACAGGTTGTTCACCCTTTCATCATTCCTACTGATGAAGAGCTGGACATGGATTACTTTCTAGACCTCATGCCATTTGATGACTCCGAAGACAACACAATAGATCGTTTTTGTAAAGTGTTTGAGGATGCTTGCAGCGTTGGCCTTGTTGGTGGCACTACAATTTGTATCTTACCCCTCCAAGACAAGTGATAGAAATTAAAGCTATGGAAGCCCCAGAAACGATGATGTTTGGAAGTGACGGTGAATACAATGAAGAGGGAATTGGTGGCCTGAAAGATGTAAATATTGACATTGGAAACAAAGCTGATGGTGATGAAGTTGGCGGTGAGTTTGAAGTTGCCGGTATCACTGAAGTTGGTATAGTGAAGAGGAGCTCCAATTGCAGAGGCTGCAAATGTGGTGAATGCAGCGGATGGAGGGAAGCAATGGAGCAAAAGATTTTGGCTTACGATCAAAAGATGGTTGCTTATGATGAAAAGATCGTGGCTTATGAGAAAATGATGGTGGCTTATGAGCAACAGATCGTGCCTTACGAGACAAAGGATGGTGCTTCTGAGCAAATCAAAGGTGATTCTTCTGGTGGTGATGGATTCGACATCCCCAAATGTAGCAGTTGCAATTGAAAAGAGTGCGACGATTGGCGTAAAGACATGGAGATGGAGATGGCGGCCGTGCAGGAGACGATTGAGCAGTTGAAGAGCAAAACTATTATAAAACCTCCAAAGGCTGTGAAATCACTACAAACAGAAGAGAAGAAGAAGCAGGAAAAAGTTTGTCCGAGGCTTCCAGTGGATATTTACAAGCCATTGAAGCGGAAAAAAGTGGAGGCATTGAACGAATTTATCAAAAAAAGGAAGAAACAAAAAGATGTTTTTCTCGGATTGCCGATGAATTACATTGATTTCAAAGATCTGATGACCAAGACTGAGTGGCTGTGGGACATTGTAAGTTTATTTTTGAATGATTTTATGAACTTCACATCGTTGTAGGGAACATTCTAACTGTGTTCGGAACATCCTTATTATGCTTGGAACAACAAAAGTATTTCTAGCTTCTCATAGATTTCTAGAACATCACACAGTCGTTCCGAACATTGGTTGATGTTCGGAAAGACAGACCTTTCCTTCACTCACTTATACTCCAATTTATTTTTGTCTCTTATATGTTCTGCAGTATGTTGAAGCTGTGATGACAATGATGCGGGAGAGGCATTTGAATTACCCCTATCATTACGATCAAAGTGACCTCATTTTGGATATGGCATTCTTGACAAACATGAAAAACCGCTACTACCAACTGGAAGCAGATGCAAAAAAAAAATAAGCGACCGCTTGATCTGGTGTTGAAGGAGTATCAGTTTGATGAAGATTATCTGAAGTATGCACATGGAAAGCTACCCTACCCAGGGGGTAGGTGTTGGGCTGGTGCTAAGAGGATCTTCGCCGTCTTCAACATCAACGACAATCACTACGTGTTGGTTGTGTTTGACATGGTTGAAGCGAAGGTTTGGGTGTATGATTGCAATCATGGTGTTAATGATGATGAAAAGTTCTTGCCAATAATTATTCTCATTCTGTACATGTTCCCTATCTATGTCAGAAATTCTAAGCTATTCAAAGAATTGGATCCGATGTGTAATGAAGGAGACATGTGGTCGTTTGAGAGAGTGCCAAGATCACTTTGTCCACAAAATCTAACAGGGCAATCCTGTGGAGTGTTCGCGTTGATGTACATTGAGCATCTCATTACAAACACCCCCATGGACAAAATTTGTGACAATGAGGCTGATCAGTGGAGGCGACGTTTAGCCGTTTGTATTTTCGACGGCAAAATGAAGCCTTGATTTGGGTAATATGTAATATTTGGATAATCTTATAACTTTATTTTGGTTATGTAATTAGGTATGGATGACATTTATTTTCTTAGCCAAGTAACAGCTTTTGATGTGCTTAAATATTAAATATTGACGATTATTACATCCGTGCCAGAACGACATGAATTTGTTCCTGAAATACAAAGTGATGTTCCAAACATCTGCAACATTTAATTAAGCTTACCCTGGAACAATAATACTTCGTTCTGGAACGATGTATCATTCCTTAGAAAATGCAAAATACATATTATATCGAGACACAAACGGCACAATAATATAATAAACATATAAAATTATAACTAAAATAATCATAAGCAATCGAACTTAGGGTGGTGGTGCTTCAGGTGGTGTTCCTGGTGGCGTGGAGTACGGGACATAATCAATTCCCTTTTCAGCAAGCAGCCCTTTAAGCATTCTCTTCATCCTTCTTATGTCCCTTCTATAATCATGGAAGAATTCTTCGAATTTGAATTTCCATTCCCACACTTCATACCTTAGTTGGTCCAAGCCATCGTTCGAATTTCCAGAATCTGAATGTGAACTCGAGGAAGGAAGTCTAGACCATCTTGAACTCGATGCTCCTCCCCTTGTTCTTGGACGACGAGGCATTTTGAAATGTGAGGAATCAATGTGTGACTGTTGGGTATTTATCAATGTGTGAATGTGAACAAAGGGGCAATCGACGAGTTTGTTGGGAAGGGTTTTATTGAAAGTGACTTTTGATGAAACTCGTAACCGTTATGTACTACTCAAACGAGTGCAACTGATAATTGTAACTGTTGTGCCTTTTAGATTTTAACATGATGTTCGGAACATTATTATTGTCATTCGGTATTCTGTGCTTATTTTAATTATAGATAGATGGATTAGTTTTTTTAGAAAATGAACAGAGCATATCAATTGTTAATAAATTGTTCAGAACAAGAAATATATGTTTTGCGCGGACACATGATGTTCCAAACGAGATAGTCAAACTGTTTTAAGGTTATGATGTTCCAGAACGACACAACAACTATCTGAACGGAATAATGGCGTTCTGAACTAGACAAAAGTAATTTCCATTGATCATCGTTGTAGAGCTTTACAAAAAAGAATTGTTGACACCCAATTTTGTCCCGAAATTTTAATCAAATTATCTAATTACTGGACAATTTTAAGAATTAAACGTCATTGATTAATTTCTGAAGAAAATGCCAAATTTTGCAAAGCATAGCTTAATTCCTATCCTACTCATGCAATCCTTTCCTTAGTTTATCCTAAAAAGGGCCAAACGTGCAAATCCTAACTCAAAATTGACCTATCTTTGCAAAATACATATATGCATTACACCCACGCTTATACCATTCCCATTTCAGTACCCGACAACCTATCCCATTTCCCTCTCAGCAAAACCCTAATTCCCCTCTCCCCAAACCCACGCCGTCACCCTCTCTTTGCCATTTCCGGCCACACCCAAACCTCGTCCCCACTTCCCTTGCCACCCCAAACATAGTAATGGTCCCCTCTGAGCCGCGACCCTTTGTTCTCCCCAAAACCGCGACCCCACTGTGATAAAATCCAATCTAAACCGTCGGTTTCTACTCCTTTTCATCATCAACGGCTTGGATCGAGAACAAACAAGTGTTTTGAATTCAAAATCGGAGGAAAAGGATATATTCGATTATTTTCCTTTTCTTTTCGGATTTTCTATTCAAAATTCTTGTAACAAAAGTTAAAATCAGAACGTTGTAAAAGGTATGTAAAGGTTATACTGGTCTTTTCATTATAGATGGAAAACCCTAGAGAAGTTTCCCTATAAATACATGCTTAAGTTCAGTTTTAGGGTTCTAGTTTTTTGGGACAAAAAAAAAAAACGGCAGCTTAAAATACATAGGGTTCTGTTTCTGATTTTTTTTGGCTTCCTGAGTTTTGTTTGAATTATCGCTATAACGTTTGTGTCGTCGCCTTGTCAAACGAGTCGTCGACCTTGTTCAAGTTTGCTTAGTCGAGTCGCTTCTTCAGCTCTTCACCCCCATTTCACTGCTTTTAAAAGGGTACAATACTCAACTTTTATTGTTTTTTGAAATATATGTACGTGTGTTTAGCCTTATTCTGGTTTTGCTGATGTGAATTTGTGTTGTTAGCTGTAGTTGAAGTTTGAAATTTAATCTCGCTAGTTCAAATTGTTCAGATGGCATGAAAACTGTTTTGAATC
Source organism: Petunia x hybrida (assembly GCA_037355625.1). Taxonomy (NCBI): domain Eukaryota; kingdom Viridiplantae; phylum Streptophyta; class Magnoliopsida; order Solanales; family Solanaceae; genus Petunia; species Petunia x hybrida. The sequence continues at coordinate 11,713,419 of JBBBVM010000036.1, forward strand.
GTAAATATTGTTTCATTTGTGTTCTGGAATTGAAGTAAGGATAAGTGGTTATATACAGTCCTTCCTTAGTTTGGCTATGTAGTTTCTGGAGTAGTGTAGAGGTTCAGGGATGTTTTGATCAGTTTATGGTCAGGTGAGGCTGCAGGTTGCTCAGGATGAGCCTTGGTTTGATTGGTAGGCTGTTTGTGGGTGAGCTTGGTTTTCTGTTCCAGTTCAGGGTGGCCTGATGTGCAGAGGTGGTGTGAGCAGGTGTTTGGTAAAGGAGTTAGGCAGGTATGTTTGTGAGTGTAGAAGGGTATGCAAGGTGTCTGTGGATGCAAGGTTTTAGAGAAGTATTAGTTTGGTTCTAGTGTTGTCCAGGTGTAGAGTTGTTCAGGAGGTCTGTTTGTAGGTGAGTGAGGGAGTAGTTCAGGGTAAGTTGAGGGAGTTGTTTCCAGTCAGTTAGTAGAGTTTTTTTTTTTTTAAAAGAGGTGAGTGAGAGGTTGTTCTGTTCCGGATGGCTGCAGTTGGTTCAGGTTCCCTAGTGTTTGTCCTAAGGAGTTCAGAGGAGGTGTGAAGTTGTACTCTGGAGTATGCTAGTGTTTGGCAGGTCCCTGGAGAGTTGGTGTTGCTGCTTCTCCTTTAGATGTAGGTTGATACAAGTGGATTCAGCTAGCTATAGGTCTTGGTCAGATTGCCTGTGTATGTGTGTGCTAGAAGAGAAATTTTAGTGAGGTCTGTGGGTATAATGATTTTGCAGGTGTTGCAGGTAATCAAGGTTGGTCCAGGAGTTGATTTAGGTGGTTGTAGTAATAGGGTAATGAGAAGTTAGTCCTGGATAATTGCAAGTTGCTCAGGGAGTTTTAGTATGTATGTTGCAGGTAGTTTGACTAGGTAGCTTAGAGTTGTTTTGGAGGTGGTGTAAGCTGCAGGTTGTTAAAGGGAAAAGGGTCTGGTCTTGTTTAGTTTCAAGTATAGGTTCATTGTCTCTTATTCTGGTGCATATTCTTACTCCTATGATTTTATTTTCAAAAGCTCTCTAACACCCTGTTAAGTTGGTGTTCTGTTGGTTGTTGGCTACATAAAACGATTGAGCGTGTAAGGTGCTAGAAGGGAAGCTGGTAGAATCAATTTTCTTGGTCTTGTTTTGGCAGCTTCAATAGCTTGTTTACTAGCTTGTTGCTTAGTTGTTGGATTCAGTAGCATATTTCCCTTAGGCTCTAGTTGTTTTCTTTAAGTTCTGATTATGTTTCTTAGTTCATATCTCCCGGTTGGTCGTAGTTTCATGTTCTCTTTTAAGTTTGTTATAATTCCTCATATGGTGATTTAGCAGCTTGCATTGGAATTAGTTTTTCTGTGATTTTGTTCTAGGTTAATCCCAGTACTTAGCCCTGTTATTTAGATCTTTATATGTTAGTTTGTTAAAAGGGCCTATGATACGTAATGCGATTTCTACCATCTGTACTTATTCTTTGGTTTGCGACTATCTCCTAGATGTTCTATAATAAGGTGGTAGCCATAAGGCTAAATATAAGATTTTTACTGCATCTGATAGTGACAAAAGGGACAGTCAGAAAACTTGGATCGAAAATGAAAGAAGAGAAAATGACCCTTAACCAGGAGAAAAGTCCTTAGTCTGTGCAGGCAATAGTACTAATCTTAGGAGAAATCAGGATCATGGGAGATCTTAATATCCTAGTGCAAATAAATTTAGTTATACATGTCTTTGATACTTACTTCTTGGAATTGTTTGTTTTAAAATTTGTATCTCAGTTTGATGCCGCAGGTGCTAAAGTTAGCAACTATATCTGTACATTAAAATGGAGCTGAATTAACGATCTTATGATAAAATTTCCATCTTGGTCACTTCTTAGTATTCAAAATGTTGAGTCTTAGAATTTGTCTTAATGGTATGCAGGCTTACTAAAATGAGCTATCTTATTGTAAAATAATATTTAATTTTGCCTGGTGCATTAGAAAATGCTCTAGCGTGGGAGAAAATTCATCCAGTAGCAATAGGCTGAGTTTTCAATAGTTTCTTTGGCTATATATCCAGTTTGCGAATTTGTTTCCTTCCCTGTTGAAAGAGCATCACGTTTTAGACTTTTTTTTGTTTACTTGAGTTTGATTGTTAGTGTTAATCTCATTTTGCACACCAATTTTGCAAGTAATTTATGTATATTATCTTTGGGAATTTAATAATCCTTTCCTCTTCTCCCTTTTCTTTGCATGAACCTTGGGACGAGTTTGAGTTGCTAAACTCACAAATTGGGATTGGCTATCTGCATTCGGAGTTATTTGATCCGCTCCACATTTTCGGGACTTGATATCCCCGAAAATGTAAAAGAAAGAAAAATTGAAAATCACAAAGTCCAAGGCTCAATGATTGAGTTTGCGCTTCTGGGTTCTACCTTCTAAACTCATTCTTTCCAGTCCCCTTTAGAAAAGCATGTTTTAGGAGCCGTGTAGAATAGAGATGGTATTTGAATTGTGAATAATTATTGTAAATTACTTAAACTATTTTTATATGAATGCTTTGTATCATTTCCTTGCGAATCGCCAATTAATTTATGGATGTTTAGAATCATTTGTCAATTAAATGAGTGCAAAACAAATTCGACTAAAAATCATACCCTCGTCATAATTCGCATTTGAATTGCTTCTTTATTCATTATATTAAATATTCAATTATCTATTTATCTAATCTAATTATTTAGTTAATCAATTAAATTTTAATCCTTTATTTATTTATTTACTTAATCTAATATATTTAATTTCAATTAATCATTTATTTAATCAGTTAAATATTTATTCGTTTATTTATTTAATTAATCAATTATTATTCATTTACTCCTTTATTTAATTAAGTTTGATAAGTGTTCATTTATTTAATTAAATTACTTATTTGCTTATTTATTTATCTATTTATTCAATCAATTACCCTTTATTATCATCCAATTATTTATCTAATGTGTTTTATTTAATCATCTAACTCCATTTAGCCTTTACTTATCCTTTAATTAATTAATTGATCATTATTTCATTATCCATTTAATTAATCTTAAATTGGATCATTTATTTATCTAAATATCGGCATAATTAAAATCTTATGTTATTTATATTATTTATATTATCCTTATATAAAATTAGCTTTATATACTTATTATCTTTAACAAATTCGTGAAAACCGCCGGATCATTTTCGAAAGTGCTCCCGCAAGGGACCTTCTTTCGAATTTAATAGAACCACTTACCTAAGAATCTCTGAATTATTTTCCTTTAAGTTAGGAATAAAATTGCACTCTTTAGTTAACTTAGGTTCCTAATAATCCTTAAATTAGGTGGCGACTCCAAAGAAACCCTTTGGAATCCCATTTTGTTGAAATATACCCGAAACCCATCTTTTCCTAAAAGAAAGGGTAATTTTTGGGTTCAACAGCGTGGCGACTCCGCTGGGGACACGCAAATGGTTCTAACCAAAAGGCTTTCACGAATTTGTTTATTTGTATTGCTTGAATTGTATGATACTAGTATGCGTAGCTTATTTAATTATTGCGTTTGTATGTTGAAACTAGCATGATTATATCTATTGTTTATTTGCAAGCATGCTTAGTTAATCTAATTGATTGTTGTGTGTCACGAAAAGCATGTCACTACACCCTATTTGCGCACATATAAACTGGCATTCCGTTCATACTTCCCCCACTCCTGGGAACCTCTTGCATTTTCACCCCAATATCCGTGAGGTACGCTCATGCGTACCCGCACTTTCTTCCACTAAAGAACCTTTCTGACGAGTTGGTACACCGGCGGTTGTCGTGGGAGTAATTCGACTGCGAGGCCGCTTGCCACTCACCTGTTAGCCTCAACCGTTAACCCACTCTTAGACGGAGCTTTTAGGAGCATGCATGCATTTACACCTTAGTCTGGACCCGGTCCTTGGTACCGCCTCCATAGTTAGGAAACCGCCCTTACGTCAGCGGGTTCTTGAAGCCCAATGACAATGCATATTATGTGTTGTGTGATAACGAGACCTCAGTCCTAGCCATGTTTTGAGCAAAATCAGATTTAGAATTTTGTCTCCCATTTTGTCTTTTAGGTTCGAAAGTGGAAGAATTTAGCAGAATCTGTGTGGTCATAGCAGTCCATGGAGTATTTGAGATCATAGTGCAGAATTTTGTGAACGAGACAGAATTGCAGTCTGGGGGAAAGTTAGGCAGATTTGAATGGTTTATGTATTGGAGATGGTATGGTGTAATGAGATCTAAGAGGCGAAGCCCCTGGTGTCTTTAAAGATCAGTGGGGTCCCTCTCGTGAATGGCTTTGCGTGTGTGCAGGCCCATGTTGACTAACCAGCTGCAAATTCTTATGGAATGAAGTATGCTTGTCGTATACTAGGAGAGTGAAGCCCTATGTCTATAAACGACCAATGGGGTCCCTCCTTGAAGACCAGTGCGGTCTTGGCTACCTAGGAAACTGAGAGGCTTGATTAAAGCCGAGGACCAGTGAGGAGCCCTATGAACAAGGTCTGTGAGCCTTGCAAAACCTAGGAAGCTGAGAGGCTTGATTAAGGCCGAGGACCAGTGAGGTTTTATTTTAAAAGGCCAATTGGCGCCTTTCATGATTTGCAGTCTGGTATTGTGAAGGCAGTTGGAAATCTCACCACTGGATGTTGTGAAATAATCGGGAGTTGTGTTTGGAGGATCGTTGATGTTTGCAAAAGCTATGGAGGATTGTTTCGGATTTTAAGCATTTGGGTTTAGAAATTTGGTGCAGATGTTGCGGAGGGCATGAGCTGTGTTAGAATTTTGAAGTTGACACTAGCTTTTTGGAAGTTTAGTTGGGATAATGGAATTGCAATGTCGAGGCGGAGAGCTGATTGTTATCGATTATTGTTATTATTTATTGCTTACTCTAAATCTGAATTGCTCAAAACTGGCATGAACTATTTTTCGTTACCACTTGTTTGCGCGTCTTAGGCCCACCTCTGGCACAAAGAGGCACCTTACATGGTAGGAAGCGTTCGCATTTTTATTTACGCTCAATTACTTGTGGTTTCCACATGTCAAATTATCTGTCTAATATGCGATTACTTGCTAAATATGCGCTGCTCGCTTGAAATTTGTTGGTACTAATTGCACTGTGATTAAATTTGTTCAGCGGTATGGTAAGGTTAACGTTATGAAGTCATTTATCTATCATCTGAATTCATGCATACCGTTATTTTAAAATACCTTTCAAATGTTATTTTGTTCATCTTAACCCCAGTCTTGTCGTTTTGCAAAATATTATTTTGCGTCATATTTTAAAGTATTCGCAAGTGTGTTTCCCTTTTTGAAAATAACTTTAGAGCTAAAAAAGCGTTTTCGCATCTGGTTGGCTTTAACAAAATAAGTGTCTTGCTCAAACTTTTGGGTCTTTTCCAGTACGGTCTCAATTTTTCCATTTTGGAATAAGTTGACCCGTCAGTTTCGGCTTTAACAAATTTTATTAAATTCGGTATGCATTGCTAAAAAGGTTAATTATTTTGAACATCAAGATCAGGACCTATGGCTCGCCAAACTGTTGTGATTGATTTGACTGAAAGTGATGAACTCCACCAAGACAAGGTTAACAAGCTTGAAGCAACCGTAGCAAGTTTGGAGAGGAGACTTGATAGTCTTACTGAATTGGTTGTCGCGCTCATGGATGCTCGCAACCCAGTGCGAAATGTGCCAAGCCCAGGGCCAAGTGCCCCTGTTGCTCCTATCTCTACTTTTGCACCTCCTACAAGTCAAGTAGCTCCCGCATTCGAGTGTGATGCTCAAGAATTCCCCCATCTGCATGCATTCTTATTGGAGAACGGGTTCCGTGTCTCATAAAAAACTAGCAATGAGAAAAGCAACGGGAAAGGGCTTCCCAATGCTAAAGATAGCAATGACACAATGATAGATGAGAATGCTCTACCATCTCAAGTAAGCTTAGGGGAGGCAGAAAGTGAACATGTGAGTGTTTTTGACTCAGCTGATCCTCCAATGTATGATGGGATAGGAAATCCTCGTGATCACTTGAAGGCATACCTTGCTTGGGTCGCAAGGTATGGACCAAGCAATGGAACTAAGTTGAGGATGTTTTCTAGGACACTTAAGGAACCAGCTTTGACATGGTTTGCAATACAAGGTCCTTGGAAATTGGACAGTTGGGATAATCTAGCCCGGGACTTTGTCAAGCATTATGAATTCTCGAACCTAATTCTTGCGAAGGGCAGTCCGTTGAAAAGAAAATCTGCGGAGCTTCAAGATGAGCCGGTTGCAATAATTGACAAGAGAGCGTGTGGCTTAGCTGAGGCGCAATCTAAAGACAAAGGAAAAGCTGTTATGCCAAGCCCTTTGCCACCTATAGCAGAAAAACCTTATGACATCGAGCAAATGATTGTCAATCCAGGTTTTCAGTCAAGCCGCCACAAAGCACCTGCTGTTGCCTTCACACCAATACCAGGATCTTATGCAAACCTGTTTGAGAGGCTTCTGAGGGTCGGTTTAGTATATCTTGCAAAATCAAAGCCGTATCTGTCACATAAGCCCGAAAATTTGAGGAAATTTTGTGTCTACCATTCAGGGATGCAGGGGCACACTATTGAAGAATGCACTTTATTTAAGAAGAAAGTCGAAAGCTTGATCAAATCTGGCCATGTCAAAATTCTGCCTACAAACGGCATTGGCGAACCTTTTGTCGCAATCTTACCATATGCAAAGGGAAATCCCTCGAGGAATGGCATTTAGGCGCTTATCAAATTCCAGAGAAGCAGTAGAGTTGCAGAAGCAGAAGTTAGTTTATTTGCATTATTAGGAAGTAATTATTGTAATTTTCTTTTGTTAGTTTTGTTGAAAGAAAAGAAAAGAAAGAATATCAAATTATGAATGTTTTGACTCTATTTCTATGTAAGCAAACTACGGTAACCGGTTTCCCAAGGTGGGAAGTGTAGGCAACTCATATCGAGTTTCGGTTACACCAGCATTTGAAAATTCTCTTCTATGTAAGCAGAACTACGCACGGTCTGATTCCCAAGGAGGGATACGTAGGCTCCTCCATCGGGCTCGACCCTTTAGTATTTAAATTTTAATTTTCCCAAAGATAGAAACTGGGAAAAATTTTGCAAAGCAAGTAGAAGTCGTGAGAGATTACAACTGGGGCAGCTTTTGTTAAGCAATTTAAAGTATTGAAAGTCGTAACTGGAGCAGCTTTTGCAAAACAATTTGAAGAATCAGAATTCATAACTAGGGCAGTTTTCGCAAAGCAAGTTGAAATGTTGAAGTCATAACTGGGGCAGAATTTTGCAAAAAGCAAGTTGAGGACATTGAGTTGGTTTGGTCATTATTAGAAGCAGTTTTTAAGGATTGGTGCAGATTGTTATTTTGCAAGCAAGAATGGATAGTCGAGCAAAGCATTGATGTTCAAATAAGCCGACCATTTTAGCAATTTGAGCCAAAATGGTCTAGCACGCATACTGATTTAGTAAAAACTTTCAAAGTTGTTTTTCTCAACTCGCGTCGTGAAAAATCAAATTTTGTTGATCATTGAGTTTCGAACTCTCAAATATTTTACTCCTTTGTCGAGTCGGGAATTTGATCCCATCCATTCGGCCTAATGGCCTATTTTATGCTTAAAGTCTTATGCATCCATTGCTATTTTACGTATTAACTCACTTTTGTTCAATGTGTAGAATTCATTTGTTAAAGGTTGGCTAGCATTGAACACTGAAATGGCTGAAAATCTGCATCAAGGACAAAACAACATGGCAAAGCAGCTCCAGGCAACCAGGTCTGGTATGGGTGTCTTGCAAGCGCAGAATGATGATGTTGAAGAACATGTGGTCCAAAGGAATAGGATTGTCAACTTTGTCAACACTAGCAAACCTTTGCCAAATACAAGCTTTACTTCCAATCCTCCTTATTTAACAATGCCTAATTACCAAATGCCTATACATACTATATATCCACAAATCCCACAAGAATATCTTACCGATCCAAATGCTTGGCCAGCTGCAACTTTATACCAACCGCCTTTTATCACTATACCTGCTGTAGAGAGTCAATCAAATCAATTGATAGTGCGTTCACCAGAATTGCCTAAGAAAGAAGTTGAGACGACTTACACTCACCATGTGGATGAACAGATTTTGAGAAAGATCATAGGAAAAGAATTGCGCTCTAGGAACATTCAGAGTTTATGTTATGAAGACTTGTGCATTCATCCGAATATTGAGCTTCCACGTGGGTACAACATACCAAAACTCAACACTTTCGATGGAAAGGGAAATCCCTACATTCATTTGAAAGATTATTGCGGCAGATTGATCGGAATTGGGAAGAATGAAGCTTTGCTAATGAGACTATTTAGTCAGAGTTTATCAGGAATGGCGCTTGCATGGTATACTAAACAGGACTTTACCAAATGGCACACATGGGAAGACATGGCTCGAGACTTTGTGGAACAATACAAGTTCAACATAGTAAGAGATCCTTATCTAATTGATATGCGCAAAATCAAGAAGATGTCGCATGAGTCTGTTGCAGAATTTGCTGTGAGATGGAGGCTAGAGGCTTCTAAGATGCATCCTCCATTACCTGAAGATGAGCTGATAGCAACTTTCATTGACCTTCAAGAAGGCATATTTTACGAAAAGCTACTTTTTGCCAATTTAAAGGATTTTCCCAGTTTAATTCGGTATGCAAAGATTTTGGAAGAAAAATTTCAAACCGGAAGGTTGATTGACTATGACACTACAATGCCAGTTTTCAATTGTTCTGATGCACCTGAAAATATTCAAGACTCTCAGCCTTCGCAAGTGCACTACAATCATGATATGCAAAATTCAAGTCGCCAGCATCGATCTCATCAGGCACCATCTGGTCATCAAAGCACGAAGAAGTTTAGACCTCGTACATTCACTCCTCTAGAAGAGTCTGTGAGTAGCATATTTGAAAAATTGCAAGCTGAAGGACTTTTGCAACCAAGGAAAGGAACAATTCCCAAGCACTTGCCTCCACATTTTGATCCATTCAAGCATTGTGCTTATCATTCAAATATCCAAGGTCATGATACTGAAGAATGCAGTGGCTTGAGATACAAAATTCAAAGCTTTATTGATAATGGCAAAATAATAGTGCAAGAAGATCCATTAAGTGGTTATTGCGGCATTCCTCCCGCAGGCACAATTTTTGTTAAAGGCGAGGCATCAGCCCCAAGATATTCAAAGAAGAGGCGGTTTGCAAGCTAAGAAGACTGCAAAGACTGTATTTTGCAGCTTGGAATGACATTTCATTGCCCGACTATCTTATGTTTTAACTACTCTGTTGCAACTTTATTCATCCTGGTTGTAATGAACTACGTTATGTTTTGCTACCTTTATTGGGCTTAGTCCCAAAATCAATGAAATTTCGTTTATTCCCAAATAACCCAAGCCAAAGCAGTTATAGATGGTTTATCTTGTGCAAAGAGAAGAGTTTCAAGAATGTCAGATTTTCGCAACAACAACACATTTGATTGCCATGCAAGCAAAACGCAGATTTGAAGCCAAATTAGGTGTTCAAACAAGCCAACCGTTATTTGATCAAAAACTAACCTTTGTTCTTTGATTAAACAGGGGCAAATTTTGCAAAGTTCAGCATCAAGGTGGAAAGAGCAATGCAAAGTGTCACAACTTCCCAGAAATTTTATAGTACTTACAATTTTTCTTTGAATGCAGAAATCTCAAGCAGCGAAACGACAAGAACTCGCAACTATTAGTTCCTTGAAGAATATTTGCCTTATCGCATATGCAGAACAACTCTATTTTAGTTTTTGATCGATTATCGCTTCACCAGCACAGGCCAGACGATTTCAGATTTTGCAAGATACCGGGTTTATCCACCCACAAATAGGATACTTTGGGTCCTTCCACCCACAAATAGGATATTCGGGTTCTTCCACCCACAAATAGGATATTCGGGTCCTTCCACCCACAAATAGGATATTTGGGTCCTTCCACCCACAAATAGGATATTCGGGTCCTTCCACCCACAAATAGGATATTTGGGTCCTTCCACCCACAAATAGGATATTCGGGTTCTTCCACCCACAAAGAGGATATTCGGGGCCTTCCACCCACAAATAGGATATTCGGGTCCTTCCACCCACAAATAGGATATTCGGGTCCTTCCACCCATAAATAGGATATCTGGGTCCTTCCACCCACAAATAGGATATTCGGGTCCTTCCACCCACAAATAGGATATTCGGGTCCTTCCACCCACAAATAGGATATTCGGGTTCTTCCACCCACAAATAGGATATTCGGGTCCTTCCACCCACAAATAGGATATTCGGGTCCTTCCACCCACAAATAGGATATTCGGGTCCTTCCACCCACAAATAGGATATATCGGGTCCTTCCACCCACAAATAGGATATTTGGGTTCTTCCACCCACAAATAAGATATGCAGGTTCTTTCAAGTTGCATTGAGACACTGGATGCTTCAAGGCCGGGCGCTTCATTTGTTTTGTCAAGCGATTGAAACAAAATACAAGATTGCGTTGTAAACTGCCTCTTCATCAATTAAAGCATTATGCTTATCATGGTTTGTTGCCGAACAGGCGGCATTTCTATCTTTATGATTCCTTATTTCAAAATAAACATTATTCTGAAACTTGCATAGATGATAGTCTAAGACAAGTCGGCTGAAACACCACTTTCGGAGTGTTTTCGCGATGTCGGTTGTCTTGCAATATTGGCATGTTATGATTAAAATAGATTGATAGTTTAAGACAAGTCGGCTGGAGCACCACTTTCGGAGTGTTTCGCGATGTCGGTTGTCTTGCAGTATTGGCATTTGACAAATTCGTTCTCAATTTACTTATCGTCTTATTTTACTATTTCAGAATAATGATTAGCTCAGAGGTTCTCCGTGCGGAGCATCTCGTCAGTTGGTAGAAGGAAGAACTTGTTGATAGCATCACAACCAGCCTTTACAATTTTATATTATCATTTTATTTACTTATTCCAAAATTATCAAAGTTTATTAGCAGTTGCTCGCTTACCGTTTGTTAAGTCTTTACAGAATTTTAGCGGCGTCGCAGCAGCATTTGGAGCATAACGTGGAACTTTTTCTTAGCAGTGAACTGGGGCAATCGTTGATATGAGCTAGACTCGTCAACAAAGATCTGAAGAATCGCACTCGAACAAGCAAAGTCTTACCTAATCCTTCATTCCAGATTAGGGGTCAGTTTGAATTCATTCCTATTCGTGCGTCTTTTTCAATCAATCGTGCGAAGTTTTCGTGTCTAGGTGTCGTCGAACTACATATGGCCTGATTCTCTTTCAGCCCGAGATATGTAGGCAACACGAAGACCGGAGTTCGGCCATAAGCCTCGCCTTTTGGTTCTTGGAATCAAAAGTTTTTGGCTTTATCGTGACAAAATTGGCTTTCCCGTCAACTTCTTTACCCTGAAAACTCTTTCATCCTTTTCCGGGTAAAGAGGGGCAGCTGTTGACACCCAATTTTGTCCCGAAATTTTAATCAAATTATCTAATTACTGGACAATTTTAAGAATTAAACGTAATTGATTAATTTCTGAAGAAAATGCCAAATTTTGCAAAGCATAGCTTAATTCCTATCCTACTCATGCAATCCTTTCCTTAGTTTATCCTAAAAAAGGCCAAACGTGCAAATCCTAACTCAAAACTGACCTATCTTTGCAAAATACATATATGCATTACACCCACGCTTATACCATTCCCATTTCAGTACCCGACAACCTATCCCATTTCCCTCTCAGCAAAACCCTAATTCCCCTCTCCCCAAACCCACGTCGTCACCCTCTCTTTGCCATTTCCGGCCACACCCAAACCTCGTCCCCACTTCCCTTGCCACCCCAAACATAGTAATGGTCCCCTCTGAGCCGCGACCCTTTGTTCTCCCCAAAACCGCGACCCCACTGTGATAAAATCCAATCTAAACCGTCGGTTTCTACTCCTTTTCATCATCAACAGCTTGGATCGAGAACAAACAAGTGTTTTGAATTCAAAATCGGAGGAAAAGGATATATTCGATTATTTTCCTTTTCTTTTCGGATTTTCTATTCAAAATTCTTGTAACAAAAGTTAAAATCAGAACGTTGTAAAAGGTATGTAAAGGTTATACTGGTCTTTTCATTATAGATGGAAAACCCTAGAGAAGTTTCCCTATAAATACATGCTTAAGTTCAGTTTTAGGGTTCTAGTTTTTTGGGACAAAAAAAAAAACGGCAGCTTAAAATACATAGGGTTCTGTTTCTGATTTTTTTTGGCTTCCTGAGTTTTGTTTGAATTATCGCTATAACGTTTGTGTCGTCGCCTCGTCAAACGAGTCGTCGACCTTGTTCAAGTTTGCTTAGTCGAGTCGCTTCTTCAGCTCTTCACCCCCATTTCACTGCTTTTAAAAGGGTACAATACTCAACTTTTATTGTTTTCTGAAATATATGTACGTGTGTTTAGCCTTATTCTGGTTTTGCTGATGTGAATTTGTGTTGTTAGCTGTAGTTGAAGTTTGAAATTTAATCTCGCTAGTTCAAATTGTTCAGATGGCATGAAAACTGTTTTGAATCGTAAATATTGTTTCATTTGTGTTCTGGAATTGAAGTAAGGATAAGTGGTTATATGCAGTCCTTCCTTAGTTTGGCTATGTAGTTTCTGGAGTAGTGTAGAGGTTCAGCGATGTTTTGATCAGTTTATGGTCAGGTGAGGCTGCAGGTTGCTCAGGATGAGCCTTGGTTTGATTGGTAGGCTGTTTGTGGGTGAGCTTGGTTTTCTGTTCCAGTTCAGGGTGGCCTGATGTGCAGAGGTGGTGTGAGCAGGTGTTGGGTAAAGGAGTTAGGCAGGTATGTTTGTGAGTGTAGAAGGGTATGCAAGGTGTCTGTGGATGCAGGGTTTTAGAGAAGTATTAGTTTGGTTCTAGTGTTGTCCAGGTGTAGAGTTGTTCAGGAGGTCTGTTTGTAGGTGAGTGAGGGAGTAGTTCAGGGTAAGTTGAGGGAGTTGTTTCCAGTTAGTTAGTAGAGTTTTTTTTTTTTTTTTAAAAGAGGTGAGTGAGAGGTTGTTCTGTTCCGGATGGCTGCAGTTGGTTCAGGTTCCCTAGTGTTTGTCCTAAGGAGTTCAGAGGAGGTGTGAAGTTGTACTCTGGAGTATGCTAGTGTTTGGCAGGTCCCTGGAGAGTTGGTGTTGCTGCTTCTCCTTTAGATGTAGGTTGATACAAGTGGATTCAGCTAGCTATAGGTCTTGGTCAGATTGCCTGTGTATGTGTGTGCTAGAAGAGAAATTTTAGTGAGGTCTGTGGGTATAATGATTTTGCAGGTGTTGCAGGTAATCAAGGTTGGTCCAGGAGTTGATTTAGGTGGTTGTAGTAATAGGGTAATGAGAAGTTAGTCCTGGATAATTGCAAGTTGCTCAGGGAGTTTTAGTATGTATGTTGCAGGTAGTTTGACTAGGTAGCTTAGAGTTGTTTTGGAGGTGGTGTAAGCTGCAGGTTGTTAAAGGGAAAAGGGTCTGGTCTTGTTTAGTTTCAAGTATAGGTTCATTGTCTCTTATTCTGGTGCATATTCTTACTCCTATGATTTTATTTTCAAAAGCTCTCTAACACCCTGTTAAGTTGGTGTTCTGTTGGTTGTTGGCTACATAAAACGATTGAGCGTGTAAGGTGCTAGAAGGGAAGCTGGTAGAATCAATTTTCTTGGTCTTGTTTTGGCAGCTTCAATAGCTTGTTTACTAGCTTGTTGCTTAGTTGTTGGATTCAGTAGCATATTTCCCTTAGGCTCTAGTTGTTTTCTTTAAGTTCTGATTATGTTTCTTAGTTCATATCTCCCGGTTGGTCGTAGTTTCATGTTCTCTTTTAAGTTTGTTATAATTCCTCATATGGTGATTTAGCAGCTTGCATTGGAATTAGTTTTTCTGTGATTTTGTTCTAGGTTAATCCCAGTACTTAGCCCTGTTATTTAGATCTTTATATGTTAGTTTGTTAAAAGGGCCTATGATACGTAATGCGATTTCTACCATCTGTACTTATTCTTTGGTTTGCGACTATCTCCTAGATGTTCTATAATAAGGTGGTAGCCATAAGGCTAAATATAAGATTTTTACTGCATCTGATAGTGACAAAAGGGACAGTCAGAAAACTTGGATCGAAAATGAAAGAAGAGAAAATGACCCTTAACCAGGAGAAAAGTCCTTAGTCTGTGCAGGCAATAGTACTAAGCTTAGGAGAAATCAGGATCATGGGAGATCTTAATATCCTAGTGCAAATAAATTTAGTTATACATGTCTTTGATACTTACTTCTTGGAATTGTTTGTTTTAAAATTTGTATCTCAGTTTGATGCCGCAGGTGCTAAAGTTAGCAACTATATCTGTACATTAAAATGGAGCTGAATTAACGATCTTATGATAAAATTTCCATCTTGGTCACTTCTTAGTATTCAAAATGTTGAGTCTTAGAATTTGTCTTAATGGTATGCAGGCTTACTAAAATGAGCTATCTTATTGTAAAATAATATTTAATTTTGCCTGGTGCATTAGAAAATGCTCTAGCGTGGGAGAAAATTCATCCAATAGCAATAGGCTGAGTTTTCAATAGTTTCTTTGGCTATATATCCAGTTTGCGAATTTGTTTCCTTCCCTGTTGAAAGAGCATCACGTTTTAGACTTTTTTTTGTTTACTTGAGTTTGATTGTTAGTGTTAATCTCATTTTGCACACCAATTTTGCAAGTAATTTATGTATATTATCTTTGGGCATTTAATAATCCTTTCCTCTTCTCCCTTTTCTTTGCATGAACCTTGGGACGAGTTTGAGTTGCTAAACTCACAAATTGGGATTGGCTATCTGCATTCGGAGTTATTTGATCCGCTCCACATTTTCGGGACTTGATATCCCCGAAAATGTAAAAGAAAGAAAAATTGAAAATCACAAAGTCCAAGGCTCAATGATTGAGTTTGCGCTTCTGGGTTCTACCTTCTAAACTCATTCTTTCCCGTCCCCTTTAGAAAAGCATGTTTTAGGAGCCGTGTAGAATAGAGATGGTATTTGAATTGTGAATAATTATTGTAAATTACTTAAACTATTTTTATATGAATGCTTTGTATCATTTCCTTGCGAATCGCCAATTAATTTATGGATGTTTAGAATCATTTGTCAATTAAATGAGTGCAAAACAAATTCGACTAAAAATCATACCCTCGTCATAATTCGCATTTGAATTGCTTCTTTATTCATTATATTAAATATTCAATTATCTATTTATCTAATCTAATTATTTAGTTAATCAATTAAATTTTAATCCTTTATTTATTTATTTACTTAATCTAATATATTTAATTTCAATTAATCATTTATTTAATCAGTTAAATATTTATTCATTTATTTATTTAATTAATCAATTATTATTCATTTACTCCTTTATTTAATTAAGTTTGATAAGTGTTCATTTATTTAATTAAATTACTTATTTGCTTATTTATTTATCTATTTATTCAATCAATTACCCTTTATTATCATCCAATTATTTATCTAATGTGTTTTATTTAATCATCTAACTCCATTTAGCCTTTACTTATCCTTTTAATTAATTAATTGATCATTATTTCATTATCCATTTAATTAATCTTAAATTGGATCATTTATTTATCTAAGTATCGGCATAATTAAAATCTTATCTTATTTATATTATTCATATTATCCTTATATAAAATTAGCTTTATATACTTATTATCTTTAACAAATTCGTGAAAACCGCCGGATTAACCGCATTTAGCGGATTTTCGAAAGTGCTCCCGCAAGGGACCTTCTTTCGAATTTAATAGAACCACTTACCTAAGAATCTCTGAATTATTTTCCTTTAAGTAAGGAATAAAATTGCACTCTTTAGTTAACTTAGGTTCCTAATAATCCTTAAATTAGGTGGCGACTCCAAAGAAACCCTTTGGAATCCCATTTTGTTGAAATATACTCGAAACGTATCTTTTCCTAAAGAAAGAGTAATTTTTTGGGGTTCAACAAGAATGCTAGTTATATTAGCATTCAAATGGAGAAACTGCACATCACTGTCAGTGCTTTACAAAAGGAATGCTACGTATCCTAGCATTCTACCAAAAGATAGTTGATTATAAACATTCAAAAATAAATATATAATAACATTAATAGGAACATCCAAATCTAGCGTGAAGGAGAGGAGTAGAAGTCAAGGTAATGCATAGCCTTATCAGCAAGCAGCCCTTTGAGCATTCTTTTGATCCTTCGCGTTTCCTTCGTCATCTTTCTGACGTCCTTTTTGTAGCCATGTAGGAAGCCCTCAAACTGGAACTTCCAACCCCACACTTCTGCCCTTAGTTGTTCTAATATGTCAATAGCCCTTTCAGTTTGTGCTTCATCTGCAAATGATAATGCAACAGGTGTGTTTTGCCTAGAGGTGGAGGCTCCTCTGGCCGTGGAGGCTCCTCTGGCCGTGGAGGCTCCTCTAGTCGTGGAGGCTCCTCTGGCCGTGGAGGTACCTCTTGTTCGTGGTTGACGTGCCATTTTTGATGATGAATAGTTTGAAGTGTAAGTTGATTAATGTGGATTGAAATTCCTTGAATTGTAAGTTGATGAATGTGGATTGAAATGCATTGAATCGTTGGGTATTTATAGAAGTTGAGAGAGGCAACCGAAACATTTGTAGCTTTTTGGTGTATTGGTATTTGAGCGGGTTGTATAGTAGCCGTTTGTGTATTTCAAATTTTGAACGGGTTCCGAACGTCACCCTATATTAGTGTAATTGGTGTAACGTATCCATGAAATGATGTTCCGAACATCATTTCGGTCTACCTGCTACCTACCTGCAACCTAGTCTAGATGATAGGTGTATTGGTATTTGGAAATTGTATTGTAGCCGTTTTTGAATTTCAATTATTGAATCTATTGTTCGGAACACCACTGTACATAAGTATAATTCGCGTAACCTATACTTTACACGATGTTCCGAATATCTTTTCGATCTAGCCCAAAGTCGTGATAAATTATTATATTGGGCGCGTGAACAATATTTATTTACCAACGGTAATAAAAATACACCACCCAACATATTATATATCCGTTCATTATTTATAAAATAAGTTTACACAATTACATCGTGGCAGGTAGGTAGTAGATCCGTTAATAGCGGCAGTGTTGTACCATTATGTCGATATGGAGATTATGCGAAGTTAACAACATCGTGGACTCAGCTAAACCCAGGAAGGAGGTTTTACGGATGCAAATATGGTCAGGTTAGGTGATGGGTTTATTTTCTTTCTTGTCTTTATTTATTTGTTGTATTTATTTTCTTTTTTTTTTATGTAGGCAAATGGCTGCAACTACTTTAGATGGCATGATGAAGAGATGTCAGATCAAGCAAAGAGAGTAATATGGGGTCTACTTAAGAAGTTGAAAGCTGTTGAAGAAGTGAGGAAAGCGGCACGTTTATGGCGGAAAAATTTGGATGTTGGGGTACTGCTAGTTGTGGTGCTAATCGTTCTCATATTCTGTACTTGGATCAAGGGTTGGTTCATAGTTTAGGTTCTATATTTTCAATTGTTATATTTTGTGTAGTAATGATCAAGAAATTTCATTTGAAATTGTTATTTTGTCCTTTAAATTACCATTGTACCCAAAGTCGTTCCGCACGACACACTTCATGTTTCAATCATATCGCGATCTGATCTGAATATTTACAAAAACAGTACGATGAAGATAGCAACATCGGAATAGTACGATCCGAACATGTTGTTCATATGAGACACATAATCAGCATGTTCGAAACCACTTAGATGGATGTGTAGTCATTTGTCACTCTAACAAGTATACTTGGTAATTTAGAGTGATACTGATCATCTCACTTTAATTACCTAGTGATAATGATCATCATTTGCCACTCTAACAACTCTACTTGGCCATTTGTTACTCTAGCTACTCTAACTGTGAAGAGTATGATGAAGATAGCAATAATAGAACGCTCCGCGCGGAACATCACAGTAATGCGACAAACTTCTAGTTGATGTTCGAAACACGAATATATGTATGAATCATCATTTCTCCCTATAACAAGTATAGTTGGTTATTTATGGTGATAGTGATCGTCATTTGTCATTCTTACAAGTATAGTGGGTCATTTCTAGTTAAAATGATCATCGTTTGACACTCTTACAGGTATAGTGGGTCATTTCTAGTTTAGAAGGATCATCATTTGTCTGTCGAACAACTCTAGTTGGCCATTCTAATCATAATGATCATCATTAGTCACTCTTACAGGTATAGTGGGTCATTTTTAGATATAATGATCATCATTTATCACTCTTACAAGTATAGTTGGTCATTTATTATCATATTGATCATCATTTCTCCCTATACCAAGTATAGTTGGTCATTTATAGAGAGAATGATCATCATTTGTCACTCTTACAAGTATAGTTGGTCATTTATTATCATATTGATATTCATTTTCCACTCTTACAAGTATAGTTGGGTACTTCCTAGTCATAATGATCATCATTTGCCACTCTAACAACTCTACTTGGCCATTTCTACTCATAATGATCACCATTTGTCCCACAAATTACTCTAAGTGGTCTTTGTGATGAAAGTGGATGAATTTATCACTCTTACAGGTATAGTGTGTCCTCTATAGGAATATAATGATCATATTTTGTCACTCTAGCTACTCTAACTGTGAAGAGTATGATGAAGATAGCAATAATAGAACGCTCTGCGCGGAACATCACAGTAATGCGACAAACTTCTAGTTGATGTTCGAAACACGAATATATGTATGGATCATCATTTCTCCCTATAACAAGTATAGTTGGTTATTTATGGTGATAATGATCGTCATTTATCACTCTTACAAGTATAGTGGGTCATTTCTAGTTAAAATGATCATCGTTTGACACTCTTACAGGTATAGTGGGTCATTTCTAGTTTAGAAGGATCATCATTTGTCTGTCGAACAACTCTAGTTGGCCATTTCTAATCATAATGATCATCATTAGTCACTCTTACAGGTATAGTGGGTCATTTTTAGATATAATGATCATCATTTATCACTCTTACAAGTATAGTTGGTCATTTATTATCATATTGATCATCATTTCTCCCTATACCAAGTATAGTTGGTCATTTATAGAGAGAATGATCATCATTTGTCACTCTTACAAGTATAGTTGGTCATTTATTATCATATTGATATTCATTTTCCACTCTTACAAGTATAGTTGGGTCCTTCCTAGTCATAATGATCATCATTTGCCACTCTAACAACTCTACTTGGCCATTTCTACTCATAATGATCACCATTTGTCCCACAAACTACTCTAAGTGGTCTTTTTGATGAAAGTGGATGAATTTATCACTCTTACAGGTATAGTGTGTCCTCTATAGGTATATAATGATCATATTTTGTCACTCTAGCTACTCTAACTGTGAAGAGTATGATGAAGATAGCAATAATAGAACGCTCCGCGCAGAACATCACAGTAATGCGACAAACTTCTAGTTGATGTTCGAAACACGACTATATGTATGGATCATCATACGATGAAGATAGCAACATTAAAAATTGTGCGATCCGAACGGCAGTTTAATGCGACGAACATCAATAGGTTGTTCTAAAACAACCTTACGATAGATGATCAGCACTTGTCACTCAATTGGTCATCACTACTGATAATTGTCAATATTTATCACTCTAATTAGTCTACCAACTATATTTGGTCCTTTCAAGCGAAATGAGCATCATTTGTAACTTTTTGTTCCGGACAAGTATAAATTTTATTTTCTAGTTAAAATGAACATCATTTATCACTATATTCTGGATATTTGGACGTGTATAATGTTGATGATTATTATTTATACCTGGAACATATGAGGTGCATTCCGAACATATTTCTTCGTGTTGGAACACATCTTATATGTTCCGAACGTGATGTATGATTTTATTAACTTTTCCAGAAATGGAGTAGAACAAGTTGTCGTTTGGAACATCGTATTTAATATCCAAAACGACAGTTGATGTGTTGCGCACTATAATCAAACATGATGGTTTGGAGACAATTTAACAGTACTAATTAAATACCTTCATAATAATATTAATTGAAAAGAGATACAAAAGCATATTCATTAACAGTACAACTACTTAAACATCTAATATATAATAGCGTCTTCGTTATTGTTTTGACCTCCACCGAATTGATTTTGCAGAATCCTCTCAATCCGATCTATCTGCAATTGCATCTGCTCAAGTTTTGTGTCGAGTGTTTGAATGGACCTCTCGCAATTATCTGCTACCTCTTTGATGTCAACAACTTCATAATGCACGTCTAGCAGTCTTGTGGGAAGCGACTTGTTTGGAGGCTCTCGGACTCGGTGGTACTTATTCCATGGGTCGTTTAATGCGTTATTGGCCATCTGCATGAAAAGTTGTTTAAAATTTAGAAAAGAATCAAAGTGGAGTTATGTTTAAGGAAACATAAACATATTAGATTTTGAAATCGTTTTAGGAAAAACGTAGAAAATATGGAAAACTTGAGTACCTCAACTTGTTCTTCCTTGATATAGAAACTGGTGAAAACTGAACGTAATACTTGGTTAATGCGAAATGAATTGTGAGTTGGATATTCATCAAGGAGGTATTTATAGATGTTTTGAAGTGGCTTTTAAACTTACTCTAATGCACGCCTTTTCAGTGGCAGAAGCAAATGAAGGGATGCATATTTACAAGTGTGAATGTGTTTTGACGTGACTGTTGCAGCAACCAACTTGTATTTTAGCCGTTTGGTGTATTGGTATTTGGGCATCCCAAAACTGTTCATTGTAGCCGTTTGTGTCTTTTAAATTTTGAATAGCTTGTTCGGAACGTCTCGTATAAAAGTATAATATAATATCATCGACAAGATGTTCCGAACAGTTCCACTAAGGTAGCACTTGGTAAATGCTACGACTATGATTTGTGAAATAAAGACCTCACAAGCTTTCACATGCCATGACATCGTTCGGAACATCAAATGTAATATCCTAAACAAACTGGATGTGTTGCGAACAATATGCAATTATGTGCACAACATAATCGCAAAAGATGCAGTAAAGCAAATCTGTGTAAACCATAAGTTAAGAAACAAATTTGGCCAAATATGTACACAATATAAATTATACAAGTAGGACGAAAAGTCCATTATGCAATTCAAATAAATATCCAAATAATCCAAATAATCGAAATTATAACGAGGACGATGCTTCGTCCAATTCACAAACTCAATTTGTAGGCTGACTTGTAGCCTCAGTTCCATTACGAACAACGAGGCATGTAGTTTTCTTGTGACCATATCTCTTGCAGTTGCCACATTTATTTCTCCTCTTTGGAAGACGCTCCCCAATAGATCGAATCCGGTTAACCCTTCTCCTTCCACGATTGTTCGGCTTTGGGGGCGGAGGCACTGGATAAAGTTTCTCTTCAGCAGGGACGACCCATGATTCTTCAGGAGGTACTGCATTGACAGGCTCTTCATAGGCAAGGATGTATGCTTGTGTTGTGTAATATCCAGAAGTGTATTCATACACTCTACTTCCATATTCATCGCCGTGCAACCCCCTAATTGCTGCCATAGCATGTACATAAGGTAACTGATCAAGATCAAACTCCCTACATGTACATGTCCTCTCATATAGATCAACTTCTGCCTCATGCCCTAGACTAATGATTTCGAAACCATAAGTTCCCTTCCTGTTGACAACTAGCTTGTCTCCCACTTCTTTATTCTTCCTTATTTTTATTTCAACGTCTGGGACACATAAATTTGGGTGGTTGATTAACTTCATAGCCCTAGTGTGGAATTTTTCCGCAAAGTTCCTACCTGTATTCTTCAAGAGGGCAGCAATGGGGTATTCTCTTTGCTCTTTCAGCATGGAATTAATGGACTCAGCTATGTTTGATGTCATAACTTCAAACCTATTAAAAAGAATAAAAATTATAATAATCAAAAGATGTTCCTAACATAAAGCACAAGTACAGATAAAGGAATAAGAAGTGCGGAACATTAATGAGATGTTCCTAACATGACTCATACATTCAGAACGACGATAAGAAGTTCAGAACATTATAGGAAAATTTTTGAGCGTGTAGTGTGACGTTTGGAACATACTGAAAGCAGACAGTAATATCAGACCTTGTTATTATAGTTTACCTTACCTGTTTCCTGGGAAATATAATCTGCTCCATCTATGATAGCCAACAACATTTTCAAGATAACCCGCTACCCTCCAATCAATTGCCCTGATCTCATTCATAGCATCATTGAACTCCTCTACCCTGTATGCCTTTGCTGCAGTGTAGTATTTATGAAGACTGAATCCAAACTGAAACTTTGTTCGGATGCTTTCACCAAGGTGCCACATGCAAACTCCATAGTGTGCAGAAGGAAACACTTGGGCGACCATTTTCGAGATGCTCGGATGTCTATCCGAAACTATGCACAACTCTTCACTATCTGAAACTATGCAGCGTAATTGTTCGAAAAAAATACTCATATGAGGCGTCACACTCTTTGTCTACAACACAAAAAGCAACAGGGTATACGTGACTCATTGCATCCTGAGCAACAGCAGACAACAACACCCCTCCATACTCGCCAGAAAAATGGTTACCGTCAATGGCTAGGACTTTTCTCACGTAGGTAAATCCCCTGATCCACGCTCCATAAGAGAGAAAAAATACAAGAACTTCGCTGTGCTAGAAAGCCTCAAATCTGTCTTGGTTCCTGGATTCTTACTCCTAACCATATAAGCATAAGCATCAAGAATTTCAATACCTTTCTCATGTGTTCCCCGTGTCAAAGATTTTGCAAATTGATAGCCCCTAAGACACTTCCAGTAGCTAACCTTACAACCAAAATCGTTGTTAAGGGACTCCCTGACAGCTTTTGTGGTTGGACCTTTTCCCATTAAATATTTACCTTTCATGAACTCACCAATTATCCGGACAGAGGCGTGTGAATTATGACTGGAATGATGTTGGACCCCGCATGTGTGCATGTTATTGTAAACGCTAATGTAGAACCTATGATGCAATACGAACCAGGCTCACCTGTTCGATTCATCAAGCTAGTCCACCGAGGAGTCACATGACGCCCACGGTCAAGTGTGACCGGGATGGAAGATGCCGAAGACTGCCTCACCGAGCAGCAACGTGGGAAATCCACCGAGCAGACAACAAGTGGCTGTGATCGTTGCTGACACTGACTTCGGAAGCTTTGAGACCGGGCACAACTTATGAGAGCTGAACGATCAAGTTTGAGCCCGAAGGAAGAAATGACAAGCTCGAGCCCGAAGCTGAAAGCAACCGATCCAAGGAAGAACGACGCCGAACAAAGAATCGATCGAAGGGCTACAAGTGTGCCCGAGGCAGGAGAGCGTTCGATTCCAAATGTGACCGAGGCAAACAAGCGACCGAAGACAAGGTGTTCGAGCTGAGCTGCCGAACACGTCAAACTGCTCCAGCCCTGCGTGGCTTTATCTCATTGGCCGCCTGTGGCCATTTTACTATTTTGCCCTTTATTGTTGTCTATATAAACCCCTAGCTTAGCTCATTAGGAGGAGTTTTTAGTTGATATTGAATTGAGAGAATAGAGATAGAATTGGCCGAGCCATTCTTGTTGAAGCCCGAGGCTTCGTGTATGCCTTCTATGGCTTGGAACCGAAATGGATTTCATCACTAGTATGAATCCTTGTTAGGTTCAAGTTTCCTTTTCTCCCTTGGATAATCAATTATGATTTGATTCGGTTTATCCATTCTTTCTTCTATTTCTGTTCTCCCCCTTCCCCGATTTCTTGTTATCTTGGTTTCTATTGTTGCTTCCGCCACTTATCTTCATCGTTTCCGCGTCTTGTTTGTTGCCTCCGATTGCAAAGCTTCAACCCACGGGTTTGCTTGCATCATCTTGGTATCAGAGCAAGGCTTGGGTTTCGTTCCTACGAATCCACGTTCCTTGTTCAATCTATCTTTACTTTCTGTTGATTCTTATTATACAAAAAAAAAAAAAAAAAAAAAAAGTAAAAAGAAGAAAATTCAAAAATTTGAGTTGATTGTTGATTGTTTGGATTAGTCAATCACGTATTTGGATTCACCACTGTCTAAGGAATTGATTGAGTACCCGACGTACAACATTTGTTACTAGGGTTTTTCCATCGTTTTGGACCGTGTTCTTGACGTGGTGTTGTTGAAAATCGAACCCCAGTTGTGTTTGGTGTTTACCGATGAGAACTGGAGGTTGTTGAGGTATTTGGGTCGATTTTGTGCTTAAAATCGAAGTTCCACTGCTTGTAGACACCGTCCGTACATCGGAACATTGTTAAATTGGTAACAGTGTACGGACGACGCCATAGCTAGTCTTAGCTCGGCTTGGAACTGAACAAATCCGTTGTTGATTACCGGAGACGACCCAAATCTTGTGCTTAATCTGTTGATAGTGGACTGTGAACGAATCTTGAAAATTGTCCGTACACCGGAGTAAAGGTTCACTGTTCCATTGAAGAAGAAAGGGGTTAACTGTTAAATCTAAAACCCCAGGTGAAAAGTTGTCGGCTAGAAAAGGGAAAGCGGATAAGGTTAAACCCTGTCTGAACCGAGGAGGAAACACTTGTACCGAGGTCACGTGTTCGAAAAAAATTCCGAAGCGGAACCGAGGAGGAGGTAGACACTCTTAGGATTTCACTTTTCTTGTGTCCGAATATTTCCGATAGTGGATCTCTGGAGTAAATTCTTTCTACTCGAGGTCGTACTATCGAATTTGAGCTTAATAGGAACTCGTGCGTGGGGTGACCGAAGTCCAACTTCGTAGATAATTCTTTTGACTCCCCGTGCGCAGTTAATTAGCTACCGTTCCATCGAGTCGTATAAACTCCTTCCGAACTTAAGTTTGGAAAGTACTAGTTGTGACTTATCACTTCGGTTTCCTAACAAGAAGGCAAGGCCAACTTGAGTGGAAAAAGGCTGAGTGGTGAGAACAATAGAGTGAGGTCACAAAAGCCAACGACCTTGAGTGTAAACACGAGTGGAAAGAAACTGAGTGAACATTACTCGAGTGATACACGTGAGGGAGTGAACTTGTGAGGTCCTTTACTCTTGTTTGTTGCAGCTATGTCTTCGGATGATGATGACTACGGAGGGTATGACTCGTGTGGAGATGATGGAGACTATGGTTCCTACGGAGGTGATGATTGTTATAACGATACCGGGGACTATGGCTCTTATGAGGACGAAGCAGGTCACTATGGTGAGTACGAAGAAGAAGAAGACTACGAAGCCTGTGAAGATGAACGAGAAGAATCTTTTGCTTCGGGTCAAGAATACGAAGGTAGTGACGCTTCAAGGTACGATGACTCTACTTACTCTCAATGTGATGACCTTGAATACGATGAATGTGACATCGATGAAGTTGATGACGAAGTTGACCGAGCAAACTATTTGATGTCTTCTTCCGTCGGTGTCTCGTGTGGAGCACAAGAGAGTGGTAGAACTCCTTCCTTCGGGATAGGAGGTGGTGGAGGTTGTTCCATGGGAGAAGGAAGGTTTGCAACTTATAGTCGTGGCACACGATTCAATGGTTCCAACTCCTATGGAAAGGGTGGCTCGAGGAGCACTGGTGGACATGGACCCGAGGAGGGTAGAGGAGGATTCTACCGAACTCCTTCTCCGAGGAGAAGTTCTTACGGGTTCCATGCTCGAACTCCTTCCTCGACTTTTAACACTAGTAACGTTGGGAGAGTGAAAGGAAGTGGAGTTATCATAGTAGTGTGAACCACTAGTTGAGAGAATTGATATGCCACATCATGATGTGAGCTCGATCTTCATCGAATCTCTCTTTAGTGATGAAGTTGTAGTTGACCTTACTTGTGACCCTTGTTATGACACACCACCAATCTTTGATAAAGGGGAAAATGAGTTGTTTGATCATACCCTTGTTGAAATTATTGCCTATGGTGGATCTCTGTGTTGTGGTGAGGATGATGATACCCTTGAGGAGTCCTTAGTGGATGAGTTGGATCGAATCATATTCGATGACTCCTCAAACGTGGTCGATGACCTGGGTTCGGATGCACCTTTGATGGGGAGTGAACTTATTTTCACTAACCCTCTGTTCGAAGGAGATGGTGATGAGCATCCGACTCGAGGAGAACCACCTCGGTTTGAAAGGCTTAACCCCGTAGATAATCCATTATTTGAGACCTTCTTCGGAAGTTTGTCTAAAGAGAAGGGTTGTCTTGGAGCTCATTTGGGAGGTGAAACGCTACCTCTTGGTGTGAATAAGATTGCTTTTAAGAAGGGGAGTAGAGTATTCGATGTGAGTTGTAGAGTCAATCATTTTACTTGCTCCATTCCACATGTTGATCACACCTCGAGTATAGTGCATACCGAAGTCCATAAGCCCCATGGTGATAAAAGTGAATTGAGGGCTCGGTATGATGACTATGAGTTTAGAGGTGATAGGGCCTTTGAACGTTACATCTTTCATGCAAAGTGTCCTATTGATCTCTTCGATTACTCATATGTTCGATATAGTTCTTATTTGAGCCAAGAACTTGTTGTTTCCTTCGGAGACATAGGCTGTTTGATTTGCATTGATGCTTGGCTCTATCATAAGAGTGTGTTTTCCACACTTTCGAACACTAACCTACTTTCGAAGTAGGAAGCTTTGTTTGTCTCTGCTTTGTTTGCAGGTCTTGCCGGTTTGATTTCGAGGACGAAATCCTTTTAAGAAGGGGAGGATGATGCAATACGAACCAGGCTCACCTGTTCGATTCATCAAGCTAGTCCACCGAGGAGTCACATGACGCCCACGGTCAAGTGTGACCGGGATGGAAGATGCCGAAGACTGCCTCACCGAGCAGCAACGTGGGAAATCCACCGAGCAGACAACAAGTGGCTGTGATCGTTGCTGACACTGACTTCGGAAGCTTTGAGACCGGGCACAACTTATGAGAGCTGAACGATCAAGTTTGAGCCCGAAGGAAGAAATGACAAGCTCGAGCCCGAAGCTGAAAGCAACCGATCCAAGGAAGAACGACGCCGAACAAAGAATCGATCGAAGGGCTACAAGTGTGCCCGAGGCAGGAGAGCGTTCGATTCCAAATGTGACCGAGGCAAACAAGCGACCGAAGACAAGGTGTTCGAGCTGAGCTGCCGAACACGTCAAACTGCTCCAGCCCTGCGTGGCTTTATCTCATTGGCCGCCTGTGGCCATTTTACTATTTTGCCCTTTATTGTTGTCTATATAAACCCCTAGCTTAGCTCATTAGGAGGAGTTTTTAGTTGATATTGAATTGAGAGAATAGAGATAGAATTGGCCGAGCCATTCTTGTTGAAGCCCGAGGCTTCGTGTATGCCTTCTATGGCTTGGAACCGAAATGGATTTCATCACTAGTATGAATCCTTGTTAGGTTCAAGTTTCCTTTTCTCCCTTGGATAATCAATCATGATTTGATTCGGTTTATCCATTCTTTCTTCTATTTCTGTTCTCCCCCTTCCCCGATTTCTTGTTATCTTGGTTTCTATTGTTGCTTCCGCCACTTATCTTCATCGTTTCCGCGTCTTGTTTGTTGCCTCCGATTGCAAAGCTTCAACCCACGGGTTTGCTTGCATCAACCTATCATTACTTTTATACCTCATTGCCCTTAACCACCATTTGCATTTCACATCTAAACATCTAGCATTAAAAATCTTTGCAGTATTCTTCAATGGTTTGTAATTAAAACGATGTTTAACTGCTGCAATCTTCAATTTGGTGACCAGTTCTTTCTTATTGGAGAAAGTCATACCTTTTTCAAAACCTGTGCCATCGACGAAGTGAAATATCGGCTCGCTGCTTTGTGTTGGAAACACAGGGGTATAAATGGCAGGATGTTCCTCCACATATTTTTCTTCTACTTCTTCTTCTTCTTCTTTTTCTTCATCTACATCTACGCCTCCTCTGTCTTCTTCTACCCCTCCTCCTCTGTCTTCTTCTACTTCTTTATGTATGTCATCCAATCGCTGACTAAAATCATGCCCTCCACTATATGGCATTTCTTGGTCATTATAACAACACATTCCTCCGTCGTAGAAACCACAATTACCCTTAGTGTGGGCCTAGCACCATTACGATCAACGTCAGCCATATAAAGGCGTACATCATCATCATTTCTTATTGTAACGGGAGGAGTCTTTTGATTTGCGGCAACACTCAGCATGTAAGTAATGCAAATGTCCCTCGGATTGTCTCTTATCCCCCAACTTCCGATGATTTTGTTAAGCAGAACATCATACGTAACATCTCTAGGCACAAGAATGGGTCTTGATTCTTTAACCTTCGGAACCCAAGCATAACATTTAGAACGCTCCACCCATTCACCTTGATAATTAACTCCTAATATAACCTCACCCATCGATGGTCACCTGCAATAAATTCGAATGACCAACTATTAGTATTACTAATATTTATACAGTATGTTCCAAACCTCAATGTTGCTCATTTGGAACATCTCTGCTGACGTTCTGCACATCATATTACAGTTTTTCATTGCTTAATGCAAGATGTTCCAAACCTCAGTGTTGCTTGTTTGGAACATCGCATGCAGACGTTTTGAACATCACCTTACACTTTTTCGATGCTTAATGCAAGATGTTCCAAACTGCAAACAGAACGCTCAAACATGCTACAAAATGTTCCGAACATTACCTGTGAAAATTCCAATAAAATACATACGCCGTGTAAAACGCTAGCGATATGTTTGGAATTACAATTACGGCCATAGGAAAGTTGAAATGGTGTTTGGAATTTCAGGCAGATTGTTCGGAGGAACTGAATCCGTAACAACCCCGAATCAACAAAAACAACAAAAAACATGTTCGAAAAGTTAGTACACTTACCGGAGATGACTGGATTGATACGATTAAAATTGGAGGAACAAGATTTCCCCTTTAATGGATAACAAACGACCAGATTTAACGAAATGCCAACCCAAATGTGGGTGATCTCAGCTTGTATTGCCTAAAACTGGAAATGATATTCAAGATAATAAGCTCAGCAGCTATGGTGGAATGGGTATTATTTCGATCTACGAACGGAAGCTCAGCAGCTATGGTGGAACTTTGGGCGGGAATGGAATGTGGAAAAAATGGAGGGAAAACGGGGGAGAGGAGAGAGGGAAGGCAGCTAGGTAATGGCCAAATTTGGCAAAAAACTACTTTATATACATGGACTATTGTGCAACTTACAAAATATTGGGGTGAGAATGTTACATAGTTAATAACACTAATTAAATGAGGACCCTAGATTTCATGTTTAAAACTTGAGCCTTTTTTCACACAAAAAAGACTTGGCAAGTCCTGCCATGCCAATCCCCCCCTTTTACTAGGGAATACACTTTCTTCCACATTGGTAGAGGAAAAGACTTTTGTTGGGTTTAAATAGAGGAATGCTTCTTTTAGCTCTTAAAAGGGTTAAGAAGAAGGGAAGCCTCGCGCTGTCGTCGTCGCTCGCTCGTCTCGGCTTCGGACCAACAAAAAACTAAAAATCAGAGAATTCAGATTTATTCCTCCATATTAGTGGTCGTTTGTAACAGCCACATCTAACATACAGAAATACCATCTGATTATTCCCTCTCTTTTCTGCATACTAAGTCGTGTGATTTGCTCCGTTCTTTTGAGTTCGCAGAGTTCTAGGGTTAGATTTCTTAAGGAGACACAAGTAACTTGTGGGCTCGGGATCGTCTCATACTTACTGATTTTACAAAATTTCTGCATACTAAGTCGTGTGATTTGCTCCGTTCTTTTGAGTTCGCATAGTTCTAGGGTTAGATTTCTTAAGGAGACACAAGTAACTTGTGGGCTCGGGATCGTCTCATACTTACTGATTTTACAAAATTTCTGCATACTAAGTCGTGTGATTTGCTCCGTTCTTTTGAGTTCGCATAGTTCTAGGGTTAGATTTCTTAAGGAGACACAAGTAACTTGTGGGCTCGGGATCGTCTCATACTTACTGATTTTACAATTCTGTTTTGTATTTTCTGATTTATTTGAACGCAGGAACAACAAGCTTAAGAAATCTAGTGTTATTTATTTTCTGCGCTTAAATAAGTATCGTTTAAGGAGACTGGTTAAGGAGACTAAAACCTTCGTGATTTTCTACTCCTATTTACTGTTAATTAATCTATTTGTGGAGACTAAAAGCCTTCGTGGTTTTTCTACTCCAACTGTTTAAACAGTTTGTTGATATTGTTTCTACTTGTGTCATTTTGACAGAGATGACAAACGGAGTGGATCCAACTGTCCCAGTTGTGAGTGCTACTGCTACCACAGTTTCTGGTGCTTGTTGCTCCCAACGCACACGCAAGTATACGTGGTCGACAAGTAATAAAATGATAAGTAGAGTATCGTTCCCATGAGGACTATTTAGACTGACACTTAACAAACAATTTCTATCTACTATTCAAGGATCTTTTTCCAATAGTGAGAGTTTTTATTAACTAAAGAACAGTAATTAAGAGGGTAAAAGTGAATTCAAGCAATGGAGCAAAACTTGGTTGTAAACAATATTAAGGAGACGGTCCAGGGTCAGAGTTACGAACAATCCAGTTGAGTTTTCCAATTGATTCCACTTCTCAAATCCCGGATTACTAACAGATTAAATGTACCCGTGAAAACCTTTCGATTCTTCACGGTCTATGCAGGCTACTCCAATCCCTATATGTCTATGGGTTGAATCACGTGCACGCATTAACGAATTCTGTAATTAGTTAAACTAGGCGAGCAAGTATATGTCTATCCTACTCACGAATTGGTTCCCCGTTGCCCGGGTTCACAAACTAGTCCTATTCTTTCTTATTGCGTAATTAAATTCCCTCTTTCGAGTTCAATCTAAAAACTATAGATAATGCGTAATAATCGGGCCCTGACAATTACACAAGTGAAATCAAGAAAGAATAAGTAACCCGTAATGAGATTCAATTAATGGGAATCAATCTTCAAACATCAACTTTCATGAAATACTCTAACCCTAGAACTAGAGAATTAGCTACGCATACTCATAATAACAACACAAGGATTTGATGAAATAATAAAATAATGATGTAATAGATTAATGGAAGGAAGAAAAACCCTTGTTCTTGATGTTATGAGCTCTCCAATTTGCTCCAAAGTCTGAACTTCTGTGTAAAACGAAGTAAAATACTATTTATAAGGTTCACAAACACCTAGTAATAAGTTAGACCTAAGCCTAGACGAAATAGGAAGTAAAAATGCGCACAAGGGGCGCTATAACGGGCGCCCCGCACCTCGTAACGCGCGACCTTAGGCAGACTACGTTGAAATCCCACCGCTTTTGGGGCGCCCCACGCCACCTATGGCGCCAGGAACTTGGGCTCTGTAGGTGGCGCGCCGCATGGCCTGTAGCGCCCGGCCAATTTTTTGTTTCCTTGCTCCGCAGCTCGCTTCGTGTCGTGCCTTCGTATGTTCGATCCAATCCTCAATCCAAATCCAATCTTTTCTTGCTCGATCATGCTCTTAAAAGCTCCAATTACACTGCATAACAACCTACATACACACGACATAAAATTAGTGCAAAACCACATCCATAAACTATAAAACGAGCGAATAAAGTACTCAAACGTGAGGAAATATTAAGGAAACATTGGCATAAAATGCCAAACATCAGTGCTGCTGGGCCTAGCCTTAATTCATACGGACATTTGTGACATGAAGTCAATACCATCTCGCGGTGGAAAGAAGTATTTCATAACTTTTATTGACGATAGCACTCGTTACTGCTATGTTTATTTACTTAGTAGTAAAGATGAGGCAATTGACGCATTCAAGCAATACAAAAATAATTGGAGCTTCTCGGTCCTCTTCATAATCTAGGACTACGAAATCAGCAGAGAATGTAAACTTACCAACTTTTAACAACACATCCTCCAACTTACCATCAGGGTGAGTGAGTGATCCATCCGCCATCTTAAGAGTGATTGAAGAGGGTTTGATTGCTCCTAGCCCTAACCTTTTGTAAACAGAGAGAGGCATGAGATTTATGCTCGCACCCAAATCACATAAGGCACCAGTGACACTATGCCCTCCAATGGTACAAGGAATAGTAAACTTCCCCGGATCTTGAAGTTTTGGAGGTAGCTTGCTCAATATTGTGCTACACTCCTCAACTAACTCAACTGAATCTATCTCTTTAGGCTTTTTCTTCTTTACTAAAATCTCTTTTAAAAACTTCACAAAGGATGGCATCAATTCAAACACATCAGTCAAAGGAATATTAACATGAAGCTCTTTCAACATACTCACAAATTTTTGATATTGGGCCAGATCCTTCGATGGTATAAGTCTCTGGGGGAATGGTGGAGGTGGCAGAGGTGCCTCCTTTCTCTCTTCTTTCTTCTTTACCTTCTCCACTTTTTCAACTTTTTCTATTTCAGCTCTCTCCTCCGACGTGGCCATCAGCTCTCCACCTTCAATTAAAGTCACTGCAAGACATTGTTCAGGCTCTTTTTTAACAGTACTTATTTCTCCCACCAACTGCCCCAACTGGTGCTCTAGGTTCTTGTGAGCATTGGCAAGATCTTGTATGGCCTGTGCATGGGCTGCAGTGTCAGCTATCATTCTCTGCTGGCCCGCCATTATCTGCTTTAGCATCTCCTCAACTGAATTGTTAACCTGCTGTGGTGGAGCTGGAAGTGGGTGGTAATTATTCGGGGCTCTCGTATTGCCTTCATAATAAGCATTACCAAACTGATTTTGACCCTGCAGCCTGTTTTGATTACCCACGTAATAAACTTACTCTGGATTAGAAGAGCAAACCTCTGTAGCATGGTCTTGACCACAAACCTCACAAAACTCTGGAGTTGTTGCCCTGGAGCCACTGATTGCTGAGTCTTTGGCAGAGCCAGCTTGCTAATTTGATTGGAAATAGCATCCATCCTCGCCCTTAGCTCTGAAACTGCATCTAACTGAATTACCCCTGCAGCTTTCTGCGTAGTAGCTCTACCATCTCCCTGCCAATCAGGATTGCTCTGCGAAAAATTATCTAGCAAATCATAGATCTGGTCAAAATTTAAGGCTAATACTTGGCCTACAGCAGCAGCATCTACCACGATCTTAGTATGCGCAGTCAACCCCTCCACAAAAGTGTGTGCAAGAACCTCATTGGATTGGTTATGGTGTGGACAATCTCTCAGTAAAGCTTTAAACCGCTCCCAGGCTGAATACAAAGACTCTCCTTCTATCTGTCTGAAGGACAAAATTTCACTCCTCACCCGGGCTGTCTTGGCAGATGGATAAAACTTAGCCAAGAATTTCTTAGCCAAATCATTCCAAGTGGTGATAAACCCAGACTTTTCAGCCTTTAACCACCTCTTTGCTGCCCCAATCAGTGAAAACGGGAACAATGTCAAGCTAACATAATCAGTAGGCACTCCCTTTGGTGTATAAGTATCACTGATCTCCAAGAAATTCTAGATATGTTGTTGCGGATCCTCATGAAGTAATCCACCAAATTGTCCAGTCACATGTAACAGTTGTATCATGCCAGACTTAATCTCAAAGTGTCCAGTAATTTCAGGCTTAACTATGCTCGAGGCTACTCCCTCCAGGCTGGGGAGAGCAACATCTCGCACAGCTAAAGCTTGTTCTGCTGCCATTCCTGTAGGTAAAGATCAAGCAGGACCTAATACCTGAAACAGCACAAAACTCCAAACAAAAATTAAACCTGAATAGAAAATAATAAATCGTCTGAAAAGAAGCAGTCAATTGTTTAGTCCCCGGCAACGGCGCCAAAAACTTGTTGCTCCCAACGCACACGCAAGTATACGTGGTCGACAAGTAATAAAATGATAAGTAGAGTATCGTTCCCATGAGGACTATTTAGACTAACACTTAACAAACAATTTCTATCTACTATTCAGGGATCTTTTTCCAATAGTGAGAGTTTTTATTAACTAAAGAACAGTAATTAAGAGGGTAAAAGTGAATTCAAGCAATGGAGCAAAACTTGGTTGTAAACAATATTAAGGAGACGGTCCAGGGTCAGAGTTACGAACAATCCAGTTGAGTTTTCCAATTGATTCCACTTCTCAAATCCCGGATTACTAACTAACAGATTAAATGTACCCGTGAAAACCTTTCGATTCTTCACGGTCTATGCAGGCTACTCCAATCCCTATATGTCTATGGGGTGAATCACGTGCACGCATTAACGAATTCTGTAATTAGCTAAACTAGGCGAGCAAGTATATGTCTATCCTACTCACGAATTGGTTTCCCGTTGCCCGTGTTCACAAACTAGTCCTATTCTTTCTTATTACGTAATTAAATTCCCTCTTTCGAGTTCAATCTAAAAACCATAGATAATGCGTAATAATCGGGCCCTGACAATTACACAAGTGAAATCAAGAAAGAATAAGTAACCCGTAATGGGATTCAATTAATGGGAATCAATCTTCAAACATCAACTTTCATGAAATACTCTAACCCTAGAACTAGAGAATTAGCTACGCATACTCATAATAACAACACAAAGATTTGATGAAATAATGAAATAATGATGTAATAGATTAATGGAAGGATGAAAAACCCTTGTTCTTGATGTTATGAGCTCTCCAATTTGCTCCAAAGTCTGAACTTCTATGTAAAACGAAGTAAAATACTATTTATAAGGTTTACAAACACCTAGTAATAAGTTAGACGTAAGCCTAGACGAAATAGGAAGTAAAAATGCGCACAAGGGGCGCTATAACGGGGCGCCTCGTAACGCGCGACCTTAGGCAGACTACGTCGAAATCCCACCACTTTTGGGGCGCCTCGCGCCACCTATGGCGCCAGGAACTTGGGCGCTGTAGGTGGCGCGCCGCATGGCCTGTAGCGCCCGGCCAATTTTCTGTTTCCTTGCTCCGCAGCTCGCTTCGTGTCGTGCCTTCGTATGTTCGATCCAATCCTCAATCCAAATCCAATCTTTTCTTGCTCGATCATGCTCTTAAAAGCTCCAATTACACTGCATAACAACCTACATACACACGACATAAAATTAGTGCAAAACCACATCCATAAACTATAAAACGAGCGAATAAAGTACTCAAACGTGAGGAAATATTAAGGAAACATTGGCATAAAATGCCAAACATCAGTGCTGCTGGGCCTAGCCTTAATTCATACGGACATTTGTGACATGAAGTCAATACCATCTCGCGGTGGAAAGAAGTATTTCATAACTTTTATTGACGATAGCACTCGTTACTGCTATGTTTATTTACTTAGTAGTAAAGATGAGGCAATTGACGCATTCAAGCAATACAAAAATAAAGTTGAAACGCAACTTAACAAAAAGATCAAAATGATAAGAAGTGATAGGGGTGGCAAATATGAATCTCCTTTTGAACAAATATGTTTGAAATATGACATTATTCATCAAACAACTGCCCCTTACACGCCTCAATCTAATGGGATTGCGGAAAGGAAAAATCGAACATTAAAGGAGATGATGAATGCCTTGTTTATAAGTTCGGGTTTACCCCAGAACTTGTGGGGGGAAGCTATATTCACGGCTAATCAAATACTCAATCGAGTTCCCCATAGCAAAACACTTTCCATTCCATATGAAAAGTGGAAAGGAAGGAAGCCCAACTTTAATTATTTCACAGTGTGGGGGTGTTTGGCAAAAGTGCAAGTCCCAAAACCCAAAAGGGTTAAGATAGGACCGAAAACAGTTGATTGTGTTTTCATTGGATATGCTATAAACAGTAAAGCATACCGATTTCTGGTTCATAAATCAGAAAATCCCGACATTCATGTTAGTACGGTAATGGAATCTGATAGTGCTGAATTCTTTGAAAATATATATCCGTATAAGAAGGAATGTGAGTCAGTTGGTGAAAGATCCAAACGACCTCGGGAAGGAACCAAAGGAAAATCACCAAATGAGGAAGAACCAAGACGGAGCAAGCGTCAAAGAATTTCTACTTCATTTGGAGATGATTTTGTCACTTTTCTTTTGGAAAATGAGCCTCGGACGTTTAAAGAAGCCATGTCTTCTTCAGACTCTCCATTTTGAAAAGAGGCAGTCAATAGTGAAATAGAATCCATTTTGAACAACCATACTTGGGAGTTGGTTGATCTTCCTCCTGGAAACAAACCATTAGGTTCTAAGTGGATTTTCAAAAGGAAAATGAAAGCTGATGGCACTATTGACAAGTACAAGGCAAGGCTTGTTGTCAAAGGCTATAGACAACAAGAAGGTCTTGACTACTTTGACACATACTCGCCGGTAACCAGAATTACATCCATACGTATGTTAATAGCGTTAGCCGCCGTGAATGATCTTGAAATCCATCAAATGGACGTTAAGACAGCGTTCTTAAACGGGGATTTGGAGGAAGAAATTTACATGGAACAACCTGAAGGGTTTGTGGTTCCAGGAAAAGAAAAGATGGTGTTTAAACTTGTTAAGTCGCTTTATGGACTAAAACAAGCACCTAAACAATGGCATGCGAAGTTTGATCATACAATGTTGTCAAATGGCTTTAAAATTAACGAGTGTGATAAATGTGTTTACATTAAGAACACTCCTAATTATGTAGTCATTGTTTGTTTATATGTGGATGACATGTTGATAATGAGTAATGACATTGCCAATATAAATGCTACAAAACGCATGCTAACTAGCAAATTTGATATGAAAGACTTAGGAGTTGCCGACTTAATTCTGGGTGTTAAGATCCATAGGACTCCTGAAGGTCTGGCTTTGTCTCAATCTCATTATATCAATAGTGTGCTTGAAAAATTTAAATATCTGGATTTTAAAGTTTCAAAGACTCCTATTGATGTAAACCTTGCTCTTAAAAAGAACAAAGGTCAAAGCACGTCGCAACGGTATTATGCTCGTGTTTTGGGAAGTTTTATGTACATCATGAATTGTACTCGTCCAGATATAGCTTGTGCTATAAGTAAACTCAGTCGATACACGAGTAATCCCAATCAAACTCATTGGATGGCAATGAAACGTGTTTTGGGATATTTGAAATATACCCAAGACTTTGCATTGCATTATAACAAGTATTCTGCGGTCATTGAAGGATATTGTGATGCCAATTGGATCACCGGCACAACTGATTCTAAGTCCACGAGTGGATATATTTTCGCACTTGGTGGAGGAGCGGTATCTTGGAAATCGTCTAAACAAACGTGTATTGCCCGCTCTACAATGGAAGCTGAATTTATAGCTTCAGATAAGGCCGGTGAAGAAGCAGAATGGCTTCGAAACTTTTTGGAAGACATTCCGTTCTGGCCTAAGCCATTGACACCAATTTGTATACATTGTGACAGTCAATCGGCTATAGGACGAGCTAGGAATGTCATGTATAACGGTAAGAATCGTCATATACGAAGAAGGCATAAAACCGTTAGGGACCTACTCTCTAGAGGAATTATCACCATTGATTATATGAAGTCAAGGGATAATGTGTCGGATCTGCTTACAAAAGGCCTAACTAGAGAGGCGGTTGAGTGTTCATCAAAGGGAATGGGACTATGGCCAAGGACAAGTCATCACGGCGGCAACTCTGCCTAGGAGACTGGAGATCCCAAGAACTAGGTTCAAGGAGAATACAAAGTTGTGTATGATGGTCCAACATTGTTAATTAAAATTTTGGTCCATTCTCGTGATGAGACAATGTTCAAGTACCAAGGATAAAATGCTAGAGGCATTTTTTAATGATTATCTAAGTTTGATATTGTAATTATCAAATAGTGTACATCTATGGGATTACACAATTAGGAATCACCTATGTAAGGGTGAAGTGGAAGCCGCTTCAAGGAGAATTCGGTGTGGCCAATTCTCTAAGCACTTAAGAAACCAGGCGGTGTTCATGGCTGAAACGAACATAGCAGTAAGAACCAAAGACGGTTAAGGGTTAGTTGTGTGACTTACGTTGTCTAGGTATACACCAAAGCTCAACGGTTCAAAGATATCAAATCTACCGATTGACCGAGTATATCCGATGTATGTTCACTACGGAAAGTTCAAAGGGAAACCTACTTATCCCGATGCAACTAATTCTTTCTTGCAAATCACACAAGTCTGTCATGCATATTTCCATATTATAGCCATTCCTCATTCATGTGGGGGATTGTTGGGTTTTTGGAATGTGAAGAGTATGAATGGAAAATGGGTGGAAAGGTGAAAAGGTTCCTTTTACTAGGGAAATGCACTTTCTCCCACATTGGTAGAGGAAAAGACTTTTGTTGGGTTTAAATAGAGGAATGCTTCTTTTAGCTCTTAAAAGGGTTAAGAAGAAGGGAAGCCTCGCGCCGTTGTCGTCGCTCGCTCGTCTCGGCTTCGGCTTCGGATTCGGATTCGGTCAATTGATATGATTGATTGACTTAATTTTTTGGACCAACAAAAAACTAAAAATATTAAATTAATATTAATACTTTATTACTCCATTAATATTAAATTTAAATCCGTTTTTGTAACGGGAAGCTTAGTGGTCGTTTGTAACAGCCACATCTGAAAGGTTGTATCTCTTCATATTCTGCCTTCCCACCTTCCCTTGGCTATAAATAGATATTTTTAGTCAGTCTTTTGAAATAGACAACACACACAGAACATACAGAAATACCATCTGATTATTCCCTCTCTTTTCTGCATACTAAAGTAAGTCGTGTGATTTGCTCCGTTCTTTTGAGTTCGCAGAGTTCTACGGTTTGAAGTGCCGCTACCGTAGAACTGTTTATCCCGTTCCATCCTGAGAGAAATTAACCCGTGAACCTTGGGCAACTGTGAGGGGGTTAGATTTCTTAAGGAGACACAAGTAACTTGTGGGCTCGGGATCGTCTCATACTTACTGATTTTACAATTCTGTTTTGTATTTTTTAATTTATTTGAACGCAGGAACAACACACTTTTCAATTGATGAAGTGCTATAACATGTACAATATACACACGTGTACATCCACTTAAAATTTTGAAATGGTGCCTAATTATGAAACTCTTGACGTTAGTGGAGTAGTAATTATTTATTTCACAGGAAATATATAAACAAAAGGATGGCTTGTAAGTATATGGTATTATAGCAGATCTGCGTGTTTTTCTTAAAATTGTCAGCTATAATATCAGTAAATTGTAAAACATATCCGGCAGATGTAGAAAAAGGTTATTTTTTTAGAGTGCATTGATCATTAATAGAGCAAGAAAGTCAATATGATGTTCCTGCGAAGGTCTTAGAGAGCAGATAAATAGAGACGGAGCAGTGGAATTTACATGTGAGTAATAATATTTGTCCTTGAAAATAAAAACAAATTATACATTCCGTGCGAAGAAAGTGTAGGCACTTCGCTCGGGAAAAAACTTGCCCATACTTGGTGTATGCATCAATGCAGTATATGCATGATATGTGTTGGCATACATGCTTCTCTCTCTTAACCACAGTTAATTAACAGATCTTTTTACCTTATTAAATCACTTACCTATGGTTAAATGATGTGGTTTGGTGCATACAGCTGACGTGGGTAAGTTTTTACCTTTCGGAAGTCGCAATCATGTTATCCTCGACTTCCCAACATGCGAGCCTCGTCTATAGACCTTTCTTGGCATGCAGACCTGTCGTCCCAAAATGGCTAGCTTGACCTCTTTGTAAGATTCCACTCAATATATATATATATAAGAAACACGACTTGCATTAATTTAGAAATTACGGAGGGTTATATAATAGGTTCATGCGGCTATTAAGGGGTTCTGCATCCTGAACGGCATTAAGCACGTTCAAGTTTCCTAGGGTAGATAAAATATTACAATTACTATTCGATATTGTAGCGACAAAAGAAGTGCCTACACTGTCTTCTATGAAACCTTGCTGGACAAAATTAGGTGGCACCCCATAGTGAAAGGTAGAACTTTCTTTGGACAGACTGAGAGCCCCTTTTACTAATAGGTGTGCGACCCTACTACCCTGACGGAAGTTATGCCTGATTGTTGGCATTTCCAACTTGATCATCATTGACCTGCAATTAGCAATAATAGAGAAATAAGTAGGAGTAGGTGTCACGCCCTAAAAATTAACCGTGAGGTTTATTATTTAAAGGCTCGTGACTGGTGTTCAAAAAGGTACAAAATTATTTAGAGAACTCGGAGTCGCCACTTAACAAGTTTAAGGTGTGCCAAGTCACCAAAAAGTACCTTGGAACACCTCTGACTCATCTAATGGTCTGCGTTAGAGATTTGGGTAAGGTTCTCAGTTGACTCTCGGGAAGGTATTAGGCACCCTCGAGTCCTCTGCCGAGCACAGTTGCTTTATTGTCGCATTTTTCAAATTAAAATATGGTTATTATCTTTTGCCGTTTGATTTGAATTTGTACTTTGATTCCGAAAATTTAAAAGCGGCATTCCTATCCAACCTCACAGAGGACTGGTTAAACTTGTATTTTAATTCAGAAAATTAAAGCGTATCATTCTTTTCCAACCTTACAAAGGACTGGACGAATTTACACTTTGATTTATAATAAATAAATAAAATATATTGCGTATTTCCAACCGCACAAAGGACTGGTCTATTTTAAAAAGAATTTAATTAACTTCAAAAATAATTAATTTAGAATTAGCTTATTTTTATTTTTTTTACGTTATAAGCGGACCACAAATCACACTTATCGTTATGCCTACTCGAGTAAGTCTTTTCAATCCTGTTAGTTTTGCCTAAGCGTGTGTTCTCTCTGTCTTTCTTCTATTATCTAAAATTTAAACAATTTTTCTCATTAACTCATGCCATTTATTTTGTATAATTTGATAAGAGATCTAAAGTTAACAAATTCGCTAATCGGATGCCTTAAATACAATTTTTTTTGTTGGGACCAGAACGTACAAAAACTGTGCCAATTAGAAATTTTGCATTGTATGTCCCATCTGCCAGCCTACTTCTAGTTTTTTACCAAAGTTTAGCATTCTTTGAGTTGTTTGCATTCAATGGCCTATTTTTCTTAACATATTTAAGTTTTCACTAGCTATTACACAAGTAAAATATTTTTTCAGATATGTCAATTTTTTGAAATGGCTAGTTCTTAACAAATTTTTAAAATTAGCCCATTTTTATCAAACCTTCAGCAGCTTCTTATAGGATAACGTGGCCTAAAATTTCAAGTTTTCTTTTATCAAAATATCCTTTTCGTATCTAATAGGTAACAACAGCGAAAGAACATGCATACAAGTAAAATAGGTCTATTTTGAACTAGGCCTTGTAACATACTATGTTTCCAAACATTTAGCCTTTGCATATGATCTAATACATTACAAAATAAAGGAAAAAGAAATTTGGAAAGTACCTAGTGCAAAGTTCCCAACATAAACAGTGGAATGGACCAAAGCTAGGCCCAAACAAGAAACAACAATAGTACACCAAACACCAGCAACAACGGACAACAACCAAAGCAATATACAGACTCCAAGAAAGACCTCGTTTCCTTCTCTTTCTATTTTTCTACTCTACTCACTCCAATATTTTTTTCTCTCAACCCCTTTGTATAGTAGAGAGTATTTTTTTTTAGATTTTTAAAAGTGTCCCCCCTAAAATGTGTAAGAAAATCCCTCTTAAATAGACTAGGAGATGGGGTGAAAAGCACAACACTCATGTTGCTTCCCTTTTACTATTCAGAAAAGTAAAAACCCATGTGAAAGGTTTCACTATTGTACTTCTTTGACTCAATTTTTTTACTCTCATTTGACATCATCACCTTTGACATCATCAGTCCCATGTCATTCTAAATATTTAAATAAAATCAACACTATCACAACCAAACTAAACTAAAACTTTACATTTTGGGCAAAGTACTACTAAAGCTACTAAAGGATGAGGCTTAACAGATTCATACTTGACATTTAGATGATAAGCAAACTAGAATAATTTTAAAATTAAAGCTAACAGAATCAAGACTTGTAGCTTCCAAGTTTTAACAACCAAAACAATTCAAACTAAACAACATGGACTAAAACACAAAATAAATTAAGGAAACTTACTCTAGTAGCGATGGAACATGAACCATTAACAACAATGCAATAAAACAAGATTCATTTCAAAAAGAGATATGTATACACTTTTAATATGCCAAGCTAATTGCAATAATTTTCATGTAACTAATAATACGATTCTAACGCTAACATGATTTCTACAAATTAAACTACACATTTCAATCATTACTTACGCACATTGATTTTAAGAGCTAAGCTAACATTAACTAATGACTAAAGAAACGAGGAATACTAGGATCTAATCTAACCCGTGGGCAAACAAAATACCATCACTGCCTCGTTTTGGCAGCGTCATCGCTGTGATGCAACCATCAACGTCGCAGCTGCTGTGTAATCTCAAACTAGATAGCAGAATATCTCAAACTGTGACAGCTGCTGCTGCTGCACCACCACCTCACACGCTGCCTCCCTCAACTCCACGCAACAATCACAACAGCCCCTCTACGGCATCACTGCTACGCCACCACTGCCTCTTCTTCAAAACTGAAACAAAAACAAATCACAACAACCCCTCCTCTCATTCTCACACACCATAGCAGCCCCTCCAATGCATCACTACACCACAACCCTATCATCACTATCTCACCAAAAACAGTAAAGGAAAGGAAAAGATGAAGGGAAAGTGAGAAAACCGAAAAAAAGAAAACAAATAAAATAAAAGAAAGAAAAAAAAACGGTGAAGAATAAAAGGGAAAAGGGAGGGGATTTACATGTAATAAACTCAGAGAAAGTGTAGAGGAGAGTGAGTGGAAGAGGAAGAAAGAAAAACTTGCCGGAGGAAAGCAAAAATCGCTGGAGTTGAGGCTTGGCCGAAACTTTCAGGCCAGATCTGCACCAAGCGGTTGATAATTCAAAGAAAATAGTGGTAGAAATGGAAAGAGGGGGTTGAGAGCTTTCCGTAATCGTATAGTTTGTATTTTTGCGACCACCGGAAGGCGGAACAGTGGTGGTGTCGCGGTGGATGAGGCGGCTCCGGCGGCTGGTGAAATTTCGCCAGGGTTTCCCCAAGCCAAGAGGCTTAGGGTGTGAAGTGAGGGAAATGTGTTGTTTTAGGCATTATATAGGCAATGGAGTGAAAGGATAAGGGCCAAATTGATCTAATGACTAGGATTCCATAGGACTTGGGCGGGCCAAATGTTAGAAATGGGCTAAGGTAGTGGGCTGATGGATTAACATTTTTGCTTATCTTCTGAATCAAATTGGATTATTAGTTATAACTCATAAAGCAATTGCACAACCAAAAGATCTAATTAGTTAAACTAGGCAAGCTTGTTAACTAGATAAACTTAAAACAA
Source organism: Petunia x hybrida (assembly GCA_037355625.1). Classification (NCBI taxonomy): domain Eukaryota; kingdom Viridiplantae; phylum Streptophyta; class Magnoliopsida; order Solanales; family Solanaceae; genus Petunia; species Petunia x hybrida. Next base: position 11,756,781 of record JBBBVM010000036.1, read on the forward strand.
CATAATATTAAATGAATCACACTATCGAAAATAGTAAATGCACAATTAAACATGAGAGTTATTTTTCTATAAGTTAATTACCTATCAATGAGAACAAATTCAGGAAAATTAGGCAAACAATCCGAGAAGATTAACATGGCTCATTTGAGCGATTTTTTTTTTTGAATTTTCGTGCCAAAGTTAGGTGATTACAGCTGCCCCTCTTTGTTCGGGAACATGAAGAGGTTTCAGACAAAGAAGTAATCAACAACTAATTTTGGCTTTTCGGTTCTGGCCGAGAGCACGCTTTTTCAAAATGGTGACCGTACTTGACTAACAAGGCTACCTACATATCCTCGGACTAAGGAATCAAGCCAGTGTAGTTTCTCACGTGCGGTAGCTGGGACTACCGCATTCAAACAGACACTAGACTCTTCTAGACTTACTAAGACAACACTAGACACTCTAGACTACTAAGACAAACTAGAGACTCTTCTAGACACACTTGGGGCTGATACTAGACACTCTTAGGCATCAGAAAGGCTGTCGTTGCTGATTACTGGTCGCTTGCTGGTGGTCGTTGCTTTACAAGGAATGGAAATACAAGAAAAAATGTAAAATTACAATCCCTAGCCTAAATCTTCATGCTTCCTTGAGGTAAATCATCGGCTTGAAAGACAACTCTATTGCCCGTTATATGGGCAAGCACTATCTGAAACTTGAAATGGTCGCATTTGTTTCAAACAGGTCTTGACTTGAAGCTGGGGATGATTGCTATCTTTGAGCGCAAGAGACTTGAAGTGAAAGTGAGTGCTATTTTCTAGCAAAACTGACTTGAGAAAAAAAAAGATCGCTATCTTTTAGCAGATCTTAGCATGGAAAGGAATTGACGCTATCTTTGAGCGAAACTAACTCGAAAAGGAAATGATCGCTATCTTTTAGCAGATCTTGACATGGAAAGGAAATGATGCTATCTTTAAGCGAAACTGACTCGAAAAGGAAATGGTCGCTATCTTTTAGCGAGATTAACTCTAAAAGGAAATGATGTTATCTTTGAGCGAAACCGACTCTAAGAGAAAATGATCGCTATCTTTTAGCAGATCTTGACATGGAAAGGAAATGACACTATCTTTGAGCGAAACTGACTCGAAAAGGAAATGATCGCTATCTTTTAGCGGATCTTGACATGGAAAGAAAATGACGCTATCTTTGAGCGAAACTGACTCGAAAAGGAAATGATCGCTATCTTTTAGCGAGATTGACTCTAAAAGGAAATGATGTTATCTTTGAGCGAAACTGACTCTAAGAGAAAATGATCGCTATCTTTTAGCAGATCTTGACATGGAAAGGAAATGAAGCTATCTTTGAGCGAAACTGACTCGAAAAGGAAATGATAGCTATCTTTTAGCGGATCTTGACATGGAAAAAGAATGACGCTATCTTTTAGCAGGAATTGACTCGACGAGGGATGGAGTTCATTCTGATATCTAGCGCAACTACCCCAATTCAGGCTGTCCTAGCTCTTTCTTGGCAACATAGCAAATGTCACACCGATTTTCTGCATCGTGGATACACCCTGTTTCTGATCTCGCAAATAACCTTGGTGATTCTTGTTCTATTCTTCACAGTAATATGGGATGAACGATGCCCAAGGCTTCTCCCAAACACATCCACTCTTCATGATACAATTTGGTATGTCATTCCTCCAGCCTGATGTGCGGTGCTCCATTATCAAGGTTGGCCATGACTCACTGAAACCTTTCCATTGTCGAGGGTGTGCCCTGCTCGCTAGAATTAAACTTGAATCCTGAAAGACAGAGTTTTACAATTTTCTTTTGTTGCTCATGTGAGGTTAGCGCCGAAAGGGCGAGAAATTAATGGTGAGGCAAGATATACAAAATGGAATAAAAAAGCTTAAGGGCGAAAGTCGTTTGGACAGGGAACGTCTTTCTGAAAACGGAAACTTATCTGGCAATATACTGGCAGCCTTGATGATCATGACATGTATCTTGGGTGACCCCGTCCGACCAGTGCCACTTGTTTGTTGAGAGTTGCTCCGTGGAAGATATCAAACCATAACCAAGTTGAGGTGACTCTCAAGTCGAGTAGTAGCGCCCTTTCGGATTTTCGCCAACTAGCCTCTCTCTTTAATCTTTTGCCTCACTATTTGTCCTGCGGCGCCTTCTCAGGTTTTCACCGGCAAGACTTCTTTTTTTCTCTTTTTTTATTTTTATTTTTTTTTTTTCAATTCAATTTACAACACAAATATCTCTTTTGATGGCATCATCGACTTGTCATAAAGGAAAATTTGACATAAGCTCTCCAAAACGCATCATGAGGTGACTGCGTACAATTCGCTCCCCTTTAGACATATTTTCTTTAAAAATAAAAACTTTTGCCCCACTGTTTAGAATAAACTGGGGCGCTTTGTTTTTCTTCCTTGACTTCGAGACTAGTATGCCAAACATCTCATGAAACATGTGAATAGGTGATACAAAAATAAGGAGTTTGTTTTTATTTTATTTTATTAATGGAATAAAATAAAAATAAACTTCTGCCCCAGTTTAGCATAAAAAGGGGATCTAAATTTCTTTTGATGTTGGCCGCAAACTTGGAGGCAAGTTTTGCATCAATATGAAACAGGAAAAAATGAACTTTTCACTGTTACAAACACAAAGAAAATGGGGAGGAATATTGAATTTCCTCTATTTTCTTAAAAAATAAAAATAACTTCTGCCCCAGTTTAGGATAAACTGGGGTCTTTGATTTTCTTGACATATCCCGCAAGCCTGGAGGTAAGCTTTGCGCGAATAAAAGTAGACAGGGAAAGAGGAATTTTCTCTTGTTGTGACCGCACCGGAATGGTTGCCTACGTATCCTTTTAACAGGAATCAGGTCAGACGTAGCTGTAGGCAAACACCCAAGTTTCTTTTGATGCTTTTCAGTTTTATTTCATTTTGGTACAATTACATTGATTTCTACTGAGAACATGCCTCAAAAGTACAATATTCAAATTGCTAATAAGGGATACAATTTGGGATAGCAAAAGAGAACAAAAGCCTTGCATTCATCCTGATTTGAAAGCCATCTTGGAGTCAAATGTAATACCTCTTGACCGCGTCTGCATTGACGGGTATTTCGGTTGACCTGCCTTCTGGATCTGTAAGGTACAAGGCATCTTTTGGCAATACTTTCTTTACCAGGTATGGCCCTTGCCAATTTGGAGCAAATTTCCCTTTAGTTTCTTCCTGACGAGGAAAGATTCTTTTCAAGACTAATTGCCCTTCTTTTAAGTCGCGGAGGCGCACTTTCTTGTTGTAGGCTCGGGCCATTCTTTGCTGATACAATTGACCGTGATAAACTGCATTGAGCCCTTTTTCATCAATGAATGACAACTGTTCCAATCGGGTTTTGACCCACTCTGTTTCCTCAATCTCTGCTTCCACAATGATAGTGAGAGACGGTATTTCAACTTCAGCGGGTATGACTACTTCAGTTCCATATAACAATGAATACGGGGTAACACCTATGGAAGTGCGCACAGTTGTGCGGTAACCAAGCAAAGCAAAAGACAAGTTCTCATGCCAATCATGAGATCCGTGTATTATTTTCCTAAGGATCTTCTTGATATTCTTATTGGCTGCTTCAGCCGCACCATTTGCCTTTGGTCGGTAAGATGTGGAATTTCGGTGCATGATCTTGAATCTTTCACACACTTCATTCATTAAATGACTGTTCAAATTTGCCGCATTATCAGTGATGATGGTACTTGGGATACCAAAACCACAAATGATGTTAGAATGAACGAAATCCACCACGGCTTTCTTGGTCATGGATTTGAGAGTGATGGCCTCAACCCATTTGGTAAAGTAATCTATTGCAACCACGATGAATCTGTGCTCATTTGATGCTTTTGGTTCAATAGGCCCGATAACAACCATCCCTCATGTTTAAAAGGCCAAGGGGCTGAAATTGTGTGCAACTCTAAAGGGGGTGAATGTATCAAATCACCATGTACTACGCATTGATGACACTTTCGCACAAAAGTAATGCAATCATGTTCCATGGTAAGACAGAAGTATCCTGCTCTGAGTACTTTTTTAGCTAGCACGTGCCCGCTCATGTGGGGCCCGCAGATCCCTGAATGTATGTCATTGAGAATTTTCGTTGCTTCAGTGGCATCCACGCATCTTAACAGTCCCAGATCAGGTGTCCTTTTGTATACCACCCCTCCACTCAAAAAAAAACCACTTGCCAGTCGTCGAAGGGTTCTCTTTTGATTGTTCTCTGCCATTGGCGGATACGTCCCATCTTGAAGGAAATTCTTGACATCAAGGTACCATGGTTGACCGTCAATTTCTTCTTCAACCACATTGCAGTATGCATGTTGACTTTGGACCTTAATCTCTAACGGATCAACATGGGCTTTATCAGGATGGACAAGCATTGAGGCTAATGTAGCCAATGCGTCAGCCAGCTCATTATGTATTTTGAGAACATGTCTAAACTTTAGAACATCGAACTTTTGGTGAAGATCGTCCATACACTACTTGTACATGATCAGCTTAAGGTCTCGAGTTTCCCATTCACCCTTCATTTGGCGTATCAAAGATCTGAATCTCGGATCACCAGTTACTCTTTGATATCCCTGTCTAGTGCCATACGCAAACCCATTATGCATGCTTCATACTCAGATGTGTTATTAGTGCAACTGAAACGGAGTTGGGCAGCCGCCGGATAATAATGTCCCGTAGGAGAGATGAGGACTGCTCCAATACCATGGCCCTTTGAGTTAGCAGCACCGTCAAATTACATTTTCCACACGTGCTCTTCTTCATTAATCAATTCTTCAAGCACATCTACCTCCTCGTCAGGGAAGTAAGTCTTCAATGGCTCATAATCATCATCAACCGGATTTTCAGCCAAATGATCAGCTAAGGCTTGAGCTTTCATTGCAGTTTTGATGACATAAACTATGTCAAATTCTGTGAGCAGGATCTGCCATTTTGCAAGTTTGCCGGTTGGCATTGGCTTTTGAAATATGTACTTCAATGGGTCAATCCGGGAAATCAGATAAGTGGTATAGGACAAAAAATAATGTTTCAACTTTTGTGCTACCCAAGGTAGGACACAACACGTCCTTTCCAACAAAGTGTGTCTGGCCTCACAATCTGTGAACTTCTTGCTCAGATAATAAATTGCCTGCTCTTTCTTTCCCGAGGCATCATGTTGCCCCAGTACACAACCAAAGGAGTTTTCATTGACTGACAAGTACAAAAACAATGGTCGGCCAGGCTCAGGCGGAACCAAAATAGGATTATCTGACAAGTATCGTTTGATCTTGTCAAAGGCTTCTTGGCACTCTTCGGTCCATGCAATTGATGCATTCTTTTTCAACAACTTGAGGATCGGCTCACACATTGTGGTAAGTTGAGCAACGAACCTACTGATGTAATTTAGCCTGCCTAGAAAGCTTTTAACATCCTTCTTGGTTCGAGGCGGAGGTAATTATTGTATTGCTTTAATCTTTGCGGGATCCAATTCAATACCTCGCCTGCTAACGATGAAACCTAACAATTTTTCGGCAGGCACACCAAATGCACACTTTGCTGGATTCAACTTCAGATTGTACCTACGGAGCCTTTCAAAGAACTTTCTGATATCTCTCACATGTTATTCAGCAGTTCTAGACTTGATAATCACGTCATCCACGTACACTTCTATTTCTTTATGCATCATATCATGGAAGATGGCAGTCATAGCCCTCATATAGGTTTCCCCAGTATTTTTCAAGCCAAACGACATCACTCTATAGCAATAAGTTCCCCAAGGCGTAGTGAATGCTGTTTTGTATGCATCATCTTCATCCATCTGGATTTGGTGGTATCCCTCATAGCAATCAACAAAGGATTGTATCTCATGTTTGGCACAATTATCTACGAGAGTGTGAATGTTAGGCAACGGGAAATTATCTTTGGGACTTGCCTTGTTCAAATCTCGATAGTCGACACATATCCTTATTTTTCCATCTTTCGTAGAAACCGGAACAACATTTGCAACCCAAGTAGTGTACTGAACCGATTGAATTATTTTTGTATCCAACTGTTTCATTATTTCATCATGGATTTTCTTGATCATATCAGTTTTGAACTTTCGTTGCATTTGTCTCACTGGAGGGAAACCAGGTTGAATTGGCAATTCGTGGACTATCAATTCGGAGCTCAAACCCGGTATCTCATCATATGACCATGCAAAAACATCCCGATATTCAAAAAGCACTTTCCGAATATCGTTGTTCACTTCAGGTCGGGCATACATGCTTATCTTGATTTCCTTCACATCATCAGGGCTGCCAAGATTAACATCCTCTGTATCAGCCAAATTGGGTTTAGGCTTGCCCTCATGGCGTTAAACTTCCAGGCCTATTTGAAAATCAGCCTGTTCCCCATCATATTCAATCTCGTTAACAAATTTCTTAATGTTTTCTTCATCACTTTCAACCTCAACTATGGTTATGGAGACAAAATTAGATTGTGGTCTCTGGATGGACGATAAGTTCCTTAAACATGTCATGATATCAGGACCAGCAAATATATCACTACAGATAAACAAAAGTAGAATAAAATTAGGAATATGAACAGAGATTGAAGGAAAGCTTGGCTCTTAAGCCTTTCATAAATGAAAAAGGGTTTGAATTACAAAAAGAGAGATGAGCAAAATAATACCCTTGGCATACAACCCTTAGAATATCCAAGTGTATTCAAAAGAAAACTATAAAACAACAGTCTACCAAGACCCTTTCCTGATGGGGAAGGGAGTTGCATTCCAGTTAGTCAGGTGCACGTCCGGGCCAATGTACTGTATTGAAGCATTGCTGAAGCCTTCACCCGGATGCACCATGCAAATTTCAAAAATGCCACCTAGATCAAATGGTGCATCCTGATTGTATTCCACTGTGTTGACATTTGTAGCGACAACCTTTGATTTCATGACATAACCCACAAAAGACTGAGCGAGACACGGAATTGGCTTTGGCAGAGACCAAACTTCCGACTTCTTTTTCTTTGCTTTGTTGTGATCAGCTGCTTTTGGCTTGAACCCTAGTCCCCACGTGCCTTGCTCACCATTTGGATAAACTGGATTTACCCTGCCTTGTAGTGATGCTCCCAAGCCCTTTCCAAATTGGAAACAATTCTTTAACATTTCAGATGTCATCATAATAGACGTCTCTGACACTCTTGGGATGGGTATAGGTTTCCCTTCTGTTACATTTTCCACATACACCACATCGGAGGTTTGATACATAATGGTCGGGCGTGTGGTGACAACTTCAAGGGCTGGTACGTCCAGACTGTTGTTAAACTGTAAGTCATCCTCTCCAAAAACTACGACAGCTTGATTGTCCCAAGTGAATTTGACTGCCTGATGGACTGTAGAAGGTACAACACAGGTCATGTGGATCCATGGTCTGCTCAATAATAGACTGTAAGATGCATCCATTTCCATGACTTGAAACTCAATGCTGAAAGTAGCAGGACCAATGATTAACTCAAGATTAATTATGCCCAAAGATTCTCGAACTCCACCATCAAAAGCACGAACAACAGAGGAACTTGCCCTTATTTTTTTCATACCCACCTTTAAACTCTTCATTGTAGACAGAGGGCAAATGTTCAATCCTGTTCCGCCATCTATTAGAACACGTGTCACATAGGAGTCTTCACACTTAACTGAGACATGAAGCGCCCGATTATGACCAGTTCCTTCTGCTGGCAGCTCCTCATCGGTGAATGTCACATGCTTAGTCTCAAATACTCTGCCAGCAAGTGCTTCCAGATTAGCCTTAGTAGTTTGTTCAGGAATGTAGGCTTCATTCAGTATTTTCAACAGTGCGTTGCGATGTGCTTCAGAGTTCATAAGTAGAGACAAGAGTGATATCTGAGCTGGAGTCTTTCTCAATTGCTCGGCAATGGAATAATCTGTCGATCTCATTTTTTTCAAAAATTCTTCAGCTTCTTTTTCAGACACCGGCTCTTTGATGGGTCCTTGGTCTTCACGACCAGACTTTGCCTTTCTCAATTCTTCTGGGGTAAAACATCTCCCGGACCGAGTTAGACCATTTACATCTGCAACAGCCTCAATGATTTCCTTCCCATTATAAGACATAATTGTCTTGTTGTAGTTCTAGGGAACAGCCTTTGTACTTTTGACAGGAAGTTGCACTGCCTGAGTGATGACAAACGGTTCACACTTTTTTGCCTTAACCTCGAAGACCGGAGTTTTCTGGCATGATGCCCCTTGCACAATAAATGTTGGTGTGCAGTTATGAACTTTTTCCTGCTTTACAGCCGGAATTGTGAAACTCGGCTCAATAGCCGCATCTTGCTTTGCTTTGTTGACAACATACGCACTTGGCTTTCCCCCGATTACAACAATAGATGGCTCATGGCTTTTGATGTCTGGGGAGGGATAAATTTCCACAATCTGCTTGGCGGCTTTCCCTTTCATGTCTTCTTCTATGCATACCATCCCTACCATGTGTATGTTGTTTTGAACATCATGAGCTGGTAAAGGATTTTGATTCACATTTTGTGTTTCATCCCCCACGACTTTTATCTGATTATTGTCTATCATTGCCTGGATTGCCCATTTGAGTTCCCAGCAGGATTCTGTGTCATGTCTAGGTGCTCCAGAATGAAATGCACAATGGCATGAATGATCAATTCTTCCATTGGGGTTCACTTTTCCCGGGGTTGGTTTCAACAGATTGGCTTGTTGCAACTTTTCAAACAAATTAGTGTAAGTTTCCCCCATTGGGGTGAACTGTCTTTTCTCTTGTTGCGTGTTTCTCTGTTGCATGTTTGGACGAAAACTCGGTGGACCCCGTGGTCGATAAGGCATCTCCTACTGAGCCGGGAATTGAGTATGTGCCTGTTGATTGTTATACTGAGCTGGAGCAGGGGGTGCACGCCATTGTGGACCTGACAAGGTTTGAGCATAAGATGCTACATTTACAGGAAATGAGAACTGCGGCATGGAAAATTGTTGGCCCTAAGGTGGATAGAATTATTGTGGCGGGGGTGTCTGAATGTACCCTTGACGGTCATTGTATCTTCCATCATTTCTTCTCGGTCCAGGGCCAACCATGGCCACTTCATCTTTCTTTTATTTCTTCTTCCCAAAAGCACCTGACCCTGATTGTAGTGCCTCTCAAAGCTGTTTGGCTGACAATCTTTCCAGTCTTGATTCCTCTATCAATCATTTCACCAATTCTCACTGCTTCACTGAAGTGCTTCCCAATGGCAGAGGCCATCGCTTGGTAGTACGTCTCATCGAGCACTTCGACGAATTCTTCAACCATCTTATCATCTGGGATCAAAGGGCTCACACGCGCCGCCTGTTCGCGCCACCTGTAGGCATACTCTCTAAAACTTTCACTTGGTTTCTTTGTGATCGTCTTCAAAGAAGAACGATCAGGAGCAGCCTCCATTTGGTAACCATAATGGTTTAGGAAAGCGCTGGCCATGTCATCAAAGGTGACCCACTTTGAAACAAAGTATGCCATCAACAATTCATCCTTCTCAATGCCCCTCATTTTGTTAAGGTAGATCTTCATGTGGATCCTTGGATCACTTTGTCCAGTGTACGAATCGAATTTGGGCACAACAAAACCTTCAGGCAATGGCACATGAGGGAACAAACACATGTCTTTATATGAAATATTGGTTTTACCCCCTTGCCCTTGTATGTTTTTCACAGTTTGCTCCAAGCTTTTCAATTTTCGAGCCAAGTCATTCTCTTCTGTTTTTCCCAACCTCTCGATATCAGCATGTGATTCTGGATGGTGTCCCTGATCATACGACTCGGTTTGGCGGCACACATTACCCTGAGCTTGGTCAAATTGTTGATCACGAGCCCTTAACTGTGGGTCACTGTTCGATCTTTGCAAAGTGTGTCCTGCAGGAACGGTGAATGTTGTGGCAGGAACTTGGGGTTGGCCATGTTGTCCATGCTGTGGGAATTGTGCCCCAGGTTGTACAGTAGAAGGTCCGGCTGCGTTGTCAGTTTCCGGATGTGGACCAAATCCCGGAGGGTAACGGGGGTCTTCTACCACTGTGGATTGCCCTTGCCCTGGTGGTTGAGTATTTTTCATGAAACCAGCAGCACCTGGCGGAACAGGAGGTGCCTGAACTGCTGCCAAGTTACGAACCAACTGCGTCATCATTTCTATCATAGTTGCGAAGTGCTCGACCATCTTAGCCTGTTGCTCAGCTAAACGAACCAGTTCAGTGCTCTCAGTTTCCTCGGCCATCGTTGTTGGAGTGTTTTCCTGAAGAGGTGCTTCAACCACTTCTGGAACAGGCAGTGGTCCCTTGATTCTGGTGGAATAGGAATGTGGGGCCAGCACGACAGTTGCTCAAGCTCTATCAAATGAAAACACGTTAGTGCAACAAGATAGCATGGAACATGAATTTGCTCGCCGGCTTAAACAATGCCTAAGGTCGTTATGCGTCATACCGAATTGGTTTAGATTAGATCCCCAAAGATTGCTTACGTGCCTCGAGAAAAATCAGAACAAAATTGTAACTGGCACGTAATTAGAACAAGGACAGACTTGGATGATTTTTTTTGATTTTTGATTTTTTTTACCTCTTTTTCTAACACAAAAACATAATTTAGACAAACGATACGAGACAGACTCAAAATAAACTGCTTAATGTGATACACGAGTCAAAAGATATGTACAAACTGACACATTGGGTGGGTACACTCGGACGGTGAAACTAATGAGACTCGATATTTTAGCGGAATCAGATTATTCCACGAGGATCGACGCAAAATACAACTTAACTAATTGAAATTTATCGTCTGTACCCTATCTTGACCTTGAAAAAATACAATACAAAGTAAAGTGGGACCCTAAAATGACATTTTTTTTTTGAAAATTTAAGACTCAACCTCTAACGAACTTAAGAACAGATTATGAAACAAACTATTTATTTTTTTTATCCGAAAGGTGATTCCAAAATCGGACACTATGACAACACAAAGATGGACACAATTTTTTGAAACAAACTCTTTGATCTAATTCGAAAAAAGAATCTTAGAGTATTTACAAAATTTGGCCATTATGACGACTCAAAGATACAAAATATTACACGAATTAGATGCAAAATTGGTTTACCAAAATTGGCCATTATGACGGCGTGAACCTCGATAAATTACTTTCCAAAAATATGGACTTCACTTGGACACAGACTCAAAGACAAAAGGGTCCCAAAATTTTGCCATTATACCAGCACAAAACTATAAAGGTGCAAAACTATGACAAATTATTTTCTAATACTTGAGACCAAACCCGGACACAAAATTAGACTCTAAAAGTTCTTGAAAAAAATTCGTCATTATAACGGCGTAAAATGACAACGAAAGATATTTTGAGACACGGGACTAAAACCATTTTTCATTTTTCTCTCTTTTTTTTTTTCAAAATTTAACACCCATCCCCGGTGATCGGTCAACATAACAACTTTTTCTAGGCGCATGCAACACATAAAAATGCCCTCGACATGTCTTTCACGAGAAGTGGGTCCCTCTTAGACAAAAGGGTAGTCAGCTTAGACAGGTGCAATACCGGTGTACCGCACCTCATTAAGTCAAATATGATGCAGATAATTGGGCCTAAAGGTTTAACTCTAGGTGACACAACTGACTCAGTGTCTAGACTGGCTAAAAAACCCAGTGGACAAACCGGGCGGAAAGCGCATCAGGGCCATCCGGAAACAGTGTGTCCGGCCTAAAACCCCGGTATGCCTTCCTCCTAAATCATGGGTATTTTAGTAAGAAAGTCCTAGATGCCGCAAGCAATCTGGTAAGTACACGTGTGCGTGTGTTTTAGAGACTCAGAGGATTGCGGAGGAAGAATATTTATATACGATTCAAACAATATCAAAGCAGTAACATTCAACTTTTCATGTGATAACGACAAGCATATAACAACCAAATATTTAATAAATTAAAACATGCGACAATTTTTTCAAAGCCAGAGATTCTAGTTTTCACTATTTCCCCAGCAGAGTCGCCAAGCTGTTGCGCCCTAAAAATTAACCGTGAGGTTTATTATTTAAAGGCTCGTGACTGGTGTTCAAAAAGGTACAAAACTATTTAGAGAACTCGGAGTCGCCACTTAACAAGTTTAAGGTGTGCCAAGTCACCAAAAGGTACCTTGGAACACCTCTGACTCATCTAATGGTCTGCGTTAGAGATTCGGGTAAGGTTCTCAGTTGACTCTCGGGAAGGTATTAGGTACCCTCGAGTCCTGTGCCGATCACAGTTGCTTTATTGTCGCATTTTTCAAATTAAAATATGGTTGTTATCTTTTGCCGTTTGATTTGAATTTGTACTTTGATTCAGAAAATTTAAAAGCGGCATTCCTATCCAACCTCACAGAGGACTGGTTAAACTTGTATTTTAATTCAGAAAATTAAAGCGTATCATTCTTTTCCAACCTTACAAAGGACTGGACGAATTTACACTTTGATTTATAATAAATAAATAAAATGTATTGCGTATTTCCAACCGCACAAAGGACTGGTCTATTTTTAAAAGAATTTAATTAACTTCAAAAATAATTAATTTAGAATTAGCTTATTTTTATTGTTTTTGCGTTATAAGCGGACCACAAATCACACTTATCGTTATGCCTAATCGAGTAAGTCATTTCAATCCTATTAGGTTTGCCTAAGCGTGTGTTCTCTCTGTCTTTCTTCTATTATCTAAAATGTAAACAATTTTTCTCATTAACTCATGCCATTTATTTTGTATAATTTGATAAGAGATCTAAAGTTAACAAATTCGCTAATCGGATGCCTTAAATGCAATTTTTTTTTGTTGGGACCAGAACTTACAAAAACTGTGCCAATTAGAAATTTTTCATTGTATGTCCCATCTGCCAGCCTACTTCTAGATTTTTACCAAAGTTTAGCATTCTTTGAGTTGTTTGCATTCAATGGCCTATTTTTCTTAACATATTTAAGTTTTCACTAGCTATTATACAAGTAAAATATTTTTTCAGATCTGTCAATTTTTTGAAATGGCTAGTTCTTAACAAATTTTTAAAATTAACCCATTTTTATCAAACCTTCAGCAGCTTCTTATAGGATAACGTGGCCTAAAATTTCAAGTTTTCTTTTATCAAAATATTCTTTTCGTATCTAATAGGTAACAACAACGAAAGAACATGCATACAAGTAAAATAGGTCTATTTTGAACTAGGTCTTGTAACGTACTACGTTTCCAAACATTTAGCCTTTGCATATGATCTAATACATTACAAAATAAAGGAAAAAGAAATTTGGAAAGTACCTAGTGCAAAGTTCCCAATATCAATAGTGGAATGGACCAAAGCTAGGCCCAAACAAGAAACAACAATAGTACACCAAACACCAGCAGCAACGGACAACAACCAAAGCAATATACAGACTCCAAGAAAGACCTCGTTTCCTTCTCTTTCTATTTTTCTATTCTACTCACTCCAATATTTTTTGCTCTCAACCCCTTTGTATAGTAGAGAGTATTTTTTTAGATTTTTTAAAAGTGTCCCCTAAAATGTGTAAGAAAATTCCTCTTAAATAGAGTAGGAGATGGGGTGGAAAGTACAACACTAATGTTGCTTCCCTTTTACTATTCAGAAAAGTACAAACCCATGTGAAAGGTTTCACTATTGTACTTCTTTGACTCAATTTTGTTACTCTCATTTGACATCATCACATTTGATATCATCAGTCCCATGTCATTCTAAATATTTAAATAAAATCAACACTATGACAACCAAACTAAACTAAAACTTCACATTTTTGGCAAAGTACTACTAAAGCTACTAAAGGATGAGGCTTAACAGATTCATACTTTACATTTAGATGAAAAGCAAACTAGAATAATTTTAAACTTAAAGCTAACAGAATCAAGACTTGTAGCTTCCAAGTTTTAACAACCAAAACAATTCAAACTAAACAACATGGACTAAAACACAAAATAAATTAAGGAAACTTACTCTAGTAGCGATGGAACATGAACCATTAACAACAATGCAATAAAACAAGATTCATTTCAAAAAGAGATATGTATACACTTTTAATATGCCAAGCTAATTGCAATAATTTTCATGTAACTAATAATACGATTCTAACGCTAACATGATTTCTAAAAATTAAACTACACATTTCAATCATTACTTACGCATATTGATTTTAAGAGCTAAGCTAACATTAACTAATGACTAAAGAAACGAGGAATACTAGGATCTAATCTAACCCGTGGGCAAACAAAATACCATCACTGCCTCATTTTGGCAGCGTCATCGTTGTGATGCCACCATCAACGTCGCAGCTGTTGTGTCTTCTCAAACCCGATAGCAGAACATCTCAAACTGTGGCAGCTGCTGCTGCACCACCACCTCACTCGCTGCCTCCCTCAACTCCACGCAACAATCACAACAGCCCCTTTACGGCATCTGTCACGACCCAAAAATTCGAATAGGTCGTGAGGGCACCCAACTAACCAAGTTGGGCGAACCCACTTGATTTGTGAATAATTAGAATAAACTCTACTACGAAATGTATAAATATTTCAATAACATCCCATAAAAGAAATAAAGAAGTTGAATATCCCGACAATAAAAGGTTTAAGTACTCCCCAAATCATGAACATCTAAGAGTGTCGAATAAGTTATACAACTCCAATATTTCAGAAATACATCAAAGGGAAAGATAAACTATATAGGTGGCCACCATGGACGGGTGGTCGGCTCACCGCTAATAGAAAGATGCTCCAACTCAGTCAACCTCGATGTCCACTAGTAGATGGCGTCGAATCTGAAGACATAAATAAACCAACAAGGAAAAAGGAAAGGGGGTGAGTCGAGTGACTCAACAAGTGGGGACGGGGCTCCAAGTAACTAGCAAGTTTCTCATATATGCAAAGCGAAATAATTCAAAGGTAATGGGAAGTAAAGATAAACCATTAACAATCAAGTAATATTCATACTCCGTCATCAAAGTGCCACGAACACGTTCATTGTAACTAGAGGGTAAATACATAACCACGCAATACTACGATAATATGCCCGGAACTACATCGTGCTATGATAATATGTACGGAACTACGTCGTACCTTAATAATATGTACGGAACTACATCGTACCACAATAATATGCACGGAACTACATCGTGCCACAATTACTTGTATAGAAGGATAAATTATACATAGGGTGTGGAGCAAGTGCACCAAGAAAGCAAAATACACTTACCTCGGTCTGAAGCTCACTAGCTACTCAACAATGGTCCTCCCTTTTGAATCTTCTCCAAACCTTTACGCTCTATTTAAAGGAACTGAATACAATCAATACCAAGACAAGTGGTTAAAGATCCCAAACCTCAAGCTAAAAAGGTTAAGAGAGCAATTTAAAAGTTAACCCCAAGCCTACTTGATCAAATCACGAAATCAATGACATTATCGGGTTACCCATAAACTAATGAGTCTAAATATATAACCAGTTTCATATTTTGATGCCATATTCCCATTCAATTTCATAAAGTGCCAATTTCTAGGTTTAGGTCTAAAACTCTAATTTCTTATGGTTTAAGCTTATGAATTTGAAAGTTGAAACTCATCCTAATACCACATCTACACTCAATATTCGACTACAAATTCAGCACTGATATCATAATTCTGAATAAATTATAATCCCCAAAAAGTAGAAAAGAAAACACTATAGCTACAAAAATTCAACGGAACCAAGCAACGCACCACTGTTGGATAATCGAACAAGCAGCAAAGCTCACTAAGACTAAAATTTATATCCATAGATATCATCATTAGGAAATCATTATGCCTCCCACTACACCTTAGCATTAGGAAATCATTATGTCTCCACTACACCTTAGCCAATCATTCATTTCTATCCTAAGTAAATAATTAATTCTATTATAAACTAAAGATGAAATTTTCTAATCATTTTCACAATTGAATAATAATGACTAATATAGAAATAATGTACAAACCTGTATATGATATTATGAAAAAATCTTCAAGGCAAACTTAGTTTGGTATTCCCAGGTGAGCTCCTGCCGCTCCTTATCCCAAAGTTCCTTAGCAACTTCTTAATTCTCTTTTCTTTACCCTAATTATTAAGATAATGCCTTTATATATGACCTAATAGTATGGCTAGTAAAATAGACATGGGCTTAGCCCATTACTTCACTCTTTATATAACATTAGAGGAGATATGTCAAAGCCCAATTAAAATATGAAGTGCTCACTTCTTCTACATCTCAAGTTTAAATAAAACTAGTTAAAATATCAGGTTGTTACAGCATCACCGCTACGCCACCACTGCCTCTTCTTTAAAACTGAAACAGAAACAAATCACAACAGCCCCTCCTCTCATTCTCACACACCATAGCAGCCCCTCCAATGCATCACTACACCACAGCCCCATCATCATTATCTCACCAAAAACAGTAAAGGAAAGGAAAAGATGAAGGGAAAGTGAGAAAACCGAAAAAGAGAAAAAAAATAAAGGAAAAAAAACGGTGAAGAATAAAAGGGAAAAGGGAGGGGATTTTCATGTAATAAACTCAGAGAAAGTGTAGAGGAGAGTGAGTGGAAGAGGAAGAAACAAAAACTTACCAGAGGAAAGCGAAAATCGCTGGAGTTGAGGCTTGGCCGGAACTTTCAGGCCAGATCTGCGCAAAACGGTTGAGAATTCAAAGAAAATAGTGGTAGAAATGGAAAGAGGGGGTTGAGAGCTTTCCTAAATGGTATAGTTTGTAGTTTTCCGACAATCGGAAGGCGGTGGTCCGGTGGCGGAACAGTGATGGTGTCGCGGTGGAGGAGGCGGCTCCGGCGACTGGTGAAATTTCGCCAGGGTTTCCCCAAGCCAAGAGGCTTAGGGTGTGAAGTGAGGAAATGTGTAGTTTTAGGCATTATATAGGCAATGGAGTGAAAGGATAAGGGCCAAATTGATCTAATGGCTAGGATTCCATAGGACTTGGGCGGGCCAAATGTAAGAAATGGGCTAAGGTAGTGGGCTGATAGATTAATATTTTTGCTTATCTTCTGAATCAAATTGGATTATTAGCTATAACTCATCAAGCAATTGCACAACCAAAAGATCTAATTAGTTAAACTAGGCAAACTTGTTAACTAGATAAACTTAAAACAACATAATATTAAACGAATCACACTATCGAAAATAGCAAATGCACAATTAAAATTTATTTTTCTATAAGTTATTTACCTATCAATGAGAACAAATTCAGGAAAATTAGGCAAACAATCCGAGAAGATTAACATGGCTCATTTGAGCGATTTTTTTTTGAATTTCCGTACCAAAATTAGGTGATTACAGTAGGTTTATCCATTAGTTGAATAATATCGGTGGAATCAGTTTCCACCTCTAATGGAGTGTATTTTTGTTGAACAGCTAACAATATCCATAATGAAAGGCCATAAGTTCAACATGAGTAGGATTAAGACCACATACTTTTTATAGAATCCTAAGATCCAATTTCCATTACTATTCCTAAAACACCTCCAATGCTAGCCATATTATTCTGAAGTTTGTAGGATCCGTCTATATTAAGCTTAATAGCATTTTTCTTAGGAGAGTGTCATGTTATTTTAATATTTCTGGTGCGCACCAACCTAGGCTCTTTAGAAGTGAGCAGTTTAAATTCCATGATCCTTGAATGAACTTGAGTATAAGTTAGTTCCTTTGCAATATTATGAATATTATTATTTTTACGGTTTAACCATAAATTCCAAAGTGCAAAGGATAAAAACTCAACCCAATTGTAGTATCTTGAGAGTAAGTTAGGGGAAAATTCTCTTAAAAGTTTCAACCAATTTTGAGATTCGAGTATACCTATGGTGATAGAGCAACTTTTCCAAAACTTTTTAGCAATAGAACATCCCAAGAAGATGTGAAACAATGTTTCCAAATTACATTTGCAAATTGGACAAATATGATCTATATTCATGCCAATTCTTATGAAGGTAATAACTAGTAGGCAGTTGATCATGTTGGCATTGCCATAAGAAGTATTCTATTTTATTTAAGGTATCAATAATCCAAATCCAATCAAAGTCGTTACCAGTAGTCAGGTAGTTTTCAATTAAAGCATAGGTGGACTTGAGAGTGATGATACCATTTCTATTGGGACTCCATATAGGGTATTCCATATCTTTAGACAATAATGAAGAGTAAGAGTGTGTAAGCAAGCATCTAATATGATTAGGAAGGGAAAAAGAAACTTTTGAGGGATCCAATGTGTCCCCATTTTAGAGGTCGGCAACCTTAGCATTTACCTCACAGAACGTGAGAGGACCACATATAAGGCTTCTAAGGATTTTTCTATTGTGAAGCCAACTTTGGTCCCAAAAGAATATATTTCTGCCATTCCCAATAATACAGTGACTGTGACTATTGCATATTGGCCAGCCTTTGTTAATGCCATTCCAAATGAAAGAATGAGATTTAATAGCAGTTTTATGAACATACTTCCCACTAAAGACCTTGACCCAAAGGGTTTTAGGGTTTGATATAAATCTCCAAGTTAGCCCAGTAAACATTGCAATATTTTTTGTTTTTGCTTTGGTAATAGAAAGGCCTCCTAGGTGCTTAGGTTTAATAATAGTATCTCATGAGAGAAGATGGAGTTTCGTTTTGGTATCAGTGGTACCCCAAATGAAGTTTCTTTGGATCTTGTCTAACATTTTCAATTTTTTTTTTTAGGGAAGAAAATGAAATTGCATGATGTAGTTTGGGATGGTATTGAGAGTCGACTAAACTTGAGAGTAAATTGGTTTTCCAGCTATATTAAGTAAATTGATTTTCCAGCTTGAGAGTCTTGACTGAAAATTATCCTAGAGGAATTGATAGTCACTATACCTTGGTTTATGGTTTAAAATTGGGAAGCTTAGGTATTTTCCAAAGCAATGACCTATTTGAATATTAAGAATAGATCCAAGATGATTAGCTAGGCTAGTATTGACATTTTTAGAAAAAATAATTTTGGATTTCGAATTGTTCACTTTCTCACCTGATAAGTCACAAAATAAATCCAGTGTTGCTTTAATAATCAACACTGATTTTTCACTTTCTCACCTGATAAGTCAAAAAATAAATCAAGTGCTGCTTTAATAATCAATACTGATTTTTCATTGCCTTAGCCATGAAGGTAAAATCATCTGCAAACAAGAGGTGGGAAAGTTCGGGTCTTTTAGGTAAGATCTTAATAGGGTTCCAAATATTAAGTTCCACATTATTATTTTTTATAAATAGAAAGAAGTTCTAAACAAAGTATAAAAATATAAGGCGACATAGGGTCTCCTTGTCTAATTCCTCTAGTAGGATTAAAGAATGGAGTTTTGGATCCATTAACCTAAATAGAAATAGTAGAAGATGTTATACATGACAAGATTAGCTTTATTATGTTAGGAGGAAATTTGAAGAAAGCTAACATTGTACGTATAAAAGACCACTCAAGCCTAACAAAAGCTTTCTCTAAGTCTATTTAAATAATCATTTCTCCCTTAGTACCTTTCATATGAGAGAATTTGTGAATGATTTCTTGGATAATTATAGCATTATCCGATGCCCTTCTATTTTTAAGAAAACTTACTTGACATGGACTAATAAGACTATCAAGATGAGGTTTAATGCGATTTGCAATTATTTTGGTAATAATTTTATAAACCGTGTTACGAAGACCTATAAGTCGAATTTTTTTAAAGATTTACAGCATTTTTAAATTTTTTTATTAAACAAAGATATCTAGTGTTGGAACAATGGGTGATAGTACTGGTAGTAAAAACTTGATGACAAAAAGATTTGACCGAGTTACCTACAATATCCTAATATTTCTGAAAAAATAAAGGATGGAGGTCATCTGGACCAGGGCCTTTATAAGGCTGAAAAGAATATACTGCTTGAGTGATTTCATCATCTATTAAGGGTCTATCTAGATTGGAAAAATCAGTTTTAGTATACCACATAGTATTATCCTTAAGAGGATGAACAGGACTAATGTCATGATTTGTATAGATATGCTCAAAATAATTGATCACATGAGTAGTCACCTCCTTTTGATCAAAAACAATATTACCACTATCATCTTGGAAGTGAGTAATTAAATTTTTCCTACATCGATTAAGGGTGGTGACATAAAAAATTTTGTATTGCCGTCACCATGATTGAGCCAATTAATCCTTTGACTTGAGACGCCAAAACTCTTCCTCATTTTTCAATAGGTTATTAAATTAAAGAACTAATTTACCCTCAAGATTTTGGAGAAAGTAGCTAGTAGGGTAGTTTGGTGAAGACTGGATGCCATTAATTCTAGCTAGTAATTTGCTTTATTTTTAAAAATGTTACCAAAAACTGTCTTTTTTCAATTGAAAATTTCATCCTCAAAAATCTTGGTTGCATCATGAAAGGATCTATTGAACCATGCATAGTTTATGATATTCCTAGAATCTGGATGACAAATCCACATTGATTCAATCCTAAAGGTTTACTACTATTAGATTGAGGGCTTTTATTTAAACTAATTAAAACAGGATGATGGTCATAATATGTCTTAGACAAATGAACTATAGAGACATCTTTAAACATAGTAATCCAGTCAGTATTATATTAGCCAAACACCTATCTAAGCATTCCATGATTAAACTGTCGCTACTTTTTCTATGATTTGACCAAGTATATTTAGGTCCTTTGATGCCTAAATAAATTAAGTTACAATAATTAATACAATTCCAGAAACTAGAAGCATTATTATGCTTTATAGGTCTGGCACCACATTTGTCATTTTGATATAGAACCTGGTTAAAATCACCACCTATGAGCCAAGGGCCCTTATAGTTATCATATATACTAGCTAAATCATTCAAAAGAAATTTACGACTTGAACATGATGTACTAGCATAAATAGTTGAAAAAAGCCAATGAATTTTAAAAGAGATATGGTGTACCTTGATCATAGCATGCACCTCATTTTCGTTAAAGTGAACATCAGTAACACTAACCATGTCATTTTTCCATAGTAATGCAATGCCACCAAAGCGACCCACAGATGGTCCTTCAGCACAGTCAGTAATGTTAAAACGAACCCTAAGGTCATGATGATCTTCCATCTTTGTTTCAAGGAGTGCAACAACCACAGGTTTATGAACATCTAAAATAGCATCAAAGTTTCTACGAATCTCAAAATTATTAGCACCCCTTACATTCCATATTATGATATTTAGTTGTCTATTCATATTAGGGTTAGGGTTATGATCAACTACCATGTGCAATTCTGGATCAGTTCTTAGTGTTGGGTTCAACACTACTGCATATTCCCCCCACTAGCTTGTTAATTTGCTGGGGCTCTTACATCAAATGAGCATTTGTAAAGAAATTGGTGACCTGTGAAGATGATATTTTTGTCTAACCTTTCCTTGAATAGTAGAATAGTTATTTCCTTTAGGTTTACAAACTCTGTGTGACTCTCCCTCCACCTTAACACAATTTGCTCTAGGTCCCCATTCATGTCTTCTTCTAGTTCTAGTGGATTATGATGGTGTTCTAGAGATGGTGGAGGAGCTGGCAGTGGAGGAATGTCCATATGTATGGGGGGTTATTGTTGAGGGTTCATATTCTAAAATTTCACACTGTGGTGATTTGCATGGTGATACATCCCGTTCATATCCACTTGAGCATGCATGGGGGTATTGTTGAGGGTTCACATTCTAAAAGTTCACATTGTGGTGATTTGCATGGTGATACATCCCATTCATATCCACTAAAGCATGCCTGGGTTGATTTTGACCTATATCCCATAGACGAAGATTGGGTTTTGGGGTGGTAGTACACGAGGTGGAAAGAAGGGAATGTTTGCTAGAGGTGTTCCTAATGATTCATTCCTTGTATAAATTGTGGCCACAATTTGTTTATGTAATTTTGTATTGTCAAGTGCATTCTCACGCTCACAATATGGGCAAGATAAGATGGATTCTGGATGACTACAAAAGCTAGATGCCCTAGGATTTCCATTGGCACAGATATTGCTTGACCCCAAAGATTTGACTCCAGCCAAGACTGAGGTACTAGATTTGTGGTGGTGGAAGTGTGAAAATGAGTAGTTGGTTCATGAGATGCAGTTAGGGAATTTGGAGATTGTTGTTTGGATTCATTGTTATTTCCTTCTTCCTTAGATGATGTTGTTTCAGTAGCTCCCTTATTAATAGTCGAGATTTCTTCTTTGTAGTAGGAAGTTTCATTTTCTTTAAGTGTTGTTTTATATTTAGTGTTAGGAGATGATGGAGTAGGAGTGAAATGATTTTGCATGGGTAATGGCGTGTTTGAATGACCAAGAGAATTCGAATAAAGAGGGTGGCAGATATTTGAGTTAATGGTCGAATCAAGTTGTGGAATGGTATCGGTGAATTTGGAAAGTATAGAGATATGGGAAAATTCATCAGGAATAGAAGGAGTATAATCTTTGGTAATTGTGTAACTTGAGTTTGTAGTAGATTTTGCACTTGTCTTAGTATCTGAGTGTAGTGATGTGGGGAGCAGTGGTTGGGTCAACATGTCCATGGGGCCCTCTAAGTGTACCTCTTCCTCATTATCGTGTAGTTGCACATGCTTAGGTTGTAACGCCTTTTGTATGGCTTTGGCAGACATGGAATTACTATTAATACTTTTTCCAAAATCAATTTTGTCCATAGTTTCTTGATTAGAAAAATTAGCGTGTTAAATTTATTAGTTGTCTCACTAATACGATAATGAGTTCTTAAACTACCGTGATTTTTAGAGTTTAGCTTTGAAGAAGAAGGTTTATGGTACTTACCTAGATATTGAGCAGTGATTAGCGTAGGTGGAGTCAAAGTAGTGTCTTTCCTCGATGAAATGCTATTGTAAACTTGATCTACTTTGAAGACTACACTCTTCCTTTTTTTTTGAAAGCTCACAGTTTGCTACTCAAACTTCCCCTCCTTGGTTTTTAATTTTAGTTGAGGTGCAGGTGTAGGGTTGTTTGTAGTAGTGGTAGTAGTATTACTTTGAGTTCTTAATATTTTTGTTGCAAGTTAATTTGAACTTATATTTCTTTTATAAAGTATTTCACTCTCTGACACATTCACACACATGAAGTTAAAAAGTCCAAGAAATTGACTGTAATATACAGAAATAAATAATACTGACTTTGACAAAGGTTTTGGATTGATAAATAGTCCATCCGTCTCAATTTACGTAGTAAAGTGTAAACATACATTAAGTTTTAGAAAAAAATGAAGATTTGTGAAACTTGTACTTTAAATATTGACACTAAGCAAAAGTTACATTTATTGAATGTCTTTTAGTTTCGAGAAATTTAGGACGATCAAATCATGCCTATCTACTGCTAAAATATTTTGAAATAAAGTGACTTTGCAATTCAAAATTAATTTGAGTTCCAAGGCCATATTATCAAAATTTCAAGAAAAAGGATATAAGTTGCAAATCGAATTATCAATAGTTCAACTAATAAATTTAGATGAACCTGTTTTTCAAGAAAAGCAAATGAAACTTAGAAATTTTGTGAAAAGCACCGAACTAACCGTAGTAACTGTTTATGCCTAAAATTGGACGTCTAGATTAAACAATTGAATTTATAAGAAGGTTACAAGTAATACAGTAAATACGATGGAAAAAGTAAGTAAGTAGAGAGAAAAGTAATGAAGAAGAAAGTAAGCAGCATTATTCCTTGAGAATAGCCGGATTCAGTGTGAATCACTTGATGTACAATACAATGTAAGGAGGTTTATTTATAGTAGAGATTTACCCAATCCTAATTATGGTAAAATAAAAAGACTAATAAAGGCTATTGGCCTATAAACTCAAGGAGTGGTATATACAAAATCCTAACTAGAAGACTGTAAACCCTAAGGCGGCGGGAGCATGCCTTGCGTCCTACGCCCGTACCGTCTAAACGGTCGTAACTCATGGAGCAGGTGTGTATCCTCTGTGCCCTGTGACTTGTAAGACAAGTCTAGTCTTACCAGCTGGACTCATATCCTCGCAATAGTAGATGGCGTAATTTTTCCACAAAATCAGTCTCCCCACTTGCTGAGTGCTGACGTAAGCAGTCAGGAAGTGAAAGCGGTGTACAAGATGGATGTAAAGAGATATCTCACTGACTCATTGAAACTCACAGTCTCTTTGACCAAGAATGATGCTGATTTCTTCGAGAACTCCGAGTGTCTTCATCTGATTGGTTGATGTTGGTAATAGTAGTGGAATCACAAATCTTCTTCAGAAAAATACTCCATCTCTTCAAAGTTTTCTAATGAAGGCATAACTCTTCTATCTTAAAAAATTTGCCTTTGATCTTGGTATGATATTCCCAGGAATACTCATTTGTTCAGAATGGATAGTGCATGAGAAAGTCGTAGGCAAAAGACCATCTGTAGTTTCTTCCTCTTTTTCTCCATCCATGAACGGATGAACGGAGTCCCCCGAGTCGTGAAGTTTGATCGGGATTATAATGATGTCCTTCGGGATGTCTTCAATGTAGCATTTGCATTGATTATGGTGTGCTCTTCTTCTAACACGACGGTTGCTGTGATATTTCTCTCGTCATACGGGGTCAAAATGCTTAACCCCCTCTGCTGTCATGCGGCTTCTCTTTTGGGATGTTGTAGACATTCAGGTTGCTCCTTCAAAAGCACTGGGTTGAGGGTCTAATGCTTGGCTTCGTTTCATGGTGGGCAAGAGGATATATGTGTGTTAGGGGGTGTTTGTTCCACTAAAATAAGAATAGGGGAACTTGGTTGCCCGTAAGGTTTAAGGGGGAAAGTGGGATTTTAGGACAAGTTTAGGGTGCCTTTTAGGTAATATCTCATTTTAAATGTTGCAAATTACATGGTCGTCAAATTTTGAAAGTAACTTGTATTATTTTAACTTGCCAAATTACATTCTTATAAAGAATCTCCTAAATTTTTCTATAACTTCAGTAGGCTCTTCTTGATGAACTGGCCATTCTTGTTCTTGCTCTTATTCTTCTTCGTTAGCGTGACTCCCCCGCTTCCAGTTGATAGATTTTCATTAGGATATTATGCGTCTTCTTTTTTATTTTATCTTTTGGCATTCCAAAATTTCTCTGCTCCGTTCTTGATGCAGGGTAAAACGAGCGGAAGCAAAAAGGTAAACACGATAACCAAAAAATAAGGGACGGGGAATAATAGAAATAGAAAAAAAAGGATAATCGAATCAAACCATGATTTGAATATCTATGAGAGAGAAAGAAACTTGAACCAATCACGGGATCACACTAGGTTGATCCGCCGTGGATTCCAAGTAAGAGATACATGAAGCCAAGCTTTAACAAGAAGGACCAAGTCTCTTCTATATTCTATTCTTCAATCTCAAAATCTAGCTCCCGAAATAAAATGACTAAGTGTGGTATTTATAGATGCTCCACACTCCTAATGAAATGACATAAAAGCCTCTATAAGTTTATTACACATAATAGGCCACGTAGAGCTAAAATAGTAAATAACTAGACTAAAATTTCGGAATGCTAGTCAAGTAGGCGGAGCGCCTGGAAGGGAGCCAGAGCGCCTGGACTTGTCCCATTTTTGGGCAGTGAAGTCAGCTGGGCGGAGCGTCCACCATGGAGGCGGAGCGCCTGGGCTGCTCCTTGCTTGGGCGGAGCGCCTGCTTTGTTTGGGCGGGGTGCCTGGGCCTGGAGCCAACGCCTCGATCTTCAAAATGCTCCCGAACTTTTCTCGGATGCTCTTGACCTCTCGTCCTTTGCATCCTTCAATCCCGGCTCTTGATGGTAAATACCTTAGGCTCGATTTGCTCTTCATCATCCTCCCCTTCTCGAAAAGATTTCATCCTCGAAATCAAACCATCAAGACCTACATCCAAAGACAAGCACATCCAAAAGCTCATACTACAAGAGTAGGTTAGTGCAAGTAGTGTGGAAAATATACTCTTATGGTATAACCAAGTATCAATGACAATGATAAAGCGCATGTTTCCAAAGAAAACAACAAGCACTTGGCTTCCCCAAGGGGTGCACTCAACACAAGATTCATCAAAGGGGTCAATAGGGTAGGGAATATGCAAGATCAAGCCATCAAAATTCGTAAGATCCTTAAGTCCAACAAGAACACACCAAAACTTTCCACTACAAGAGTAGGCAAGTCCAACAAGAGTGAGTGCAAGTGATGTGAAAGTCACACTTTTGTGATAGAGCCAAGTATCAATACCAATCAAAAAGAATAGGTCTCCAAATAAAACAACAAGTTCTTGGCTCAACAATAGTAAGCACTCACTACTATAATAAGCAAAAAGAACAATAAGACATGGAACATGCAAGATTAAGCAACTAAGTTCCTCATGACCTCCAAGCTTATGGTCAACACACCAAGCCTTCAACACATTACTATCACAATGTGACTCATTGGCTTTGGCAAGCTCAACACCCAAGGTGTGATCAACATACAGGGTGGAGTAAATAAAATAGTTCAATTGGCAACTAACATCAGATACTCCATTCCCCTTCTTGAAAGCACTCTTACACACATCAAGAGTGACTTCCTCACTTCCAAATCCACCTCCAAGACAATATCTCTCACTTGACAAACTCCAAAGGAAGGTCTCCAAAATAGGTTCTTCATCATTATAGTCCACACAATGAAGGCTAGGACTACTAGAAGATAGTTCAACACAACCAATATCAAGACCACTCATCTCACTTGGAGTTCCAAATAATGGATCGTCCATAGAGTCTAACTTTACAAACCATGGAGGTTTTATTTTACTACAAAGCCTAGTCCGATACAATTCACTATCACAAATGAAATTGTCTTCAAACAATGGAAATGTAAAAGTATGCACCTCAATTTTATGGTCAAACAAAAGCATAGTATGAAGACTAGGTTCTTCACTCTCACTCGAGGAGTCATTATAGGCAACCTTGTCCAATTCATGCAATTTGGACTCCTCAAGGTCATTATCATCCTTGCCATAACACATAGGTCCACCAAAGAGAAGCATATCAACAAGCATATTGTCAACTATCTCTTTTTTCCCTTTGTCAAAGATAGGTGGTGTGTCATTACAAGGTCCACAATCAAGGTCAACTACAATATCTTCACTAAAGAGAGGTTCAATAAAACCGAGCTCACATCATGAAGTGGCTTATCATTCCTCTGAACTAGTGGTTCACATTCACACATAAGTTGACCAAAAGACTCTACACTAGTTGCAAACACATTGTAATCACACAATTCATCAACTAGTATATAATTTTCACAAATACTATCATAAGACAAGGAAGTAACATGCTCAAGGGAAGAACTATCACATACCTTTGAGTGGCCATCTTGCTCACTTAATGCAATTGAAGTGTCATGAATTGTCCATCCACCTTGAAGCTCACATTGAAGATCTTCTTCACCTTGTCCTTCCATGTTGGAACTTGATTGAGGCTCCACTGGTTTGCCTCCAAGAGTACCTACACAAGAATTCAAACAAGTAGAATAACAAAATAAATGGTTAAGGTTAGAATAAAGGGTGTCCTCACTCTCAATGGTTCTTTTTCCCTCTTTCTTTTCCCTCATTTTCTTTTCAAGGTCGGGTGTAGATTCGAGTGGTGACATCCCACTCACATCACTCAACACATCCTCTCCTTTTTCCACTCGAGGAATGTCACCGGTCCTCTCTTACTCCTCTCAATCTTTTGTCTCTCATACTCGGGTGAATTGGGACGACGCCCAAGGATACCCATAGCTGGAGTAGGTGGACTCTTAACATCAACCCGGAATCTAGGACTTGGAGACTCATCACTTGAACTCTCCTTCTTCTTTGTTGGTGAACCACTTAGCTTTGGAGCTTGTGGTTTGGGGTTCACCTTGTTGACACTTGTCAACTCCTTTCTAGCACTAGTCCCACCATTGCTTGTGATTGTAGGACTTCTTGATTGCTCAATTTCAACCATGGATTGAAGTTCGCGCTTCCTTCTCTTTTGCACAATCCAAGCATGCATTTCAGCGGACATCTTGCCGCTCACTCCGTAGGGTGCAAACTCATAAACCCCTTGACCCGTGGCCACTAGATATATATCCCGCTTAGCATTATATTGCAACTCTTTGTTGTGCAACCAAGGTTCACCTAGCCAAAACACCCAAATTTGGCATGGGATACACATCACACCAAACATATTCATTGTAACCCTAATGAGATATGAGTACCCGTGCCTCCTTGAAAACCCAAACTCCTTTGTACTCATAGGGATGCTTTAAAGCATAGCATGGTATCCTTAGCATATCAACTAAAGAAGGGCTAATGCAATTGGCATCAGATTCACCAATTTGGAGCAAGTTTCCTCCAACACCATTTACCCCAATAACGAACCTACTTCTACCCAAGTTTCGTAAAGGTACATCCAAGGAAGAGCTTGAATGTCCAAGACTAGCATCAC
The DNA here is from genome assembly GCA_037355625.1 of Petunia x hybrida. Taxonomy (NCBI): domain Eukaryota; kingdom Viridiplantae; phylum Streptophyta; class Magnoliopsida; order Solanales; family Solanaceae; genus Petunia; species Petunia x hybrida. Next base: position 11,785,280 of record JBBBVM010000036.1, read on the forward strand.
CATCAACTCGAGTCTCCCTTATCCCTCCTCTCCTAGCAACACCACTAGGATAACTTCCACTTTCCGTCACTCTTCCAACATTAGAAGTGTTTTTGAAAGTCGAGGAAGGAGTACCACTATGGAACCCATAAGTGCCTCTCGCTTTGGTTCCATAGCCCATAGCACCACTCCTACCACTACTACTAGAACAATACACTCCATTAGTAGTAAGAGCAACACCATTTCTCAATCCACCCTTCATATGGGAATTAGGAGCATTTAACCCTTTAGCACAAGTAGGGTAGGCAAGCTTCCATTTTTCCATGGAACAACCACCTCCTCCTCCCATACTAATGGAAGGACTTCTACTACTCCCTTGTACACCACAAGCAACACCAAGAGATGATGCATATGAATAATTCGTATAATCAACTTCACCATCCGTTCTCTCTACGTTACTATCATCATTTTCAAATTCATCACAAGAAGAGTAAGTAGGTTCATCATACCTAGAAGCGTCACCATCTTCGTTTTCTTGACAAGAAGCATAAGACTCTTCGCATTCATCTTCGCAAGCCTCATAGTCTTCTTCATCTTCATAATCAACATAGTGACCCGCTTCATCATCATACGAGCCTTGGTTCCCCGAATCGTCATAGCAATACCCATCATCATCATCATAGGAACCATAGTCTTCATCATCCCCACATGAGTCGTACCCTCCAAAATCATCATCCGAAGCCATAGTTGTAACAATAAAGAGTAAAAGACCTCATAATTTCACTCCCTCACGTGTATCACTCAAAAGATGTCACTCAATTTTCTTTCCACTCGTGTATACACTCAAGGTCGTTGGCTTTTGTGACCACACTCTATTGTTCGTACCACTCAAGTATTTTTTCACTCAAGACCTTCTTGTTCTCTAAGTAACCAAAATGGCAAGTTCAACAACTAGTACACCCAAGTAATGGTTCGGAATGGAGTTTATGTGACTCTATGTACGGAAGCTATTTAAATGTGCAGTTGAAGCAAGCAAGTTCTACGACTTTAGGTAAAGACTCCAAGACACACAATAACCTAAAAGCTCAAAGATTAGTTTCAATAAAGTAGGACAAATACCTTAGAAACACTAACCAAGAAGTTCGGAAACAAACGGAATACGAAAACACACAAAATGAAGCAAATTGAACCAGCCAGTGTTTTGGGCGGTCCGCCTGGGTGGGTGGGCGGTCCACCTGGTCCTTGACCAGTAGCTTAGCTGGGCGGTCCGCCTAGAGGGTGGGCGGTCCGCCTGGGCCTTGTTCCAGCCTTTCAGAAAATGTGTTTTTGATGGTTTTTGACCCAATATCTCAACGTTTTCAACCCGATTCTCAAATCCCTTGGTACCCAAAGTTGTGTTTAGTATTTTACAACAATCCCCAATGAATTTCAAGTCCAAAATATCAAAAAAAAAGATCACAATCAAGATTCAAAGCGATTTATACAAGGGTTTCAAGTTGGGTTTCAATTTTCTTGAACTTTTGATTCACAACTCCAAATCATGTAAAATTGGTACCAAATCAACGAGAAAGTGATATAGAACAATCTACGATATCAATCAATCAACGGGTCATCAAATCTAAGAATCACAAACCATGAAATTCAAGACCAAGGGTTTTTCAACGGTTTTTGAAGTTGGAATTCAAATCTTCAAAAATCTGTAATACAACTTCAAATCACTAGATTTAGGTACCAAAACGACGGGTTTTTAACAAGGATCAATCTCCAATAACACCCATATCAAGATCCGATCACACCAACAAGTTATGCCAAATTTTTGGATTTTTCAACTTTTTGTTTTTTTTTTTTGTATTTTCTTCTTTTCAATAAGTTCAAACACAAGAAACTAAAGAGAAAATAAACAAGGTTCGATGAACAAGGATCGAGGGTTTGTATAAACAAATCCCAAGCCTTGCTCTGATACCAAACTGATGCAGGGTAAAACGAGCGAAAGCAATAAAAGTAGCGGAAGCAAAAAGGTAAACACGATAACCAAGAAATAAGGGACGGGGAAGAACAGAAATAGAAGAAAGAAAGAATAATTGAATCAAACCATGATTTGATTATCCATGAGAGAGAAAGAAACTTCAACCAATCACGGGATCACACTAGGTTGATCCGCCATGGATTCCAAGTAAGAGATACATGAAGCCAAGCTTCAACAAAAAGGACCAAGTCTCTTCTAAATTCTATTCTTCAATCTCAAAATCTAGCTCCCGAAATAAAATTACTAAGTGTGGTATTTATAGATGTTCCACACTCCTAATGAAATGATATAAAAGCCCCTACAAGTTTATTACACATAATAGGTCACGTAGGCCTAAAATAGTAAATAACTAGACTAAAATCTCAGAATGCTAGTCAAGTAGGCGGAGCGCCTTGAAGGGAGGCAGAGCGCCTGGACTTGTACCATTTTTGGGCAGTGAAGTCAGCTGGGCAGAGCGCCCACCATGGAGGCGGAGCGCCTGGGCTGCTCCTTGCTTGGGCGGAGCGCCTGCTTTGCCTGGGCGGGGCGCCTGGGCCTGGAGCCAACGCCTCGATCTTCAAAATGCTCCCAAACTCTTCTCTGATGCTCTTGACCTCTCGTCCTTTGCATCCTCCAATCTCGGCTCTTGATAGTAAGTGCCTTAGGCTCGATTTGCCCTGCATCAGTTCTCTGCCAATTTCTTAATAAAATTGTTGTCTCCTATGATTCCCCCTTCAATGAGTGTTACATGTATGTGGTCTTCGATTCGTAATCTTTCTTTGCTGCAGGCGCTTTCTAAGGCAAAAAATGAAGCTTAAATTGTTAATATATCTCGGGTCATTTTTAAAAGAATTGAAAATTGTGGTTCTTAGTTCTTCCAGTATTGTAATAACTAATCACTTCTAAACTGTTGAACTTTCTTTGAAGCGTGAAATAAATAAACTTGGAGCTCATTTTTGTCATCGCAGTCGAACTGGCTGCTTCCTAACTTTTTATTAAAGGTGGTTAAGTGTTTATGCTGACACTTTTTTTACCCAACTGAATTAAACAGATAAACGATGTGGGTGCACTTGGTGTAGCATTCTTAGCTGCACTTCTATAACTTGCATATATCTGTTGACAATGTAGTTATACCTGTTGACATGCCTCGTATACACCTAGGCTTTCATCACTAGTAATTTTTAAACTTTTATAAATCTCTCTAACAAGCGTTTCAGTCAATTTACGTTTAAAGTATGATGAAATACATAAGCAATATAATAAAGAGGAGGAATAGAGAAAAAAATTAAAATTTTTCTCATTTCTCATATTCTGGCACTTCCTTATATTCTTATAGTAAAATTGATCTTTCAACTAAATACAACATGGTAGGAATGGTAGGACAATATTGGCCAAAAAATTCTTTAATCGCAAGCCAAAAGTTTTTCAAAAGTTGAAGAAGATGACTTACAAGTTTCCCATCCCTTGCTTAAGATGATAGTCTTCACTAACATGAGCATTAAACATATGCAATATAGGTTGTTTGTATTTGTGAACAACAAATAATGCTTTCATTTAAAGTGTTCCACCTAATAACAACTTCTTTAGAACTCTCCTAGGATATATACCTAAATCTCTACACACCTTTTTATATTCTCTATATCTAGCTTGTCTTTTGGATTTAAAAATATAAGCAATAGCTCCTTTCACTTTGTTAATAATTTTTTCTAACAAGTCAAGGCCATCTTGTACAACTAAATTATACTATGACATGAAATTCTAATGTGAAATAACTCATCAAAAGGGGAATGAAATATCGTGTCTTAAGTTTCATTTAGCTGTATCATTGTTTGTAGCATTATGTACGGTTATATTTAAAACTTTTTCACTGATTCCGCACATCCTATTAATTTTTTATGCTTCTACAGAAAGAAATGATCCCTTTTGTGGTTCATCAACACATCTACATGCTAAAATACATTTTTTGGCATTACCCAATTAGGATCTGCCCAATGATATGTAACTGTTAAATACTAATATCCGTTAATAGCATGACCGACATCAGCAGCAATACAAATGTTAATATCGAAGTGATGATACAAATAATGTAAATACAGTTGATATTGATTTTAAATTTTATACTATCACTTTTGACAGTAGTTTTAGGTAAACTATAAAAAGATGGATTATATGTATCTTCAACATAAGGATCAAAACAAGTACAAGAACACAAAGTAGATGGTAAAGCCTCTATCGCAACCATTTTTGAATAATTTTTCCTATCTTTTTTAATTATCCTAAGGGGCCGTTCGGTTGACATATCATTTATGCAGGTATTAGCAATATAGGTATTAGCAATGTGGGTATTAGTGATGCGGGTATTAGCAATGTGGGTATTAGTAATGCGAGTATCACTAATGCGGGAATTAGTATGTGGGTATTAGCTATGCATGTATTATAACGTATGAATTATTTCTTGAATCACTAATATAATACAAATTAATATAGAATGTTATAATTTAATTATTTAGTTACTCTTTAAATAAAATTTAAAAATATTCTTATCACTATGAAGGTTAATTTTGTGATTTTAAATTTTAATACATGCATTGCTAATACCCACATTACTTATTCCACCTTCTACCCTGCATAAAATAATATATGGATTATTGCATAATTTGTGCTGGTATTAGCTATGCGGCATATACAAAAATACAACCAAACGTTGTATTAAACTTATGCAAGATTCTAAGATGGGAGAAAATCAAACCAAACGTGGTATTAATTAGTTACATTTCTTATGCGGGTATTAAGACCAATATGCTTGGTACCGAACGACCCCTAATGGTAAAGTCTTCCTATTGCTGGGTTAAGTTTCTATTGGACACCAGAAACACAAAATGGAGCAGTTATTCCCCTGCTAAATACTTGCTTTCCTTCCTAGTGTTTATGCCTAAATTTTATCGTTTAGGTAAAACAATTATTTTTTTTCAAGGGTCACAAGCAATACGGTAAATAGGCAGGAAAAGTAAATAAAGCTGAGAGATAAGTAATAAGCAAGAAAGTAATAATCTTATTCCTTGAGAATAGCCGGATTTACAAGCAATACGGTAAATACGCAGGAAAAGTAAATAAAGCTGAGAGAAAAGTAATAAGCAAGAAAGTAATAATCTTATTCCTTGAGAATAGCCGAATTTTGTGTGAATCACTTGATGTACACTACAATGTAAGGAGGAGTATTTATAGTAGAGATTTACACAGTCCTAACTATGATAAAATATAAAGATAATAAGGCTCATGTGCCTGTAAACTCAAGGCGGTGGTATATACGAAACCCTAACTAAGAGATTGTAAACCCTAAGGCGACGGGATGTATATCTTGCATCCTACGCCTGTGCCGACTGAGCGGTCCTGGCTTAAAAATCATACGTGTATCCTCTACGCCTAGTAACTTGTATGCTAAGTCTAATCTCGCAAGGTGGACTCATATCCTCGTAATAGTAGGTGGGATATTTTTGCCCACACACCTAACAGCTCATTATGCCTTATGCTTGCCTTCTAAGAGGGTTTTAATTTTTCTCATCTCACTTTGATAAACTCCAATTTTAAAATTCGAAATTTGTGTACAAAGAATACACCTAGCCTTCTTAGTATTGTGTGGGCAAAAATACGCCACCTACTATTACAGGGATACGAGTCCAGCTGGCGAGACTAGACTTATCTTACAAGTCATCGAGCGCAGAGGATACACGCCCGCTCCTGGAGTCAATGATTGTTTAGGCAGCACGACTATAGGGCACATGGCATACATCTCGCCGCCTAGGGTTTACAGTTTCCTAGTTAGGGTTTAGTATGTACCACCACCTTGAGTTATAGGCGCATAACCTTATTAGTCTTTGTATTTTACCTTATTTAGGACTGGGTATCACTATTATAAATACTCCTCCTTATATTGTATTGTACATGAAGTGATTCAACACTGAATCCGGCTATTCTCAAGGAATAAGAATTACTCTGCCTTTCTCTTAATTATTTCGTCTTGTTTTGTCCATTACAACTTTCATTATATTTACATACTTTTCCATTGTAGTTACTGTATTGTTTGTGACCTTAACCATAAATAATTGTTTAACCTAGGCGTAAAAATTTAGGCATGAATAGTATGGCGCCCACCATGGAGCCTAGGCAATTGTAGGTATTCTACTAAGGAAAAAGACGCAATCATGTCTGACGACGATAACATTCCAAAGAACACTGCAGACGCAGTAGACAAGTCCGCAAAGGATACAGATGATCCTAGCATACAACCTAGGGATCCCGCTGAGCAGCTGAAAGACACTTTCCGAGAACCGATCCGTGTTACCAGCGACGGGGAAGGCGATCAACCTGTGGGAGGTAATTTTGAATTCAGAGGTTTCCTTGTAAATCTCTTCAAAACTGCATCTGTGCAGAACTCAAACAACATAGTTGATGGCCATGGAGTAAGAGGTCAGATAAGAGATCAGCGAACTACGGGATCAGTTGGCGGTAATGAATCAACTAGTCCCCAAGACCACGGAATTGGTATGGCAGCTTTCCGAGGTGCTACGAAGACAAGGGGGCCCCAATGGCTGATACAGAGTTACCTAACTGTATCCCAGACTAATATGCAGCTCCTACAGCTTTCGGTGATAACTGGGCCAGAACCTGGTAAGCACTTATTATTATATGTCTCGATCTCAGAGATAGCATGGAATGCAGTCCTTGTACGAGAGAGAAAATGGGAGACAATTTCCCGTGAAGTACGCCAGCAAAAGACCATCGCGTCGAGACAGGTTTTTGCCTTTACTTTTTCAGTTTATCTGCGCACATATTTCCTTGACCATACGGTCAACATGATCTCCTCCATACCGGTACAGACCATATTGTCTAAACCCGAACTCTTAGAGGAGATGGTAGAATGGGCCGAGATACTAGGAGAGTATGACATTATCTACCAACTGCCCTACCAACCCCGGGCGGCTATCGAGTCGCAGGAACTAGAAGGTTTCACCTCGACTTCGTGGAGAAGCTGAAGCCAAAGATGGATGAGTCAATCAGAAACGAAGAAACAATTGAGCCCGGTTGTTGGGAGATCAGCATTGAAGTGGACCTGAAAAGGAAATAGCCGATCTCGATCTATGGGTTAGGACAGCTGCTGAGATGGTATTTTGTAAGACCGCGAGAGCTCAAATGGACGAAGCAGAGTATGAAGCCATAATTCAAGCCCTTGACTTAGCCTACATACTGGGACCAGAGAGGTCATCCTCTTCAGCGGCTCTCAAATGATCGTCGATCAAGTCAAAGAAGTTTTCACCACAGAGGGCATCTGCACACCAGATCGGCAGGAGAGAACGAAAGTAATCCTGAAAAATTTTCAGGCGTGGGAGTTTGCCTGTCAAGAATAAAGTTCAAACGGTGGCGAAGCGACCGAACATTCGTACGATCAGTAGATAGTGGTTGAGTTAACCCCCGTAGACCTGATGAACCTAGAAGTTCCACACACAGGATCCGTCACAGGGTAGCTTTCATGCGCTGATCAACTACCTGAGTAAAGGAGTCCTCCCTGAAGACAAATCAGAGAGCAGACAAATGCGGAAGCAAGTCGTTCATTATTGTTTGGTTGGCACAGAACTGTACCATCGGGTTGTCAACGACCCAGAGGTAACATCCCCAGGCTCAGCACCCTCGAGTAGGGAAGCCCAAGTACATACCCTTGAACCTTCTGAGGGTCGAGCATAAAGTATCTTAAAGGCATTTATTTTTATGTTTTAAGTTCTTTTTAATTTTGATCGCAGTATTTTCATACTCATCAATCATGTTATGGGTTTTCACCCACAACATCTTAGGCTTAGCACCCCTTTTATCAATAAAACTACTATTTTTAGTTAATTTTACTTACTTATTCAGATCCATCTACGATCCAACTATTCACAGCCCCGACCAGGTCTAAGTTGAAGTAATACACTCACTTTTCTCTACAAAAATGTAGGGTACACTACTCGCTTAGAGCTAGACCACATCTAGCTCAGCCACTAGGTATTATTCGTAAGTTGAACTCGTTAATTCAACAACTTCCTACACGCCGACAGGGACGCCTGTTTGCGTATTGTTAGAAACTCTTAAATACTCGGGTAACTAAGTAGAGACGTTCGAAGTCGGACGAAAAAGTGCCTGTTATCACACAGGCTAAAGTCGCCCCATTGTGGGAAAAAATGCCATCTCCTACAAATGCAACCTAGCCGTCATACATTGGTGCACAACGGACATAAAATCTCAAAGAAGGCACACTGTTAAAAATTCTAAACATTAAAACTTTCAGGACGACTGAAAGTCATCTAATCCTGGTGCAAGCAAACCTGAGGGAAAGCTAAACATGAAGAAACGCGGAAGAAACAACAGTAAAGTAAAGATAGAAGCAAGACTAATCTTGCTTCGATTCAAAAGAACATTGAGGAACTAGTCTCAAGCTCGATCGAATGAAGGTCAAGAATCACCTATACTAAGCAACAATCCTCAAGAAAGACAATGCTTCTTGCAAATTGAATGACCAAGAAGAAAATGTTCAAACGACTCACACCGATTGACACAAGTTCTTTAAATCCCACGTCGGGGTTCGGGCTCCATCGGAGACACTCAATAGCAACTGTTATAAATATTCAACAACAACTTGATGCCTACAAATGAAATGTAAATGGAGTATTTATAGGCTACGCTAAGGATAAAATAGTAAATGGTCACAGGCGACCAATAGGAGTAAGCCACGCAGGGCTGTCTAAATGAGTGTTCGGTTACTCCTTCAACCGAATACTTGGCTTCGAACACTTGAGCTCGAGTTTCTTCACTTCGGTGCTCGGTTGCTCAACTCAGCTTATTCTTGACATCGATCGCTCTTCCTTCGGTTATTTGCTTTACTTCGGCGTCGATGTTGAGTGTTCGGGTGGGGTTCGGTTACTCTCTCATTCGAGCTCAAGCTTGTAGATGAAGCCTTCGGTTCTTGAGCTCGGGTACTCAGCTTCGGAGTAGTTGCTTTCCTTCGACCAAGCCAAGTGAATGTGAACATCGTGCAGCAGCTTGGCTTGGGTTCGTGTCATTGGCCTCGGTGGATCGAACACTGATCAGCACGTGTTCGGGCTGCATCATCCGCCCCTTCTTGAGAAGATTTCGCCGTCGAAATTGAGCCCTCTTCATCCTCCGAAGTTTGACCTACAACACAAGGAACTAAGTCAGCAACATTAAAGGTGTTGGACATGTTATACTCACTAGGGAGGTCAATCACATAAGCATTGTTGTTGATCTTGCGCAGCACTTAGAATGGACCAATCCCCTCGAGGAGCCAACTTTTCTTTCCTTTGGTTCGGGAAGCGTTCCTTTCGGAAATGAACCCAAACCCAATCTCCCTTCTTTAATTCCAACTTTTTACGCCCCTTGTTTTTCTTCGTTGCAACCTTTGCATAAGCTTCCTCGAGGTTCTTCTTCACCTTTGCATGCAACTCGATCAAGGCAGTGGCTCGCTGAGTTCTGGAAAAGATCTAGAAAAGTAAGGTTAGTCGGAATTTATTTTCCGGTCAAGTATGGAATTTCGAGGACTCAGTTTTCTGATTTTTGTAAGATTTTGTATAAAGAACATAGGATTTGAATTTTGGATAAAGTTTGAAGGGGTGATGGGTTTAAAGGGAAAAATTAGCCGAGGCCTCAAAACTCCTTTAAAAAGATAAAATTGGTGGTCTTTTAATCATGGTATGAAAGTTATTTTTACCTTTTTAGTGTAAACTTAGAGTTTAATCTCGCTCGTTTTTTTTGGGTTTAAGCCTCAGATACTCGTTAAAAAAATATTTAAAATAGTGAAATTAAAAGCGCGCCTAAGCGCAAAAGCGAGGTGCCTGACAACTTCAGTGCTTTGTTTCACCTCAAGCGAGGCCCACTTTTCAAAATAAAACTTTTTCTTTTTAATTTCTTTTTTATTTTTAAAATCAAGCTGTCAAAGATTATCTTTCGATTCCCTAGGCCACATTTAAGAAAAATACTTGACAAAACATGAAAAGAAATTTTAATTACGGTAAGAAATCAAGAGTTGCGGAAAAAAAACAAAATGAAGAGGAGGAGGAAGTATAAGAAGAGGAGGAGTGATAGATCATCCTCGATCAAAGCAAAGAAGACAACTTGCAACAGAACGAGCCAGAACCAGAAACCCGAATATTCTTCCTCTCGGTTCTGTCTCTTTCTATCTCTTTTCTCTTTTCTGTCTTCTTCATAAAATCACGTCTCTATCTTCTACTTCTTCCTATTACTTCTACTTTCTTTTACGGGAGGAAACTTTCTTTTTTACTCTTTTCGGCTTATTTTTTTAATGATTAGTCAACAAAAATTCTGGGTAGAAAATAAAAAATGGTACACTTTCTGTTTCACAATTCATCGATGTCTACCTTCTAAAACATTATATTATATATAATGGAGTAATGACTTAAAAACTTTTACTCTTAGAAAGAGACCTATGTAAACAGTGAGGTGAGGGACCCAAAATTGTTAGAAAGAGACACTTGTAAACTCTTATTGGTACCACATGCAAATCTGATTTTTTATGTTTTTGTTGTATATTACTATCATTAAAAAATGAGAATGTTATGCAGATTAACATATTATTGTAATTTTATTCCAGAAATAAAATGGCAGAAGTCTTGTCCAAAGGCTTGTAGGGGCTTACATTCGAACGAGGTCATTTTTATCATTCGATGCAACGTTCGATTGTATGCAAACTCCATCATGGGCAAACGATCTGCCCAGTTTCCATCCTTGCCTTTGGTCATTGCACGAAGTAAAGATCCCAAGGTTCGGTTAACTACCTCGGTCTGTCCATCAGTCTGAGGATGGTGAGACGTCGAGAATAGTAATTTGGTGCCGAGGGCACCCCACAAACATTTCCAAAAATGACTCAAGAATTTTGGAGTCTCGATCACTCACAATAGTACGAGGCACACCATGCAATTTTAACACATTAGAAAGAAACAAGGTAGCTACATGTTGTGAGTCATCACATTTATTGCAAGGAGTAAAGTGAGACATTTGGAAAAATGGTCGACTACGACAAAGATGCTATCATGTCCTCACCCCGACTTCTGTAACCCCAACACAAAGTCCATGGATATATCAACCCAAGGTCGATCAGGCACAGGCAACGGGGTATACAAACCATGAGGGTTGGACTTCGATTTAGCTTTCTTGCAAACGAGACAAGAGTTGCAAAGTTTTTCCACATATTGTCGCATTTTTTGCTAATGGAACTGCTCGGTTAAGATACCAAGAGTTTTATCGACACTGAAGTGTCCCATCAAGCCTCCAGAGTGAGCTTCTCGAACCAAAAGCTCTCTCCACGATGACACTGGCACACAAATCCTCCCATTCTTGAAGAGGTAGCCATCGTGCCACTGATATTTCTCAACCCTTCAGCCATTCAAGATTTCAACACGAACGCATTTCAGCTTGGGATCGTCTTCGTACATCAACTTGATGCTTTCGAATCCCATGAGCCTAGAGGCGAGAGTAGTCGCTAAGGCAAATTTCCTTGATAGCGCATCGGCCACAACATTATCTTTTCACTTCTTGTAATGAATTATATAGGGAAAACTCTCAATGAATTCAACCCACTTGGCATGCCTTCGATTCAATTTCTCCTGACCTCAGAGATGTTTCAAAGATTCGTGATCATTTTTAATCACAAACTCTCGAGGCCACAAATAATGCTGCCAATGGGCGAGTGCTCGAACAAGGGCATACAACTCCTTGTCATACGTAGAGTAGTTCAAGGTTGCACCCTTAAGCTTTTCGCTAAAGTAAGCGATCGGCTTCGATTCTTGCATCAGCACTCCTCCGATCCCTAACACCGGATGCATCACACTCGACTTCGAATGCTTTGCCGAAATCAGGGAGTTGCAACAACGGGGCAGAGCATAGCTTCCGTTTCAACTCTTGGAAAGCCCTTTCTTACGTCTCTCCCCACACGAATGGATGGTCTTTCTTTACCAGCTCGGTTAAAGGAGCTGCCACGGTGCTAAAGTCAGGAACAAACCTTCGGTAAAAGCTAGCTAGGCCATGGAAGCTACGAACTTGTGATACCGAGGTTGGAGTTGGCCAATCTTTGATGGCTTCGACTTTTGACTCGTCGACTTCAACACCATTAGCACTGACAACGAATCCTAAAAAGACTACACGTTTGACACAAAAGCATATAACTTCTCTTCTCTAAGCTTATCAAGTACTAGCCTTAGGTGTTCGACATGTTCATCCACTGTTTTACTATAAACAAGTATGTCATCGAAGTAAACGACAACAAACTTATTTATGAACGGTTTAAGCACATGGTTCATCAGTCGCATGAATGTGCTCGGTGCATTGGATAAGCCAAAAGGCATCACCAACCATTCATAGAGACCGAACTTGGTCTTGAATGTGGTTTTCCACTCGTCTCCGGGTTTCATTCGGATGTGGTGGTAACCGGACCTGAGGTCTATCTTCGTAAAGCATGAAGAACCACTTAACTCATCTAGCATATCATCTAATCGAGGGATAGGATGACGATACTTTACCATTATTTTGTTGACTGCTCGGCAATCAACGCACATTCGCCATGTTCCATCTTTCTTCGGGACAAGGATAACAGGAACGGCGCAAGGACTCAAGCTCTCTCGAACGAGGCCCTTGTTCAGCAACTCATCAACCTGCCTTTGGAGCTCTTTGGTGTCTTCGGGATTACACCGGTATGCAGGTTTGTTGGGAATTTGAGACCCCAGTACGAAGTTAATTTGGTGCTCGATTCCTCTCAACGGAGGTAATCCACCTGGCATTTCTTCGGGAAACATGTCTCCGAAGTCCTGCAAAACACTTTGTAGAGTACTAGGCAAAGAGTTATCGTTAGAAAAATCATCATTAGAGTTTAGGAAGATACCCTTGTGCACGAGGCAAATCATCATCTGATCGTTGTCGTTGCCTCGTAGATACTCACCCGGTTGTATGATTGCACAGATGTTTCTTACTTCGGGCGGTAAGTTTGTGTCTTCGGCCACGATCTTTGTTCCCATCGGAAGCTTAGATTTGGCCGCTTCTTTCAATTCTTTCATTCTTTTATAGTCCTTGCTGACTTGTTTGGGAGACAAGGGCTTGAGTATGAAACTCTTCCCTTCGAGCTTAGCAGTGCAAGTGTTGGATCATCCATTGTGAACAACCAACCGATCATACTGCCACGTCCCAATAGCATATGACAAGCTTGCATCGGCACCACGTCGAACATCATCTCGTCTGGATATTCTCCAACTCTAAACTTGATCCACACTTGCTTGACAACCCTCAATTCTCCACACTCATTCAACCATTGTAATTTGTAAGGATGGGGATATTTCAAAGTAGGTAATCCCATTTATGAAACCAAGGTATCATCGAACAAACTTTCCCCCTTACTCGACATCGGGCATGGAAAAGGTTTTCTCTTTGTTTTTTCTCTTTTTCGAAAGTCATGCAGCTCAAATTCCTTCGAACCACAAGAAACATTTCCGGATGGTCAGCTTCGGCAGCTTCACGACCATCATCATCTTCAGCTCGGTCAATCTCCTCAATATATTCCTCTTCGGTGTCACTCGCTTGCTCATGGACGATTCCATCTTCGAGCAAAAGCATAACTTTACGAGTTGGACACTCTTTTGCCATGTGACCATAACCTTTGCATTTATGACACTGAATACTTGAAGCGCTAGGAGAGTTTAGTTGAACTTTACCTCCCACTTCTCTTGGTTGGTTAATGGTCACACCCCTTTCGAAGGGTTTCTTCGAATCTCGAACAGTGTTGGCACTTGTTGGATTTGGACTCTTCTATTCTTTTCCTCGGTTCAAAGGAGTAGAAGTAGTGACTCCTCGATACCGGTTTGCTTTATCGTGCTTAATCTATTTTTCAGCTTCGGTAGCAGCTTCGAACATATCTTCTACCGTGTGATACACGTGTAGCATCAATTGAGATGACACATCCCGAGCCAAGCCATTTTTGAACCGAATAGTGGCTTGCTCTTCATCTTCTTCCAGATCAAGATTCAATCGAATTCTCAAGAACTCATCATGTTTGAAATTGAATTTGCCTATACTTGGCACTCAAATACTTAGCATCCATTGCTCTCTTCAACTGTGCCCAAGTAGTGATTTCGGGATAGACATTCCTTCGTCTAAGCCTCTTGTCAGCTTCCCACCATGTAGATGCATACACTTCGAATGAAGCAATGGCATGGGCAGCTTTCCTCTCTTCGGTCATCTCATTGGTTTCGAAGATTCGCTCCATTTTAAGCTTTCATTCAAGATATTCATCCGGATCACTAGTTCCTCTGAAGGGTGGAATAGTGATCTTGACACTGTTCAAGTTTAAATCTCGAGCTCCTCGAACCTGTTCAGGATACTCTTCATAGTATTTATCAGCCTCACGCTCAATATGTCGTTCAACATTTGCACCTCGGCCTCGACCTCGAAAATTTCCATGACCTCGTTGAGCTTGCCTTCGTTGAACGAACGGCTGCTCATATTTAGGTTCGGCATCAGGAAATTCTCCTTCATCGACCCTTTCATCAACGACCTCAATTTGTCTTCGGGCCATTGGAAGTGGTACTCTATCACCTCGGGGAATGCCCAAGTGTTGATAACCAGCTCAGGTTTCATCGAAGTGGAGTCGTTAGTTCCAGCACCGGACCCAGGTAAGGCCACAGACGCACTCCCTTGCTCGAGTTGAGCTACTCGAGCAGTTACTCCTCTTACTTCGGCACTGATGCCTTGTATCGCAGCCATGATATCAGCTAACGACACTTCGGTCTTCTCAATGCCTTTGCCATCGCTTCCATTCCCAACCATGGTACCTGCACGAATCAAAGACCAATTAAAATGTTAAGGTTAGAAATCACCTCACACACTCCCTCACCTTTGATGGGTGGCACTCGGGTCCACTCAATTTATGGGTTCGGTTTTGGTCACTCAAGAACTTGTAGCCAATGGCTTCCTCGGTTGATCAACTTCTCTCAGTTCCTTCGAATTTGACAAGTTACAATGTCTCCTTCGGGATGAGTGAATTGATACTACTCGATGGAAAGGACGTTATTTACTCTTGCGCTTCGGGAAGTCAAAGAATTTTCTATGAAAGTTGGATTTCGGTCACCCCACGCACGAGTTCCTATAAGCTCAAAATGAATTAGTACGACCTCGAGTAGGAAGAATTACTTTAGAGATCCACTAACTAGATTTATCGAACACAAGAAAAGTGAAAACCTAGGAGAATCTACCCTTCGGTTCCTCTTCGGAATCTTTTTCGAACACACCAACTCTTGTCCGTACAAAAGTGGTCCCTCCTTGGTACGGATAGGGTTTTACCTTATCCAATTCCCTTTTCTAGCCGACAACTTTGTCACCTGGGGTTTTGATCTTTACACTTTACCCCTTTCTTCTTCAATGGAACAGTGATGTTTAGCTCCGGTGTACGGATGATTTCACTTCGTTCACTGACCACAAATGCTAACAGAATTTGGGTTGCTCTTTCAACTCCGGCAACAACAACAACGGAGGAAATCAGTTCAAAGTTCTTTGAGCTAAGACTCAGCTCCTCGTGTTCGTACACTGTTATAAACGTAATAATTTTCCGGCGTACAGACACGGCTCAAATCATAGAACTTCAAAATTTTAAGCACAAAACAACCCAAAAACACTCAAGAACCACCAGTCTTCATTGGTAACAATCAAAACACGCTGGAGTTCGAAAACAGTCACCACTAAGCTCAAAACAGTCCAAAAATTTGTCAAGAAACCCTAGTCACAAACGTTGTACGTCGGGTACTCAAAACAGTCCTTGGACAGTGGTGAACAAGAATCAATCAAACAACCAACAAATCAACCCAATTTTTTTTGAATTTTCTTTTTCTACTATTTTTTTTTAAAAAAAAAATACCACAGCAACAACAATCAACAACAAGGAAGAAAGCTGAAATTGGAGACACAAAGCACGAATTAACGAACATGATTTGAAGTTGTAAAAACAAACTCAAACCTTGCTCTAATACCAAGATGGTGCAAGCAAACCCAAGGGAAAGCTAAACACGAAGAAACGTGGAAGAAACAACAGTAAAGTAAAGATAGAAGCAAGACAAATCTTGCTTCGATTCAAAAGAACATTGAGGAACTAGTCTCAAGCTCGATCGAATGAAGGTCAAGAATCACCTATACTAAGCAACAATCCTCAAGAAAGACAACACTTCTTGCAAATTGAATGACCAAGAAGAAAATGTTCAAACGACTCACACCGACTGACACAAGTTCTTTAAATCCCACGTCGGGGTTCGGGCTCCATCGGAGACACTCAATAGCAACTGTTATAAATATTCAACAACAACTTGATGCCTACAAATGAAATGTAAATGGAGTATTTATAGGCTACGCTAAGGATAAAATAGTAAATGGTCACAGGCGACCAATAGGAGTAAGCCACGCAGGCTGTCTAAATGAGTGTTCGGTTACTCCTTCAACCGAACACTTGACTTCGAACACTTGAGCTCGAGTTTCTTCACTTCGGTGCTCGGTTGCTCAATGCAGCTTATTCTTGACATCGATCGCTCTTCCTTCGGTTATTTGCTTTACTTCGGCGTCGATGTTGAGTGTTCGGGTGGGGTTCGGTCACTCCCTCATTCGAGCTCAAGCTTGTAGATGAAGCCTTCGGTTCTTGAGCTCGGGTACTCAGCTTCGGAGTAGTTGCTTTCCTTCGACCAAGCCAAGTGAATGTGAACATCGTGCAGCAGCTTGGCTTGGCTTCGTGTCATTGGCCTCGGTGGATCGAACACTTGATAAGTACGTGTTCGGGCTGCATCAAATCTTTAGGTGCACAAACATATTGCTTGACTATACATTACAAAACATGTAATAACATAAGTACGTATAAGAGTATTGATGAACTACCGTTTTATTAATAACAAACAGCCCGTACGCTCATAATATACATTTAATTCTTCCTGAATACAACATTTGTTTATAACAATTGTAAAAAAAAAAAAGGAAAGGAAAGACTAAAACAAAGAGCTCCTCAAGATTAAAATGGCTGAAGATCCTTTATCTGGAATGTAGCTACAAGCTGTAAACAGTTCGGAGTTCTTTATTTATTTTTACAGCTTAAGATATGTCGGCCCCAACATTCCTTCAAAGCATACGGCCGTTGGTACAGCCAAAGTCCATCTACTTGATCAAAGTTAGGGACCCCACCAGCATTTGGGTACAGGCCTAGCCTTCTACCATCTCGTCCGCTGAAGAGAAACTAGAAGACTAGCAGCAAAGCTTGACCATCCGAGTCAACCTTAACTAGTCAAACCGAAGTGCACAGCCCTGCAGGTCTTCAAGCACAAACGGAAGATAGCCGAAAGCAGAAAGGCTTGAGCTGGAACCTACCATAAGGTAGCCTCTTCCCACGGGTATCCCACATCTAACATGCCGATGAAGCGTAACAATAGCGGTTCAGCTGAAGCAGATAACTAAGGTGAAAGCCATGAACCACGAAGGAATCCAAAGATCAATGACACCTTAGCCACCCGCTGTTGTGAAGCTAAGTCCTCTTGCATGTCATGAAATAGAGCCAAGTAGTGGATCACCAGCCCGGTACCATTGAAGGAGCGACATGGACGCACGAGGTATCCTAGCAGAGAGGACACATGGAAGCTGAAAGGGCTAAGCGTCCTGACCCCAGCATGACAAATAGAATATCACAGCAACAGCTGTGTTAGAAGATGAGCGCACCGTCATCAGTGCACATGACACAATGAAGACATCCCAAATGACATCCTTAGAATCCCAATCAAATTTTATTATTTGGGGACTTCATCTGTTTCCTCATGGACAAAGAAAGAAAATGAGGTAACTGCCGGCGAATTTCCTCCTATAGTTCCTTCATGCAATATCCAGTCGGAACGAAGAAGGTTTTATGGAAATATCAAACTAGGATCAAAGGCAAACATTTTTTAGGGAAAAAAGTTTCTTGCTATCATAAGAAATTTCTAAAGAAGAGAAGTATTTTCCAAGGAAAAGTTTGTGAATTTTTCACTGTCGTGAAGTCTCTATTTATAGGAAGAAAAGGATAAGGATGTACCACGAAACAGTCAAGCGTCATTATTACTGAAGATATGAAACATTTCAGAGCAGTTAATGGCAGTTCCTAAAAAGGTGCATTGGATCGGTATCAGCCAATCAGAAGGAAGCATACGAAGTTCTCGAAGAGATCAATATCATTCTTGGTCAAAGAGACTGCGAGTCTCAAGGAGTCAATGAGATATCTTTTCATATCCACGCCGCTTTCACTTCCTGACTACTTGCATCAGCACTCAATAAGTAGGGGGACTAACTGTGTGGGAAAAAATACGCCACATACTATTACGGGGATGCGAGTCCAGCTGGCGAGACTAGACTTATTTTACAAGTTACCGGGCGCAGAGGATACACGCCCGCTCTTGGAGCCAACGACAATTTAGGCGGCACGACTATAAGATGCAGGGTGTACATCCCGCCGCCTAGGGTTTGCAGTCTCCTTGTTAGGGTTTAGTATATACCACCGTCTTGAGTTATAAGCTACCTTATTAGTCTTTATATTTTACCTTATTTAGGACTGGGTATCACTACTATAAATACCCCTCCTTACATTGTATTGTACATGAAACGATTCAACACTAAATCCGGCTATTCTCAAGGAATAAGAATTACTCTGCCTTTCTCTTAATTATTTCGTCTTGTCTATTAATTACTGCTTTCATTATATTTACAGATTTTTTTTTGTTGTAGTTACTGTATTGCTTGTGACCCTAACCATAAATAATTGTTTAACCTAGACGTACAATTTTACGCATAAACAAGTACCATGGTCAATAGTAACAATTTTTTACACTTTTGATCTATCCTTTCTAATAGGCATGACTCTAGTAGGAGGCATATGGGATATTTCAGATTGAGTTTCAGATGGACTAGGTTGAATTGACTAGTATATGTTTCATCTAGATCATTAAGCCCTTGAGTGGTATCAAAATTTTGACATTGTGCTTCTAGTGTTTCATTATATTATGGAGTAATTAAAAATTTATTGGTAGCTTTTAATGTTAGTAAGGTTCAACAAGATTAAAATAAAAATAGTGCTATTAATTAGTTGTCAAAGAAGGAGGTGTATAATTTGTTTTTGTTTAGACCAAAAAGAAAAGCGTATCACATAAATTGGGACTGAGGAGTAGAAAAGGGTCGGAGAAACCCTAGAACTCCTCCTACACCCATGCCAATCCCCCGTTCATCCCCATAGCTGCCCATCCGTCACCACATGGAGTTGCCGATTTTTTTTTCAGTTCCTTTTGTTAGTTTATATATTATTGTATGTCATTTGCATATACTTTGTATGTTTGATATATCTCTATTGTATGTACGTTCATACATCAAACATAAATTGTATATACAATAAATATATAAATGGATGAATTTTATACATTTGGTGTATGTAAAGTGTATATGCTTTCTATGTCTGGTGTATCTCCCTTGTATATATAGAACATACACCAGACATACAATGAGTATACACTTTCCACCTCCACCAATCGCCAAAAACCACCATAACACCACATATCACAATATCCAACATAGACTCCGCCAAAAAAAAAAAAAGAATAATTAGTAGACCTTCTCCCTGTTCAAGATATGAAGCGGACGCGTGCAAGAGAGGTCCGGCGGCGAGCCCAGGAGCTCCGACGCTCACCAGCAACAACCCGACAGGGGAATATGTTCGCACCATCAACAACAACGAAGGAAGTAGTAGCGATCCACAATCGAGAGAGGGACGACAAATAGGGTAAGGGACACCGATGATGGGAGTGGGGATGACAAGTGTTGTTGAAGAATATAAAAAGAGATTCAACAACAAGTGTTGCCTAAGCAAGAAGGTCAACATAAATATTGCCTCATAAACACTACTTATGAGAAAGGAGCACACAAATACGGGCATCACTATAAAAATTATAAGGATAATTTTGTTTGGAATTTATTCATTAAACTATGCCATTCTTACTAACCACTCTACGAGGGTAAAAAAGGCAAACCATCGCCTGTAGTGTCAAAGTTATGTAATTCTCCCAATTTCGATATTCGCCCCGCATGCGCACCCGCCCTCTACCCGCAAACGTAAATCGAACACTTTCAATCGCTTCCTTGAGCAAATAGAAACAATAATGGGCGACGGAGACGAAACGAAAATGACGGAGAAAGACAACAAAATTTCCACCGGAGAAGACAAAATCTCCGCCGATAACTGCCGCATCAGCGATTGCCACGGCAAAAGTATAAATGAGAACTCATCATCCTCGTCAGTGACGTCAGCATCGAATAATAAGCAAGGAAAATCATGTAAAGGATGTTTATATTACTCGTCTACTTTAAAATCCAATTCCCGTAATCCTCGATGCGTCGGCCTTAGCCGTTCCCTTCCTCAAGGTATAATCACATTTCATTTTTATGTTCATTTAGTCATTAATTATTAAGTATTGGAATGAAATTAGCTCGGATAGCATATACCAGATATATTCGAGGGTGTGACCGAGTGGTCGATGACAATGTTCATGATCATGTTTTTAATGTTGATTTAGTCAATTGATTGAGTTATGCTTAACAATTGGTATGTATACTCAATTGTACGGAAATATGTTGCTTTTAGAGAATATATAGTTTTAGAGAATCCCTTATTTGTGTTAGAAGATTGAATTATTTAAGTATTGGAATGAAATTAGCTCGAATAGAGTGGACCAGAGATATCTAAGGGTGTGGTGTGTGGTCGATGAAGTGTTCATGTTTAAATCTCAGTGGAGACAAAAAAAAGAGGGCAGTTTCTCTTTACATCCATCCTAGCATTGGTTGACAGAGTTATCCATTATATGTGCTGGGGTGAGGTAATACATGCATGGTCGAGTTAGTTGAGGTGTAAAAAAGCTGACCTGTACAGCATTGTTGTTAACAAATTTAGAGTGGACTAGATACAGAGGATTCATAGAACCAACTCTAACTAGTTTGGAGTCGAGTATAGTTGATTAGTGTTAAGTGATAAAGCAAAGCAAAACGAGGGGTTATTGCTTAATGGGCGAAGCAATACGCTTCAAAGAAGTTTGCACTTTGAATAATGACACACACAGTGATGAATTTTTTCTTTGGATAAAGTAGCTAATTTTAGTGATGAAAGGGCCGTAAATAGCATGTATACAAGGAGTATACAAATATAGAACCTACAAAAGATATGGTTTTCGTCGAACAACACCCAGTCTTTTATACAACAAGGAACTACACGGGTGCGGAAAAAAAAAAGAATAATTAAGGAAAAAAGGCTACCCCTCAAAAGAACAAAATCCCTCTCTACACTTTCAAAAACTCTCCTATTTCTTTCTCTCTAGATGACCCACGTAAGTTCTAAAGGAGCAGCATTCCAAGCCTTGCGCCTTTTCCTCCGTCTTCTATAATTCCAGCTGAATAAAACATCTTTGATTGTGTCTGGCATCACCCATGAAACTCCAAACCAACTAATTTCCCCCCTAACTTCGAGGCAACCCGACAATGTATAAGGAGATGATCGACGTCTTCCCGCGCTTCCTTGCACATGAAGCACCAACTGACATGAGTGACCATCATTTTTCTCAGATTCTCCGCCGTCCACCATCAAGATCACTCCTCTTGCTGCTAACCAAGTGCAAAACACACCTTTCTTGGACCCCCGCTATCCATATCGATATGTGAGGAAAGTTGGCCTCTTCCCTATTCAGGAGCTTTCATAGAAAGACTTAACAGAAAAAAACTCCAGTACTCCCCACCTCCCACCTCCCACCTCCAAACATCATGACATTTCTGAGTCGTACTTTGTTTGTGGGGCAAATCTAACAACCTATGAAATTCTGCCACATCCCAATCTTGTAAGTTCCTCCTAAAATTCAAGTCAGAATACTTTCCCACCTTGTAGTCTCCTAATTTGTTGCACTGTCAACTCCTTTTGGGATGACACTCTATAAATGTTAGGAAAGAAATTTTCCGAGTGTTATCCCCACACCATCTATTCTTCCAGTATCCTACTCTTCTCCCGTCCCTGACCCTAAAAGACACATTAACACTAAATTCTTCTCACCCCTTCACAATATTCCTCCACAAGCCACAACCAAATGGCATATTCACATCATTAGTTCTCCATCCCCCTTGTCTAACCCCATATTTCTCTGATATCACCTCCCTCCAAAAAGCATGTTCCTCCATCCCAAATCTCCATAACCATTTTCCTTATAATGCCTTGTTTAAAATTCTTAAATCTTTAACTCCAAGTCCTCCGCAACACTTTGGAGTCGTCACAATCTCCCAATGCACTAAATGAAATTTCGTTACCCCATCAGAATAAGAAGTTTCTCTGAAGCGTTTCCAACTTTCTTGTAACACAGTTCGAGCATGAAACAATGACATGAAGTATGTGGGAATGCTCAATAAAGTGCTCTTAATAAGAACTTCCTTCCCTCCTTTGGATAAGTATCTTTTCTCCCACCCTGCAAGTCTCCTCTCAACCCTCTGAATGACAGGGTTCCAAATTGCTTGATCTTTATTTGAAGCACCTAGAGGTTGACCGAGATAAGTAGTGGGGAGTGCCTATATCTTGCAATCAAGACATGGGCAAGAGAAGCAATATCCTCGACCTCTCCAACGGGAGTGCTTTCACATTGCTCAAATTGATCTTGAGGCCTGAAACCATGTTAAGACTCCACGCAAGTAATCTCATTGATCCCTTTCAGCATCAGAAAAAATCAAAGTATCATCTGTGAACAACAAATGAAACACTGAAAATGGAACCAAGTCCGCCCACCACTGCTTTGAAGCCCTTTAAGTAACCTTAAATTTAAGGAGTTGGATTAATATCAACCTTATTGTCCATTGGATGCTAAAGTCAATTATTTTAGTTGCAGTTTGATAATTATATTGCTAAATTCGTACATGTTAGGTACTTTTTGTTTGCCATAACTTGTGCGCTTCATTTCTCGCTTTTCACGTCAAGCCTCATAGACATTGTTGCTTTTATGTTCTTTTCACCTATAATAACACTGGTTGGTTGATTGACTCACATTTGAGATAAAATTTATTTGTTTTTTATGCTTAAGGGTTAGACTTTGAGTTTCAACTTACCTATTGGATCTTGCGGGCTCTCTTTATATTGCGGGCTCTATTTATACTTGTTATTTTTGCTGTATTTGCACAGGAGAAACTCTCTCCCCATCGTGATTGCATTGTTTCATGTGTAACCCTCTGAAAAAAGTATGTTTTGCAGTAAAAACAGGAAACTAGAACTTGTTGAGAGCATCTGTCTCAGTTTCTTTATCTCCTCATTCTTTACATAGTCTTTTATGCATATCATTGTTGCATTTTTAGACCTACACACTGAACAATATTTTCTGAGACTTGTTTTTGTGTTTATAACAAGTACCTCAATACATCATCGGGGAATCTGAGAAGGAGGCTTCTAAAGAGGGTAGGAGCCTTACAGATTTTAGATATGCTTGTGTTGGTTATTCCGTCTACATGGATCAAAAAGCTCGGTCAGCTGATGGGAAAGAGGTTCGAACAGAATTGCCAGTCTGTGTTGGCCTTGAGGTTTGTATTCTTTTCTCTTTTGTTCCTTCATAGTTTATTCCATTTTATGATATGTTGAGCCATTGATGATGAATAGTGTGTTCTGATGGGCTTCATAAATAAAAAGTGTGTACTGATGGCGAAATCGAGTAATTTGTCCTAATTGACTGACCTATCGGCTCTACCGATCACAATATTAACGTGAAATTGAGTAGTGTCTATAAGAAAAAGTATATCTCATAAGACTGCATAACTGGCACAATGGTTTCGTTAATCCTATTTGCTTTTTTATAGCATAACTCTTTTGCTCTACTAACATAAGCGTGCACTGACACAGGTTTTGGTAGACAGAAGGGTCACTTCACCTGAGGCAGCTCCTGCCCACGCTCGTAAGAGAGAAGGTGACTTTCTTTTGATTTTCAGAAGTCAATGCCAAAGGAGGTCTTCACTGGATGCAATTGTTTTAGGCCTCTGCATTCCAGTAATGACGGTTTCTTTTGGCAGTTAAGAGTGAAATGGTTAACAATTTCCCAAATATCTTGATTGTGGTAACACATTTTCATGATTAATATGTTTGGTGAAGGTTTACTTTTAGTTTTAAGCTGCTGCATTTCCCATGTAGATTTTGCCTTTTTGATGCATTTGGAAAACATTTTAGTGTTTGTGCAGGTTTCTTCCTGGGAAATATCTTTCATCAGAAAATGTGAAAATAAAAAGAAAACCATATAGAAAAATGTAGCTGCCAGAAACACTTTGATCCAGATTACAAATGGGCTTTTCTGGTTGTTTTTAGGAACTTTTTCTCCTCTATTTGGCCACTCCCGAATCAATCCTATTTTTAGCTAGGAGTCCCTATTAGAAAGAAACAGTTTACCACAAGCAGGTCTTGAATTACAGTGCTGTATATCAAGAGCTGATTGGCTTGTCTCACTTTTAAGGCTTTTTGAACACCACCAACAATCTTTCTGGCTTCTTTTATTTCCATGCTTAGCAGCAATCAATAAGTGCGATTAGTGGATTTGTCCGTGCTTGATTGATTAAAATACAACTGCTTAATGTATTATTTTTGAGTTTCCTAAACGTCTGAAACCATCATTGCTGATCAAACTTATGACTTGGGAGCATTATCTATGAGTTATGTGTTGTTGAGCATATTTTATAGCTTTACTGTGAGTTGGGGGTGAGTGCCTGGGAAAGGTTAGTGAATTTTGATGAGAAATCGTACAAGAACTATTGTTGCAATTTTGCTTCATTTAAAAGAGGGGGGGGGGGGGGGGGGGGGGGGTCTCGTTGACGAGATTGTGTTGGGTACATTGATAAACCAATACCTTTTCAATTACTATTCTGTCTTTTATTGACCTTTCCTGTGTAACTATCCTTTTCCCAAATGCTGATATGTATATAGTAACTGACTAAAATTACAAAATTTCAGAACTTTGCATTTGGTTGACTGTAGTTAGGGAAAACAGAAGTAAGTCACAAAGGGTAAACATTAAACAAGATATACACGCTCCTAAAAATATTTTTTTGAGATGGTAACATATGTATGTATATTAATAGACAGTACATAGGTTGTACTGAAAACCATATTTACAAGTGGGCAAAAGAAAAGAGGGGAAAAGGAAAGAAAAAGCTATTCTGCAGTCCTAGCAAGATTCTAGAATTTCTAGTATTGAGACAGAATCTTCAATGTAATTCTGCTTACGCCAAAAACAAAAAAGCAGAACACATTTTAGTTTGATTTTCTGCAATGTACTGCTACTATCCTCAAAACATCTGGAATTCCTTTCTTTCCAAATTGTCCACCAGATACATGCGGGGACAGTCCTCTATCTATCTCTGTCCCTTGCTCCAACACCAGCTTCATCCCAACTAAAAAGAACTTCAATAATCTTGTTAGGCATTGTCTAGGATATGCCTATGAAATTAGTAAAGATCTTCCATAACTGGTATGTTATCTTGCAATGTAAAAATAGATGGCTTACCGTCTCAGCTTCTTCCCCACATAAGTAGCATCTTGAACAAAGTAAAATCCCTCTCTTTATAAGATTGTCTTGCGTCATGACAGCCTCCTTTGCCAGCAGCCAAGAAAAACAAGCTACCTTATAGGGAATCTTGATTTTCCAGATTTGCTTCCATGGCCAATTAGTTAGTTGCTGGTTAGGTTGGCTCAAAATTTTATATGCTGAATTCACCTTATATATACCATTCTTATTTCCTTGCCACCATAGTGTATCCACCCCACTCTGTAAACCTCTGAAACCTTGCAGTAGCTTGTAGAACTCAGTCAACCTGATTACCTCCCAATCATTCAGCCTTCTTCTAAAGATAAGATCCCATCCTTGGGGAGTCCACACTTCAGCTACTGTTTTTTCCTGATGTTATACCAAGCCATATATATCAGGGAAAAACTCATGTAAACAAATAGCTCCCAGCCAGTTATCTTTCCAAAAGGAAGTTTTGTTGCCATCTTGTACTTTAATGGAAGAGTGATTTTTCAGGATAGGCCAAAGAGCTCTAATGGACCTCCATAGACTAACTCCATATGCTGTGATGACTTCTTTTGACTTCCACTTGTCTTCCTCTCCATATTTGGCTTTGATCACAGAACCCCATAAAGTTTGAGGTTCTTGAGAATACCTCCACAGCCATTTGATCTTTAAGAGCCTTGTTTTGCTTCTTTAAATTCCTGATGCCTATTCCGCCATGAGCTTTGGCTGCTGTAAGAGATTTCCATTTAACCAAATGAAAACCTCTTTTTTCTTTGTTTCCTTGCCATAGAAAAGCCCTTCTTAGTCTATCTAGTCTCTGTATCACCCCGGCTGGGATAGGGAATAGAGACATCATGAATGTAGGAAGAGAATCCAAAACTGAGTTGATAAGTATGAGCCTTCCTCCCATAGACAAATATTGGGATTTCCACCTCGACAGCTTCTTTTCACATTTTTCTACAACCGTGTTCCAAATTTCCTTGGATTTTGATTTTGCACCCATGGGCATGCCAAGATATACCGTAGGTAGGGCTCCTACTTCTCCTCCCAGAATCAGTGCCAATTGTTCCATGTTATGAACTTCATTGATTGGAAAAAGATGGCTCTTTCTCCGATTAATATGTAGACCAGAAATTCCTTCAAAAAGTATTAAAATGATTCTGAGAAACCTCAATTGTTCCTCTTCAGCATCGCAAAAAATCAAAGTGTCATCAGCATATTGAAGGTGTGAAACCTCCAAACTGTTGTTTCCATTTCTAGCCACCTCAAAACCTTTGAGCCACCCATTAATTTTTGATGTCTTTATCATGTTGTTCAAACTTTCCATGGCTATTATGAATAAGAAAGGGGACAAAGGATCCCCTTGTCTTAAACCCCTATGTGCAGGGAAAAAACCTTGAGGTGACCCATTTCTGAGGACAGAGAATTTGACCGTAGAAATACAATATTTCACCCAGTTTATCCATTTCACCCCAAAACCCATTTTGTCTAATATTTTCAGCAAGAAGTTCCAATTGACATGATCATACGCCTTCTCGATGTCTAATTTGCAAAGGATTCCTGACTTCTTCTGTTTGATCCTAGAATCCACAGCTTCATTAGCTATCAATACAGCATCCATTATCTGTCTTCCTTTGATAAAAGCCATTTGTTGAGCCTCTACCAATTTATCTATCACCCTTTTCAGTCTCTCTGTCAGCACCTTTGAGAGCAATTTATAAAAACTGCCTATTAAACTTATAGGCCTGAAATCTCTCAACTTCTTGGCACCCGTCTTCTTAGGGATCAAGGCTATGTATGTTGCATTGAAACTTTTTTCAAAAATTTCATGAGAATGGAAGTTATGGAAAGCATCCATGATGTCATGTTTCAGCTATCCCAACACTTAATGTAAAAGCCCATTGTATAACCATCAGGTCCAGGAGCCTTATCCACTGCACACATTTTCAGACAACTCAAGACCTCTTGTTCATCAAAATTCCCTTGCAAGAACTCCTTCTCTTCATCAGATATTACCGGACAGCTATCAAAATTACATTCAGGTCTCCATTCTTCAGCCTCTGTGTATAATTTTTTATAAAAATCAATGACCTCACACTTGATTCTTTTGGGCTCCTCAATTGTTTCTTCATGGATTACTAGTTGATCTATGTTGTTACATCTCTTGTGTGCGTTAGCAGTTTTATGAAAGAACTTTGTGTTCTTGTCCCCTTCCTTAAGCCAAAGAGCCCTGGACCTCTGTCTCCATGCAATTTCCTCATTTTTAATGTGTTCCTCATAATCCATGAGGAGATATGCTTTCTTCCCTGATTCAACCTCTGTCAAAACTCTTGAATGTTGTAATGAGTCCAAAGCAGCAAGTTGATTTAGTATGTTGGTCTTTTGCATACTTAAATTCCCCTCGCTACTTCTGCTCCATTCTTTCAGTTTTACCTTGAGAGGTTTAAGTTTGCAAGCTAGTACATAGTCTGGTCTTCCTGAAAATTCAAAAGAAGTCCACCAATCTCTGACTCTGTCTACAAAACCTTCAGTACCCAGCCACCAGTTATCAAACTTAAAATATGATTTAGCTTTGATCCAGGAACCACATTGTAAGGACACCGGGACATGATCTGATTCCAATCTTTGAAGAAGAGTTTGCTTGATGTTTCGAAAATTATCATCCCATTCTTCAGAAATCAAAATTCTATCAATTCTAGAAGCCGCGACATGATTTTCACCTTTGAACCATGTAAAAGAACTCCCTCCTAGTTGAAGATCAATCAGGTTCAAATCTTCTATAAAATCTGAGAAATCCACCATAGCTCTAGATCTCCTATTGCAATTCCTTTTTTCAGATGGAAACCTCGTAACATTAAAGTCACCACACACAGCCCATGGACCATTCATCAATCCCCTAACATCACCTATTTCCTCCCAAACTGCTCTCCTTAAATAAAACAAAAGAGACCCTTTATACTTATTCCCCTAACTTCAGCTTCTATTAAAAGCTCAGACTTCAGTTCTGTTAGATTTGGAAGTATTATTTTCGTTATTAGTTGGTGAAAATAGTTGTGATATGGATTATTCACTAGTCAGACTTAAATCCTTGGATATGGGCTTTAAGGGACACAAATAAGCAACGATAAATGACTGATGATACGATGTGTTTTTGACCCCCTATAGGGTAAAATATGTAATTTTAATGCTTAAAAGTGTGCGTGCAGGTTTGTTTTTATGCACAACTTTTTATCTTGAAGTACAACAATTAATCAGAAGACAACATGATCTAGACACTACTTTTTCCTTTTGGAGTAGTCCTGACAGGAGGATTTTTATAATCTCTGTACAATGCTAATGACTATTTGTTAAATGCACATGTTTCCAAAACAGAATATAGAAGTGTATCGCCTGTTCGGAAGTCCAAAGCTTTTGGCTCTTCTTTTAGGACTTACTCGTTTTAGCTTGCACGTTGGTGGAGCTATGACCAATGTTTTGATTAGTTAATCCCTTTGTCCCAATTTATGTGACATTATTTCCTTTTTAGTTTGTCTCAGAAAGAATGTCACCTTTCTCTCTCTCTCTCTCTCTCACACACACACACATGAGCGGTGATTGCCCACTTTTAATGCATGTTGATGGTGTGGCATAGTCCACGAAGAATTTTGTAGATCACAACCCTTAAATGGTGAATATCATTTTTAGTTGCTCTTGCTATTCAACCTACTGATACAGTGTTTGATTTATGATTTGTGTTCTTTAAGAAGGTCAAGGAGTGCCGCAGCCTCGAGCACAAAAGCCAACTCACTCAACTGGTGATGAGTTTCTGACCAGGCAAGCATTCTTGGGATCGTGATATAACTTCTGCCGTAAGTGAAGTGCTGGTTGCCTTGTTTGATAGCGGAGCTCATGTTTGTTTCCCTTGAAAATACAGGTTCACTAGGAATGCAAATTTGGTTGCTAAAGGGGTTGCCAAGAACTTGCAGAAAGTGGGAAACCGAATAAAAGAAGGCGTTGATGACATTTTTTATCGAAGACCAAAATAGGACTCTGATCTGGAGTGAGTTAGAAATGATAAAAACCACATAGCTGCTGAAAACAGCTCCACCAATAATGTATTAATTTCTTGTGTCCTCGTCATTTTGATTTCTAAAATGCGCGATCTAGGTAGAAAAGGAGAAATTGTAATGTGTTTGAGATTTGTATTGATATTTATACTGTCAATTGATTTCATAGCTCCAGAGGTATTCTGCCAAGTTACCCAGTGTAAATTGTTTGCTAAATTACAATGAAGAAGTTTAGGCTCGTATATGCCTTGTTACACGGTATATGGAAGCCTTACTGCAAATTTTGTCAAAATGGATGATAGTTTGTGCTTATACATACTAATAGGTCCACTTGTGTCTTGTTCAAAGTGGTAGAAATTGTGAGATTCTTGCTCACTATTGCTGTAAGGTGTTTTTTTTTTTTTTTTTTGGGGAAAGCAATGATCAGATCACCATGTGCTAGTATAAATAAGAGGGTACTATATATGATTATCAGAGTGAAAGGGACTATCTCATTTTCCCACTAAGCAGGGTAAATTTGTTACTTTCAGGTTCTACTTACCTTAATCGACCATAGCGTGAATAAGATGCACTAGCATGAACTAGCTGGTGGTGAATGCAATAATGATGAAGGCATTGCTTTTTCAAGTTTCAGCAGTGCTCCTACCAAATACGAGAGGGCTGATGCCATTCATTCCTGATTCCGTAAAATCGAGAAACGGAGCGACATGGTTTAGAAAAGAATTACAAGAAAGAGTAAAACAACAAGCCCGTCTAGCTCAGTTGGTAGAGCGCAAGGCTCTTAACCTTGTGGTCGTGGGTTCGAGCCCCACGGTGGGCGAATTCAACTTTTGTGCCTTTTTTTGCTGCTAAACCTTTTCCATTCAACTCCAATTTTCTAATATTGAAAAAAAAACCCATACTATTTCTTTTGCCCCAAAAGGATATACTTCCCATTGTCTCTTGCTGAATAGGTGAAAATTTTCTCATCCTAATTGTGACCAGCGAAGGTCTCAGAAGGGGATATATATTTTTATAACCATCTTAAGTTATGAGCATGACAAAAAGCTGGTGGAGGCCTTGACATGTACCCATAATATATGTACCATTTTTTATTTACACTTTATTTTTATTTTATTCGATTTATGCAATTAATGTAGGTACTATATATGCTTTTGTGTGCATTATATCTTTTCCTGTTTCATCTATGCACTATATATATTTTATTTAACTGAATACAAAACTAATCACAATGAACAAAATGCAAGGTAAATGAGGAAATTAAATTTATTCCAATGAGGCTAGCCTTTCTTTATTTGATTACATTTGCATAAAAAAGAGGAAATAGAAGAAAATAAATAAAGAGGGAGAATGAAAAGGAGGAGGGAGTGACAACCCAATTCATTGAATTAAAGAATCCCTCTTTCTTCAATAAATTGGACACAACAAACGGGAACTTGGTACTACTACAAGTCGAGTGGCTCTAGGAGCAGTGAGTCCAAAAACATCATCCATATCAAGTTCACTTGGTTTCATTCCATCAGGCAATTCCCAAGTGAAGCAATGAAGAAGATGAGCCACAGTCAATTCCAATCCATATAGCCCTAATTGCATACCTACAGAGATATATGGACCTAGAGCATTAGGAGTGACTTCAATTGATCATATTATTCTCAGCATACACTATAAATATATATGTGAAAATTCTAAATGTACAACTTATATGGATCTTTTCTTTCCTTAACAGCTTTCTATATTAAAAAAAAATTTGACTTTAAACTTCTCATTTTACTCTAATTGCTAAAAAATTTATGGTCACAAAAATTAACTCATAGTATACTATGGCCACACATTTCAAAAGTCATCATTTTTTTCTTCAAATCCTTGTACATTCAAACAGTGCCACACAAAAGAAACGAATCAAGTAGTGATTTTCATGCAATTTTCAAATATATAATTTTTATGTAAAATAAAATAAAAACTTGAAGAATCTACGTTAAAACTAATATGAAAAATTAGGTTAATTGACGTCATGCTATGAGTCCTTTCACATAATACAGGACATAAGGAGTATAATATTAGGTTCTCAAACCGTATAGTAAAAAAAAAAGTTAGATCAAATGGCTCATTAAGTTTAAATCTAAATGAGTCTTTGCATACCTGGGCAAGACCTTCTGCCAGACCCAAATGGTATAAGCTCAAAATGACCACCTTTAAAATCAGCCACACCTTCCTTTAAAAACCTAGAAGGTTTAAAAGTCTCAGGATCTTCCCATGAGTTTTTATCACGTCCAATGGCCCATGCATTGACCATAACTCGTGACTTTGCCGGAATATAGTGGCCGGAGAGGGTGGCGTCCACCGCTGTCTCGTGGAGGAGGAGAGGAATTGGAGGGTGAAGACGGAGAGTTTCTTTTAAACAACATTTCAAGTAGGTTAACTTGTCTAAGTCTGTTTCTTCTACTTTTCTGTTGAAGCCAACAATGTTGGCAAGTTCCTGTTGTACCCTTTTGAGATCTTCTGGACTCTTCATTAGCTCAGCCATGGTCCATTCTATGGTAGATGCCACTGTCTCTACACCTCCAAACATGACATCCTGAAGTAATAATTTGCTATAATTGGTTAAATTATACCGAAAGAAAAGTACTTAACATACAACAAAGATCATTTAACTTCTACAATATTGACTAATTGTTACTTTATAGGTTAAATTTTGATTTTTAACAATATGCCACTCTTGCATGGTTGTCTAAAAATAGAATAATATATTATAACTGCTTAAATTATACTGATAGGATAAAAAACTTTACCTCATCAATGTATATAATTAACTTAAGACTCTATATTTCTTCCCGAGTTTATTTCTATGCACAATATAACATAATTTTTATACTATAATATAGTCGGTGCATATTATTAACTTAAAGCTTTTTCATCTTCTTCTTTTTCGTCTGAGTATAACCCGAAAGCATAGGCTAATTTTACACTTTAAAATAAGCTAAAAGATGAGTCAGTACATATAATAAGCATGTACGAAAAGTTCTTATCTGGTACAAGAAAAATTCATGAAAATCAGTTTTAATTGTGCTTCAAATTTTTTTTGATGATTTTATACAGCTGCCACTGGCCGACTCATCGCAGTTGATCACAAAGACTTCTTGCTTTGCACATGGCTTACACAATCTTCACATATACGTACAAACTAATTCCAAGTTTAGAAAAACTGTTGCTGGTTAGATACAAGCAGTTTTTAAATATTTCCCTTTTCTTTTATAGGTTATAAATCAATTATAGTAGTACTAATATTTTACCTTTTCGTTTGCTTCTTTGGTTTAGAACAACGAAAACTGCTGCCTATGAGCATACAGTACGTCGGAAATGTTAATTAAGCTAGTTAAATAATCTACTACTCGTAATATTTTAAAATTCTCCTATACTATCAATGTATAGTAGTTTAACTGGAAGGAAAGTAATAAGGAAATAGATAGGAACATTAAGATTTTTAACTTACCATGATGATAGCTTTAATATTATCCCTTGTAAGCTTGAGGGCGTTCTGCAAATCATCTGAATCAGTCACCTTTGTTTCTTCACCATAAAAAGCTAAAAGCTCATCCACCATATCGCTATCACGATCACTAGCACTCACATTGTTACCCTTCTTTCTTTGTATATGATCATCGATAATTGTATCAATGAAGCTATCTAACGATGTCCTAGCCTTTTCCATTCTTGCGTTCAAGCCCTGGGGATCAATCCACCCTAGCCAAGGAATAAAATCAGCTAAGTTGAATGCACCAAACAGCTTCGAAAATTCTTGTATAATCTTGATGAATTCATCTTGTCCTTCATCAGAGCATGTTCCGAAAGCTGCCCTGCATAT
Source organism: Petunia x hybrida (assembly GCA_037355625.1). NCBI lineage: Eukaryota > Viridiplantae > Streptophyta > Magnoliopsida > Solanales > Solanaceae > Petunia > Petunia x hybrida. The sequence goes on from JBBBVM010000036.1 coordinate 11,818,817, forward strand.
AGAGGTGGAAAATCAAACACTATTTTAGGTAATGCCTCAAAGTTTAATGGTTGGATTATGACTTGTCTATTAACTTGACCCACAGATTGATCAGGAAGTGACCCATGTGAGTCAAAACGACTCAAATACTGTAACCCGACGGATAAAATATGCAACGTGAATTCGGACATACAAAGTCATATTTAGACTCTTCATGATTAGGAATTATATAAATTTGAAAAAACATAAGCTAATAATTTAAGAAAATCAATAGTTTTTGCATTTCGTTTTGAAAAGCAAAACAAAAAAGGAAGGGAGGTGGGTTATGTAGCACTCGTTAAACTATATCCCGTTATTTGAACTCCACTGGTCTTGATCCAAACAAACTTGTGGACAATTTAAATCTTAAACTCCGTGCTAAGTTAAATATCACTATATAATAGTAAAGACGGAGTATTATATTGACTCGGCCAAATTTAACTCTAACTGAGGGTTTGCCACGTTAATTTACCTGTAGGTAATGTTCTTGGTAAGTCCAAAGACAAGCTCACCAATATTGACACGTGAACCAGTGCTAGTGGCAACAACTCTTATCATAGAGTCAACTTCATCTCTAACTGAATCCCAAGATTCTGCCCTTCTTCGACTAAAAAGTTTCATAACACATAATTTTCTCATCTGACGCCAAAAGGGACCATAATTAGCGAAAGCCATATCGGCACGATCATAAGTTAAATAACGTATTGCTACAGTAGCAGGACGATTAGAAAATATGTTATCTTGTAATTGCAATACTTGACGAGCTTCTTCTGGACTCGAAACTACCATTATATGAAGAGTTCCCATTTTGAGATGTAAAAGTCCACCATATTTTTGTGCTAATTTTCTTAGGCCACGATGTGTCAATTGGTCCATCATCATCATGTTACCTATTATAGGCCAACCTTTAGGACCTGGTGGAAAATTTTTCTTGCAAAATCCTGAAATAATGAAGAAGAAAATGGGGACAGCGAAGTAGAATAACATGGGGCTTACTCCTAAAGCTTTTTCAAGTAGGAAATTGGTATATTTTTGTATCATTTCTTTCATTCTCTAGTATATATTTGATTGAGAGTGTTATGTAAAATGATCACGGAGGATTTAGAAGGAGAATAGAGGGACTAGGAGCTAACTTTAGGGACGGAAACAAAAGCGCAACGAGGGATGGAATTCTAGGAGATGAATTTGCAACTCAAAACTCTTTAAGTTACTACTACTATTCATGGATGATAGATGGGGGCTTTATATACGTTTCATTTGGTGAGAATTGAATATGTTATCACAAGTTGGCTTAGATATGGTTGATAGTTCAGCATTTATTTGAAGATATTATATTTTAATATCATTTTGTTCTGCCTTATAAGTTACTACAACGTAACACAATTGCTACTGCATTGACAGTATGTATTACTTCAGTCGTTCATTCATTTTATGTGAGCAGAGTTCAAATAAAGCAATGAATATTTTTGAAATCTGTGGTTCTAAATAATTGCAATTCATAATATTTGTGTGGTAAGCTATAATTCTTAAAAATCTTGTAGCCTTAAAAGTTAAAACACGTCAAAAATTTGTGTAGTAATAAAAGTTTCTCATTGAGGGTTAAATTTAAAGATTAAGTTAAATTGTTTCGAATTTTAAGAATTATGTTTTGAATGGACCAAATTAAAGAGAAATAGATTCACACAATCTAGAATAAGGTGAATAGTAATTAAGTATTCTTTAATCCTTAGGACTACATTTAGGCGACTTCAAATAATTTACACGACAAATTGATTAATTTGTAGATTTTTTTCAATCTTAGCTTGCTGAACTGAACCAATTGACAGCTCTACTGCTCGCATAATCCGAGGTAACTAACTCAAATATGGTCATCTACCGTAACGTGGGCTACGCTCTGCTCATACATTTTTTTATTTTTTATTTATTATAAATATAAAAAAAAGCCTCCTTGAGGTGGATGGTGGTTTGGCCGACCCCCCTACCCATGCATATATAAATCACAAAAATACAAAGAATACTGGTAGCTAGTCTAAAGCCAGCAAAACATAGAAGTGAGCATAATAAAGGGAGAATAGAAACGAAAATAGCTAGGAGGGTAGCTCCTTTCCTCAGATAAGCTTGCAAAGAGAAGGAATTTGAACAAAGGTTGATCTGAACCAAATCATATTCATCACTTGTTCAATTCAAAATTAGCAAATGCGCCCTTCTTATTTTGCCAAATCTTAAAATTAGTAATCTATATCTAGAACACCTTTAATTGCAAAATTAGCCTTAGGAAATGCTGAACACCATGAAAGACACTGTTTTGCCTAGTTGCTGAAGCTTCTTTGGCTATAATACCCGTCACGGTATTTTGCCGAGCAGCTTCCGCATACTAATTTGCCTGATGCAAGTGCTTAACTGAAAAAAAACCATTCAATGAAATTATAACAAATCGCAACCACACAACCCTATTTGATAGAACTTGTTCCCGTTGGTTAATATATTCATGTGGGTTACTGGAACTTTTGTACTCTGAATTTAGACAGTGTTGCTTGCATACATTATATGCACGAATGCGGATTGGTTGGTGTCTTATCAGATTGAAGTAATTAAATTAAATTGAATAGATTAAAAAGATAGCAAGAAATGTTTCCGTTTGCATTGGCAACCAAACTGTATAATTCTACTGCACTTATGTTTAATGGCCAATTACCTAAAGCCGAATCACCGTAGGGTAATAAACTCGTTATGTTACGTATCTATTAATGTATGTATGTATGTTATGTACATCTATATATATTGATTTATACTCCCTCCGTTCCACAATGGATGTCCAGTTTTCTTATTAGTCTGTTCCGATCAAAAAAAGAATGACACAATTCTATATTTGGAAACAATTTACTTTTAAACTTACCATTTTGCCCTTAATGAGATGATTTATAGCCACATATTTACCTATGACTTATTTTAGACCACAAGTTTTAAAAGTCTTCTCCCATTTCTTAAACTCTGATCCAAGTCAAACTAGGACATCCATTTTGGAACGGAGGGAATAACAATTAACAAAAAAAAATATTGATTTATAACTACCTGATCAGCCGTCGTCGTTATGGGTGATATATGACACATTTCTTGTTGAGCTTCTAAATTTCATTTTTAAATAACGCTACCCATGCCGAGAAACCACGGTTAATCTTTGGTGTCTCAAAGTCTTTTCTAGCTGAAACAATTCGGCAATAATAGAAAGTGAATACCGATTTGGAATATGAAGTCAAGTCTAAAACCCACTACTGTACCCAAATCCAAATTCAGTTATAAACTAAATTATAACAATTATATAACCTGTGTAAAATTATGTTTACGTGCTACTACTATTCTCCATTTCCACAATGAAAGAATGCCGAAAAATAGGACCATTTTGAGAAGCACAACTAGACTCTAGTCAAAGCACATAAGTTTTTATATTAAAGTATAATGCGTCCTTTACAAGAATCTTAGAAAGCGATATCAACCATAAAGTTTAAAGTCTAAATTCTCGCGCGCGCGTATATATATATATATATATATATATATATATATATATATATATATATATATATATATATATATATATATATATATATATATATATATAGATGGATGGAGGGTAATATATACATACATATACATATATTTTTTTGTTACATGGAGGGGTATTTTTGAACTAGAAGAAAATGGTAAGAATATTTATGGACCAATAGGTGGATGAAGGATATAAAATTAAGATATATCCCATATGTTAAGAGGGTGTTTGGTATGATGTATTGGTTAATTTAATCCATATATTAATTTTTGTCCATTATTTAATAGTCAAAATCAATCAAGTACTATTAATCCATGTACTATTTAGTACCCAATTGTGGTATAACTTAATATCTAGCTCATCATGGTATTAGTAACACCATGTATGTTTACTAATACATGGATAAAGAATGAAATGACAAAAATATCTACTCTCAAACCCTTATTTTTAATATATGAATAAGAATTCAAGGGTATAATTGGAAACAAAACTTTATACAATTTTATACCAAACAAAAGTTAAAATTATACAATATTTATCCAAGTTTTAATACAATGAACCAAACACATGACTAAAAACAATTCATGCATTATTAATCCCTACATTATTAATTCCTGCATTACTAATCCCTATTTTGTTAATCCATATATAAGTGATTCTCTGCCAAACGACTCCTCAGGGTATATATCCAAAAGTTGCTTTTTTGGGGCCGGGACAGAAATCTGGTGAAGAGTGAAATTCTCTAATAACTAAAGACATCGATAGTGTGGACAGCAACTCTTATTCACTGGTCGACCTCTACTATTTTAAAGTATAAATTTGTTTGACTTTCGTTGATCCATTCTGACTTCTTCCTGGTCTTCAACCTCAATTATAGGGATGCTCGCCGAAGAACGAGTGTCAGAACTTAAGCAATATTTTAATCAATTTTATAATAGTTCGATTTCGTCCTGCATGACACTCATGTCATCAAAGATCATGGAATTCCCAATGTCTTTAACGGGGAATAAATAATCGAACTTTATAGTATTCACAACTAGAATTGTCGTGATTCCTTTAACAGTGAATATCGTTCACATTTCAACTTGGATCTTAACTGGTACTTTTAATAGCACAAGACTGCCATAACATGCAAGTAGGAATATATACGTACAAAGTTGACGGTAGAACCAGTACTAACCGAATTGAAGGAATAGGTCTCTTGCACGGTCTACGACTTGGAAAAAGAAAAATTACTGCCTGAGTTTCACTTTATATGTTTTAATTTGAATGGAAACACAGTTTAAGAAAGCCAGACCTTTGAACTTTTTTGACATTTATTTGTATATGATGTATCAAAAATATCTTTTGAATCTTGTGATTTAAACATATCATGTCATTTTATAATGGATTGTTATTAAGGGTAAAAGAGCAATGCTAGAATTAGTTACTAAAAAAGAAAGTAAGACACAAAATATTAAAACAAACAAAGAATAATACGTACTCTCAGTGTTTAGTACACCAAAACTGAATACATGATATATAGGGCTCTTTTACAATCACTTTTATCACTTAATCGTAATTAATTAATATAAACTATCAACACAATTTATCACTTATAAATCCTACTTAATTATTATAGTTCGTTCTTAAAAAAGAAAAATGTCCTGGATACGGGACAAATTTTTTCTTGGATAATTTAGACTCTACATATGCCACAGAAAAATTCAAAATATAAATTTGTAGCCGAATTCTTCATTTCTTACCCAAAATAAACATGTTTTAATCTATTATGAACTTCTTTTTTCACCTTAGCCACATCGCTGATATATGTGATATATACAATGGTATGGTATACATAATCATAAACTTTTATATAAGGTGATTGTTTATATAGGTGTGTAAATATTGTATGATAATGCATAAGGGTGAATTTATCCATTGTTGCTAAAACAATATTGACTATGCATGTGTAAATTTAAATTGTGGCTACGTGGATTAAAAAAATATATTATTTTAGGTTGTGTATTTTCAAATTTTTCCTTTTCCTTGGATTGATAGTTTATTGGCTGGCTTAAATCCTAACCCTTATTCTAGTAAGGATATATTTTTAAATTTATTTAAAAAAAATTAATATTTGAAATATATACATCAATGATTCAACAAGAAATTACCTTTTTATTACAATTCATATTATATTAATCCCTACATAACATAACTCCAGCATAACCAATTACCACATTTCTAAACCAGCCTAGCCTGTATCCAAACCTAACGACCCCTTAATATATTGAAAGACATTTTAAAAGAGTGAGGAGTTAGACGAAAAACATATACATGCTTATAAATTTAAGTTAGGTATACTGATAATATAAAATATATTTTTCACTATCAATTACTATAATATGTGATAATAGGTTACTTTTTATTTTTACTAAAGTACTAACTACTTCCTCCGACGCATATTAGTTGTTTCTTTAGTAAAAATTAAGGGACAATTACATTGAGAGACACCCCACTCATGAAAATTACCAAAAAGACCCCTATTTTGCTACCTTACCCGACATAGCACCCCCCTCCCTTCTTTTTCTTTTCATTTTTTTTTTTTGCTTTTTGAATAACAATATTGATTTTTGTTGTATATTCCGATCAAAACTCCGGTGAGGAGTTTATTTATCAAGTTTCTTCTTTTTCTTTACTTTTTTCATAAAAATTCGTTGAGATATACTAGTTTTTTGTTAAAACTCTTGTTTAATGTTTAGATCTAGTATTTTTCTTGTATAAAACTGTATAAATCTTGGATATTTGTTAAGCTTTTGTGTAAAATCTGCCCGAGGTACTGTTTAACATTATTTTTGTGAGTTTATACACTTTTATACATTTTTATACAAGTTTATACAATTCTCTTAACGTGTATAAAAATGTATAAATCTGTATATGTACGTATTGACAGTGTATAAAACACATTTTATGCTTTGTAAAATTGTATAAAGTTGTATATGCGTATATGAACAATGAATAAAATTGTATAAATTTCAGATTTGTGCACTTTTTATAGATGTTTTGTATAAAATTTATGTTTTTTGTGTATATTTTTATATTTTCCTTCTTGCATACACATTTTCTATGTATTTACATGTATAATTTATTATTTTGATAGATTTAGGTGTTTAAAATTATCAAAAAATAATTATTTAAACAAATCCACAAATAAAATAAGCAAATCCGGTGAATTTTTTGTTTTTCAGCTCGGTTTCTGGTGGCGGGGCAGTGGTAGGGGAGGGTGAGGGAGTGGCTCCTAGGGTTTTTAGTTTAAATGGGTGCTATGTTATGTAATTTTAAAAATAAGGGGGGTGCTATGTTGCATAATATAAAAATAAAGGGGTGCTATGGATGAAATGTGGCCCCTCATTTGTAATTTTGTGTTGTGGGCTGCCTAGTTTTGAAAATTTCTCAAAAATTAAAGGGTGTGTCTCAAATTAGTTGTTACTTAACTTACTTTAGCAAAAAATGGTGTCTCCCAAATTAGCTATCCCTTTAGGATTTCAAGATTAAATTTTATTAGTTCTTTCCAACTGTAATCACTTAATTTTGGCACCAAATATCAAAAAGTTGCTCAAAATAGCCGTGTTAGATTCTTAGAATTTTTGCCGAATTTTCCTAAAATTTAGTCTTTATTTTAACTAAAATTATCATTAATTAGGATGTAAAATATGAAAATTACCAAAATTACTTGTTACGTGTTTAATTATGATTCTATGTTTTAATTGTGATAAGTATTGTAAATCTATGTGGTTTTCATTGTAGTTAATTATGTGTGCTTTAATAAAGTGTATACCCTTTTAGTGGCCATCTGTAGAAAATATCCAGCCCAATTCCCAGCCCAATAAGCCCATACCCGCTCTGCCCATCTTCCTCATAATTCCCCAAAACCCCTTATTTCATCATTTTTCCCCATTACACAGAGGATATCAAAACCAGGTGACGCCATGGCGAAATTTCCGCCGCCGTCGGAGCAACGCCACCGGCGACGGCGGACCACCACGTTCCGTCCAAAATTTTACGTCAAACGACTCGCCTTGACCTCCCCATTCCTGATCCGAGCTTGGTTTCCTCAAATTCTCATCGGATCGGTGTAAATCGAGGTTTAAAGAATCAGATAAAAACTTAACTCCGGCGACGGTAGGTCATCTCCGGCGAACTTATGTCCATGGGCTCGCCTTGGCGTCTTCTACCCATTTCGAGAGGTATTTTGTTTGAAACTCCCTACAATTTTCCTTTACTCTCACTGCCCGTGTTCCCTTGCTTTTGGTGTGATGGTATGTGATGTTATCATGGTGGTGATTCCGTGAGGTGAAGGCAGTGATTGGGGCTGTTAGGATAGTGTTTGTGTGCGTAATTCTGAGTTTTGACTTGGGGTTGTTGATGTTTTCTTGATTTTCCTGCGATGGCGCTGCAACAATTGATGACTGGTGATGTCGGGGCTGGGAATGTGATGATGCGATGGCGATGAGGTCGCGATGATTAGGACATAGCAAAATCAGTGATGGCGCTGGTTGCTTGGGGCTTGGCTTGATGCCGAGGCTGTGAGGAGGCTGTGATGCTAATGGCATCAGTATTTTGGCGAACCAGTGGTGGCGTGGACGAAGGCATGAGGCGAGGCAGCGGTTCTATAGGCTTTGGTGCAGCAGTTTAACTTGGCGGTTAGAACCTCAGTCTTGCTTTCTTTGAGCTTAATTACTTTGTCTTTGTTTCGATTAGGATAGTAATTGTGTATACAAACGTGTCTATGAATTGTACATGTATATGAGAATTAATATAAATGATCTTGTTCTTAGTCAGGATCCTTCCTCAATGAAACTAGACGATGCATTCTGTCCAAGTCTGTTTTTCCAAGTTCTGATTCAAGCGTGAGATGTGAATGATGTGATTTGAGAGAGCGTTATCATAGTTTGCCTATAGTGCGAATGAAACTTCCTGATGTTTAGTCCTGAAGTTTTTTTATTAAATCACATGGTTTTTGTTTGGCCTTCTCCTTGTAATTTAATCTTGTCAAGCATTGAACTTGGTTAACAGTGCCTTGGAAAAGAACCTTTGTTTGCTTGATTCCGTTGCGTGATTGTAATATGCCATGCCATTGTTAAATATGAGTTTGCTTTGGACTCGACTAATCTATGTGAATGTAACTGTAAGTTGAGTTCATATTCACATGAAAAGCTCAGGCTGAAGTATCTTGTTCTGTTTGATATGCTCTCTGGTAAGCTTGTGAGGGCATATTGTTAGTTATTTGAGTATATAAGAATGGTTGCCTGAATTTTCTTTTGCTTAAATGAGTTCTGTCCAGAAATATAGCTTTGATTTCTGGGTTTAGTTTACATTTAATATGGGAGTGAACTTAGCCAATTCACTTAGTCCATTTAGTTAAGTTTGTACTTTTAGTTAGGTTTGGAGTTAGAGTTTTAGTTGAAATAGTTTGGATTCTATAAATTAAAAATCAGATATGAGAGTAGAAAAGTCAAGAAGAGTACGTTGTGTCAGCCGAAAAGAGGAGTTCCCACATAGGTTTTTGTACTTTTTCTGAAGAGTTGAAATTTTGGCACATGGGCTTTGTACTTATCCCCAACTTTTCACTCTACCTTTTGGCTATTAAAAGAGAGTTTTTACTCACTTCTAAGACACCATTCGAAATCTGAAAAAACACCTCCTTTCACTCCACTTAAGACACCAAGAACCTAATGAAAAGCACCACAAAAAAAGCAGATCTGATTTTTTCCGAGAGAAAAAACTTGAGAGAAAAATAGGGAATAAAAGGGTAGGATACTTGAAGAGTTTGTAGGTAGGGGTTTAGAACCACAAGACATCAACACCAAGAAGTCTTTTGGGGTATGAACTTCAAGCTTTTAGTTTTTGTTTAAGAGTGGTAAGAGGGCTGTCCTGCTGGTTGTTTTTTGTTTCGCTTGTCTGCTGGAGTACTGGTGTTTTAAGATTCAGCGTGGATCGTATTTCGAGCTTAGCTTTGGGAGTTCACTGCAAGGCTAGGAATAACAGCCTATTAGGTAATTTTTATGAGATCTGAATACTCTCGTCGCATGTATTTCAGCCAGGTTTGAGTTTTATAAAATTGGCTCATGAAATTTTTGCTCGTGCATGTCTAATCTTTTGTTTCTCATATAAATATGCTAATGATTGATTAAGTATGCTTTGTTCATATGCAATGTTTGTTTTGGCAAAGTTTATATCTCTTAATGCGTATGAGAAAGAAGAGAAACAACGCCTGAATATGTTTAATTGTTTATGGGCCAGCTTTGGTTGAATACACTCTCTGGCCCGATAAGACACATACGCAGTAGGCAAAATAGGATTTTAACTTTAACTTGCAAACTTGGCCAACAGTGAAATAATTAGGCAAGAACTAGGCCATCTTTTACACGCAAAATTGGAACTGAAGCATTTTGTGCAAAAGACTTGAACGAAAATGGTCAACTAGTCCAAGTTAGAATTAATATGAGTAAAATGCAATGTAAATGATTCATGAGTCTAACGTTGGAATGTTCAATGCAAAGCAGCCTTTATTTAATAAAACGGCCACTATTTAGAAAAATAGCCATATTTTGGTTTCCCTATCGTTAAACTATTAGCCAATGGTTGCTATTTAATATTTAATGCGATTAGGCAAATCAATAGGAACGATAAAACCTTCACTCGATTAGGCATAACGATAAGTGTGATTTGTGGTCCGCTTATTACACGAAAAAATAAAACAAGCTAACTCTAAATTAATTATCTTTTGAAGTTAATTAAATTCCTTTTTTTTAAAAAAAATAGACCAGTCCTTTGTAAGGTTGGAAAGCGCAAATGCACTCTTTTTATTTATTATGAATCAAAGTGTAAATTCGTCCAGTCCTTTGTAAGGTTGGAAAAGAATGATACGCTCTTAATTTTCTGAATAAAAATATAAATTTAACCAGTCCTCCGTGAGGTCGGATAGAAAGGACGCTTCTAAATTTTTCTAAATCAAAGTATAAATTCAAATTAACGGTAAAATAATACAACCATTTTTAATAAATTAAAATTGCGACAATAAAGCAAATGTGCTTGGCACAGGACTCGAGGGTGCCTAATACCTTACCGAGAGTCAACTGAGAACCTTACCCGAATCTCTAACGCAGACCATTAGACGAGTCAAAGGTGTTCCAAGGTACCTTTTGGTGACTTGGCACACCTTAAACTATGTCAAGTGGCGACTCCGAGTTTCTCTAAATAATTTTGTACCTTTTTTGAACATCAGTCACAAGCCTTTAAATAAACACCCCGCTCACGCGTAATTAAATTTTTCAGGGCGTGACACCAACAATACCCTTAATAATTATTTTTTTAAAAAAAACTTAATAGTATAACATTAAATAGGAATAACATAGTGAAACATACCCTCTATTTAATGGTTTTCTTAATAGACGTGAAAAATCTGAAGGAGACAACTAATATGAGATGGAGTAATATTTAACAAAAAAAAAATATATTTGTGATTACTTGATAAATAGCTTGACAGTGTAAGTATTTATTATATTATCAATGCCTAAATCTTAAACTCATACTTGTCATGACCTGACTCTCGAGCCGTGATGTCACTTTTGAGTTACAACCATTCGGGAGAATCACCAACCTTATATCTTAAACATGAGATATACCAAACTGGAAATCCCTTATAACATATTAAAGTCGTAATAATAGCGGAAAAGGAACAGAAATTAAGTAATTAGTACAACCTAAATCCCAAATTAAGTTATAGAGCAGCTAAGTGAATATCTAGTACATAGTTTGGCTGAAGCTTGGAAATGATATAAGAAGAAAATTAAAGATATATTAGTCGCCAGATCAGATGAATGGATGACTCACCTCCGCTGAAAAGAATTAAGGCCCTTGGAGTAGATTACTTGTGTCCAATCATCGCGCCAATAGATGATTTGCACAAATAAGTAAATGGACTGTTAGATTCAGAGGAGATCATCACACTTGTATTCGAATATATGAGCATAATCAGATTGAAAGGAAGATGAAACGATTGAAACGATTTGGGAGAAAATGAAAATGATTCTCATTCATTTCTGAACCGGGTCCAGGAGTTTTTTACCTGGTACCAAAATTGGGTCGGATCTTACTTAGGCTGATATAAAAATACCGGACAGGGGCCGGGTCCCCACTTATCTACTATTAAGCCTCAGCCCACTATATTCAGTATACAGACTAACTACAAATGGCAACAATTCAAAATAACTAACTACAACTAACCATGACTAATTACAAGGAACTAGAATCAACCTGGATTATAACTATGTCCAACACCCCCCGCAAGCTGGAGGGTGGGTACACACCAAGCTTGGACAAGATAAAATGGTGTGGAGCACCTGCAAGAGCCTTGGTCATGATATCAGCAAGCTGATTGGCTGAGGATACATGAGATAATGTGATGATACCAGAGTAGAGCACATCCCTGACGAAGTGACAATCAATCTCGATGTGCTTGGTGCGTTCATGGAAGACAGGGTTGGAAGCTATGTGGATGGCAGCTTGACTGTCGCAGTGAATGGAAACAGGAGATGTGTAATGAAGGCCCATGTCAGCTAATAACCTTTCCAACCAAAGTATTTCAGCAACCACCTTTCTAAGAGCGCAATATTTAGCTTCAGCGGAGGACAAAGAGATAGTAGGCTGCTTTTTAGACTTCCAAGAAATAGGTGATCCACCTAAAGTGATGAAGTAGCCAGTGATGGATCGTCTAGAGATTGGACAAGCTGCCCAATCTGAGTCGGAGAATGCCTTGAGAGAATAATCTGCTGAATTGGATAACAATATGCCTTGGGAAGGGTTGTTCAACAAGTATCTCAATACATGTAGCCCAGCCAAAAGATGGGCAATTCTGGGAGCAACTATAAATTGGCTCAAGTGTTGCACTGAGTATGCAATATCAGGTCTGGTATGTTGTAAGTAATTCAGTTTGCCAATGAGTCTCCTGTAGAGAGAAGGGTCTGGAAGAAGGTCTCCCATGTCTGGTGTAAGTTTTAAAGAAGGATCTAGGGGAGTGATCAGAGGCTTCATGTCTAAACATTTGAATTCCTTCAGTAATTCCCCGGTGTATTTATGCTCATTCATCAGATAGCCACCTGCAACCTTGGTAATTTCTAAACCAATAAAGTAGTGGGCAGATCCTAGATCTTTGATCTTAAACTTATCATCAATGAAGGTTTTGAGGGAGAGCATTTCAGAGTTATCATTCCCAGCTAATAGGATGTCATCTACATATACTGCCAAGAGAACAATAGAGTTGGGTGTGTTTTTAGAGAACAGAGAATGGTCATTTTTGCTGGGAATGTATCCTCTAGAAATAAGGGACCAAGAAAGTTTTGCAAACCATTGTCTAGAGGCCTGCTTAAGACCATATAATGATTTAGTTAGTCTGCAAATAAGAGGAGAAGAAGTAGTGGAGGTGATAGATAAACCTTGGGGAATTCTCATGTATACTTCTTCATGGAGATCCCCATGAAGAAATGCATTGTTGACATCCATTTGATGGACTGTCCAGTTGTGTTTTACAGCCAATGTAAGTAAGCACTTCACAGTAGTAAGCTTGACTACTGGACTGAAAGTGTCTGTGTAGTCAATATCAGCTTTTTGAGTGTCTCCCCTAATCACTAATCTAGCCTTATACCTTTCAATTGACCCATCAGACCTCTGCTTGACTTTGTAAACCCATTTACAGGGAATGGCTTTCTTCCCTGGTGGAAGGGGGACAAGATCCGAGGTGTTGTTGGCCTCCAAGACCTGAAACTCCTTGATCATAGCTTGCTGCCAAGCAGGATGACTGGCAGCTTGATGGTAGAACTGGGGTTCATAGAGTGACAATTCAGTGGAGTGCAGGACAGAGGATGGGGGAAAGGAGGGAACCACAGAAGGGACAGCAATGTTGCAGATGAAGTCTTGAAGATGAGCAGGAGGAGTGATGTGTCTCGAGGATTTTCTGGTGGGTAACAGGGGCTGAGTGGGAGGTGGGGGAGGTGTAGGGGAGTGTTGAGTAGGCTGTATATGGGAAGGAAACTCAGGAATGGGTGCCTGAGATGAGTTAGGCACATCTGAAAAATCTGATTGGTTGAGTGGAAATAGAGGAGGTTGTGCAATGGAGGAATGGTAAGGAAATATGTGCTCATGAAAGGCAACATCCCTAGAAAATAAGATAGAATGATTTTCCAAATTTAGGAGCTTGTAACCTTTCTTTCCCAAGGGGTAACCCAGAAAGACACACTTAGCTACCCTGGATTGAAACTTATCCCTGTGAACTTTGGGTAAAGTGGAAAAGCAAAGGCAGCCAAAGGTTCTCAAGTGGTCATATGTGGGAGGTGAGTGGTGTAGTTTCTCAAAAGGAGATAAATTCCCTAAGACTGAGGAGGGTCATCTGTTGATGTTTCAAGTAGCAGTGAGCACACATTCACCCCAGTATTTAAGTAGTAAGTGAGACTGGAATAGTAATGCCCTGGAAACTTCTAGAAGATGTTTGTGCTTTCTCTCAACAACACCATTCTGCTGAGGTGTATGAGGAATGGAGGTTTGGTGGAGGATGCCTACTTCTAAAAAGAACTGGGAAGCTGCTGCACTAGAGCCCAGCTCAAAAGCATTGTCAGTCCTTATTGTAAGGACTGATTTGTTGAAATGTACTTGGACCATTTTGACAAAAGCTTTAATGATAGTGATGGCATTACTTTTGTAAGAGAGTAAGTGGGTCCAAGTCACCTTAGTGTAGTCATCTACAATGGTCAAGAAATATCTATGACCATTGTATGTCCTAGTGTGATATGGTCCCCACAAGTCAATATGCACAAGTTGAAATGGTTCAGTGGAACGAATAGAACTGGAGGGGAATGACAACCTTTGTTGCCTTGCCATAGGACAGACTGAACAGATAAAACCAGGTTTGTTGGATAACTTGTTAGCTAAGTAGCTGATATGTTTCATTTTGTGAAATGGTACATGTCCCATCTTTGATGCCAAAATAAATCTGTTTTATTTATAGAACAAGTGGAATTACAGGTTGAAGTGCAGGCATCATGTGTACAATTTTGTGAGAGTGCAGTGGACTGTCTATGTACATAAGAAGTAGTAGTGAGCAAAGGTGAACTAGATTCAAGAATGTATAGACCATTAGGAGCCTTACCAATTTCCAATGGCTTCCTCAGAGAATGGCCCTGTAAAAGGCATGAAGTACTGGTGAATGTAGCAGTACAATTAAGTTGTTGAAGAAGTTGAGGTAAGGAAACAAGATTAAAATGGAAGGAAGGAACTAGAAACACATCAGTCAAGGTTATGCTATCAGATAAAGTGACAGAACCAGTGCAGGTTACCTTTACTTTGTAACCATTAGGCAAGGTAATTAGATGTGGATATGCTAGTGTGTGTATATCAGAAAGGTGGGACCTATGTGGAGTCATGTGGTTAGTGGCTCCAGAATCTAGGATCCAAGTGTCTACACTAGACTGAATTGCACAACACATACCATCAGAATTTGCCAATGAAGGGTTCTGGTGAATACCTGCAAAGTTTGCATAGTGCTGAACCATGTTGTTGGACTGATCTGAAGGAGATGGAGGACCATGATACTGAGGTGCTGGGTTGTAGTAATTCTGGGCTGGAGTGACCTGATGTTGCTGAAACAACTGAAGCAAGTGTTTGTATTGATCTTGGCTTATCCTATTTTGTGGATTATAACTATGTTGATGTTGTTCTGGGGACTGCACATAGATTTCAGATTCCTGCCCATCTGTTTGTGCATAACCGGCAACTCCTTTTTCTTTGGTGAACTTGAAGTCTGATGGAAACCCAATCAACCTGTGACATCTTTCAATAGTGTAGCCAGGAATGTTACAGTGACTGCAAATGACAGACTTTTTGCCTTCAGATTTGGCCATCTGATTGTAAGAAGATTTCTTAGTGGAAGATCTCTGACTGTTATTGGGAGGCCTTGGTCCAGATTGGTACTGATAACCAGCATCAGGAATTGAAGGTCTCTGAGGATAATAACCAGGGCTTGGTGGTCTTTGTGGGTAATAGCTGGAGACTGTTGGTGTGGACTTGACAGAGAAGGAGGCAGACTCTGATATGAAGGAGGGTGCTGAAGATTGCACTTCCCTCTGACTTTCATCATGCAGAAGCATGGCATAGGCCTTGCTTAATGTTGGGACAGGAACCATCATAAGTATGGTGCTTTTGACATGAGAATATGACTCATTCAGACCAGTGAGGAACTGAATGAGCTTTTGTCCCTCACTAATTTTCTCTCCTGCTCCACAAGTACAGGCAGGAGCAAAATATACTGTCTTAAGTTCATCCCATAGCCTCCTGAGCTTAGTCAAATTGGTAGAAATGTCTGAGGAGCCCTGTGTCACCAGAGTAATCTCCCTTTGGATCTGGTAATAGGTGCTGGCATTGGACTGGCCATATCTTTCCTCTATGTCAAGCCATATGTCCCTAGCAGTTTCAAAATGAAACACACTATCTGCTATATCTTTGGACATGGCCCCGGTAAGCCATGCAATGACCATATCATTGCACCTAATCCACGGTTCATACAGGTGAGAACTTTCCAGGGGTTTGGTGATCCTACCATTGATCATCCCAGATTTATTTTTTTGCAGATAGAGAGATTAGTACGCTCCTCTTCCAGGAGGTATACCCCGTTCCAGCAAAAGGTGTGTGAACTAAATTGTACCCTGGATTCTCAGATGGGTGGAGATACAGAGGGTGAGAGGGATCTAGGCTCACGAACGTTTCAGTCTCTAGATTCGCATTACTAGTAGAAGAATTCGCCATTTTCGATTGGGGCACAAATTAGGGTTTTCTGCAAAGATAGGATTTTCTAACAAAATAGGGGTTTTTCTGGTGAAATCTTGTAATCGAAGCAGATTGATACTAACACTCCTCGAAACTATCAACTGTAAATTTCTCAGAACTGAAAGAATACACTACAAGTACCGATATATCGGAGTAAAATTACCAGAACTTGAAGCCGTTGAGATTCAAGTAGATCGTTAGTATTGAATTTGTGATGAACACGCCGACTCAAACTTTTGAACCGCCGTAAGATTTCGATCACTTTTGCCGTCAGAGTATTTCAGTCGTCACTGAAAACTTGAAACTATTCAAAACAGAAAGATTGGAACATATAGGGCGATAGAGAATCGCGAGATCTCTCAGGATCGTCGCTCTGATACCATGTTAGATTCAGATGAGATCATCACACTTGTATTCGAATATATGAGCATAATCAGATTGAAAGGAAGATGAAACGATTGAAACGATTTGGGAAAAAATGAAAATGATTCTCATTCATTTCTGAACAGGGTCCAGGAGTTTTTTACCTGGTACCAAAATTGGGTCGGATCTTACTTAGGCTGATATAAAAATACCGGACAGGGGCCGGGTCCCCACTTATCTACTATTGGGCCTCAACCCACTATATTCAGTATACAGACTAACTACAAATGGCAACAATTCAAAATAACTAACTACAACTAACCATGACTAATTACAAGGAACTAGAATCAACCTGGATTATAACTATGTCCAACATGGACATCTAAACACTAAAAGATCCCTGAAATGTCCAAAGCATCTAAACACTATGATCCATGAAGTGAAATATATGGAACTAGAATTTGAACCTACGGTGATAACTGTGAACAAAGGGAAACAATCAGTGCAAGCTCCAGCAGGACCTTCATGGGCTGGGCTCTTTGTAGGGAACTGATTTGCAGAAAATAGTATGCATCATATATTATCCTTGCAATTGCTAATGGAAATATCATAGTTCAATTAGACAAGACCGAGGCGAGCAAAGAAACAGAGAAATGGAAAACAACCCTTTATGTTTAAGTAATCGGAAAAAACTTAGGGTATACTCATATAAAAAGGTAGCTCATTATTGAGGAAATGTGTCTGCACGTGAGATATCTTCACGAGAATGAGTGCTATAAAATAAGATTTCAGAAGTTGGAGGATTTAAATGAGATTATATTCTCAACTCAACTAACAACATGCCAATGATGATAAAACCTTGTAGCAATAATTTTTATTTCAACAAGAAGTTTATGACTGAGATTCTCTTGTGGGCAAAGTTTAATTCCCTGGACTCCTAATGAATTGCTGGGGATGTGACCTTTGAGTATGATGGCAAGTGGAATAGAAATTCTTTGTTTGCTGATGAATTTAAAACCAAGCAAACAAGGATCTCCTATTAAAAAATGTTGATAGATTTCACCAAGCCTCTACCAAAGGAAATGACAATCAACAATACATGTGGATAACAATTCAAGCAAATAATAGAGTATGTGTGGAAGCTAGATTTATGTGATAGATGCCAACAATAGCTCAAACATGCCCCACTGCGTACAAGAATAGATCAGAAGAGTGTGCACAACCAAGAAGGAGAAGAAAACCAGAAAGAATCTCACAACATTGGCAGGCAAAAATTGACAACATGCCCATGCATGACCAGAACCGTGATATCCAATAGGAAGCTGATTTCAGTTTTGACCAACAATAACAAGTTGTGCAATAAAGAGAAGAGTAGTACCTGAAAATATCCAGAAGCAGTGCAAACACAAGTGTAGGCAAAGGAAGCTATGAATGAAGAAGAGGATCAGATAGCTACAACCCAGATCACTTTGGCAAGAAGCAATGGGTTTGGAGCTTTGCATATAAGGGAGCATGTGATACCAGTCATTCAACCAACTAATAGAGGTGGACACAGTCCAACAAACTAAATAAGTTGGTTAATATGGAATATTAGAAATGTGAATAAAAAATATAAACAGTAAATGGAGCATTACTTGCAATTTAAAGCAATAAAGTTAGTAGAATTAGTAGAGACCAAAGTAAAGGAAAATAAGACTTGCCAATAACATTGCCCAAAATTAAAAGTTTTGAACAATATGACAGAGCTGTCAATGAGAGGATTTTGGTCTTATGCGATAGCAGCGTATGTGATGTTAGCACTATTCAAGGTGAAGCTCAACTGATCATGTTCATGTGATGGGAGGCAAAATGATATAGACAGCGTGGTAACTATAATGTATGGATTCAATACATCTTAACAAAGAAAAGATTTATGGCACTAGCTGTTAGGAGCTAAAGATAACAGACATACAGATCCACCTGATGCTGATGGCCCAGTTTAGTTAGTAGGCCTCTTAGTTCAGTTATTTAATTTTGGCCCAAGTGTATTTTGGGGTCTGTTAGGATAGTTGGGCTAGGCCCACAATATATATACATGTATAGTTACTGAATTCAGGTCAATCAATTCATTTTTCCAGTTCTTCATTCTTTCATCTCCACAAATTCTCCCTACAAGCAAATTACCTGATTCAATTATCTCGTCAATCATCAACAAGTTAACATGGTATCAGAGCAGGAATTCCACTAGATCCTGTTCCTCTTTCTTCCTCCGCTATTACCCCCGTCGTATGCGGTGGTGTATTTTTGGCCGGAACACTCTGATCCCCAAAAAAATCTGAAACCCTAATTCTATTTCTTTGGGATTTCGTCGGATTTCTTCAATCGCAATCATCCTATTCAGTGCTGAATCTAGCATCTCGGTGATTTTCATGGCGTCGATTCATTTTCCCATTGAATTCTGAGGTGGGGATTCGTGCTCTCTGGAACTGGTGTTTCGGTTCATCTCCTCCGATCTAGTATTGACGGTTCGGGTCATCTTGTATGGTATTTTTTCTCTTTTCCTTACAGTCTGCATATCAAGATCTGCAAATGATCTCTTTTAGATTCAACATATTAATAGTATGCTCTAGACTTGTATTGTAAACCCTAGACTCATATCGCATTCCTAGTTTTAGTGTTGTGTAATTACATGGAAATCACTACAAACAATCCAACCATCACTGGTGCTTTCTCTTCGACTTCTTCTCATGCTGCTGCGATTGACCCATCTGATCCTCTCCACGTCCATAATTCTGACATCCCTGGTATCCCTCTCGTTTCTGTTCCTTTCAATGGAACTGGATTCAGTGGATGGAGAAGAAACATGCTTATTGGACTATCTGGGAGGAACAAAATTGCCTTCATCAACGGTACTTGTCCCAAACCAGATGAGAACTCACCTCTCTTTCGCGATGGGAGAGGGTGAATGATATTGTCACTTCATGGATCTTGAACTCCATGACCAAAGACATATCAGACACTGTTCTATACTTCTCCTCTGCTCAAGATATTTGGAATGATCTAGAAGTCAGATATGGCACTATTAATGGTGGCAAGGTCTTAGAGCTCAAGAGAGAATTGGCCCTTATCTCTCAGGGCTCCCTAGACATTGCCTCATATTTTAACAAAATCAAGAGGATCTGGGATGAACTCAGCCTAATGTCTTCTTCTCACTCTATCAAATGCACATGTGGTGCAAGGGCTGAGTTCATCAAATATGAAGAAGATCAGAAACTATACCAATTTCTAATGGGCTTAAATGAGACCTATTTGGCTGTAAGAGGCAACATCATGATGATGTCTCCTCTACCTACTGTGGCAAATGCCTATAATATGTTGGTCTCTGATGAGCAACAAAGGCAGATGCAATCTGGACACCAACTATCCCCAGACTCTGCATCTTTCATTAACAACACATCTTTCAATGGGCATATGCAGAGGTCTCCCAACCCATCTTTCAGACCATCATATCCTTCTGGTGCAATCTTTCCATCCAATCTTGGATATACTCCACCTAGCGGTTCTGGTCATGCTTATCCAACCAGGCCAAATCAGCAATCCTATCCTCAGAGAGTCAATTTTGACCAGAATAAGTCTATCACCTGTAGATATTGCAAGAAGCCAGGTCATCTGATTGAGGATTGCCTGAAAAGAAAGAGAGCTAATGAAAAGAAGTATAATGCCAATGCCAACTTCACTGGTCAATCTGAGGACTCTTCATCTGCCAATTCCTCTGGTAATTCTGGTATTACTCAAGACCAATACAATCACTTGGTCATGCTGCTTCAACAGACTAATCTCCAACAGTCTCACATGGTTGAATCTTCCTCTGAACCTCCTCTAATTGGTTCTGCAAATTTCGCTGGTAAGATAGTTAATCTTTGTGAGACTTCTAGTGCATGCATGACTTCTAGACTAGGCACAACCTGTTGGATAATTGACTCTGGGGCAAGTGACCACATGACCCACAACCTAGACATACTGTTTGATGTTAAACCACTACCTGTCCCATTCCTGGTCACTCTTCCCAATGGTTACAAAGCAAAAGTAACTTCCACTGGTTCTTTAACTCTCATGCCATCCCTAACACTACACAATGTCCTTTATTTACCATCTTTTCAGTACAATCTCATTTCTGTCCACAAGTTAATCTCCCAAATGAATTGCACTGTTCAATTTACTGACAACTGTTGCCTGATTCAGGGCCCTTCCATGAAGAAGCCACTGGCTCTTGGTATGCAAGACAATGGCCTCTACAAGTTCACAAGAGCTCCTGACTCACCACCTACCTCTTCCCCTGTTTGTAATATAAATAAGACTTCCATTTCTCATGCAATTTTTGATTCTGCTCATTGTAATCACACATGTTCAATAAATAAAATGGACTTGATATGGTATCATAGACTTGGTCATCTGCCTTTTAGCAAAATGAAAACATTGTCTTGCATTTCTTCAATTTTGTCACCTAAGCAAACTTTCCAATGTCCTGTGTGCCCCCTAGCAAGACAGTCTAGACTTCCCTTCCCTGACAGTGAGATAAAAACTAAGGAACCCTTCCAATTGATCCATGTGGATACTTGGGGCCCCTATCACACACCAACTACCACTGGTTCAAGATACTTCCTCATAATTGTAGATGATCACACAAGAACCACTTGGACTCATTTGATGGGGTCCAAGAGTAATGCCTTCTCCTTACTAAAGGCATTCATTTCTATGGTTCACACCCAATTTAATCACACAGTCAAGATTGTGAGGAGTGATAATGCCCTTGAACTGGGTGGTTCCAACCAAGCCATTTCTTATTTCTCAGACATGGGAATTCTTCACCAAACTTCTTGCCCTCACACTCCCCAACAAAATGGAGTGGTAGAAAGAAAGCACAAACATTTACTAGAAACTGCAAGAGCCCTCCTCTTTCAGTCACATCTTCCCACAAAGTTTTGGGGTGACTGTTTACTTACAGCTACTTACCTAATAAACAGATTCCCCTCTTCAGTCCTGCAAGGCATGTCCCCATACCAAAAACTGTTTGGCTCAGTCCCTTCTTATGCACATTTGAAGACATTTGGGTGCCTCTGCTATGCCACTGTGCCTAAGCCTCACAGAGACAAACTCCAACCAAGAGCTATCCCATGTGTCATGTTAGGATATCCATTTGGTAAAAAGGGTTACAAACTGATCAACTTGGACACCCAACAGTGTTTCATTTCAAGAGATGTGAAATTTCAGGAAGATGTTTTCCCTTATGCAGATTCTGCCTCTCAACCCCCTTTCCCCACTGATCTTTCTACTTTTCCCATCCCTGAAACTCCCTCTCCACCACCTCATTCCTCTTCTATTCCATCTACTTCCTCACCTTCCCCCTCTCCCTCACCTACTCCCAAACTTGTTCCTTCTAGTTCCTTCACTCAGCCTTTTCCTGAACCTTTAAGAAAGTCTTCTAGGACTTCCAAGCCTCCTGCTTTTCTTAAGGAACATTATGTCTGCCAGCTCCCCTCCACTTGCTCCAATGTTGTATCCAACAGATTTGCTTGTCCTGACTTTGCTACATTAGAACCTCATTCTTACCAGCAAGCTGCAGTTATTCCTGCTTGGCAAGAGGCCATGCAGAAGGAATTTGATGCCTTGCAAGCTACTGGTACTTGGAGTATAGTGGAACTTCCCCCTGGGAAGAAACCCATTGGTTGTAAGTGGGTTTACAAAGTTAAGTACAAGGCAGATGGCTCCATAGAGAGATATAAAGCTAGGCTTGTGGTGAGAGGTGTGTGGCTGTCAAATCAGCTTGGCCCCTGTTTCAACTTGATGTCAACAATGCCTTCCTGCATGGTGACCTGTCTGAAGAAGTGTTCATGAAGATTCCTCTTGGCCTGACTGTCCAGTTCCCTTCTTCCTCTTCCAGACCCCCTCAGCTAGCTTGCAAGATGCATAAGAGTCTCTATGGACTTAAGCAGGCTTCCAGGCAATGGTATGCCAAGCTTGCCCATGCTCTGCAATCCAGAGGGTATTCCCATTCCATGAATGACTACTCTGTTTTCATTAAGTCTCAGTCTTCATCCTTGGTCATCCTGGCTGTTTATGTGGATGACATTATCTTAACTGGCAATGATCAAGCTGAAATCTCCAGTCTTAAAGCTTTTCTTGATGCCCAGTTTAAGATCAAGGACCTTGGTCTTCTCAACTATTTCCTTGGCATTGAAGTTTCTTACTCTCCTTCTGGGCTGCACCTTTCTCAGAGAAAATTCATTTCTGATCTATTGAAGGAGTTTCAGTGCTCTCATGTTTCCCCATTCATGGGGCCTTTGGATCCTAATGTTAAACTCAGAGCAGCTGAGGGTACTCTTCTTCCCCAACCAGAACAATACAGGAGCCTGATAGGGAAGCTCAACTTCCTGGTCCACACACGACCTGACTTGGCTTTTGCTGTCCAGCACCTCAGCCAATTTCTGCAGGTTCCCAGATTGCCTCATATGGTGGCTGCCTTGCATGTTTTGAGATACCTCAAGGGCACTTCAGACTTTGTTATCTTCTACAACAATGCTCCTGATCTGTCTCCCACTGCATATTCTGACAGTGATTGGGCTGCATGCCCTGATAGTAGAAGGTCTGTCACTGGATTTCTGGTTTTTCTTGGTGGCTGCCCTATTGCTTGGAAAGCCAAGAAACAGCCTGTGGTCTCTTTATCCTCTGCTGAAGCTGAATATCGAGCCCTGAGCAAAGTTGCTGCTGAAGTGACATGGGTTATTAGGCTTCTCCATGATTTTCACTTGTCATTTTTAACTCCTGTTTTTTTGTGATAGTCAGGCAGCTCTCCACATTGCTCACAACCCAGTTTTTCATGAGAGAACCAAGCATATTGAGGTGGATTGCCACTTCATCCGGCAGAAGTTACTTGAAGGCTTACTTGTGTTACACCATGTCTGCACTAAAGACCAGCTTGCTGATATGCTTACAAAGTCTTTGGGTGGGGCCATCCATCGTGGTTTTCTTCCCAAGTTGGGGGTTTGTCCACCCTCCAACTTGAGGGGGGGTGTTGGAGCTAAAGATAACAGACATACAGATCCACCTGATGCTGATGGCCCAGTTTAGTTAGTAGGCCTCTTAGTTCAGTTATTTAATTTTGGCCCAAGTGTATTTTGGGGTCTGTTAGGATAGTTGGGCTAGGCCCACAATATATATACATGTATAGTTACTGAATTCAGGTCAATCAATTCATTTTTCCAGTTCTTCATTCTTTCATCTCCACAAATTCTCCCTACAAGCAAATTACCTGATTCAATTATCTCGTCAATCATCAACAAGTTAACACTAGCTGGAAGATCTTGCATAGAATGTTAACATTCCATGACTCATGACTTATAGGAGGAGATTTTCATGTAGTTGATCACGCCCAACTACGCCCTATAAAAGGAACTAAGTGATTGCGGCAAATATAGCTCGGTACTTAAAGTTTCGAGGTCGAATTCTACAGAGAACACGACTCCTAGCAGTTAATCTAACCAAATTATCTATCCAATCAACTTAAGTTCCTCACGAACCAGTTGCTGGAAACTACTTAAAAAAATACAACATGTGAGAAGGAGAGGCATTACCTGCCATGTTTGCAAATGAGGATCGATGGTAATTGGTGCGATTGAATTTTTTCTTGCTTGCTGCAACAAAAAAGGGTAATAAGAGGCTGTCAACTAAAAATTTCAAAAAAAAAAAATGCTTATTGGTAAAAGTTGTGACAAAGAGAGGCCGTGATCAATTCATGAAGCAGGAAAGTTATTTCTTTCAGCCAAAAAAAAAAAAAAAGAAGAAAAGAGAAGGTTGCACTTGTACGTTGCACAAACGCTGCTTCAACAAGTCATTGTTTTAACATTGGCAAACTGCATGAACATTGTTTTAACAGCTTGTTGTGGCTAAAGAAAATAAATATTTTACTGGCCAAAGCTTTTACATGATGCAATTCAATAAGTCTTCAAGGTGTTTAATTTGAAAAAAAAAAAACAAGTAGTGCTTGGCTACTTAATTCATTATTCATACACTACAATGATCTCGAAAAAAAAATAAAGATATTATACTTCTCAGTTAAATAATGAGATGAGACAGAAAGATTGAAGACTCACGTCGGACTCATTGCACAGCTCTTGTTTTTCTTATGAAAATGAAGAAGTACGTGTATTTATAGGGGTAGAGTCTCCTTATATAAATAAGGGATTTTTACACTCTATATCCATGAAATTTAAAGTATTTACAAGTCATACCCATTAAAAATTATACCATCCATAAAACTAAAAGTATTTACTCAACCTACCCATTTATTATTGTATACCTTATAGGTGTATACCTTTAAGGTATACTGCATAAATTATGGTGTAAAAGTCTGGAGGGCAATTTATTACTATATACCTTTGTTATACCTTATATGTGTATACCTTTATAGTATACTGCATAAACTATGGTATGCAAGTCTGGATGGGTAGAGTGGGTAAATAGTTTAGTGGGTAGGTCGGGTAATATATGAAAATAGTGGATAGTGTCTGTAATTATTTTAAATTTTGTGGATATTTTTGTAAGTGTCCCCATAAATATTGGGGTTTACATGTACTATCAATAGTACTCCAACAAGACAATTTGTATCCAATTTGGACAACTAAGTGACGCGGACTTAAGGTGCTTGGCCAAACAATTTAATGGATAGCTATTTTCTGGGATTGTAACTGAAGTATAGTTGTTTTTTGACAATACTTGCATTGATCGATAAGCTATTGTTAGGGATGATAACTAGAGTGCAGCCATTTAATAGCAATACCTGCTAATGAAATAGCCACTTTCTGAGATTTAGCTGAAACATCGGGTATGACTTCCTAGCCGATTAGCCACCTTTTTAGATTTTAATTGAAAATAACCTACTTGAACAAAGAAATTACTTCAAGTCTAGTCTTCATGTGTCAATAAGTGTGACCCCGACAAGTCTTGAAGTAGGGAGCATTTGTAGACAAATAAATTTTGTTGCATCTAAATTCATAAAATAATTTGGCTATATGTTAAATTCAATTTATATTAGCCCAAATAAATTGAATGTGCTAATATAGTTAGATTAACTACAAAAAATTTCACTGTGTGCTAAGAAATGTTTTAGCAAAATACTATTTTTCATCCGGAGCCAAGACTTGTAAGTCTTGGCAATTGCCGAAACTTCAAAGGCAAATACTGTTTTGCCAATACTTCAAGTTATATGGCGAGAATGCAGGGAAAGACTGGAAGGGACAAGTTTTGGCAATTGCCAAGACTTACGACCAAGTGCGGCAAGTGTTGCCTTTTGCCAACACTTTAAGGGTAAATGTTGGCAAATAGAGAGGGGTCAAAGGCATGGCCAAGACTTACGACCAAGTACGACAAGTATTGCCTTTTGCCAACATTGTCATACCCCATATTTTATTTAACTCGGAACGAGTAGATTCAGGTTTGACTGGGTAACTCGTTTGAGTTTAGTGTCGCCACCTAATATATGTTTTCTAGGATGTATTAGGTCACCTAAATGTCTAAGGTCGAATTTCATGCAAGGAAAGACATATTCCAGAGATTCGAGGGTAAGAGGTCCAAATGAATTAGGGAAGAAGGTGTTAGGCACTTCCCAAATCCCACATAAAGTGGTTCCCACCCGAGTTTCTATTTTGGGATGTTAAAAGGCCATAGACACGCAAAGATTTCATGTATAAAACATTTTACTAACTTGAGGTCAAAATCGCAATTCAGTCAAGTAAAAAAAGTCTATTTACGCAAACTAAATTAAATAAGTAGTGAAATCCAAGTATTGGCTCTTCGAAATTTTGCAGAAACGGTCTAAGCCCAATGCCTAATAGCGTATTTAACCTCAAATTTACAAACATTGTATTACTCATATCAATTTTGCAAGAAATGATTCAAATTAGTTTATTAGTGCAATTTTCAATACCTATTTATAATTTGCAGTAATGACCAATTTTGCTAAAATGTCCAGCTTGCAAAAATAACCATTTTGGCGAAAAACAGTTTGGAATTGGTTAGAAAATGAGTTGAGGTTATTTTTGAAATAAAATATTAGCCATTTAGGGTCGGTGTGACTTAACATTAGTTGTCAATCACTAACCTTAATGGCTATTTTATTTTTGGGGTCAATTTTGAAAATATATACATATAGAGAGACTGTTTTGAAAAAAGGGATCACGAAACACATAAATGCACATAAGGGTTATCACACATAATATATAAGTATAGGCATGCAAAATACATGATAATATTTATCTAAACTTTAGAAAAATATATATAAGTGTTAGTACGGTTGACTCCAATAATCCATGCACCTTTATACACTATGAGATTAGTGTATAAGAGCTTAGGAGTTATAAAAATCAGTTAAACACACAAAAAAGGCCAGATTTGAAAAGATTTTTGGGTCCAGATTAGTAACGCAAAAAGAGGGACAGATTCTATTTGCAGAAATATTCACAGATTCGGCAGTCTTTGCACGTCTAGCCCCTATAGTAAGAAATAATGTAATTTTAATGATTTAAGCATAAAAATTATTTCGAATGTCGAGTTTAAAGGTCAAACACGTTGGATTCAGTCGACTAGGTGTATAAAACAGCACTGTTCCAGTTTTATATGCAAGAATTTCTATTAAACCCTGCTAGGACAGGTTCAAATTGGTGTACACCATGTGATAAATTTTCAGTTCATCAATTAGACCCTAAAAATGTAAAGACAACCTCATGATGTAGTCACATAAAGAAAAAGAGTAAGAGAAGGCCTCTGGGTAGCCAATTACACAGCCTTGTAACTGTGTAACCTATTTTAATCAGATACAACAGGGCAAGTCCTAACAAATATACACATAAAGGGGATACTAGAGAGGGAAAGCATGTGTTAAAGCCCTATTAAATTAAAACTGCCCCAATAGCCCATGATCACAGTAATTAGGCTTCAGAAATCCATGGCAGTAAGGTGTAATTGCTGAAAACATATTCATTCAATACCCTGCATTTGGTAATACTGGTATGATCCTTTTTAGACCATCCTAACAACTATATAAGAGTTAACAGAGGCTAAGAGGAAGCCCAGAACCAAGGTGTGAAGTGCTAAGGATCCAGACAAGCATAGGTAGTTCAGGTTATGCAAACACAGATAAAGAAGAAGCAAGCAGGACAACCAGGCATATGCAAGTTTAAGGTATAGGCAACAAGTGATAAAAAATAGAGAAAATACCTTCTGAACAACAGTGTGGCACAAGTAAACAGAGTGCAGGTAGTGCTTAATGCTTGCAAAGGCAGAATCAATAAACAAAAGAGCAGGGGTCTTGCAATAATTTTGAAAGACAATTAGAGGAGAGAGTAGTATGCAATAATAAATGTAGGAATTGTGTATGCTTGGGAAGTGTTTTATGTGTTTCTGTGTATTGTAACTTGTCTAGAGTGAAAGAATTAGCCGACTTATATAGGTGTGAGGGGTGGGGACTCAAATTTGAATAGGTAAGGTCAGGAAATCAGGGTGACAAAGTTTTCCTTAATTAAAAGATCCTTTTAGGTACTCTTTCCAAATAAGGGTCCATTAGAGCCCTAAACCTAAGGCAAACAGGATTCTAAATAAGCATGATTGATTCTCTTTGACAAATAACAAAACCTAAATTCAAAAATCAGTTTACAATAGTATTCCAATTTAGGTCCAGAATCCCTTTGATTGTATTAACAGGTTCCCTTAAACTCAAATTGACACTATATAAATTACTGTCGCATCCTATTTTTTACCGAACCGGTTAAAGTTTGAAATAGGGCTCGACTTATTGGAACTCACGGGTAAAGAGTTGGAGTCGCCACCTAACATATTTTTTAACTAGGCGTATTAGGGCACCCATTTTGTTTCTAGACAATTTTACAATTAACTCCGAAACTTAGTTTACGAACCAGAAATTCTAGGCAAGGGTTCAAGTTAACCTGAAAGGGAGGGGTTAGGCACCTCTCAGGCTCCACCAAATGTGGTTATCGGCCGGACTAAATAATTAGGATTCTACGTAATTAAAAACAGGTAAAATAACTAACTAAAAATAGACGAATAGTTAAATAATTATTTATATGCCTGTAATAATCAAGATTTAATAAAAAGATTCCAATTTGCTAATCGGCTTCTTACTTGGAGAATTACACCTCGCAAATAAAATACATTAGTTAGTATATTAAAATAAGATAATAGTGATAAAATGAAAGTTGAATAAAAGTAAAGTGATTTTAAAAGGTGTTTTCAGGAGCGTCATTTTCAAGATTGTTCATCCAAATGTACCTCGCAAAAATATGAAAATGAATTAGTACGACAATTAATAAAGTAAAATAATAATAATAAATAACAATAAGAATAATAATAAATACTAATAATAATAATAATAATAATAATAATATTAACAAATAATAATAATGAAAATAATAATAATAATAATAATAATAATAATAATAATAATAATAATAATAATAATAATAATAATAATAATAATAATAATAATAATAATAATAGGGGACCAGAAAAAACACCCCTCTCGAATTGTAAATCTCTCACATTGTAAAAACTTCAAGTATATAAAAATTCTCTGGACTGCTTGAGCGCAAACCAAGGTAGCTAATATTGTTCTTTTAAATTTTGTTGCTTTTAATAAATTTAAGTTTACATATTTTGGCCTAATGATAGGCTAAATCATTAGGTGTTGAGCTCTGTCACACTAGGCTACTGGGGTAAAATGATTCTAATAACAGATTTAGGTTAGAATCTCAGCAGGTGGTGGTATTAAAGTATGGTTGGATATACAACCCAAGCGGAAGGTTGAATACCAGAACCATGGTTCTGTTGTTTGCCCGCTTAGCCGTGGATGGCGTTTAGGGCTGTTGTTGAACCTAATTTTGGGTTCAACCACTCCTTGCCAGGGTTGGGTCACCAGTAAATCTTGTGAACCCCATGCTGCCCGGATC
Organism: Petunia x hybrida; assembly: GCA_037355625.1. Classification (NCBI taxonomy): domain Eukaryota; kingdom Viridiplantae; phylum Streptophyta; class Magnoliopsida; order Solanales; family Solanaceae; genus Petunia; species Petunia x hybrida. The sequence goes on from JBBBVM010000036.1 coordinate 11,848,592, forward strand.
CGTCTTTATGTTATGCATCTGGCCCGTGGCAACCCAACCTCTAATAGAGGAAGGGAAAACAGAGGAAGAGGCACTGGTAGAGGTGCTGTAATAGCCCAGATGGGTAAACAAAGGCTTATAGCTGAAGATCTGACAGGATCATCTTCAAAGAATAATACAAGTAATGATACTATGTCATATCATCAGTATCAAGAATTCCTGGAATGGAAAAATTCCCAAGAAAAGCATAAGGCAGTAGGGGATAATATGCCTCCATCATATTCTTCTGTTATACTAGAAGATGATAATGAAAATATCCAGTCTTATATTAAGACAGATTACAAGGAGTTAATATTATTCCTTGAGGATAGAGACCTTCAATGGAAGGATGAGCCATGGAAGTTAATGGCAAGATATCTAAATAATGCGTCATACGCAACTAGTACTTATAAGTACAGAGGTCATTATAAAATGATACTCTCAGCTACCGAATCCTGCGAAATATCGCACTTTTATCCAGCCAATACTAAAAAGGTTTTTAATTTCTCAAAAATTATAGTCAAAAGGATTATATCAGCAGAAGAATGGGGTTTGAGTACCCTAACTGAGAAAAGTTATAATCATCCGGAAATGAAAACTCCGGTAAAATATAATTACTGGGATTATATGAAAAGCTTTTATAAAGTGTTGTTATATGAAAATGAAAACAAGAAACATTCTTGGTTCATAAAAATATGCTCGAATGTTTATAAACATTGGTATAATTCTGCTGCTTTAGCATATTATTAATATGCTTAGCAGTAATCTGCAAAGTATTTTCCTCAATTAAAGCGGAAAAAGCTATAAAATCAATCTTTTTCCCCTCTCTTTTTATTTTAAATGGTTGCTGTGGAGGTAATACAGCATTAATAATAGTTCCATTTGCTAATTCAAATTGTCTTTCCGAGACAGCAATATTATTTGCTACATATCTTCCCATAAACCATAGGACAAAAGATATGAGTTTATTATAATTTTCAAGATCTTTATAAAACTCATTTTGAAAAGTATTTTGCTCATTTTTATTAAAATTTGTAAAAAACCATTTCCGAAATAATTCCCATCCGGGTTTATAAAATTCTTCGGAAATTTTCTTTCTTGCGGGTGATCCCCGACTAAAATCGATTTTGGCCTTAAAATTCATTAAATCGTGTTAAATTCCATTTCAGATGCGGTTATATCCTCATCATCTATCTGTTGTTCTCTTATCGGAGCAACAGGAGTAACAATATTATCTTTATCAATTTTTAAACTATTATATCTTGGTATTTCTTCTCTTACCTGAGAAGTAGAAGCCCTAGATGGGGTTTCTACGATATAGTCAATTGGAGAGATATGAGAATGATGCAATGAATTAGATCTAGATAAATATTTCAAACTAGATCTATCTGATCCTGTATCTGTTCTGCTTATAACATCATCAGCTCTAAATCTGATCTTCACATTTCCTTCTGGAGTCTGTTCGATTCCAGTTAAGTTCGTATCTTTCAAATCTTTCGGAGGGGCCGCTTCCTCCATGACCCATTCTTTAGGGAAATCAATTTCTTCCCACTTGATAGGTCTCCTGGTAGTGACTTTAGTCTTACCAAAATTAGTTTCTATTAAAATAGTCTCATTTTTAATAATAATAATAATAATAATAATAATAATAATAATAATAATAATAATAATAATAATAATAATAATAATAAAAGGAGTTTCTTCTAGTGGTTCTCCTTCAAAAATAGGTCGTCTTTCATCCATTTTTTCCTCGCAAAAAATATAAAGATAATGAGTTAGTATTATAATAAATAATAATATTATAATATAAATAATTACAATAATAATGATAAAATAATAATAGTAATAATAAAAATAAAATAAAAGGGAAAAATAGATTTTATAAAAGTGTAAGCTCAGGTTTGTATGAATCGGGGTAGAGGTTAGGAACATCGATACGGCTGCAAACACGGTGGCCCTCCGGTTGCCATGCCAAGTACCGGTCCCACTACTCCATCACTGGCTTGTTTTGCAATTGAAACTCATACATGTCATCATCGCCTTTTTGTTTTTAGGGACACGGGGTACGTAACGAGACGAGAATGATTTGGCCTCCAAACATCATTGGCCTAAGTGTAGTATCATGTTCAAATCAGTCCCAAGGCCTCAATCTATGTAAATATATTTTTTCATTGGCCTGTAACAAGTGTAAAAGCTTTCAGTCATTTTTCATTAATCAGAGTAGCACAAGCAAACAAACATCCTATTCTTGTAAGCATCTGGGTCAAACCAAATATGAAGCAGTACCGGTTTCTCTGCCAAATAAACAACACATCAAAGCCAAGTGATTAAGCCTGCGTTAATTCCAAAATATATAACAGAGTAAAAACAAAGCAATTCCTCAATCGAACAAAGCAAGGAAGTAAAAGGAGCGAGTAAACCAAAGCAAACTCCGGGGGGAAAAACGGTGGCAATGAATCAAACTTCCCACACAATCGAACAGCGATACAATTCCTCCGATGGACAGCGGTGTCAACAGAACAGAGCAGTAGTTAAAAGGGAGCGAGGAGCGACCGCCGGTCAGATTTCCCGGTGAGCCTCGCGGCGTCACTGCGACTCGCCTCTGCCTCCGCCTCTCCCTTGTTCTATCTTTGTTTTTGATCCCATTTCTGTGTGTGTATCGTTTCTATTATGGTGCAGTGGTGGGTCTCCAACTAAAGCTCCACTGTGTTGCCGATGATGGCTATGGCGCTGCCCCTTTATCCCAACCCCTTGGTTTCGATCTTCCCTGTTCGACCTCACCCTTTGCCCGATTCCCCTTTTTCACTGGTGGTGTTTTACGATCTGGGTACGTATGTTTGTCGGATGTGTATGTAGGGTTGTATTTGGATGGGGTAAGGTGGAAGGGATCATGATGTGGTATATATATATCTGTGATGATGTGTGTGTTTTGTATGTTGGCGAAAATGGTGAGGAGAAGGTGTATAGGTGTGTGTATTATTTTGTATGGATCTGTATGTATATGTTAAAAGGGAAGGAGATAAGTGGGTGTTGTCTTATTGTATGGGAATTAAAAGAGAACGAGGAAAAAGGGATTTCGATGATGGTGTGGGTGGCACTGTGTAATTGAGCATTTTTAGGGAAGAAAACAAAGAGGGGTGAGGATGAGTGTGTGTGATGTGTGTTGGGAAGAAGACCGGTGGGGAAGTAGGGTCTTGTGGTGTAGTCTGTGTATTGTGTCTCGTGTGTGTATGCTGATTTGGTGGTGTTTGGTGTGTGTAAAGGAGAGGGGAAGATGACAATGGAGGGGATAACTTTTTATGTGGGGTCTGTCGATGTAGTTCTGTGTCTGCTGATATTCATGGGTTCCTGCAATAGTGTAGTCCCTTTTCTTTTAAAGAAGGAGAATTGAAAAAAGTCTGTTGGGGATTAGAGATAATTGAGGGATTTTAGATTTAGGGAGATTAAAAAATAAAAGATTAAGAGAAGATTAGGGAGGGATTTTAGGGATTTTGAGGAGATTGGGGAGTGATGAACTTGGACTGGTTTGAGAAAAAGGGATATGTAGAAAATGTACTTGGACCCTTCATTGTTCTAGATTCAGGATGGAGTAAAACATTTGTAATAATTTAAAAGAAGTCAAATATGAATATTAAAAATGGAAAAATTGAGTGATATATTTAATTGGACTAAAAATTAACTTAAAGGTGCTCAGTAAATAAATAAAAATGTAAATAATATATATTACGTATAAAAGTGAGAAAATGCAAATACAAAATAATTGTGGTCAAATTAAAATATTTAAGTATAAATAGTTGCACATAATTAACAAATGTAGCAATTGCACAAATGATCACAATTTGCCACATACTTAAAATACATAGCCTAAGTGATGTAATTAAGTAATATAATCACAATTATATATATATATATATATATATATATATATATATATATATATTGTATAAATAGGGGATAACACACGTAAAATACACACATAAAGAAAATTGGAATACAAATTAAACTAATTAAATATAAAAAGCTATAAATATTTATTAAGTGCTATAAATGCACTAAAATTTCACAAACAACCACATTTTGACTAATAGCTTAAATGATACAAAATTACGTAATATAACCACAGTTAAATATATAATGTATAGATAGGTAATATCACACGTAAATGCAAGCTTTCTAATGCACATTATGCATAAATAGTCAAATTGCACCCTTAAGTTAAATTATAGCCGATTTTGGAAAAAGGAGGGACAAAATTGGGTGTCAACAGCTGCCCCTCTTTGCCCGGGGATGGTGAAAGAGTCTTCGGGCAAAGATAGTTAACGGAGTAGCTAGTTTTGTCACGACTGGTATGCAAAATAATTGAAAAGGGAAAATGGGAGTTTTGGGATGTTTTTGGCCGAATCCCGGTCTCTGAGTTGCCTACATATCTCGGGTTTCATGAGAATCAGGCCGTGTGTAGTTCTAGAATGGCATGTTGCATGTGTGAGATGTTTTATGGCGCACGATTTTGGATGTAAAGACCAAACTTATCCGGGTTTGTAAAGTTTAGGTTCGTGTATGCTTTGTCTTTTGGCGGGATAAATGAAGAGTGAAGTAAAGGCACTAGCGAAGGTGAGATAACCTCAATAGATCGAGCGTGGAAAAAAGGCTTATTATCGTCCTAGTTATGAAAATGTGGCCCGCTACACACCCATAAAGTGGAGTTTATATGTACATAGTTTCCACTTCATCTCGATAAATGAGTAATCTTGCCTTCAATATTACCTTGGCTGAGCCGGAAAATATTTGAAGAGCGAGTTTTGTAAATGCGCACTAGTCACATAGATGGGCACGACTAAGCACGAAAACACGCACGATTGACATAGATAGGCTTGAATAGACAAAGTAGGTATTAGTTGGAAGAAAATGCAAAATGACATCCTAATTTGTAATGAAAGATTAGGCAGATTACTTGTGAGCATGAGATGATCGGATTTGGGCGAGTCAGAATTTGATAGAATAGGTAGTTTGCAGGTACGACAAAGGCGTTGCCGAAGATGAGGTGACATCGATAAATTGAGTGTGGGAAAAGAGGCTTGTAATCATCCTATTTATGAAGATGTGGTACACGACACACCCATAAAGAGGAGTTTACATGGACATAGTTTCCACTATAACTCGATAAATTAGTCATCTTGCCATCAACATGTTTTCTGAATGAGCTTGGGAATATTGAAGAAATGAAGCACGATGTGGGCGCATGATTCAAATAGATAGGCACGATTAAGCACGAGAACGGGCACGACTGACACAGATGGGCTCGAATATGAAGGAATACGAAACTGACACCGAATCAACAAGTAAAGGTTAGGTAGATCAGTGGTGCATGTATGGGACTGTAGCTTTGAGCGCTTTGGAACTTGGCAAAATAGGTAGCTCGCGGGAGTAGCAAAAGTGTCATATGTGGGATTAAGCTTCTTGAATTAGGTCTTGGGATGATGCTTTGTGTGTATTTGAGGTTTTGTGGTTGTGCAATTTGTAGTGATTTTGGGAGCAGGTGTGAGAGTATTGCGCAGGGGTTTGTCGAGAGATCGGAGAGTCCCTACAGCAAAATCAGGATAAATGCAAATTGAGATAAAAATAAAGATAAAGTAAACTTCTCTGTTGAGTTGAGCTCTCCTTTGTCACGTCGTTGTCTAGTCTGCTTTCAGGTGCTCAGTTCTATGGAATGTGTGCCTCTCCTCTGGGGGATATCCATTTGCTAAGTGTTTCTCGTCAGGAGGTGATTGCTCCGTCATGCCGAGCTGTCCTTGGATCATCTTGCCAGTGCAACACCGAATTGTATGTCCTGCCATAAAAGTGAATATGCAAAATAGTATGTATGTAAATGCATAAAGATACTTCCCTGTTGTTGGATCGTCTTGCCATTCCTCTTCATCCTTTAAATATGTTCTTGTCATGTCGGGCTGTATACCCCCTTTTGTATTGAGCTGTGTATCTTTTCATGCGGGGTTGCGTATCATTCTTTCATTTTGGTTGCACACCCTTTGTCATGCCATCCTTTCACCGGGCTGTCTACCCTCCAGGTTATCTTTCTGTTACAATGTCAAACTTTGCGTCGGGCTGTCTACCTTCCGCCATGTCAAACTCAACGTCGAGCTGTGTACTCTCGGTCAATGCATCAGGCTTTGTACCAAAAGGAAAGCAAGTGGCATTGAGTGACAAGATCTACATATTTGAGCAAGATGCATCCGATTCTTTGACTGAGGCTTGGGAAGCGTTCCAAGATGGGTTGTTCCGGTGTCCTAATCATGGCTTCAATGGAAGCATGTTGTTGCAAAGCTTCTATCAAGGCTTAAACAAGATGAACCAATCCGCCTTGGACACTTTATGTGATGGTGTCACCATGGACAAGAGGTATGAAGAAGTGAAAGATATCCTAGACAAACTGACCAAGAGATCTCAAGAATGACAATCAAGAGCTAAGAATCTGAGAAGAGAAGTTGGGATTAGTCCAATGATGATGGAAAGACTTGAAGCCCAAGATGAGAGAATGGCAAGAATCTTGACATCGGTGGAACTCATAAATAAGAATTCGAAGGCCAATAGAGAAGCCAATGAAAAGAAGTTGCACAAGGTGGAGAATATCCACACCACAAATATCGGGCATCAAGTGGCTCCAATGGGGTATGTGACTCCCGGAGGTGTTCCTTTGTCCCTTCTCCAACATGGGCAAGAAGGATACTATCTGGAACAATGCTAGCATGTGCAAGATAGAGAAGAGCCAAATTATGTGGGTAACTACCAAGGGAAATTAGGGTATGATCAAGGTGGTTATCAAAGACCTTATCAACAACCCTACTAACAACCATATCAACAAGCCTACCAACAACAAGGGCAATGGAGGCCGAGTCAAGGAAGAAGTAATTGGAGTAGCAACCAAGAGGGGAGAGAAGCCAATTCTTCTCAACAATATGCTCCAAGACCTCCGTTCAAGCAAAATGATCAAAAGCGAAAGCTCCCACAAAATTGGAAGAAATGATGAGTCAAATGCTTCAAAATCAACAAAGCTACTCCGGAGACATGAAAGACATGAAGCAAACTATGATGTCACATTCCACATCCATCAAGGAGCTTGAGTCGCAAATAAGCCAACTAGCACATCAAGTCAATCAAAGGCCCACAAGAAGCATTACCAAGTGATAGGATAGTGAATCCTAAAAGAGGCGGTAACGACCAAGTGATGGCAATTAAAACTCGAAGTGGCAAGATATGGGAAGACCCAAAAGCCAAGAGTAATGATGATGCGGAGTTGAGAATGCAAGATGATCATGTGGGTGCCGAGCGGAATGACAAGGAAGCTAATGGAGAAGAGATGGTGCAAGAAGAAATGGAGAGGCAAGGTGATGTGTTGGTGCAAGAGTATGATGATGATGTTCAAGAAGTCACTAAAAAGCCTAATCCCCAAAACACCACTACCCAAATAGCCAAACCAAAGAACACTCCACAACCCAAAGGAAGCCCTTTCAACCCAAGCTCCATTCCTAAAATACCTCTTCCTTTCCCATAAAAGAGACACAAACAAAGAGAAATATCCCATGCAAAGAAGATTTGGGAGAAGATAGCAAGTACTTCCATCAACATTCCATTGGTTGATGCATTGGGACAAATGCCCAATATTGCAAAATTCATGAAAGACTTGGTGACCAAGAAGACATATGGAGATTTCGAGACAATCAAGGTAACTCATCAAGTGAGTGCAATTGTGTCAAAACACATGGCTCAAAAGATGGAAAATCCCGGGGCTTTTACCATTTCATGCACAATTGGTGGAAGACACTTCAAGAAGGCTTTGTGTGACCTAGGTGCAAGTATCAACTTAATGCCATATGCGGTGTATAAGACATTGGACACCAAAGCACCTAGACCAACAACTATGAACCTACAAATGGCCGATCGCTCAATGAAAAGTCCGATTGGGATTATTGACAATGTGTTGGTGAAGGCAGACAAATTCATCTTCCCGATAGATTTTTTTATTCTTGATTGCCCCGTAGATTTTGAAGTACCTATCATTCTTGGGACACCATTCTCTGCAACCGGAAGAGCTCTTTGTGATGTGGAAAGAGGTGAACTTACTTTTAGGTTCAATGGAGAGAAGGCCGTATTTCATATTTGCAAGGCTTTGAAACAACCAATGGATGATGCGACTTGTTCTTATGTCGATGTCGTGGTTGATGCCCTAGTGGAAAAGGAGAGTGTCTTAGCTAGTCAAGAAGACACATTGGCGGCGGTAATTAGGAACATGGATGTGGAAGATGAAGCGAGTGTAGCAGAGGTGGTGAAGGCATTAGAGGGCTTTGGATCAAAACCCTATGTACCTAAAAAGCTATCCTTAGACCTTGAAAACCGAGAAACCCCACCTACAAAACCATCCATCGAAGAACCACCGAAACTTGAATTGAAAATCCTACCATCCCATTTGAGATACACCTTCCTTGGTCCCAACTCCACTCTACCCATAATCATTTCATCCCACTTGACCAAAACTCAAGAATCTAAACTTGTTGAAGTGGTGAAGAGGAGAATTAAAGCTATAGGGTGGACCTTGGCGGATATAAGAGGAATCGATCCGGGGGTATGCACTCATAAAATCTTGCTTGAAGAAGGGTGTCGGCCAAGTGTGGAACACCAAAGGAGGTTGAATCCTCCTATGCAAGAAGTGGCAAAGAAAGACTCCAAAGCGAGGCTTATCCGGTGGGTATTACTTCTTCAAGAATTTGATATTAAAGTGCTTGATCGAAAAGGGACCGAGAATCAAGTGGCGGACCACTTGTCCCGCTTGGAGGAGGAGGGGAGGCCAAAAGAAGAGATAGAAGTGAATGATGCATTTCCAGATGAGAGGAACTTGGCCGTGTCCTAGGAACCAATCCCTTGGTATGGCGACCTAGCCAATTTCATAGTTGGGGGAGTCTATCCCGAAGACTTCACGTTCTATCAAAAGAAGAAGCTAGCCAAGGATGCAAGATTCTATTATTGGGATGAACCCTATATCTTTAGGGTATGTGTTGATGGAATCATCCAGAGATGTGTTGCCGAGTCCGAACAAGAGGCTATTATGGAAGGGTTTCATTCTTCTCCTTACGGAGGACATCATGGTGGAGTGAGGACGGCGGCAAAGGTATTACAATGTGGTTTCTTTTTTCCAACTTTACACAAAGATGCCCACACTTGGGTGAAAATTTGTGATCAATGCCAAAGGATGGTGGAATATCAAGGAAGCACGAGATGCCGATGAATCCCATTGTTGAAGTTGAGTTGTTTGATGTGTGGGGAATTGACTTTATGGGGCCGTTTGTGAGTTTCTATAGCAACAAATACATCTTGGTAGCGGTTGATTATGTGTCCAAATGGGTGGAAGCGGTTGCGCTCCCCAATAATGAAGCCAAGAGTGTGTTGGGTTTCTTGAAAAAGAATATTTTCTCACGATTCGGGACCTCGAGGGTGATCATTAGTGATGGTGGGAGCCATTTTTGCAACCGAGCTTTTGCAAACCTCCTCCAAAAATACGGAGTGAAACACAAAGTTGCAACGCCCTACCACCCTCAAACAAGTGGGCAAGTTGAAGTCTCAAACCGGGAAGTGAAGAACATTCTAGCCAAGACGGTTAATGCAAATAGAACCGATTGGGCTAGAAAACTTGATGAAGCTTTATGGGCTTATTGAACCGCCTACAAAACTCCTATTGGGATGTCTCCATTCAAATTGGTATTCGGTAAAGCTTGCCATTTACCCGTTGAGCTTGAGCACAAAGCCTTGTGGGCATTGAAGAAGTTGAATATGGATTGGAGTGATGCCGCAAATGCAAGAGTGTCGAACTTGCATGAACTTGATGAATTCCGGTTATTGGCCTATGAAAATGCGATGATTTACAAATAAAAAATGAAGATGCTTCATGATTTGAGAATTTGGAACCGGACGTTCAAGGAGGGAGATTTAGTGTTGTTGTTCGACACCCGCTTGAAATTGTTCCCCGAGAATCTCAAATTCAAATGGAAGGGCCCGTTTAAGGTGGTAGGTGTTACACCTTATGGCTCGGTTGATTTGCAATCGAAGGAAGGAGGAAGAACTTTCCGAGTCAATGAGCATCGGGTGAAACACTATTTGGGATGCGACGCCGAGGTTGGTGAAGTGGCGCACATCTACATTGATGAACCTTGAGGAGAAAAGCCAAAACCGTCGTGCCGCAACGTTAAATTAGGCGCTTCTTGGGAGGCAACCCAAGCTTTTAGCATAACTAGTTGTTACATGTGCAGGTACCCGAGTTGAGTGAAGTACAAAGCGAGGAAGTGAAGAAAGTAAGCCAAAAAAGGGTCTGGAACAGCTATAGGCGGACCACCTCTGTCACAGGGGTGAACCACCTCCAAAAAGTCCAGAGAGCAAGCAAAATAAGAATTTTCAAGAAATTCGGTTAAGTATAAAATAGGCGGACCGCCCACTTAAGTAGGCGAACCGCCCAGGTAAGTGTGATGCATGCTTAGAACATAAAAAAACACACAAAAGCAAAAGAGGCGCACCACCCATTTCTAATAGGTGGATAGCCCTGTTGATCTTGGACCCGACCCATCGGGTTTGAAGTTTAAAATAGGCGGACCACCCTCTTCCTCCTATCAAAACACAATTGAACAAGAAATCCCAAGACCCTTTGGCCGAAAATCATCGGCCCACTCCATCAAAATCGATTTCATCCATCAAAAACACACACAAATCACTCCACCATCACTTTAATCTTCATTCTTGCTCTATTTCGGGTATGTGCACATAATCTTTTAAATTTTTGCTTTAATTTTCTTTAACTTAGTGAAACAATATTTTTTGGTTTAGATGTAGTTAATAGTAGACTAAATTAGTATTCAAATTGTTCCTTGTGTTTAAATGCTACATATTGATGTTGATAAATTGAGAAAGTTAGGGTTTAGGTTTGAAAAATGGGAATTTTGATGAAATTTTAAACCCATGGCTTGAATACCCTACAAATTGGTTGCTTGAATTGTTTGAAATATGGGGAATGCTATTGTCATGCTTTGAATGCTCAAATTTGTCAATCCATTAGTTGAGGGAAGCAAAAATTCATGAAAATCGCAATGCGCACTTGAAGTTGGAATTGAGTGCGGTGTTTTAAGCTTGTATGATTGTTTGAATTGTTCTAGGTTGCTGGTTTGGATTGTGCGAGCATGTTTAGAGCCTTCCTTGGTAAATTGTTTGTGAAAGTGCTTGGAAATCTTTCGAGTTGTGCATAATGAAAGTCATGAAGTTTGAGCGCTAGTTAATTAATTGAATTGTGAGTATGAGTTGTTCTTGATGTTCTCATGAGCTTGATGGCCTCATGAGCATTCTTGCGAGTTTGAATTTGCTAAAATGCGCTCCCTTCATGATTTTCCACTAGTTGGGGAAGGACTTTAACAATTCAAGATTTTGACTCATTGCTTGATGTAATTGTGCGTGAAATTGATTAAATTTAGTGTAGAATATATAGGATGGCCTTGAAAATACCTTGGAATTTTGAAAATTTGAATAGATAGGATGGCCTTGAAATCTTGAGAACTTGGTTATAAAATTGCTTGGCTTCTGCATGTTTAGATGAAGTACAAATTCTTGGTCTTTGTTTGTGAGAATTAGTTGTGAGTGACATGTGAGAGTTGTGAGTGTTGGATGCAGTTAAAGGCACACCGCCGGTTTGCTAAGGCTGACCGCCTGTTTTGATAGCACTTCTCTGCACTACTCTGAAGTTGGGACAGGCGGACCGCCTGGTTGACAGGGGCGGGCCGCCTGTTTTGCTTGCACTTCTCTGTTTCTCTAACAGGCGCACCGCCTGTTTACAGCGGTAGGGCGCCTGTTTCTGCAACTTGTCCCTCCGATTTCTTGCCTTCTGCGATGCTTCCAATTGTGACTAACACTCATTCTTCCATGCCTTTACAGGTACCATGGGCAAGAAAATAGTAAAAAGGAAGCCGGAAGCCCCACCTCCTCCTCTTGATGATGAAACACAGGATGATGTACCATTGGCCAACTTGGCTACACAATCTAGAAGTGTGTCGAGAAAGAAAAAAGGCAGGAAGCTTCTTCCTCTATGCAACCGGTACAAGAACAAGTAGAGGAGGAACAAGCTCAAGAGGTAGAGGATGAACAAGATCAAGAGGTAGAGGAGGAGGAGCATGGGAAACCGGAGGCCTAAGCGGAGGAGTCGGATGAAGAAGAAATGAATGAGGAATTGAAATTCAAGTTTTGTTCAAGAAAGGCACTCAAGTTCTATAAGAACCGGTTTCAACAGCAGAGAATCAATCCAGAAAGAGTGATTAGCATGAAAGATGTGGATGCAAGAATCCCGACATCTACAACGGGTATGTAGCAACCGGGTGGGAGGCGACTTTGAAGAAACCGTTGAGGGAATCAAATGAGCAATTAGTCGCGGAGTTCTATTCCAACCTAGCTACTAATGCCAAGGGCAACAACAAAGTGTATTGCCGAGGTAAGTACATTGACATTTCCGTGAGAGCATTAAATGTACACTTGGGGCTCCCGCATTTCACTCCATCACAACATATAAAAAAATTAAAACTTTCCCGGAAAGAGCAAAGGGAGTTGCTTGTACCTATCATTGGTAGAACAGTGAACCCGGGATGGAAAAACTTGGGAGTTCAAATTGTGAGGGCTGACGTTAATTTTGAAGCAAAGGGTTGGCAATACATTGTCATATCACGGGTCCGGCCAACAAGTCAAGATAACAAGTTGACTTTGAAGAGAGCCGTAATGATTGGTTGTTTGATGAAGGGTATCAAAGTGAACTTGGGAGCGGAAATGCTTAAACACATGCGGGAAGTGGCAAAATGTGAAAAGGATAATTTAGCATTCCCCTCTACACTGACCGATTATTTGCTGAAAGGTGGTTGCCCGGAGCGACCATAGGACTATAAATCGCCTCCTAAATCTGCCTTCTATTTGTATGCTTTCAAGGACACCCCACTAGAGGCTTCCTCAGGTACTATTCTTCCTGATGATCATGATGATGTACCACCCACATCTGAGGCAGCCCCTCAGCTTGAGGTAGACCCCTTTACTTCTGGTATTGGCATATGCACTATCCCTGAGGATGTGCGTGATCTTGGTGCCCAGTTGAATGAGCTTAGGGCTCTTATTTCTAACTTACCACAGGTGCAGCCCCCACCCTCTGCAGTCTCTACTGAGCAGCACAGTGAGTTGGTTCAAGTTTTGAAGGCTCATTCCAAGACTATTGAGGACCACACCAAAGTCGTGGAGGCTAACACTTTGGCCCTTCAGGCTCACTCCCAGGATGTTCGTGCCATCAAGGCATCTTTGTCTAACCTTGCTACCTATTACTCTATGTTGGATAAGAAGATTAGCAAGGCACTAGGTGTACCTGCCGGAGGGGTTATCATTCAGCAGAGATCATCCCCTCCACAACCCCAGCCTAAGGGCCAGATCACATCTACTGCCCCTGTTTCTACTTATGTTCGACGAGGTTCTGCTAAGGCCACTACTTCAGCCTCCCTTGCTACTACATCTACTACACTTGGTTCTACTGTTACTCCAGCTGCGCCAGCTCCTATTGCATCCTCTTCACTGCCACCACAGTCTTCTTCAGTTGCACACCGAGCGTCTAGTTCACAGGCTTCTAAGCCTCCAGCCAAACAGTCAAGGAAAGCTCAGCAACAAGAGGACGAGGACTTACTCGAGGATGTTGAGGCTACTGAGGCCATGGACTTTGATATTGATGATGATGCTCTTGATCCAGTCTCAGGGTCTATTGGTGATCTCACCTTGTTGCCCGAGGAGATGCAGGTTGACATTGCTACACGGAGATCTATTAAGACAGCACGCCGAGCAGCGGAAAGGGCCGAGCAGCGGGAAGGAGACAGGAACCACCAGCCACGCCCTCACTTGCCCCTGTAGCGGGCAAAGGGAAGGGCATTGCTTGAGCATCAGGGCAGTCCCCTCTATACCCCCTTTTTGTACTTTACTTTGCTCTACTTAGCATGTAGGGACGATGCTAGAGTCTTTAGTTGGGGGAGGGGTTCAGACATATATGTGCATCTTTAGATAGTGATAGTACTTGTGCTTATAATGTCCATGTATACGTTTGAACCATTTTGATGTATATACAGTTTATGTTGTTAGTTTTAACTTGTCTTCTTGGCTATGTTCCAAAGTTGTTTTTAGTTTTAAATAAGCCTCCAGTTTTCTTCACTTGGTTCAAAAACTTGATTCTTTCCGGAGGTTCTTTTTGAACCAAGTTTGTACATAAAACCTTTTGAAAATATATTAATGGATTATGTGGTACTACCTATTATTACATTATTTTTATGGCAACTTTGACAAATGAATGTGTACTTTGAGTGGCATGGCGCAAGTTGTAGACCACGAGGTTCTCTAGTTAACTTAATTGTATTGTTTGCGTGGTTTAAAACTTGAACCATTATATGCTTTGTGAGTGAGTGTCCTTAGTGTGTGTTTAGACTTTGAACTTGGAAGATTACTTGCGTGTGTGGTGAGCTCTTGAATAATAAGCTTATGTGTGTAACTTGAAAGTTTGAAACTTGCCCTTAATGTACTTTGAGACGAAATCCTAGGTGAAACTTGACTTGAGACATGATTTTAGGCTTTCTTTGGACCGCTACTATCCTAAATGGCCTACCCGTATGCATTTATCCTAGTTAGCCCCTCTGAGCCTTAACCTTTCATTTGTCAGCCACTAAAATTGAAAACCGAGCCAATTCTTGTGTGCTAAGGCACCAACCCTCTTTTTGGCCCTAACCTCCATATGTGCATTGAAAAACGTGCAACTTAGGCTAAAACCTAAGTTTGGGGGAGATGGTAAAAGCTTGGAATCCCATTGTGAATGTCAAATTGAAGTACATAAAAGAAAGAAAAAAAGAGAAAAGAGAAACAAAAGAAAGAGAAAAAGAAAGGAAATATAAAAAAAAGAAAAAAAAAGAGAAAAATGTTGAATAAAGATGGGATTAATTAGCGCCGCCTTCAAAAGAAAGCTAGAATGAGCCTAAATAAAAAGAAAAGGAAAGTTGCACAAAAGAAAGTAAGATGATGTAGTGCTACGGAGGTATAAGTCACTATTTAGCCAAATCTACCACACCTTAAACCAAAAGCCTACATTATAACCATATCAAGTCCTAATTGATCTCTAGTCAAGTGGCCCTATATTAGTGGAGAAGTACAAGAAGAGCAAGTCTTTGAATCTTTGAGAAGCACACATGAGCATTTCTTTGTGAGAGTGAGAGTTCAAATTCTTGGAGTCCAAATTTTGTGTTAAAATATTTTGTGAGTGAAGGACTCCATTCTTTTTCATGAGGAAGCAAGTAACTTTTGAGTGAGGGGTTTGAATGCATATTGAGGCTCATGAACAATCGGAGCAAGCCGATAACCGTGAGATAACTCTAAAGGCTCATGAGTTTCCTTTCGCCATAGTCCGAACAAAGTGCATAGTTGCTTGGCAATTGTTCATATTAGTATGTGTGACTAGTTAGTACCAACTAGTTCTTTAATACGAAAATATTGTGTATGAAGTTCGAAATGTGGAACATGCTTTGGTCTCGTTGATTTTGAGTTGCTTGAGGACAAGCAAAGACTTAAGTTTGGGGGAGTTAATAAGTTGGTATTTTACCAGCTTAAAGACTACTTTAAACTTTCGTTTTTGAATCCAAAACCGAAATTTGGTGTCATTGACATCGTGAATTGCTTAGTTTCAGGTCATAATAAATTTTCATGAATGCTAGTTGAAGATTGAAGCTAGAGAACGAGAATTGGAGTCAAAGCGTGAGGAAAATGACACCAGGAAGAGGCTCCCCGCCTGTCTACAGGGGTGGACCGCCTAAACAAACTTCAGAGAGTTGGGATTTTATGCCACAGAAAGAGGCGGCCCGCCTGTTTATAAAGGCAGGGCACCTACTTGAACTTCAGAGAATTCATCCAAAAAGTAGGCGCACCTCCTACTTTACCAGGCGGACCGCCTGTTTCTCTATGACTGCAATTTTCTCCCTTTATATAAATAGCAAAAGCTAGGACTTTAAGGGGGAGTTCGATTAGTACGTTTTGTATTGAATTTGAGGCGATTTTGGGAGCCAAGTAGAGGTCTTAACATCATTTTGTAAGCTTCTAAACTTGTATCTTTGAATCTTATTCCATATATGAATTCAAAAGTCATGTTCGACGTGAATCCATCATTTCATTACATCTTTATTGCTTTGATTCAAACCCTAGTTATTAGTAGCTTAATTCATAACTAGGGGGTGTAAATATGCTATGATGATAGAAAATCAATGGGTGTTGTTCCATTTCACTAACCATAACACAAGTAATAATTATCCAACTCCCCATTACAATAACATCAAAATTCTAAAATCCATAATATTTAGGATTTCTTTTCTACATTGCTAGTTAAAGACTCGGAAGAGATTAACTAGTGTAGAATAGTGGAGTTGGCGAGGATTTGAGTTGATAGGCTATTCATATAGACTAACTCATCTAAAAGGAGTTACGCTTGGAAGAGGTCTCCTTTCCTTGGGTCTTTGAGTAGCACTTTAAGTATTCAACTAAGGCTTTGACGGGCAGGTTGTGAAAGATCTCTTCTAGACCGGAAGGATTCTAGAGATCACAATCGGAATACTCGACCATAATTATACTTGTGTTGGGAAAGTGAAGTGAAGACACCCGTTGGTTAGAAATCACTATTAGTTGTTTACACCCCTAGTCTCGTAATATCGAATCAACTTACTTGCTTAGTTTGTATGCTTTGTAGTTAATTGTAGCGTTACTTTAAACAAACTCCATTTCTAGGACTCAGTATTAAACTTCATTTGAATTTCTACTTGCGACTCTCTTACTTGACGAGCTATTTCCCTTGGAAAATCGACCCCGACTCATATCGGGTATTATATTTTGACGACCGCCCCTCACCATTAAAGGTGTAGGATTGAGCGTGGATCAATATTTCTTGCAAAGAGATACTCAACGTCTTTCATACTTGTCAACCAACTGCTGCAATATAGTCCTTGCACCAACTTCCTTGTTGGATAATATTTTATTGCTTAGCCGCCGAACCCGATGTGGGTTGCCTATGTCATGTGTACTCTCAGATTGCTGCGCCCATTGTAGTTGTAGTCATGAGAATTCATATCACCCCAATAAAGCCTTGTAAGTGTCTCATATAATTTCATCGTCTTGTTTTATCTTTGCTAATGGATATGGACATGCTTTCAAAATATTCGAGGGGTTTTCAGGTTTGTCAATAATGATGGTTTTGTCATTGTGTCTTTGCCTCTCCTTTGCAAGTTGAATCGGCTTGATTGTTTTGGTTGTGGTGCGCAAGCCTTTTGCTTCATCCCTTGCTTTCCAATTCCTTATTGTCTTCCACTAGCATTTTTGGCTGCCGTTTCGACCATGACAGGAGCAAGTTCGGGAAATGCCTTAGATCACCGTCATGTATTGTAGGTGGTGTGACTGCGTAGACTAGAGCAACAAAGATGATCCTTGGACAGTAGTGTCAAAAGGTCTTAAGGTGAGTCATGTGTACCTTTGAGTTTTACCAACATTTCTCTTGCTTTGTCGATTTTTCTCTCCATGTTTATAGTGCTTGCTGGAACAATTGAGGTATCAGGGCAATAAGCCCAGCAGTTTTCAATCTCTCGAGCAATTGAGTGTGGGGTTCGACTAGTGAAGTGTAGTTTCTTTTCAGCCTTTAGTTTGCATTAGGGTGAGGCCTAGGAGGGTATGGTGGATGATTTGGTGCTGGGATGCGGAATATAGGTCGGGTGGACTGAGTGTTCTAAATGGGATTTTTAGGTGGTATGTGAGAGTAAGGATAAAATGGTAGCGGTGTTTGATAATGGTGGTTGAAAAGTAGGGTCTTGAATGGTTGCAGCAAAAGAGACTTTATCTCTCTTCTTTTGAAAAGGCTCAAATATTTCCAGACTGGATAGCCTTATTAGTGGCTTGTAGTGCAGCTAAGCTATTGGAGAGAGATGAGAGCACTGGGGGGAGTTGTTGTGAAAATCTCTGATAAGTGCACCTGCTTAACCATATCTTTTGCCTTGGCATTCAACTCGAGCCAACCTTTTGGGTAATAGATTTTTGAGTTTGGTAGGTAAGTTAAGACAGTTTGGACATACGAAAGGTTTTAGATATCAGGATTTGGGCGTAGAGTAGGGAGAGGAGGTGCCTTGACAAGAGATTAAATTTAGAGAAAGGATTCCTCTACAGACCTAGAGCAACAGACAAATTCATGCAATGCACACATATCAAGTAAGAAATACATCCTATAATGCGAAGGATTATTTTACGCACGGTGATTTTAAAAGCACTTTGTGCCACATGTATCATTTCGCTTGCTAACAAAATGCGAAGCCTGAAAGATAATATTGCATTTATTGGACTTTTGTTACATTGGCTGATATTGAAATAGTACAAAAAGTGGAAAACACTGCGAGAAGGTTAGAACATGGCCATGTGAACATCTTTCATGCTGATCCATCCCCAGAAAATTCTTCTTCTTCTTCTTCCTCGGAAGAGTCTTCCTTGGACAAGCTTGGCTCCGATGAGTATCTTTGGAAGATGATATTGTCTGCATCAGTTAAGAGTCGGGTTATGTCAAATGTGAAGTTCTTCAACATTTCCCAAGCCTTTCTTCCTTTCTCCTCTATTCCCTTGTTTGCCACAGAGTTCATTCCCTCGCTAGCCCATACGCCGATAGACTATGCATTTTTTCAGGAGTTCTGCCTTACTGCGCCATTTGCCTTTTTCTTTGTTCTTTGCTTCGACCAAACTTTACTTCTTTTCTATTTTTCCTTGTGCCCTTGCCAGTTGTTTGCGAACCTTTTGTACTCAGATTCTAAATCATCGGCATTTCTTTTTCTTTTTATTGTTGCTCTTGGTTGAACTGCCCGTGCTATGTCTTTCCTAAGCCAGTCTGGATAGTCTTCATCTTAGCCAGCGTCAAGCCTGTCTCGTCCAATGGTCTCGATTCCCATTCGTTGCCTTTCTTTCCAAAGTTCTAATATCTTGTCTTTGAATGGTATCACTCCTCCGAGAGTATTTGCTTTGAAACTTCTGATGTCTGCAATTTGGGGTACAGTCTGCTTTCCCCTGCTTGCCTAAGTGCTCTGAAAAGAGTGTATGGGTAAACTCCTCTAAAGCCCACTAAGATGAGAAATGTGTCCCTTTCCGACTGTATGATCACTGTAGTGCTGGGAAAGTAATATAACATCCATTGTATTCTTTCGGATGTCAAATGACAGAACATGGTGCCAATTATTGGCAGTTGTTGGTTGGTCCCATTTCTCGAGAGCGTTGTCCATGCGGGCGGTATGAGTCAAGATGTAGTTTTTTCTTGGTATGGAACGGAAAGCTTGCTCTGTGCTACCCATCTTTTGCAAATGCTCTATCAGCCAAATTTTTAAAAGCAAATTGCAACCTTCGAAGAAACCAGCGCCCTTCTTGCATCTTTCTAAAGCACGGTTCATCTCTGCGACAGTCATATGTACCAATGTGTATTTCTTATTAGTGTCTTTGAGTAGGTCATCAGCAATTGATACCGTGCCAATATCAACTCGTCCTTTGTGTTGTGGAAACATGACAATCCCTGAAAAGCTGGTGAAAAAAGCAAGTACCCTCCGCTCTTGCCAATCTGCCCAGTTAATGCTGAAATAGTCTTCGGATTCTTGAAATGCCTCTCTATACCCAAATTTGTGCAGAGGGAAGTTAGAGAAATTCCCTATTGCCTTATACTGTCTGTGCATAACTCTGGCTTAAACCCTACCATTTCGAAGAACTCCTCGGGTGTAATGTTCTTAGGCATCAAGACTTCTTCACTTTCAAATGGTAATTGAGTTAACCCGCCTATTTCCTCCAGTAATGGTGTCAACTCTACACTCCCAAAGTGAAAAACTGCTCGGTCTGCATCCCAATAGTGTACTGCTTTTTCTATCATCCCTTCCACTGCAGTGTGCTCTATTAGTGAAATCATCTTCCCCAACACCATTTTGACTTGGTCTTTTTGGTCTATGCTTAGGTTTCCCTACCAATCTCTAAGCAACTGAGGTATTTCAGCAACCATGTCAAATGTTCTATTGGCCATGATCTTTTGGAAAAGGTGAAGGATGATAGGAAAAGGGAGAAGAGAAATGCTTAAGATTCGCTTTAGTGTGAGCAAAATCATCAACGTGTGGCACAAGCTTTTGAAAATAATACAGTAGAGAATATGAAAAGATATGTCGTTGTGGGTTAAGAACCCTTTAGACACTTTAGACGGAAGTTGCTAATGGACTTTTGACATGCCAAGGATGTCAAGTCTTTACATAATGCTTAAAGGATAAACGTGCGTTATGTGTCGTCCCATCTATCGAGCGGTCATTTCTGCTTCGAATTGGGCTTTTAATACCTCTTCGGTTACTATTTAAGCCTTTGAATAGCGTTGAATACAGAATGATTTCATTCCTTTGGGAATAAACGGTCGTTTCTGATTCAATTTGGGCTTTTAATGCCTCTTAGGTTACCTTCATGCCTTTGAATGACATTGAATACATAATAATTTCGACTGTTTATGAATAAACAATCATTTCTGATCTAATTTGGGCTTTTGACGTCTCTTAGGTAACCTTTGTGCCTTTGAATAACACTGATTGCAGAACAATTCTGACTGTTTAATGAATGAATAATTATTTTTGATTCAATTTGGGCTTTTGACGCCTATTAGGTAACCTTTGTGCCTTTGAATATCACTGAATGCAGAACAACGCCAATGAACGGTCCATATTTTGCACGTTCGATCTTTTAAGCAAATGCAAATAAATCATGTTCAACGCTCTTTGGGGGTTAAAACCCCGTTCGGATTGTTTGAACAAGTTGGCCTATTGGACTTGAAAAAAAGTCGACTAATGACATGTCATGATGCATGGTTCCTAGCGTTGCTACTAAGGAATGGATTTAGCTAGACCGGGTGTTATTATCCTCCCAAGCGGACGACTCGGGAGGGAGAATGTCTTGGACCAAATAGATTCTAAGTCATTCCCTCTAAAGGAATTTTTATGTGAGGGAAGAGGTAGCTGTAACCACCGTATTTTCAACGCACGATTTAGAAAGTTGCCAGGAGTGGCGGAAGATATGTATGACATGCACAAGTTTAAAAATGTACAAGAAATGAACATATTTTGAAAGAAATGCACCATATTTTCTAAAAAGGCTTAAGTATTGTAAATATGTACATATTGAAATATTTAACAAAATAAGTTTTAAAAAGGATAATAAAAAAGAAAAAACAAAACAAATACGTTAGTTTCAAAAAATAGGATTAATAGAAACTGGACAATGTTAAAAATGAAAAAAGAATCATTAAGTGAAATTGTTTTGAAAAAAAATATTTAGCAATTTTATGGAAATGATGCACATATTGAAATATTTCACAAAAAATGATTTTAAAAAGGAGGAGTAAAAAAAACACGAAACAAACAAGTTAGTTTTTTAAAATAGGATAATAGAAACTAGACAATAAATAAAATACAAAAAGAATTATGACGTGAAATTATTTTAAAAGAAAAAGATTTAGCAAATTTATGGAAGATTTGAAAATAGTTGAAGTGTGGGACGTGTTGTACTATCCTAAAGAACCTTCTAAGAGTTTGGTAATCTAGACAAGGATATGGTTCTACCAGGCGGACAACCAAGGGGTGGGAACGTTTGGAATTGTTGGTTGTACCACGGACCAACTATACCACAAACCATTCCCCCTAAAGGGGTTTTTGAGAGTGAAACGGCCGTGAGATCCATGTAACCGTTTATGGTGTGTGCAAGTGTAAAATTTTCCAGGAGTGGAGGAAGTGTGAGTGACATAAACAATAATAAAGAAAATATAACCAAGCAATTTAAATAATAGAGCGCCAAAATTTGAAAATTTAAAAAGGACCTTAATCCTGCAAAAAGGAAAAGGAAGAAAAGTTAGTCTCGAAATAAATGGCAAGAAAATAAAGCAAGTAAACAATCTCAATTTGAAGTCCGTTATGGTTAGAACCTTGATTTCCTCAGTGGAGTCTCCATTCTGTCGCATCCTATTTTTTACTGAATCGGTTAAAGTTCGAAATAGGGCTCGACTTATTGGAACTCACGGGTAAAGAGTTGGAGTCGCCACCTAACATATTTTTTAACTAGGGCGTATTAGGGCACCTATTTTGTTTCTAGCCAATTTACAATTAACTCCGAAACTTAGTCTACGAACCAGAAATTCCAGGAAAGGGTGCAAGTTAACTTGAGAGGAAGGGGTTAGGTACCTCTTAGGCTCCACCAAATGTGGTTACTGGCCGGACTAAATAATTGAGATTCTAAGTAATTAAAAGAGTATAAAATAACTAACTAAAAATAGACGAATAATTAAATAATTATTTATATACTTGTAATAATCAAGATTGAATAAAAAGATTCCAATTTGCTAATCGGCTTCTTCCTTGGAGAATTACACCTCGCAAAATAAAATACATTAGTTAGTATATTAAAATAAGATAATAGTTATAAAATGAAAGTTGAATAAAAGTAAAGTGATTTTAAAAGGTGTTTTCAAGAGCGTCGTTTTCAAGAGTGTTCATCCAAATGTACCTCACAAAAATATGAAAATGAATTAGTACGACAATTAATAAAGTGAAATAATAATAATAAATAATAATAAGAAGAATAATAAATACTAATAATAAAAATAATAATAATAATAACATTAACAAATAATAATAATGAAAATAATGAAAATAATAATAATAATAATAATAATAATAATAATAATAATAATAATAATAATAATAATAATAATAATAATAAAAGGATTTTCTTCTAGTGGTTCTCCTTAAAAAATAGGCCGTCTTTCATCAATTGTTTACCTCGCAAAAAATATAAAGATAATGAGTTAGTATTATAATTAATAGTAATATTAGAATATCAATAATAATAATAATGATAAAATAATAATAGTAATAATAAAAATAAAATAAAAGGGGAAAATAGATTTTATGAAAGTGTAGGTTCAGGTTTGTATGAATCGGGTAGAGGTTAGGAACGTCGGTACGGCTGCAAACACGGGGGCCCTCCAGTTGCCATGCCAAGTACCGGTCCCACCACTCCATCGCCGGCTTGTTTTGCAATTGAAGCTCATACATGTCATCATCACCTTTTTGTGTTTAGGGACACGGGGTACGTAACGAGACGAGACTGATTTGGCCTCCAAACATCATTGGCCTAAGTGTAGTATCACTTTCAAATCCGTCCCAAGGCCTCAATATATGTAAATATATTTTTTCATTGGCCTGTAACAAGTGTAAAAACTTTCAGTCATTTTGCATTAATCAGAGTAGCACAGGCAAACAAATATCCTGTTCTTGTATGCATCTGGGTCAAACCAAATATGAAGCAGTACCGGTTCCTCTGCAAAATAAACAACACATCAAAGCCAAGTGATTAAGCCTGCGTTAATTCCAAAATATATAACAGAGTAAAAACAAAGCTTCCTCAATCGAACAAAGCAAGGAAGTAAAAGGAGCGAGTAAACCAAAGCAAACTCCGGGGGGAATGGCAACGAATCAAAATTCCCACACAATCGAACAGCGATACAATTCCTCCGATGGACAGCAGTGTCAACAGAACAGAGTAGTAGTTAAAAGGGAGCGGGGAGCGACCGCCGGCGAGATTTCCCGGTGAGCCTCGCGGCGTCACTGCGACTCGCCTCTGCCTCCGCCTCGCCCTTGTTCTATCTTTGTTTCTGATCCCGTTTCTGTGTGTGTATCGTTTCTATTATGGTGCAATGGTGGGTCTCCGGCTAAAGCTCCACTATGCTGCCGATGATGGCGGTGGCACTGCTCCTTTATCCCAACCCCCTTTGGTTTCGATCTTCCCTATTCGAATTCACACTTTACCCGATTCCTTTTATTCACTGGTCGTGTTTTACAATTTGGGTACGTATGTTTGTCCGATGTGTATGTGGGGTTGTATTTGGATGGGGTAAGGTGGAAGGGATGATGGTATGTTATATATATCTGTGATGATGTGTATGCTGTGTATGTTGGCGAAAATGGTGAGGAGAAGGTGTATAGGTGTGTGTATTGTTTTGTATGGATCTGTGTGTATATGTTAAAGGGAAGGAGATAAGTAGGTGTTGTCTTATTGTATGGGAATTAAAAGGGAACGAGGAGAGAGGGATTTCGATGATAGTGTGGGTGGCACTGTGTAATTGAGTATTTTTGGAGAAGAAAACAAAAAGGGGTGAGGATGAGTGTGTGTGATACCGTGTGTTGGGAAGAAGACTGGTGGGGAAGTGGGGTCTGCTGGTGTTGTCTGTGTATTGTGTCTCGTGTGTGTATGCTGATTTTGTGGTGTTTGGTGTGTGTAAAGGAGAGGGGAAGATGACAATGGAGGGGATAACTTTTTATGTGGGGTCTGCCGATGTAGTTCTGTGTGTGCTGATATTCATGGGTTCCTGCAATAGTGTAGTCCATTTTCTTTTAAAGAAGGAGAACTGAAAAAAGGCTGTTGGGGATTAGAGATAATTGTGGGATTTTAAATTTAGGGAGATTAAAAAAAAAGATTAAGAAAAGATTAGGGAGGGATTTTAGGGATTTTGAGGAGGTTGGGGAGTGATGAACTTGAACTGGTTTGAGAAAAAGAGATATGTAGAAGATGTACTTGGACCCTTCTTTGTTCTAGATTCAAGATGGAGTAAAATATTTGTAATAATTTAAAAGAATTCAAATATGAATATTAAAAATGGGAAAATTGAGTGATATATTTAATTGGACTAAAAATTAACTTAAATGTGCTCAGTAAATAAATAAAAACATAAATAATATATATTACGTATAAAAGTGAGGAAATACACATATAAAATAATTGTGGTCAAATTAAAATATTTAAGTATAAATAGTTACACATAATTAACAAATGTAGCAATTTACACAAATGATCACAATTTGGCACATACTTAAAACACATAGTCTAAGCGATGTAATTACATAATACAATCA
The DNA here is from genome assembly GCA_037355625.1 of Petunia x hybrida. Classification (NCBI taxonomy): domain Eukaryota; kingdom Viridiplantae; phylum Streptophyta; class Magnoliopsida; order Solanales; family Solanaceae; genus Petunia; species Petunia x hybrida. The sequence goes on from JBBBVM010000036.1 coordinate 11,873,668, forward strand.
CAATTTTTTTATATATATATATATATATATATATATATATATATATATATATATATATTGTATAAATAGGGGATAACACACGTAAAATACACACATAAACGAAATTGAAATACAAATTAAAATAATTAAATATAAATAGCCACAAATATTTATTAAGTGCTATAAATGCACTAAAATTGCACAAACAACCACATTTTAACAAATAGCCTAGATGATGAAAAATTACGTAACATAGCCATAATTAAATATATAATGTACACGTAATACAATCACAATTATATATATATATATTGTATAAATAGGGGATAACACACGTAAAATACACACATAAACCAAATTGGAATACAAATTAAACTAATTAAATATAAATAGCCACAAATATTTATTAAGTGCTATAAATGCACTAAAATTGCACCAACAACTATATTTTAAAAAATAGCCTAGATGATGTAAAATTACATAATATAGCCATAATTAAATATATAATGTACAGATAGATAATATCACACGTAAAATGCAAACTTTCTAATGCACATTATGCACAAATAGTCATATTGCACCCTTAAGTTAAATTATAGCCGATTTTGGAAAAAGGAGGGACAAAATTGGGTGTCAACAATTACCACAACTACATACAAATCAGAAGTCAGTCACAAATGTCAAATTGGACCAATTGACAATTTCAATCCAAGCAACTCATACGACTATGTATTTTGACAAACAAGGAGACTAAATTCAATGCAAAGCAGAATGGATGAACTACCATGGGTGCTACGGCTTGAAATTAATAAAGATGTCATGGAACAAACTCAAAATGTATCAAATCCAGTCATGCAAGCTTTTTAGAACAGGGTTTCAACTTAAATCAGTGAATTAATTACTTAATCAAGTGAATTTAACCCTAACTTATTAATGTATGCCAACTAATCAGTTAAACATGCTAAAGCACAGAACAATGAATCAAAATAAAGCGTAAGTGTCACATAACAGTCCACGAATTAAGAAAAAGGGACAGAATTACCCGTTTAGTTAAGGTCGGAGACTTTCCGGCGACTGAAGTTCTCATCAACATGGGGTCAGTTTTGACCTTCGTCGTAATGATAAAAAAAACATATGGGTTTTTTAGCGGACGAAGAGAGGAACACGACGATATAATTATTTTCAAGTTCAATCGGTAAAAATGGCCGGAAATCGTGATGAATAGTGGCGAGGTAAAGGTTTGCGTGAGCGAGAGAATAAAGGGATAGGCGGCTGAGGGTTAGGGAAATGGGATAGGGAAAATAGGGTTTGGGGTCGGGTGTATAATTAAAAAAGGAAATTTTAATCCTGGCCGTTGGATTAATGTCGTGGACGGCCAGGATTTGGCCACATAGGAACGTAGGTGGCAAAAGCTGAGGTGTATATGTGTGTATGTGTAAATTGTATATATAATGTACAAATACACATAAATATTTAAAAATGTGTAGAAATTTGCGAAAAAATATTTATAAAATTATAAAAAAATAAGAAAATTAATTATGAGGGTTAAATGGTTAAGAAAACCTATTATTTTGGATTTAAAACAATTTAGGAAATTTTGCTAAAATAGGAATAATCACGAGAAATTGTAACTGATCGTGCAAATTTCATAAAATGACAGTAGCTTGTACTAATATTTTAAAAATAGCCTAATTAGCATGCGTGTGCGAAGTAATAATTTTGAATAGGGGTGAGTGTATGATAGTCATGAGGTTATAAGTGTAATTTTATCTGAATAATGGCTATCGAAACAGGAGGGACAAAATTAGGTGTCAACAACTGATCCTCTTTGTCGGGGGATGATGTAAGAGTCTTCGAACAAAGACGTTGACAGAATGAATAATTTTTTCACGACCCTTGAGGAGTGTTTATGGATTATGGGAATTGACGGGGTGCTAGATCGTAATGTTTTGCATTGTCGGATTGTATATCCTGCAGTAAAAAGTGAGTTTTACAAAAAACAGTGTATATAAGTGAATATAAAGTGTACTTTCCTATTGGTTGGATTGTCTTTCAAGGATTTATTATCATATGCAGATGTGTTCGTCATGTTGGGCTGTATACCCCTTTGCTATGCCAAATTACCCACCACATATTATATCGTTCTTCTCATTGGGCTGTCTACCCTTCGCCATGTCCATCCTCTCACTGGACTGTTTACCCTCCAGGCTGTCTTTCTTTTACTATGCCAAACTCAACATCGGACTGTCTACCCTCAGTCAATACCAAACTCCGCATCGGGCTGTCTTCCCTCAGCCATGCCAAACTCAACATCGGGTTGTCTACCCTCAGTCAATGCCAAACTCAACATCGGGCTGTCTACCCTCAGTCAATGCCAAACTCCACATCATGCTGTCTACCTTTTGCCAATGCCAAACTCTGCATCGGGCTGTCTACCCTCTGCCATGCCAAACTGAACATCGGGCTGTCTACAGTCAGTCAATGCCAAACTTCGCATCGGGCTGTCTACCCTTTGCTAATGCCAAACTCCGCATCGGGCTGTGCCCTCTGCCAAGCCAAACTCAACATCTGGCTGTCTACCCCCAGTCAATGCCAAACTCTGCATCGGGCTGTCTACTCTTTGCCAATGCCAAACTCCGCATCGGGCTATCTACCCTCTGCCATGCCAAACTCAATATCGGGCTGTCTACCCAGTCAATGCCAAACTCCACATCAGGCTGTCTACCCTTTGCCATGTCAAACTCAACATCGGGCTGTCTACCCTCAGTCAATGCCAAACTCCACATTGGGTTGTCTACCATCTGCCATGCCAAACTCAATATCGGGCTGTCTACCCTCAGTCAATGCCAATCCTTTCACAGGGCTGTCTATGCTTTGCCATACCAAACTCAACATCGGGCTGTCTACCATCAGTCAATGTCAAACTCCGCATCGGGTTGTCTACCCTCTGCTATGCCAAACTCAACATCGGGCTGTCTACCCTCAGTCAGTGCCAATCCTATCACTGGGCTGTCTATCCCCCAGGCTGTCTACTTCCAGGGCTCTCGTCCCTGCAAAATAAAAGCGTAGTGAAAGGAAACTAGATACCTTCTCGTCAAGAGGTATTTGCCATGTGGTTTCGGGCTGTGTACCCTCATGCGTGCATTCAAAGAAATATTTGTAAGTTGTGTGGGGTAGTTTAGTTTGTGCATTCTTGGCTCGCTTTGCGCCTGCTTCTTATGGATGCCGGGACCTCAGTCAAGCTGATAGGGATATATATAAAGCAGTAAATAATGTAAATATTTTGAAAAAGTGTTTTTGTAAGAAGAAAATATTTTATTCCATTGAGTCCTGAGCCGCATTGTGTAAGATCATGGCCATTGTTCCTCATACTGTTCCAGGTTTCTCTATTAAATGAATTTTGAGGGCGACCTCAAAACTCTACCCTAGCTTCTTCGTTTTGAAAGTTTTGAGAGGGCTTTCAAAATTTCTGCCCCAGTGTCAATCCTATCTGTCCTTTTGGAATTTTTGAGAGTTCCTCAAAAAATTCTGCCCCAGTGTCTGCTTTGTGGGAAAATGAAACTTTTATATTTATGTGACTGAACATTGGGTAGGTTGCCTACGTATCCCACTTGGGGAATCAGGTCGTAACGTAGTTCCAGATTACATGATATGTTGCGGAGTAATAAAACCATTAATTAATGCAAACTATCAGATATAGTATCTTTTGACGGTGTTTGCGTTAATTAGTTTCGGCCAAACTTCTCCGTCCATTTCTGTCAATATTAATGCTCCTCCAGTTAGAACTCGGTGGACCATGTATGGCCCTTGCCAATTTGGTGCAAACTTGCCTCTTGTTTCTTATTGATTTGGGAATGCCTTCTTCAGCACTAATTGTCCAGGTTCGAAAGACCTTTCTCGAACTTTCTTGTTAAATGCTTTATTCATTCTCCTCTGATATAATTGTCCATGACATATTGCATTCATTCTCTTGCCATCGATGAGTGCTAACTACTGCATTCTTTCCTTGACCTATGTAGCGTCTTTCAATTATGTCTCTTGAATGATCCTTAGAGATAGTATCTCAACCTCAGCTGGTATCACTGCTTCGGTGTCATACACTAACAGGTAAGGAGTGGCTCCTGTTGATGTTCTCACTGTAGTGCGGTACACTAACAAAGCATATGGTAAGTTCTCATTCCATTGTTTTGCATTGTCAGTCATCTTGCGCGGTATTTTCTTGATGTTCTTATTAGCTGCCTCAACTGCTCCATTCATCTGAGGTCTGTATGCAGTAGAATTTCGGTGCTTGATCTTGAAGATTTCACAAGTTGCTTTCATTAAATCACTGTTGAGGTTAGACCCATTGTCAGTGATAATCGATTCAGGGATGCCAAATCTACAGATTATGTTGTCACATACGAAATTTGCTACCACTTTCTCTGTCACTGACTTGTATGATGCAACTTCTACCCATTTAGTAAAGTAATCAATAGCCACCAATATGAAACAGTGTCCATTTGAAGCGGCAGGCTCGATCGGTCCTATGACATCTATTCCCCAGGCAGCAAAAGGCCAAGGTGATCCCATAACATTCAACTCACTGGGGGGTACGTGAATCATGTCTCCGTGGACTTGACATTGATGACACCTCTTTGCGTGCTCTATGAAATCGTGCTCCACTGCCATCCAGATATATCCAGCCCTTAAGATCTTTTTTGCGAGCACAAAACCATTCATACGTAGGCCACACGTCCCAGAATGTATTTCTTCTAATAATCTTGCAGCTTCTTTAGTATCTACTCATCTCAGCAAGCCTAGATCAGGTGTTCTTTTGTATAGGACGTTGCAGTTTAAAAAGAAACCATTTGCTAATCTCCTCAATGTCTTCTTTTGAAGGCTTGTTGCATCCTTTGGGTAAGTGCCATATTTGAGAAACCTCTTGATGTCGTAGAACCAAGGCTGTCCATCTACTTCTTCTTCTATGTGATAGCAATATACCAGTTGCTTCCTCACTGCCACGGGTATTGAGTCAATGTAATTCTTGTCAGGATGCTTGATCATGGAAGATATAGTGGCCAAAGCGTCTGCGAATTTATTTTGTAGCCTAGGTACATGCCCGAACTCTATATTGATGAACCTTTACTTCAGCTCTTTTATGCATTCGTGGTACGACAATATTTTGGAATTCTTTGCCGTCCATTCTCCTCGGACTTAGTGAATCAACAAATCAGAATCTCCAATTGCTAGTAGCTCTTGTACGTTCATGTCTACCGCCATTCTAAGATCCAAGATGCAAGCTTCATATTCCGCTATATTGTTGGTGCAGAGAAACCTCAAATTTGGTTGTGATAGGGTAATGTTGCCCAGTCTCAGAGACTAGTACCGCTCCAATACCGACTCCTTTGAAATTTACTGCTTCGTCGAAGAATAATCTCCAACCGTCGTATTCCTCTGTGATCTCTTTCGCTACGAACATGACTTCTTCGTCGGGGAAATATGTGTGCAGAGATTCGTAATCATCATCCACAGGATTCTCAGCCATATGATCTGCCAAGGCTTGAGCTTTCACCGCCTTTTGAGTGACAAAAGTGATGTCGACTTCACTGAGTAGACTTCCCAGTAGGCATTGGCTTTTGGAAAATGTAGTTGAGAGGGTCCATCCTTGATATCAGTAAGGTTGCATATGATGTCAAGTAGTGTCTCAACTTTTGTGCTACCCAAGTCAGGGCACAACAAGTGCGCTCCAACAGCGTGTACTTGGCTTCATAAGGAGTGAACATCTTACTCAAGTAGTATATTGCTTGCTCCTTTCTTCTAGTTGAGTCATATTGCCCCAATACACATTCAAATGCTGAATCTACCACATATAAGTACAAGATCAAAGGTCGACCAGGTTCGGGTGGAACCAGCACGGGTAGAAAAGACAATACTCCTTTATCCGGTCAAATGCTTTTTGGCGATCCTCCATCCACTCAATCGCTACATTTTTCATCAATAACTTGATGATTGGTTCACAGATGACCGTGGGTTGGGCTATGAATCGACTGATGTAATTGAGCCGTTCCAAGAAACTCATGACCTCCTTCTTACTCTTTGGTGGTGGAAATTCATTAATGGCTTTGATCTTGGATGAATCTAACTCGATGCCTCTTCTACTGACAATGAAACTCAAAAGCTTCCCTGGGGGAACACCAAAAGCACATTTTGCTGGATTCAGCTTCAAGTTGTATCTACGCAAGCGATTGAAAAACTTGTGCAGGTTATCAAGATGCTCTGAGCTCTTCTTTGACTTGATGATCACATCATCAACATATATTTCAATTTCTTTGTGCATCAGGTCATGGAACATGGTTGTCATTGCCCTCATGTAAGTTGCTCCAGCGTTCTTCAACCCAAATAGCATAACCTTGTAGCAGTAGGTTCCCCATGATGTAGTGAAAGTTGTCTTCTCGGCATCTTCTTCATCCATAAGCACTTGATGGTAACTGGAAAAACAATCCACGAAAGACTGTAGTTCATGCTTCGCACAATTTTCAATCAGGATGTGTATATTTGGCAAAGGAAAATCATCTTTTGGGCTAGCTCTATTCAGATCTCTGTAGTCTACACAAACTCTGAGTTTCCCATCTTTCTTTGGCACCGGGAAAATATTGGCTAACCAAGTTGGGTATTTGACCGTTTTCAAAAATCCCGCTTTGAGTTGTTTGGTTACTTCTTCTCCAATCTTTAGCAAGGTAGATGACTTGAAAGTTCGGGTTTTTTGCTTGACTAGCGGAAAGCCTGGATTGATAAGCAACTTGTGAGCCACCACATCCGTGCTTATACTGGCCATGTCATCATATGACCACGCAAACACATTCTTATATTCTTTAAGTAATTTAGTATACCGTTTTCTATCTTCTGCGGTGAGATGCAAACTAATTCTGGTCTCTTTTACTGTTTTATCATCTCCCAGATTTATCACCTCAGTCTCTTCTAGATTTGGTTTGGGCTTATTTTCAAATCTTTCAATTTCCTCTTGTGTGGCTTCATCAAATTCATCATAGTCGAAATAAGGTTCTTCAAGCTCTATAGTTTCGTTACACGTTGCGGTTGTGGACTCAATGGAATTATTAGTTTGAATGCTGAAAAATAAAACGTTGTGTAATTAAAAGATTAAAACAAAAGTGAAAGAAAATAGTGCAATATTTTATTTATGAATCCTTGCAAAATAAAGTTTGTAGGGAGACATATGAAAAAGAAAGGAAAATGCAAGTTCCATGACACGAGGTCGGGTTTTATTTTAGAAAGCATAAAATAAACTCTATCCCCCAGCTCTACCAAGGTCCGCGGCAAGCTCGGGCCAGGTTACTGGTCCAGCTGTTCGCACAATAGTCCTTGTCAGATAGGAATAGCTTTCGCACGCCTGCCAGTAAATCCTCTTCAACATCAACAATCTTTGGTTCAACCTCTAGTGTCTCAGATACCTCCCCCTTGCGACCGTCCAAGTAGCCAGATGAGACGAAAATATGCAGGAGAGTTTTGGTGTTCTTGTTGTAGTACTTGAAGTCCAGCGAAGCTTCTTCCATGCTTTTCTCATAAGTCACAATGTACCCTATGCAGCTTTCTCGTTGTCGGGCCTCATCACAATTTGAATTGGTTCGACCATGCCATCCAAGTTTTTTCCCAAACCTTTCCCTAGTTCATAGCCTTGCCTTATCATGATTCTTACAACCTAGTCTCTGCCTTTGCCTCGTCCATCCCAATAGACAGTATAGAAGCTTCTTTTTTTCTCCTCAATCCCTGATGGTGTGTTAATGAGTTTGGGAGTGAAGTGTGCAACATACCCTCCTTGGACTGCATCAGTGGGATTCCAACCCTTGTTGTATAGAAGGCCTGTCTATCAAGGACATTCCCTTCAATGACTGGTATGGTTTGTTCATTGTAGATGGAGTTTTTCCCTTCGCCAAATACTACCACCTCTTTGTTGTCCAACTCGAACTTTACTGTCTTGTGCAATGTAGAAGGCACCGCCTCAGCCATTTGAATTCAAGGTCTTCCCAACAGTAGATTGTAAGAAGCAGAGATGTCCATGACATCAAATTCAGCAGTGAACTCCACAGGACCGACCATGATAGTTAAGTCGATTTCCTCGATGGTGCTCCTTTGCGACCCATCAAACGCCTTTACTTTCATGTCGCTTTCTCTTATCTTACTTTGATAAATCCCCATTCTTTTCAGAGTGATGAATGGACATATGTTCAAGCCAGACCCTCCGTCAATCAAAACTCTCCTCACAAACCAGTCTTTGCATTTGATGGTGACATGCAAGGCCTTGTTGTGACTCAACCCCTCTGGTGGCAGTTCACCTTCGTGGAAAGCGATTCGGTTGGATTCCATGACTTGTCCGACCATGCTAGCCAGATTCTCAACTGTGGTATCCACTGGGACATGTGCTTTATCTAATACTTTCATCAAGGCATTTCGGTGGCTTTCTAACTTGAGGAGTAAAGCCAAGACAGAGATTTGTGTAGGAGTCTTGGCCAAATATTCAACCACAGAGTATTCTTTTGCTTGAACTTTCTTCCACAATTCCTCGGACTCCTCCTCGCTGGGGCCTCGTCTACCTTGAACAAAATGCTTGGGAGTATAGATCCTCATATTCAGTCATCACTTGTGCTGAAACGGTCTCTACTATCGACTTACCCCTCTTCTCTGCTTTGTAATCCCATGACACTGCTTTGTCATTGCAGGGAGGGTCTACGTCAACATAGAAATTTGGAGCCACCTCTAGCTCAATAGGCTCTGGTGCTTTAGCTGCTTGGGCTACGTAGCCTCATTTGCTTTAACAATGGTCCCTTCTAGGTTGCATTCCTTATCTAACTGGATCAAGTTCACTCTATTTTCTCTGTGGTTAAGTAAAGGGTTATTGTGCACATTTGGGGTTTTCAGGTGGATCACCTTTTGATTGATCAGGTTTTGTAATTTATCTCTCAAGGCATAGCACTTTTTGGTATTATGACCAGGTCCTCTAGAGTGATAGGCACAAGTCTTGGTTTGGTCAAAGAAGGGTGACATTCTATCGGGCATTTTGAATGGGACGTGTTGTATGTGGCCAGCTGCTTTGAGCCTTTCAAATAGCTTAGTGCGAGATTCAGCTAGTGGGGTATAGTTTTTTTTGGGTCTTGGGTTGTTGTTTGCGTGAGGTCTTGGGGGATAGGTGTTGGTATTTCTGTAGTTAGGACTTTGTAGGTATGGTGGTCTTTGTGGCGGTGGATTTTGGAACATGGGCTGGGTGTTGTAAATTGGATAGGTAGATGAGGGTGGAATATATGGGTATGATACAGGTGGTGTTTGGTGGTAATGGTTATGGGTGGGAGAGTGATCGAGTGATGCAGCAATGAAGGAAACGTTGTCCTTTTTCTTCGTTGCCCCTGTGCTACCAGTTTGTAGTGCCTTTTAGTGCAGCCAGGCTAACAATCCTACCAGTTTTCAATCCATCTTTAATCATATCTCCAATCTTGATCAAATATCCAAACTTCTTGTCTTGCATGTTTAGTATTTTTTCAAAGTAGACATCCTCTTGTATGCGGATGAAAGTCGCCACTATCTCTCTATCTTCCATGGGGGGTTGGACATTGGCGGCTTCAGCTCTCCACCTAGTTGCAAATTCCCTAAAAGTCTCAGTGGACTTCTTCTTCAGCTTCTCCAAATAGAATCGATCATGCATGACGTCAGTGTTGTGCCCAAAACTATCAACAAAATCTCCAGCCATTGCTTCCCAGCTTGTCCACTTTTTTGTTTGCTGCTTGGAGTACAATACCAATGCATCTCTGGTCAAACTACGGTTGAACAATTAAATGCAAATTTTCTCGTTATATCCAACTCCAACAAACTTGTCATAGTAAGACCTTAAGTGTGCCATCGGATCACCACTTCCATCGAACATGTTGAACTTGGGTGTCTTGTAACCATCGGGCAACTTCAAGTTAGGGTACATGCAGAGGTCTTCATAAGCTAGTCCTTTGGTTTCCTTGGTGCCTTGGAGTTTCTTGAATTTCTCCACCAGCCACTTGACTTGCTCTTTGGTGTTGTCTGAGTCTTCCCCTATCCATGCATACATGTCGTGATCTTTGGTGGGTGAGGCAATAGTTTTGGTTTCAATAGTGAAGGGAGGTAGGTTGTTTTGCGGTGCTTTTGGTGGTGCAATATAGGTGGGGTATGAGATGTCTTTCTCGGGGAACAGTAGATCTTTGCCGTGAGGGCGAGCAGTTTTGTTGGGTTCAGTGGTTCCATCAGAATGGACAAGAGGAATCCTATTCTCCAACTCGAATAACCTTTGCTCCAGCTTAACATAATCATCATAGGCAACCACACCTTGCTTTTCAGAGGTCCCATTTCCAGCTTTGTCAAACTGAACCATGATATTGCGTCTCGTCCTTGTCCTTGTAGGTAAAGGGGGAGGTGTTGGAATTGATCCTCTGGATCTCAACCGGTACTGCGGTGCGGCTAGAATGCACAAACCAAACTTCAGGGACTTTGGACTAAAATAAAAAATAGAGAAAATAATGTGAGTAAAGGTTAGCATTAAAAAAATTGCGTCCTATAATGCAGGGGACCTCTTTTGTGCCAGAGGTAGGCCTATCGAAGATTCAAAGTAATGTTTGCACCGAATTAATCATTTCGTTTGGTTATGCATAATCAACACAAGTCTTAAAACCCAAAAATAACAAAATTTTATTTATTTTGCTTGTCTTTATTACAATTACTAGTTTTGAGACAACGACTTGACTAAATGGAAAAGACAAAAAAAAAAAATGACTTGACTAACACGACTAGTCTATGTGCCAAGAAAATAGGTTCTTGAATCAAGCATTAGCTCCAGCTTCTTCTCCCTCCTTCTTTCTTTCGGTCTCTTTCTTAGGTTTGGTAGCCAGGTTTGCTGGTGGAGGGGTGACGAACATCTCCATCAGGTCTTTCCCAGCTTGCATATCCCCAAAAGCCTTTGTGAAGAACTTGCAGATTTCTATCCCCATTACTTCCTTTTCTACGAAATAATCTCCCCATCATTTGAGCAAGTCTTGCAGATTCCCAGCGGCTTGTCTTGCTGCTATGGTTTTGCCTATCCAGTACTTAAGCTCATCTTCATTGATCCTTTCCTTGTATTGCCTTCTCATCTCCCTTTCCTTGTATGAGTTCCTCGGAATACAATTAATGTCAAGAAGGTGGTGTCCTGTCCTTGTATGGAAGCGATGAAGCCAGCATAGTTTTCAATTACCCATTGCACATTTTTTAACTCTTCAAACTTGGTGTACCATCCTTGCATGTTTGCGGAATCTTCCCATACTGTCGTCCCAGCCATGCGGGTGCTATGTGAGCGGATGCCCCCATCCTCTGATGCCCTTGGCGCTATTGGATTGATTGGGACATTGTGTAAGTATTCTATCAACCATATTTGCAGCAAAAGGTTGCATCCCCCAAAGAAGTCTCCTCCTCTTCTACAATTGGTTAGATCCCTATAAATTTCTCCCACGATTATTGGAACCAAACTCACTTAGAGCTTGTGAGCACCTTTGCCCAATCCTTCAACTACCCTTCCCTGCCTTATGTCGATTTTTCCTTCTTTCTCGGGGAAGACCACACTTCCCAAAAAAGCAATGATGAAAGCAGTAGATTCAGTCCATTCCAGTTGAATTTCCTATGCCCCAGTCCAATCGTGCCTAAGAGTTGGATCTCCAAATCTAAAATGCAGATACTCTAAGGTAACCTTCCCATCATGCACTCCCTCGACGTACGGATCATAAGGAGTGTGCAACATGAACTCCTTAGGGCCCATTTCTTGGGGATAAATCATGGTCTCGGGCCCGGGCTCTAACCCTGCTAGTCCTCCAGTCTGTTCTAGCATTGGCGCCAACTCCAAACTATTAAAATAAAATACCGCTCTTTTCTAATCCCAGAAATGGGTAGCAGCCTCGACCAAACCAGACATAGCAGTGTAAGCCTTAGAGCTACCAGTTCTCCCAACACCTTTTGAACATGAAGCTTACTGGCGGCAGCCAAATCTTCCCACCAGAGCCTGATCAAATGGGGAGCTTGGAAGAAGGTCTCAAATTGAAGTGTACCTCTTGCAGGCCATAGTCTGAAAACAAAACAGGAAAAGAAAAGATCAAAACAATCTTATAGTCTTGATCACACTCAAGCAAACGATCAATATTTTGCACAAACATTTCTTCGAATCCATGCGAGGATGCAGTTTTGTCTTTTTCGGGTTGAGAACCCTTTCGATGTTTGAAATAGGTTTACTAATGGACTAAGACGTGCCAAGGACGTCTAGCCTTCCTAGGTTTATCATGATGCAAGGAAAATAAATACGCATTTTGTTGCCAATTGTCTCCATAGATTCCCAAAACAATTTTGAAATTCGATATATGACGACCTTTTGAAAACATAAAAAAACACAAAAGAAGTGAAAATGACACTACACACGCTCCTCCTCTAGCCTGGCTCATTTTGCTTCTCGGGCAACTTCCTTGACTTCCTCCATAGCTTTGGTTAAGTATCCCTTGGCCGCGACTAAGTGTAAGATGTCTACCTCAGCACACTCCGAATTCCATTGCTCAAGCTTAATCCCCAGCGCCTCTATCTTTCCCTCCAACTCTAATGTACGCTTCTTCCACACTTCGATCTCTTCTTTATTTTCTTTGTCCATTTTAACAGCTTTGAGATGAATTCGCGGTATCGAACTTGAGCCTCCTCTTCTCGGTCTCTTATATCATTCCATCGGCTTGGCCCTACTACCACGTTTCCCTTTATGCTAGAACACAATCAATTGTTGTAATTTGGTTCGCATCCAGCGTTGTATCTGTCTGATGCTAATGACTTCTCCCCCATGACTTGTCTTCCTACCCAGGTTTTTCTAATGTTTTTGACTTTTGGAACAATGTCTTCAGTATAGTCGAACTGGTAAGCCTTTGTGTCTAGTATGAGTGGGATGATTTGCTTTCTCATTGCTTGCCTCATCACCCTTAGTGGTTGATAGGGTTGGAGACCTTGCAATCCCATAAGTATCACAAAGGATGCCTTCTCAGAGTTAATGATAAAATCTGATGAAGGAAACCAAGTGAACATCTATTGAATCGAATCCTCTGTTATGCTTTCAAACAACCTTACCCATTCCTCTGTGCTGCTCGGCTGCTTGAATTTTGGAACTCCGTACCGTTCTCCAACCAAGTAGTTGGAACCAATTGGCTTGGATAACTCTTGCGCACCTTTCACTTTCCTCAAATGCTCCTTGAACCACGCTTGCAATAGAAGATTACACCTTAGAAAATATTTCGCTCCTCTTTTACATCACCCTAAAGCCGGATAAATGTCTGCCACAATCATAGGAACTATAGTGTAGCGATAACCATCAATCCTATTGAACACCGGATCTGTAACCATAACAAGCCTCAAACATATATCGTGATTCGAGCTTTCAGGAAACACAATTATTCATAGGAAACAAACAACAACTGGAAATGGTCTAGCTCTCCTCCAGTCACTGTAGGATTTGAACTCTCTTTTACGGTCGTCGAATGCACCCAAATATCCAAACCTGTTGTAGAAATAGGAGAAGGGTACTTTCTTTTGTTGTAAAAACTCTACGTTCACGCTTGTTACCATCCCTAATTTGTCACGAAACTCCTCAGGTGTAGGGATGCTGGGAGCCAAAATACGACTCCCTTGCCAACGATGTTTGTCTAACCCCGAGTGTGATATGAATCCCCATATTTCTTCCAGTACAGGTGTTAACTCGATGTCCCCCAAATCTAAACAAATTTAGTCTTTCATCCCAAAATGACACCGACGCTTCAATCATTTCCCTACATAGTTCTATTTCTAACAGAGAAATCAAATGACGCAAATGTTGGCGTACTTCGGTTTGTTTACTCAACGAAAAATTATTCCACCAATTAGTTAAACAGGAGGTGTGCCCATAGTCATTCCAAAACGATAAAACTTTTGACTCATGATGACCTATAAGAAAAAGAAAATAAATGATTAAAAATTCCCCTCCCCTTTTGAGAACAATTGGACAAATCAAAATGCGTATTTATTTTCGGCTCACTTTTCTTTTCTCTCTTTTTTTCTTTTCTTTTCTTCTTTTCTTTCCTTTTCTTTCTCTCAAAGGCACATAAGCATGTCCAAGCGTTCCTTCGGGGTTAAAAATCCGTCAAGTTGTTTGAACAAGTTGAAGACTAGCCGGCTCACGGGAAGCCCTTCCTACGACGTGATGCATGCATATTACATTCCAAGAGTAGTGTAATTCTTGATACGGTTCCTCAAGGTGGACGACCAAGGGGTGGGATCATTTGAAATTTTTGGTTGTACCACGGACCAACTATATTCCAAACGTCCATCCTAAAGGGTTTTTTGAGGTTGAATGACCGTGAGATCTACTTAATCACCCGTGTGTGTGCAAAGTATCGTTTTCCAGGAGCGGAGGAGTATGAGTGAAATATGCCAATGCCACAAATTTTCATAATAAATAAATAAATAAAGAAAAAAAACAGGTTAGCAAAATAGTAATAATAATAGTAAACAAGATAATAAGCCATTGAATAATAAATCTAAAAAACTAAAAACTCATTACGGTTAGGACCTTGAATATCCTCAGCGGAGTCGCCGTTCGGTCATACCTCATATTTTACTTAACTCAGAACGAGTCAAGATTCGGGTTTGACTGGGTAACTCGTTTGAGTTTGGAGCCGCCACCTAATATATATTTTCTAGGGTGTATTAGGTCACCTAAATGTTTAAGGTTGAATTTCATGCAAGAAAAGACATATTCCAGAGATTCGAGGGTAAGAGGTCAAAATGACTTGGGGAAGAAGGTGTTAGGCACTTTTTCAAGTCCCACATAAAGTGGTTCCCACCCGAGTTTCTATTTTTAGGATGTTAAAAGGCCATATAAAAGCAAAGATTTCATGTATAAAATATTTTACTAACTTGAGGTCAAAATCGCAATTGAGTCAAGTAAAAAAGTCTATTTATGCAAATTATTTAATAGGCAGTGAAGTCTAAGTATTGGGTCTTCGGAATTTTGTAAAAACAGCCTAAGCCAACGCCTAATCGCGTATTTAACCTCAGATTTACAAACATTGTATTAGTCAGGTCAATTTTGCAAGAAATGATTCAAATCAATTTATTAGTGCAATTTTCAGTACCTATTTATAATTTGCAGTAATAACCAATTTTTAAAAAATGTCCAGCTTGCAAGAATAACCATTTTTTGCGAAAACAGTTTGGAATTTGTTAGAAAATGTGTTGAGGTTATTTTTGAAATAAAATGTTAGCCATTTAGGGTCGGTGTGACTTGACATTAGTTGTCAAACCCTAACCGTAATGGCTATTTTATTTTCTTGGTCAATTTAGAAAATATATACGTATAGAGAGGCTGTTTTGGAAAAAGGGATCACGGAACACACATATACACATAAGGGCAATCACACGTAATATATAAGTATAGTCACGCAAAATACATGATAATATTTATCTAAACTTTAGAAAAATATGTATAAGTGTTAGTACGGTTGACCCTAATAATCCATACACCCTTATACACAATGAGATTAGTGTACAAGAGCTTAGGAGTTATAAAAATAAGTTAAACACACAAAAACGGCCAGATTTGAAAAGGTTTTTGGGCCCAGATTAGTAACGCAAAAAGAGGAGCAAATTCTATTTGCAGAAATATTCACAGATTCGGCAGTCTTTGCACGTCTAGCCCCTGTAGTAAGAAATCACGTATTTTTAATGATTTAAGCATAAAAATTGTTTCGAATGTTGAGTTTAAAGGTCAAACACGTTGGATTCAGTCGACTAGGTGTATAAAACAGCCCTATTCTAGATTTATATGCAAGAATTTCTATTAAACCCTGCTAGGACAGGTTCAAATTAGTGTACACCATGTGATAAGTTTTCAGTTCATCAATTAGACTCTAAAAATGTAAAGACAACCTCATGATGCAGTCACATAAAGAAAAAGAGTAAGAGAAGGCCCTTGGGTAGCCAATTACACAGCCTTGTAACTGTGTAACCTGTTTTAATCAGATACAACAGGGCAAGTCCTAAAAAATATAGACATAAAGGGGATACTAGAGAGGGAAAGCATGTGTTAAAGCCCTATTAATTAAAACTGCCCCAATTGGCCATGATCACAGTAATTAGGCTTCAGAAATCCATGGCAGTAAGGTGTAATTGCTGAAAACATGTTCATTCAATACCCTGCATTTGGTAATACTAGTATGATCCTTTTTAGACCATTCTAACAACTGTATAAGAGTTAACAGAGGCTAAGAGGAAGCCCAGAACCAAGGTGTGAAGTGCTAAGAATTCAGACAAGCATAGGTAGTTCATGTTATGCAAACACAGACAAAGAAGCAAGCAGGACAACTAGGCATAGGCAAGTTTAAAGTGGCAACCAGTGATAAAAAATAGAGAAAATACCTTCTGGACAACCGTATGAAACAAGTAAACAGAGTGCAGGTAGTACTTAATGTTTGCTAAGGCAGAATCAATAAACAAAATAGCAGGGGTCTTTCATAATTTTGAAAGACAATCAGAGGAGAGAGTAGTATGCAATAATACGTGTAGGAATTGTGTATGCTTGTGAAGTATTTTATGTGTTTCTGTGTATTGTAACTTGTCTAGAGTAAAAGAATTAGTCGACATATATAGCTGTGAGGGGTGGGGACTCAAATTTGAACAGGTAAGATCAGGAAATCGAGGTGACAAGGTTTTCCTTAATTAAAATATTCTTTTAGGTGCTCTTTCCAAATAGGGGTCAATTAGAGCCCTAAACCTAAGGCAAAAAGGATTCTAAATAAGCATGATTGATTCCCTTTGACAAATAACAAAACCCAAATTCAAAAATCAGTTTACAATAGTATTCCAATTAGGAATCCCTTTGATTGTATTTACAGGTTCCCTTAAACTCAAATTGATACTATATCAATTACCACAACTACTTACAAATCAGAAGTCAATCACAGATGTCAAATTGGACCCATTTACCTTCCTCTAATTATGAAACTGAATTTCAATCCAAGCAACTCATACGACTATGTATTTTGACAAACTACGAGACTAAATTCAATGCAAAGCAGAATGGATGAACTACCATGGGTGCTAGGGCTTGAACTTAATAAAGATGTCATGGAACAAACTCAGAATGTATCAAATCCAGTCATGCAAGCTTTTTAGAAAAGGGTTTCAACTTAAATCAGTGAATTAATTACTAAATCAAGTGAATTTAACCCTAACTGATTAACATATGCCAACTAATCAGTTAAACATGCTAAAGCATATAATAATAAATCAAAATCAAGCGTAAGTGTCACATAACAGTCCACGAATCAAGAAAAAGGGACAGGATTACCCATTTAATCATGGCCGGAGACTTTTCCGGCGACTAAAGTTCTCATCGGCGAGGGGTCAGTTTGGACCTTCGTCGAAATAACAAAAAAGCATATGGGTTTTATAGCGGACAAAGAGAGGAACACAATGATATAATTATTTTCAAGTTCCACTGGTGAAAATGGCCGAAAATCGCCATGAACAGTGGCGAGGTTAGGGTTTGCGTGGGAGAGAGAATAGAGGGAATGGCGGTTGAGGGTTAGGGAAATGGGATAGCAAAAATAGGGTTTGGGGTCGGGTGTATAATTAAAAAAGGAAATTTTAATCCTGGCCATTGGATTAATATCGTGGACGGCCAGGATTTGGCCACGTAGGCGCGTAGGTGGCAAAAGCTGAGGTATATATGTGTGTATGTGTAAATTGTATATATAATGTATAAATATTTAAAAATGTGCAGAAAATTATGAAAAATTATTAATAAAATTACACAGAAATAAGAAAATTAATTATGAGGGTTAAATGGTTAAGAAAACCTATTATTTTAGATTTAAAATAATTTAGGCAATTTTGCTAAAATAGGAATAATCACAAGAAATTGTAATTGATCGTGCAAATTTCATAAAATGACCGTAGCTTGTACTAATATTTTAAAAATAGCCTAATTGGTGTGCGTGTGCGAAGTAATGATTTTGAATAGGGGTGAGTGTATGATAGTCATGAGGTTATAAGTGCAATTTTGTCTGAATAATAGCTATCGAAACAGGAGGGAAAAAATTAGGCGTCAACAAACACTTGAAGGGATAAGTGTTGAAAACCACAGAGATATAAATGCAAGTTTTCCCCCCGACCTAAAAACTTGACAAGGGTGTTTCCGTCGGATTTTTGTTTTATTAAACCTTAACGGGGGTGTTTTTGCAAAACATCTGTTAGAGCGGGCAAAAAAGCAAACTATTTGTTCCCGTAGCATATTTCTACAAATCAGCCGATTAACTATTTATGTCCAATATCATGGATTTAATAAAGGGAAATTTTCATAAATAGGCAGCCAACTATCCAAAATTACAAATACCATGCCATATTTTTTTCCCATGCGTAGCACTCATCCCTTACAAATTTAAGCACTTCTTCAAAATAAAAATCCCTACCTACCAAATCTCCCCCTCCCCTGCCACTGAGCCACCGGCAGACACCCTCCCCACCGGTGGTGTCGTTATCTTTTTGTATTTCACCGAAGTTATGTTGTTGATTTTGTCGATATCATTGTTTTGGACAAGTTTATACACACAAATCTCCCCCCCCCCCCCCCCCCCAAAATAAATTCTACCTGAATATTCATTGATAAATGCGTAGGCAATGAGATAAATGCAAAAATATACACCAAAAAAAGTAAAAGTTCGTATAAACATCCTTAATACTAAAGAAATCTAAAAATTTATATAGATTTATTCACTCGCATATACACACTTATACAATTTTATACACATGTATAAACTTGTATACAATTGTATAAACTTGCGGCAAGTTGCTATCTCGGGAAAAGAGTGACATTTCAGGTAAAATTCACAAATAGGGGCTATTTTTGGTAATTTTCGTGTGTTGCTTGTCTTTTAGTGTAAAAATTCCTTTAATGGTAAAAGTCCAAATCTATTGGGCTACAAATGATACGCCCACTTTCTTAGACCAAAGCTAATGGATGTCATCTTATCCTAAAGGCCAAAATCAGTGCCATATGTGCAAGTGACGTGGCACCAAGTTAAGTAAAAAAACCAATAGGATCATGCCATATGCCAAATGACATGACAATCCAAGTCAAGTCCAAAAGGCCAATAAATACGCGCCACGTGGATAAGTGACACATTATGGCCAATCAAATGCAGCGTTGACACACTTAAATCTGATTGGTCTAGTGATTTAAGTCAACCAATCAAATCAAAGCAAAGGAGTTTGTCCACACCACAACTCTTTCATTCCACAACTATAAATAGAGGACTCATAATTCATTTTGAGGAGAGGAAATTCATAACAAGAAGCAACAAGGAGCTTGTGGATCAAGCGCTACAAGTTTCTTAAAAGCTGTAAGGAATCTCTACAAGTTCTAAAGATTCAAGTATTAAAAAGAAGATTCAAGATCAAGCTCAAAAGCCCTTGGATCATCACTTAAAATTTGTATTTGAAAATGCGAATCAAAGGAATTATAGATATTGTACTACTCATATATTAAAATCAAATACTACACTTGTTACAATATTTTCCTATCTTGATGTCTATTTTCTTGACGCGAATTTACTTGTGACAAAGATTGGAGATAAGACTGGAAGCAAGAACAAAGATAAAAACGAGACAAAATTTTAACTACACAAGACAATAGCCGGGAACTAGTCTAGTTACCTTCTTGTTGGATCAAGAAGCACCTATGCTAAGCAAACTATCATTAAGATTACTAAGAATCTTGCACACGGTTTGATCAAGGTGGAAAAAAGCTCGATTGGAATCTCCTTCTCTAGCCATGTACCTACACATTAAAAAACTAGAAGAAAGATTAGTGTAATAAGTCCTCACACACTCCTTCACTTTTGGGTGACACTCAAGTTCACCCAATAAGTAAGGTAGGATCACTCAACCTTGTTTCAAGAGGTTTCCTCAAATTGAACAGCTTCCTCAATGACCA